>CM060461.1:28104132-28704132 GCA_030544235.1 Lepturacanthus savala | reverse complement strand
TTAATTATAGCAGTTTCAGTCCTCCATATTTTAGGCTGCTGGTTTCCTACCATTTCAAATGGGTCCCAGGTCTAGTTTCTGTGAGTTTAAGTTTGCTATTTGCGAGTAGCTGTAGTTCATTAATAATGATTAATATTAATGACTATGACTATGCAGTAGAGGATTAAGCACATCCATGAATTAGCGAGTGTGTTTTTGTTGACGACCACAGACGCTCCATGCCGATGCACCATCCCATTCCGGACGCCCACTCCTGCAGAGATTCCCATCAAATCTCTACTGCAGTGCACGATATCAGTTTAGAAAATCTGCTCACCACATCCCACCAAGAGAATACAGAAGATGTTATCTGAAAATAGGCTTTAAGGCTTCGGAACGAGGCAGCGGCCACTGAAAGTGAATGAAAACCATTATGGATCTTGCTGTGTTTCTCTGGTAGTTTACAAAGTCTCCCGTAACAACAGATGTGAACCAGATGCTGGATCGTCAGCGCTCAGAGCAACAGCAGATATTGTCATTGTTTACAGATAACAATGGATTAGGCA
The DNA here is from genome assembly GCA_030544235.1 of Lepturacanthus savala. Classification (NCBI taxonomy): domain Eukaryota; kingdom Metazoa; phylum Chordata; class Actinopteri; order Scombriformes; family Trichiuridae; genus Lepturacanthus; species Lepturacanthus savala. Next base: position 28,703,587 of record CM060461.1, on the reverse strand, counting down.
CGGGGATTTCTGATTTTATAAAAGTTTAGACAACATTTATGTAACAATAAAAGGAAAGAGCAAAGAGAGCGAATGTGAAACTACAACTGAACATTTATTCCGTAGCTCATTTGCATTCAGTGAGTAGAACAAAAGTCGGCACATGAATGTTAAAGCCTTGTAATAATTTGCGCCGGGGTCTGACAGAACCACCGGGACCCCGGTCCTGTAGCAGCCCTCTAATAGGAGCTGTGATTAATAAGGAACATCGCGGATTACAACAAGTTTTGTAATTAAGTTGCTCTAACCCGGAGATGCACGCTTGGCTGCCCACTCAATCAGCACCTGACACAGAGGATGCACACGTTTTGCTCTTTGTCCTGTTGCTGCTTTGTCAAACACACACACACACACACACACACGTCAAGTGAATAGTATGAGTGCCAGCTGCTTTAAACAGTGGCAGCACTCGGTCCCATTCACTGAGCAGGTACAGTCACAGCACTGTCAAACAGGCTGATTATCTTTTTTTTTTTTTTAAGCTTTCCAACCAGTCTTCCAACTTGCCCGACCATGTCCTACTTTCTTCGGGACTTTCTACTCTTTATCCGTTGCTGCTGTTTTTTCTTTTTTTCTTTTTTTTTCCAACATTGTGTGTGTTGACTGAGATTAAATTGAACTGGCCTGGAATGCAGGGGAATGTAATTTACTCAGGACCTAACTAGAATAACACATCCGACAATATACTATTCAGACGGCACAGACGCACACTGTCCTAGTTCTATAACCTTTAATTCTCCTGCAGGTTACAGACAAGCCTTGACTTGAGCTTCTCTTGTGTGTTGACTTACTGAATCTCTATGTATGTGCTCAAAATAAGGGAGTGTAAAAAAAAAAAGAAAAAAAATCCTGACGAAGGTTACTCTGTTTATGTGTTTCTGAATTCTGTCTTAGATTCACTGTATCATGTAGCATCTTAACCCTCATGTTGTGTCCCTGGTCAAATCAGTTTTTTTCTCTAAAAAATGTGGTCAATTTGATCCGATTTACCTAAGATTCCATGACTTTGTCCACAAAGAGGATTTCAGCACAAAAAATAGTGTTAATTTGCATACTATTTTGTGTGTTTCATTTAAGTTTTGTACACTATTGGTGTTCCCAGTCAAAAGTGACCGATCATTACAAATGAATGGGGGAGACTCCAGGAGCTCAGGACACACAAACTCACACACAACATTTTAAATGGATTTTAAATGGTATTCTTTGATAAACAGACTGTTTCATCTGATTATTTCTTATAGTCAAAATAATCCAGAAATTGCTTTTTTTAGAACTCATTCAAGTATCAATATTCAAGTTCAGTATTCAAGTTCAGTTCAGTGAGACATACAGGCCATGAATAACAAATAGATGTTCAAAACTTGCAATGTTCACAAGAAAAAAGCTAACAAGAGGTGTAAATATATGTATTATTCAAGTTTCTATGATGAATCTTAATGGAACGGTCAAATTTGACTAGGAACACCACATCGATTAACAAGAAATAAACACAACATGAGGGTTAAAATAAAAAGGGGCAGCCATCGGCTGCAGAGAGATGACCTCATTTCGGTTTCTGAAGGAATGTGTGTGTTGCTTTGAATTCTTCTGTGTGTGCGGGTGAGTTTTCCCACTGATGATCTAGCAAAGGACTTTGACAGAAAGTGTCAACAGTTGACACACATCAGACAGAACATCCTGGCACGTCGCTGCAGACAAAAGGAAGACTGATGCTTCTGCCTCCTCCAGAGCCACACGCAATGAAGTCTGGAAGCTTGAGGGAGGACGTGGGATCACGTCAGATGCTATTTTCGCACGAGGAAAACTACAACATTTTTGGCTTCAGGAGTCCGAGTGAGAAAACGGTTTTGTGAAATGTTTAATTACTGTAGCGCTGGAGAAAATGGTCCCAGTTCTACCCTTTGTGCTCACAGAGGAGCATTTAGCAAATAAACAGTTGGTGGAGCCCGGAACAGACCTGAGAGTATTTTATTTATTTTACTTCTATGTGCAGATTTGCCAGCTGGCCAGACACATACACATAATTCTCTGTGCAAAATAGGCATTTGTTTGCTACCACATTTTCCATAACAACTTTACAGGATGATTGATTATATGTAAATATTATGCTGCAAACATGCAGTTTAAATTAATGCAGTTCGAAGGATACAAGTTGTTCTTATACAATCTGTAAGATATAGCAGCATCTAGTGGGATGGATTTGGCTGAAATGGAACAGAATAATTGTTAGTATATAATTAAATCAAGTATAAGGCTGACTCTTTATTATTGATCAGTCAAATAATTGATCTGTTTGGTCTATGTTGACTAAGGATGTTTTAGTAGATCAGTCAATTTTGATGCATTTTTCCAAGCTGAATTAGATATATTCTGAAAAATTATAAGCACAAGATTTAAAGAAGCTCTTCCGCATTATTACATGTAGAAAATTAATTTTTTTTTACACATTTGTTAATCAAATTATTCAATATTATCGTCAAATTAAATGTTTAATCAATTGATTCATTGATCATGCAACTCACCACTAGACATGAACAGAATCTACATGCTGTAAATACGTAAATACGTAATTTCCTTCCACATTAGACATTATACATATGTCAGAAAGGTGCAAAACTTATATATATTCACTTCTTTATCCTCATTAATGTGGCTTTAAAAGTTCATAAGAAGAAACAGTGTAAAAACCAGCCTGTCTTCTTAGGAAAAACAGAACAAGGTCAAAAATCCCAATGCAAAAAATTGAGCGGTTATATTTGGGCGACAAACACCATCTAACAGATCATTAATTATGCATTTTAGATGATGTCTTTACAAGGTGACATTTTTCTATCTGAAGAAGTTGGTGTGAGCGCTTCCAGTTTCCAACCACAAGTAAAACTGAAAAAAAAAAAACCTGTTCTTTTTTTTTTTTTACATGACGCTGCGTTGTGTAATTACCGGAGCTTTTCATTGACAGACAGGCAGAAAAAAGGCAAGAACTAAATTTATTGTGTGTGCACTCAGGTGCAGGTATTCATGTGTGTGTGTGTGTGTGTGTGTGTGTGTGTGTTAGAAAGAAGAAAGAAAGAGTGAGCTCATGGCTTGACAACAAAGGAGCCAGTTCCCCTCTGCTCTCTGCTGCTCAGAGGTGGAGAGGCTGACAGATAGAAGCTGACCTGCTGCTGTCAGGACCTGTCAAAGCAACAAGAGCTAGAACACGTCCAGCCAGCACTGAGTCAGAGACTCAGGGACACAGAAGGTGGTGTGTGTGTGTGTGTGTGTGTGTGTGTGTGTGTGTGTGTGTGAGAGAGAGTTGAAGCTAAGAGAGACGTACATAGGAGAAAATAAGAAGGTGAACACATTAAAGGCGTCAGGGTGATGTGATAGAGAAAGGATGGAAAGTTATGACAAAGGAGCCGCGAATACGTATAATGACAGAGAGCAGGTGATAAATAGTTAATCTTTCAGAGTTGCAAGAGAGTTGCAGGCACAGCTGTTATCTGCCATGACCTTTGACCCTCTCAGCCTCACCTCTTTGTTCTCACCTCATCATTGCACGACATTAGAAGCTCTCACGATCACAGTGCGCTGTGTATTTGTGAATATTGCACAGAAATCCACAGACGAGGACTTCTTCTTCTTTTTGAAAGGTTTCAAACTAAACATTGAATTGTTCTAAATTCAAGATTATTTAACCACTTGTTCCTGCATTTGAACGCTGTCAGTCGCTTTCAGTATCCACTTCACAGGAAATAATGAACAGCCAGTTCTCTCACTCTCTTCCGTTTGGATACAAATGAATAGAAGCCGATTTTCAATAGGACTGAAATGGCACATGTGATTGAAGTCTTGGATGTGATTCTATTATTTAATCTCCGCTGCCATGGTACAAAAGCACATCACAAAACGCCATCAATCGTCAGCTGTTAGCCCACAACGCACACGCCCTGCCACTCCCACGCAAACCGTCTCTCAAAGCCACACAAGGTAACCGAAACGCCTCGATCCGGTCTTTTATAATCCCTGATAATGAGTCAGATAATTGTTGAAACGTTGGGTGATCCGATCACAGATCGGCGCTTCGAGGAAATATGTCTCAGTCATCAGATCAAAGCACAGACAAACCTCTCAGTCCTTCTGAGTTCACTCATCTCTCTCTCTCTCTCCCTCCCTCCTCGCACTCTATCCCCCTTTCCTTCCTTCGCCTCTGGCTGGGAATCTGGCCAGGGAATCTGGGCTTCCAAAGAGCAGATCCACACTTGCCCAGATCCTCAAACACTGGTATGTTTTATTTATGGCTGGGGCGAGACAACATCTTTACCTCATGGGTTTTCTCTTATCTGTATCATTTTCGTGCATTTGTCTACAGTACATTTAATATAAATCAAGATAATCATCCATCATTTGGTGGTATTACAGGTTTGATGGGTATCGAATTTCACAGTTTACCCATTATGCGCAGAAGAAGCTGATTCCATGTACTGTGCTTTGCACTTTTCGTAAAAAATATAAGCAATCTAGCGATCAATCAGTCAGCAAAGCGCTCAACAGCTGCACTTTAATCAGTGAGTCAGAAGGCAGAGCTGTGTGTTCTAGTGTGTGTGTAGGTGTGTTCCCGTTAACTGACAATCACCGCATTATGATGTCGGCTAAGTGCTTTAATAATTGCTCTCAAGTGATCGCCAAGTCTCATAAGAGTCATATTAAGGGCATCTTCACAGCTGAATGTCTGGAAGTACGGTGTTAGCATGGATTTGATCCGTTCGCCTTCACAATACAGTTACACCAGTGCAGCAAAGAATTCTACATGACAAACCTACGTCCTGTTGTGGTCACCTATATGGGCTGCATTCCCCTATTAGTGTCACTGATTGGTTTGTAGATGGGCGTGTCTGAAGACTACGTGTAGGTCAACCTAGGATTTCTGTGGTATTCCCACACCTGACTTCTATCACGTATGCGATATCCTCTCTCTCTCATCCTCCCTGAAAATATGTGGAAAGTTGGTGTTTTATGATAATGTCTATGTTTTATGATAATGTTTATGATAGCTGTCCATCAAACTGAAGGTGGTCAAAGTTTTTTAGTCTGTCCTCATTGGCTTTCAAGCAGGCTATCTCCTAACCCCATGCTTTGATTGGCTAGAGCATGGTGTCAACCAATGTGAAACTATGAGACCATAATTGTTGTGTTATTTGTCCATAGAAACCAATGATTGAAGCATAGTATTGCCATAAATGATCCCTGCCACTCCCCTGTACCCCCTAAAGGTACAGTGTGTTTTAAGAGGTCAATAAAACCTCATCTCCCCCCCTCCCTAGGTGCTACCAAGGCCAATTCTGAACCATCCAAAAAATCCTTTCACAGTGCAAAGAAACCAAATCACGGGACAGTTTAAACGAGACTGAGGCTGCTTTCAAACCAACAGCTGTTGGTGCACACCAAATGGTTTATTCGAACCAAAGGCGCTTAGTTTGTTTCGTTATCGTTGGTGTGAAAGCATCACTTGCTCTCTGGGTGCGCTAAATCAAGTGGACCAAGACTTCCAAAAAGAAGTGGTCTCGGACCACTTGTCTCTGCATTAAATGACAAACTTTGGTGCAAACTTGGGTCCAAATGAGGGGATACTAATTATTTCATAGCTACCACTGGAACAATGTTCGTTCCATATGACTTTATTCCTGAAAGTGGCACATCCCCTCTGCCTGAAATGACCAGCTATGCATCTTCGGCATTTTTTTCCTTGTTTTTCCTTGTACAATGAGCGTCTAGGGAGAGGAGATGTGTTGTTGTGAAGCTCATTGAGGCAAATCTATTATTTGTGATGTTGGTCTATACAAATAACTTGACCAGGACCAAATAATCAAACTAGTGGTGTGATAGTGGCCTGAGACTTCCATTTTTTGTCAAACCAAAGTCTGGCTATTTTGCCTGGACCATGGTCCAGGGAAAGTTTCGCAACTATAATTTTGGGTCGGATAAACAGAAAAGTCTAGACCTAGCAAGATAGGGCTGAAGGAATCTGAAACTGGGGCCTGACAATGTGAAATGCTGGACAAGGAAAGTCTTGTTTTGGCAATGTTGTGCATGTATGATGCATGCCATGGTGTCTATTTTGAAGTCAGGTCAGGACAGATTAGTGCTACAGGCCTCTCTTAGTCACCGTGAGTCACTAAAATGTCTTGACAACAGACACACAGACATGACTTACTGACAGCCAGGCGGAGAGAGACTGAAAGGCAAACAAACAAAAACATGAAAGTCACATGGCAAACAGGCAGCGAGGGAGCTGGGTGGAAGACATCTCCTCAATTGGTAGGTAGGCAGATGACAAACACAAAGTAATGAAGGAAGATGCTCAAACACACACACAAACACAAGAAAACCCTCCCGAGACAAAGATGAAGATGCTAAGAGAAAATCTCTTGCTTTTTTTCCTCCTTGCCCCTGAGTGGCCTGTTGTCTCAGCAAACCACAATGACACTCCATGAAACAGCATAGAACGCCATTTGCCACAGTGGCTCATTTTCAGAATCCAGGCCAACAAGTCATTGTTCTATATAGGCCACCATCTCTGATGTCACCCACTTCCCTTATCTGTTGCGAGGGAGCGTGGGCCTTGACCATTCACCAGTGATGACTGGAGGAACCGCAGCAGCCAGCTGTGTCTGCACTTGTTGGGGAAAAAACAGAGCTTTTTGGGAAGCTGAGTCACTTGACCTTCAGGATGTTAGCGGCGCACCAACAAGTATCAGTATTTAGTTTGAGACTCATTTTATCATTTTGACAGGACTGGCGGCTTTGGATGTTAACCTTGGTGTAGGAAGCTCGGCCGTGGGCCGCATAATCACAGAGTATATTTGAGTTATGTTAGACAAATGCCATTTCCAACACAAGTTATGCTTAACCCTTCATGTTTTGTTTGTTTCATGTAAATTGATTTGGTGTTCCTGGTCAAATTTGATGGTTCCATTGGGACTCATAAAAAAAAAAATATATATATATAAATACGTATTTTATTATCACCTTTCGCTGTGTTCAATTTCTTTTAATCAACATTACGTCTTGTGAGTTTTTATTTATGTTTGTATGTCTCATTGATCTGAACTTATCTCATCTTGAATTCAAGTTGTAAAAAAACAATTTCTGGATTATTTTGACTATAGGAAATAATCAGATGAAACATAGTCTACTGTTTATCACAGACGACTTTGGCTCACAGTTACCAAGAACATTTGTTTAGAAACCAGAAACCCAGATTTTTATTTCTTACGTTAATTCTGGTCTCCCCCATTCATTTCTAATGTCTGGTCACTTTTGACCAGGAACACATTCAACAAAAGTTGAATAAAAAACACAATATTTTATGTAAATCCTGTTTGTGGACAAAGTCATGGACTTTTAGGTGAATCTGATCAAATTACCCACTCTTTTCAGAGACAAAAACCTTGAAACAGTCGGATTTTACTGGGAACACAACATAAGGGTTAACATTTATGCATGTATGAACTGCAGATTAAATACAATGCAACTACCACTTGACTGATTTATTTCTGGCTACCGGCTTTCTGGCTCACTATATAAGAGGAAGGTAAAACTTCATCCTAGGTCTCATTAATCCCTCTAATCATAAGAATGCGTTCTGTGTTATTCTTTCTGTCTGCATGTACAGTACGTATTGAATGACGAGAACGAATAGACACTCTAAGGAAACAAATTTCACCCTTGGGGACAGTAAATTTATCTCTGCAATTCCGCTTTGTTTGTTTCCGCGTGTATCCAATAGCAGCTGACACAAACCTTACAGAATTGCCAATAAGTGATACACGCTTTAAAATACAACTCACTGTAACACAATTACAACTGGTGTAAAGTTCATATAAAAGTTAAGATCCTTTCAGCGTTCTTTACAGTAACACAGAGCAGTAGTGACAGCTCGCTGTATCCTCTCATCTGTGTTCTCATTGCACACAGCTGTGCAGAATTACTGGCAACTATAAATGACCTTCTGTCATCGCAGCTGGAAATAGCAGAGACTGTACTACGCCTACCATACTATTTACAGGTTAATTGCAGCAGTATTCCGACACTGTGCAAAAAATAAAAAATAAAAAAATTACCGTTTACAAATTAAATATGATTGGAATCATGCAGATGGTCAAAATCTTAAAAATATAGAAAAGTCAGCATTAGGTGAAACAGCGACTGGATTAGTCCAGTTGTTATTCTGGCTGGTCTTGATAGCCTTTCATAATGGTGTAATAATGTTTCTCTGGAACAAACGATAAAAGACTTTCCTGGAAAAAAGGGGGCCATTTGGACGAGGTCAGACTGGACCACCTGATCTCTATTAAACAAGAAGTTAAAAAAAAAAAAAAACATAAAAAAAGGACTTTCACACATTCCAGCGGCTGATAGCCAAAACTCCAAAACAGTACTGAATTCGTCATGGATTAGCACTTGTTAGCGTGACAGCGCAAAGGCTGGCTGGTCACACAATGACCCTTCGAGCACTGGAACAAGCTTAATGATGTAAAAAATCATTAGTCCTCTCGCTGCTGACAGGGACAGTAGACAGATTATGTGCAGTTTGAGAATTTATGTTCGGCGCGGCACAATCCGAGCATTCTTCACAGATAGATCAGTGAGAACCACAGCAAATTACCCTTCACCATAGCTGTAAGGGGAATTACATCCACAGGAGCTTGGAACTGATGCGCAGCTCCAATGCTAAAAGGTCAGACGAGAGTGCAACGCTCAGAAGGAGTGAGAAAGCTATGCATTCAACATCAAAGATGGGGTTGTTTGATTTACTTTTCTCTTTTTTTTCCTCAAGAAAAAAGTACTGCATATATTATGCATTGGATTAGATTAGATATGACTTTATTTATCCCTTTGAGAGGTTCCCTCAGGGAAATTGAAGCTCCAACAAGTCACATACAGCACTGTTCTAAACATAAGACACAAACAGAAGAGCAATATGTAAAAAAAAACAAAAAAAACACCATAAATAAACACCAACATAGAGAAAATAAAAGTAAATGAGAAAAAATATATAAGTAAAGGCCTAAACACACCTTTGTTACCATGGTTACTGTAAAAATGCACATGGTATTGGAATGGAATTAGTAATTGATATTAATGGTATTATAATAAATAAATTACACATGAATACCTTTATTATACCTTCCTATATATAAATATATTAGTATAATATATAAATACAAGCTATAAGATATTGAATAGAAAGAATATTATATATATGAGTTGTAAAATCAATAGCTAATAATAACATTTTATTAGATTAGCCTTCTGATGCAATGAGAAAACACATTGTACCATTAGAACAGTAGAGTGATATTTGCTGGAAGTGGGCCTCTATACACCTATGTAGATATTGTATCAAAAACCAGACATTTGCAGCTAGAATAGTCATTTACCACATTAGCAATGTAGAGAGTGTATTTCTGGTTAGTTTTAAAGTTATCTTCATTGAAAACAACAGTGCTTTTCTTTCAAGAATAAGGAAATTTCCAAGTGACACCAAACTTTTGAACAGTAGTGTATATTATGCATTACAGAAATATTAGCCGTTATTTGTCCATTCACAGCTGATGACTGGTTGCTGAGATTTCCACAGACGGCCCTTCAGGCCTTTAGTATTCAGCATGCTGGCACGTTGCCCAGGTGGGAGCAGCTTTATTGCGGCGCTCTGACAGGTAAATGCACAAGATGTGTAAAGGAATGTTTGCATCTTTCACCCGGTACGCCTCTGTCTAATCCCCCCCTTTCAGTCCGGGTCCTGAAAGAAGGCTTTTCATAGGTTCTGCTTTGAAAAAAAAAAAAAAAGAAAACCTTAAACGCTTGTCAAATGTGCACTCCTGAACTTTTAGGAGTGCAGAAGTTCTCTTTTCTGTCTGCCTCCTTCCTGCAGTCACTTGCTCGCTCTTGTCATACACACTTTTAATGTTTTTTTCTCCTCCTCAACGTGCTATCGACTTCAAAAGCTTCAGATGTTATTTCTGTCACCTGTCATGATTTCTGTGTAGCTTTACTTTAAACACACAGCTTGGAAATCTTATCTTCTCAGCTTCCTTCGTACCCACATTTTGTTAGAGGCTAGTATCGTTTTTTCAAATATCACTTTTTCTTCAAACATTTATATTTGTTCTTTTTTATTTCTGGCTATGTTTCACTGGGACTCCCCCCCCTTCCATATCTTTCTCACCTTCAGCTGTCAAAACTTTATCACTTGGAGTGTGACGTCTAAGTGACTGAGCTCAGTCAACAGACGAGATGCTTCACCGTTCGCTGAAAAGTGGTAATGATTCTCTCCACTGATGGCTCCACTACACCGGCAGCTGTAGTGGGTATTTTTTCATTTTGATGTGACCAATTTGATATTCAGCTGGATGCGAGAGTTTAGTTTGTGTTTCACTGCAGTGAAATATAATTGTTGAACTTGATCTGCTTCCATAGAATGTAGATGAGATGATTTATAGATGTGCACTATGAAAAACATGCAAAAGAGGACACAAAACATGAAAAGATGTGAATAATAAGTCTGATGATATCAGGTACAATGGGCCATTGGGTAAAATAGGTCATTTAAGGTTTGGGGTCCCAGCCCCTCTGGAAATTAGAGCCAGTGACTAAAAAGGATTTCAAACTGTTGACGTAACTGTACTTGACAAGAAACAGGTGATTTGATTAGTTTATGGTTTCTATGGTGGTGAGACAATACTTCAAATCTAGACTGATCCAGAAATGTGCATGTTAAGTAGCCTGGCATGACAAATCTAAACCCATGTTATCTGAAACCGCTCATATAAGACATAAGTGGCACAGTGGATTTCAACAATCATAGAGCCTAAATAATTATATTTTATCACATAATTCCAACAATAATATCATTAGTGGCCCAATTTCCTAATATCACCCTATGAAATAAATGAAAAAATAAAAAAAAAAATTATGAAAAATATATATTTTTTTAAATGTTATCAGTTAGAGGGATGAAACCAGTGCTTTTACTTTAATACTTAAAGTGCAGCTTGCTGCTATTACTTGTGCTGTATATTTTATTGTAATTTTACTTTAGTAGTAGTTTTCCATTGCTGCATTGGCATTTTTACTAAAGGATCTGAATGCCTCTTCCACCGCTGCAGACATGTGACTACTGGTTTCATATGATTTCAATAAGCGAGGGGTCCTTCTTGTTAAATATCCTTTCCGTCAGTGCTGTCCAAATATTAAAAAACAGAATAAACTTTTTTTTTTTCCCTAAGCATCTGAAATGCACCAGTGAGCACGGGACAAAGCTTCTCCTCTGTCCTCCCTCGCTGGAAACAGTCATTAGACAGAGCTGGCCTGTGCTGAAAGGCTAGATGGTTATCCTCCCGGAGTGAGATGAAGGCAGAAGAGAAGAGAGGGAGAAAAAGAGAGAGTCAAGAGAGGGAGGGAGACAGATAGGGCGCTAGCTTTCGCTGAAAAGGGTAGATGGTTATCCCTCCAGCCAGGGAGGGAGGAGGAGAGGTCGAGAGCAGAGAACGACATTGAGAATTTACAGACTACGGGGAATGCAGGGGGGAGAAGAAAGGGAGAGTAAAAGACAATGAGGCAGAGCGAAGGACTGAAGGGCTCTCTAAGGGCTCTGTGGTTATCTATCCCTGCTCTTCTAAAGACTCTGCATCTTATCTGCAGTCCAGAAACGCCAGTCATAGCTACCGGGCTAATGACCATGAACTAGACTTACACAGCTGGCGTGATCGGTGCAGGCCTGAGAAAACAGTTTGTTTAATCACCTCAACACCGACAACCGAATCTGTTCACCCTTCATTTAACAAGCACCTCGTGAGGCTGCACTCAGACACAGGAGCAGAGGAAGTAAGAGACAAAACAATGTGTGTTTACTGCAGGTTCTGATACCAATGTTAGGACCATATGAATAAATTCATCCAAAGAGGGGTTGCAAAATTCAAAGGTGAAAACGTTCCATGAGAATCAACAGGAATATATGGGAATAAACAGGAATCAATCCAAAATTTACTAAATTGAAGGTTGGCCTTTAACAGGGAACATATATATAGTTTTGGAAAATATAATGTTTATTAATAATAATAATTAATAATGTATGGTTACATGACAACTTTGTTACTATGAGAGAAAAAGCGAAGTTACAGACTTTTAGTGTATTGTTGGCAGGTATTTGGAAAAAATTAAATTGTATATCTCTGAAACAAAGGTCGTCTCTTTGGATGAATTTATTCCTATGGTCCTTAGATACTTTCACACCAAAGCTAACATTGCAGTAAAAGGCCTCCGCCAGGCTCTGATTTTAGCAAAAACACACACATACTGTTGAATAATGAAGCCGTTAATATGATCATATTGATCGATCTCTGCAGCCTCAATTCTACTCCATCACATGCTGTCAAACATCACATCATATTGTAAAATTGGACCCGACACTATAAGATTTATATAGTTATATACGGCATCTCAAGAATAAAACATGAACGGCTGAAAAAACTGCAAACCAAGTTGGAGAGAAGTTTGGTGACGCATTGGATTAAAGAGCCCGGCTAATCCGATAACAGGCAGGAAGCCAAGATCTAACTCAGTAGTGTGAAGTGCAGGGAGGCTGTGGATGAATTAACATGTAGCTGATGTGTCCCGCTGCCTTCAGATGGCTGCAGGGACCCAGCGGCCTGAAGGAGAAGCTTATGCTTTACAGTATAAAGCAGCTGTGGACAACAGATACTGTCGCCATCAATCATATTCATTAGTAAATCAATGCACGACGACTTTACTGCTCTGGCCACATTAAACTTGATGGTTTTTTTATGCAGATGTAAACACATTGGCAGGGGGAGTGTTTGATTTAATACGCTTCGTTGTCTATCACGTCTGTTCGCCGAGTGCCAGCAACTCACTTTGCATTTGCTCCTTCTGAATAACCCCCTCCCTCCCGACCTGTTTGTTCCTCTCCTCCCACCTGTGCAGCCAAAATACACAGACACAGGCAAAACAAATCCAGGAACCAGTCGGAGCGCTGCGTGCGTTGGTCGTTATAATCAGAGGCTTCTGTCTCTCCCACTTTGTCTCGCTCGCTCTCTCTCCAAAATAACCCGTTAGCTGCTGCATCCAAATGACAATCTAGCGAGCCAAGTACATCACCAAATGCGTCGGCATGTAACATTTTCTTGATCGTTTTTCGTGGAATCTTAGCTAAGTTTTTGGAATCCACCATTTGGACAGTTGGGAGAAAACCCAATGTGATATATAGTGTGATATATACACGGCCATGTAATTATATACAATATACTGGCTTACTGAGTCATAATTAGACTATAATATATCCAAGCATCCAAATCATAGCCTATAATCGATGGATAATTCATACTGTGACCGAGAGTTGCAAAATTCTAAGAATTTTCAACGTTGGATACTTTTCATAGGAATTAATAGGAATATATGGGAATAAATCCAAAATGTACAAAATTGAAGGTTGGCCCTTAACGGAGAACTTAAAGTTTGGGAAAATGTAGCATAATCTTGGCTAAACCAACCATATTTATTTATTTTTTGGTTTATCTAATAACACAATTAAGCAACTCCCAAATGCTGTGGTGGATGAGAGCTGAGCAGCTCGCGGCTCTGGAAACAGCTGGTAAAATATCGACCTATAATCACCTATTGACTATGGGAATCATGATGATGGGTGAATTTTCAAAACTATCAAATTATCTGAACTATCCCTTTAATGCAAGTACTCTCTTCAATCACATGCACATAGCACACTGCTTACTGCAGGGCTACTGAGGCCACACCCCCTTCATGCACTGGTCATTCCTCCATCACATGCACAGATGAGTTCTAGATCCCTGGACGCCACAGTTTTGAGCCAATTTCAAAAATTCCCCGGCTCAATTTCCCATGGAAAGTTTCTGGAAATTTCTGTAAAATTTCCAGATTTTGTAACCTTCCTGTGAACAAACATGGCTTTGAAAAATACATATTCATTACATGTTCTTTCACATTTTAGCCTGGGCTACAATTACAGCAGGTTGCAGGTTAGCATTTCTATTGGTTATTTGTTGCATGCATCTGTAAGCTACTTCACTATTTTTCTTATTATCCTAGAATATTACAGTTTTCATCTTTCCTCCTTTGTCTGGTCATCCTCTGCTTTTCTTACTGGAAGAAACGTTAACTTTGATCAATGATGCAGCCTCTTACGTTGCCTCCTCTGATTCATCCAAATGTTCTATAAATAGACCTGCAGTCACAGTAACATCTCAACAGCGTTTACTTTCACTTTTACAGAGTCAAATATATGAGCATGAACAAGCATTGATGTCATGATAATGAGCAGGGCTCCATGTATTTGGCTTTTCAGCTTTGTGTTAACATTTTACTTGCTGAAATGTAGCCTAAGGTGGAAAATTAAAATGAAATTTAACACAAAAAAAATACCAAGATCATGACCTTGGTGTCCTCAATGGTGCTGTAGCCGTGCCCCTGGATATAGATTTACTTATTCTGGTTAAAACTCTTTTTGTGCAAGCTATAAACTGTTAAAGCTATAACTCTATCCACTCGTCTCTTAGTCCTAATTTCATTCTGAATGCAGCTTCAGCTACTTTTGACATGCAGCTTCTCCTGATCCCACACCTTATGCAACGCCATATTCATCATGAGGAATGCGATCCATCGCGCCGAGCCTCCTCCTGCAGGATGGATTTCCGCCACCTGCTCTACCAGACTGTTCCTCCTCCTCATCCAGCTGTGAGAAGGTGTCATAAATGCTCCGAAGGAGTTGGAGTTGGAATATATGAAGCCTGACATCATGTGGCCTCTCATCACAGCCACCTACAAAGCCCACCATTGTGTGTCCCCCTCCACCCTCCGCCCATGCCTGTCACACCACCCAGATCCTGCTGCACTGGCATCAGTCAACGGACAAAAGAGCACTTTTGATAATCTCAAATCTGTCAGCCACCGCTGAGCCGAGCCAAAGTCGACTTGTCAGATCATGCCCCATTTGATCTTTAAAGGGGAGTTTTTGTTGTTTTTTTTCCCTCAAAAAAGAGAAAAGCTTGTACAGACGTAATAAGACGTCAGCATCTTATACCTTTGTGTCTTTATGCAACAGGTGTGTGGAAGTGTGTGTGTGAATGTTCCTGAGGCACTAAGGAAAGCTGCATATCTACATGCCCTAACTGGAGAGAAATGGGTCTGTCAGCTACTTTCTACAAACACTGGAATTTTTTTTTTTTTTTTAAATTTACAACTACATGTGAGAATTTCTTAAGATTCGATTCGTAAATTATCTGCCCCGCAAAGTATTTTGCTAAAGTCTGTGGCTCGTTTTAAATGTTCAGCCTCGCTCTCGATATTAACACTAATGTATTCTTATTGCCCCTGTCACTGGAGGTGAAAATGTAATAAAGTGAGTTTAGGAAAACGACCTTTTCCTCATAATCACCTTCTCCTCGGCTTGGCTGTAATCGGAGGCGAGACCTCAAGATTCAAGTCATATGCAGAAAAAAAAAGGCAGAAAAAAAGAGGTTCACCATAACATCATCGCTTTCTAACTGCTGGCATCACAAAAATAAATTAATAAATACATTTAAAAAAAGGGCATTGAGTGCAGGTAGTTATTTTTCACCTTCACTATTTAAAAAAAAAAAAGGGTAAAGAGATGGGAAAGGTTTTTTTTTTTCCTCCAGCAGAGCAGCGTTGCTTCAGAGAGTAAAGAGTGAACATCAAAGCCTATTTCAGGCTAGAAATAGGGGGAAAAGCGAGAGGAGGAGGAGGAGGAGGAGGAGGAGGAGGAGGGTGGAGAGGCAGGAGGAACTTACAGCCTGTGGTCCCTGCTTAGAAAAAGAAAAAAAAGACAGGGTAAGGACAGAGAGGAGAAAGAAAAGATCCTTTTACTTGGGAGAAAGGAACATGTTCTCGGCAGAGTCCTATTAAGGCGGCTGTCTGCAGACAGCGCGGTGGGTTCCTTTACAGGCTACAATAATAACTACACGGGTAGTCGCCAGTTAACCGGCAGGGCAGACGAATGGATCACCAAACCCTGCTCCACTCCACCAAACCCTTAGGAAGAGCGACAGGCTGCTTTAACCACTTAAGCCGCAGGCTCTAAATCAGTGGTTCTTGATCTTTTTCATGTTAGAGACCCCTAAACTGACAAACTAGACCCCCGACCCTCATTTGATAGGATTCTGCTTTTACATATTAGGGTTGTATGAAACCCATGACAAAAATGTCATTGTGTTACTTATGAATGGATTCATAGTTAAATGAATTATTCCCCTTTTGCTGTTGACCCCCTGGAATCACCTCAAGGACTATCAAGGTCCCCAGACCCCACTTTGAGAAACTGCTCTAAATGACAATAAATAGCTACACTACAGAAGTGTCAATTTATTTTACTGTGACAGAGCAAATATAGTTAGAATATTGCAAAAAAAAAAAAAGTGTTTTACTACAGATAAAAAATACTTTATTTAAAACTTTAAACAAGACCAAATTGACTCAAATCAGGAAAAAAACAAACTTGTAGCTAAATTATCAGTTAAAGTTCGGTTAAAGTTCAATGATTAATGAGATTAGAGTTCAAAGATCAATTATTTGTCCATAAATTCATAGAAATCTCACTGAGGATCATTACAGAACATGACAAATATCTTGTGTAAGATGTTTAAATAGGAGATTATAAAGGATCCAATTAAATAATCACAAACAGCTCAAATCTAAATTAAATATTAAAAATAGTGGTTAGTTGCAGCCCTACTACTGATATTATATTAAACTATTTTATTATTGTATTGATGATGTGTTTTACTACAGATGAAAATACTTTAGTGTTGCAGCTGAGGTTTTTCTCATGTTACATATGAATAAAAGTCAATGGTGAACTCGTATCATTGGGAGTTTAACAGGTTAACTATAAGGACAGACCTCCTCATAAAAGCTGATATCTCCTCCATGTTTTTCCACACACACACACACACACACACACACACACACACACACACACACACACACACACACACACACACACAGTAACTACAGTACATAACGACCACAGAAACACCTAGAGCTACAATAAAAATCCTCCACTGCAGCTGCTTCTGTTTGCCAAACACAGCAGACACGATATAATTCTGATAAGAAGACAGACGCGGCTCTGAAGCATCAGCACGACGACACGCAGAGGCACATCACACGACCTCGGGTTGCATCCATCCACCTGAACAAAAATTACCATTAAAAGCCCAATATCGCAGGGCGAAAAGACAATTTTAACTCTGGACAGACTTTAAAACAGTTAAGGGGGAAATCATACTTGTTTCGGGCGGCGGGAGACCAGAGTTTGTGGACAGATTACAAGCGGTGCCATTCCCAGGGAAGTCAATTAGAGGAGATAAGGATCTAATCCCTGAGTAAACAGCAATGGTTGGAGAAGAGCCGCGCTATCCTTACTTTTCTTTATTTTGTCCCCCTTGACTTGATTATCTGTCATTTGCCACCTCGGCAGGAAATCTCCAAACAGAAAATCAACGTTCTGACGGTAATCAACTGAATTAGAGACACTGATGCTTGAATGTCACTCAATAACTGTTCAATTCAAGCATAAATGAGAATGGAAGTTAATTGTCACTTTCTATGAGACAATCTTTTTTATCGCTTTATTCAGGGCATTTTTTCGCCTTTATTTGACAGCAACAGCAGAGCCAGGAAGGAAATTGAGAGGGGAATCGAAATGCAACAATGGTGGTTGACCTTCACCTTCAACAACTTTCAATAAACTCAGAAAGAGTGTTTTTCAGATAATTCATTGCCCATGTAAATAGTTTGAGCTTCAGAAGTACAAAGCTCAATAACCCCATTAAAACCCTTATAACAAAATAATTTGATATTTTTGATTACTAGCAAATCATGAAGAGAAAGCAAAAACTGTTTCAGCAAAATTATCTCTCATTATAGTGTTCACTATTTTAAAAGACTAAGATATTATTCAAAGATCTGAATAGAAAAGATGGTGAAAATGCTAAAAAATTATAGAAATGTAAGAAAATGACTCAAAGTGCTTTAAAATGCAATTATCTAGCCTTGCCAGGCTCAGGATTTCTATTGAACTGTGGGTTGTGGGGAGATTATATCAAAATACTCTCTGTGCCATAATAGGCTAAAAGCAATTACACAAAAAACATGTCTTCAGGTCGCTCAGGAAAATAAGAGAAACATTCCAAAAGCTCTTTATAAAAAAAAAAGAAGAAGAAGAAGCAGAAGATAAACCCTCAGGTGTTTGGTCTGAGAGATAAAGATGCTGCGTGTTGAAGTGATTTCTCTTTTAATTTAACCGCTGCACAAAAGAAGACGGTTGTATACTTTTCTGTTGGATCAAAACAGCTCCTGCTCTCGGGGGCAATTAGAGCAAACGAACACTTGCTGCTTTGAAATGCTGAATGTAACTGATGAACAAACTGTAAACAGGTCCTCGTGCTCATTTGCATTTCGCTTAAAAAAACCAGACACGTGGGACAAAATCAAATCGACAATCGTTTGAAACAGAGAGACTTTTCACTTTCACACACTTTTTCCCACCAAAGATGACACATGTTATAAAATGTGGTGTCAGAAATGTGGCCTGGGGGCCAGAATTGGCCCGATAAAGGGTCCAATCTGGCCAACTGGATGACTGTATAAAGTCTGACAAAATAAATGCAAGTCAGTGAGAATGTTTTAGGGCTGAAGAGATAAAATATTTACACTTTGGATTAGTAAATGGTTTGTAAGGCAGGAGACTTCACCTGCTGCTGAAAATACTAAATATTATCTTCAGTGCACTGCAAGAATTAATTACCATTAGGAGAAAATATCTTGAATTTAATACAATTAGTCAAATATTGGGTATAATTATCTAGAATTATTTCAAATTTTTTCAAAATAAAAGATAAAAATGAGATAAAAATATGAATTTACAGAAAACAAGACTGCATTGAAGATCAATCAAGAAAAAACTGAAATAAACAAAAATTATCAGCCGATGGAATAAGACATTTCAAGATAATTACATTCAATAACGAACTAAAGACTTAAAATATTTTAATATGGAATATCATCATCATCGTGTTGAAATTGCACTTTTTGTCTCATCTCTGCTGTTTTTGTAAAATGAAGGTAATTAACAGCATTTTTAATATATTTCTCTACATAAAAAGGAGGAGAGAAATTCATAGATGTTGTTTATATGAACATTTTTTTACTGGTTCGGCCACTTGAGATCAGATTATGCTGAATGTGGCCAAGGAACTAAACTGAGTTTGACGCCACTATGTTAATAGAACAGTGAAGGCCTGTGATGGGAGGTAGACATAAAATAATAATAGCATTAGAATGAAAGAGTGGACACAGTCCACAGAAAAGAGTATTTATATCAGCCTGATGGTGCATTAGTTGCTGTGTTCCCTGGAGAAAAGGGGGGGGGAGTTACGATTTGTAAAATGGGCGAAGTGGGAGGTGGGGAGTTCGAACAGTTAAAAACCGCCTCTTCTAACAACCGCTGCATGTCATTTAGCCAGAAAAGAGCTGGTAGGCTGCCACAGAGAATAACTTTCCATGCCTGTCTGAACGGAGCAAACTGAAAGAGGGAAGGAGTAAAGTGCTTTTAGAAAAGAGGTAACAATATGAAAGTGTGTGTGTGTGTGTGTGTGTGTGTGTGGTGGGGGGTGAATGCACCTCATCAGATGAGCTGCAGAGTGGTTTCCTATCACAATGCAGAAAGGTCCTTGGGTGAGATACGTTTGACACATTCAAAGTGTACAGTTCTTCAGAAAAAGACTAGAATAGCACGTCAGTGTTATTTATCAAAAAGGCGCAATTTAAATCATACACTGCCGATACAGGTGTGTTCACACGTCTGTCGACACACACACACACTCCACATGTACAAATGGAGCATTTATACGTGTGTGACGTGTGTGTGTGGTGTACATGGCAGCCAATTGTTGAAAAATGTGCAAAAGTAACCTCTATGAACCAAAATGCATGCTAAAGTGCCCTCTTCTACCTTCTCTTCTACCCTTTTTTTTCCTTTTCACCCCTGTCCTTCAAAAAGTCTGTGCTCACCACTGGTGTGGAGTGTTACAGACGTGGCTATATGACCAAAATTTGACCCCCGCGGCTACGATAAAGCAGAAAATACTGGACCCGAGTTGAATGCCCTGCAGTAGCTTAATGCATATTTATACACTGATACCACGACTCTTAGTAACTCTGAGTAAAATATAGATATGTCTGATGTGTGGATGAACAGATTGATCTTAAACATGGTGAAGTTTGTTTCACATTATGCAAAGTGAAAACGTCAGGGGTCCAAAGTGCAAAACTCCTACAAGCTGTATAATCCACAAACATATAAACACCAATAAAGTTGCAGCTAATGAGAGCTGATATTAGACCAGAGGAAAAACTAAACGTCAGAGTGAGAAGGAGCAGGAGTAGATTTGTGAGGAAGGCAAACAAAGCTTCTCAATTTTAAAAAAAAATGACAAAAAAAGAAAGGAAGCAAAGTAAATCTTCTATATAATTTGATGTGATTTACTGACTTTCAAAACTATTCTTTTCAGCCGGCTAATTGATTCCATGAGAATGTCTAGGAAATGTATACATCCCCTGCTGGATACCGCACCACAAACAGTATTTCATGCGGCCCATATTGGCTGCACGATGCCACCACATAAGCGTTTTGGAAAGCAGCATAAACATACAGCTAACCACTCATTAAATGTCATCTTGGTAGCATGTTTTTTGGAAAACGATTTTATGAGTCCAGCGTCCTAGAGCGGATGAAGCCTATGGTCTGGCTCAGTGAACATACAGGAGCATCTGTATATGAATACTGTTCCTGTCTCTGGAGGTCATCTCACCCTTCAGCTCAGCCACCGGTGGATAAACACAGACAATGGTGACTGATTTAAACTCCAATCATCTCAATGTCACAGCCTGTCTGCCACTGTATCCTAAAGGTGCACATCTTTGTCCGGCTGCATGCGCAGGCACAAAAACGTGTTCAAATGTCTTCTTGGGAGCCAAAACGTGTGCCACATGCAAACGCATGCAAAAGTTCCCTCTAAAAGCCAAAAACGTGTGCTAATGTGCCCTCTAGGAGCCTAAACACATGCTAAAGTGCCCTCTAGGAGCCAAAACATGTGCTAAAGTGTCCTCTTGGGAGCCAAAAGGCATGCAAAAGTACATCTAAGAGCCAAAACATGCTTAAGTGCCCTTTTGGGAGCTAAAAAGCATGTTATAGTCCCATCTTGGGAGCCAAAACTGTGCTAAATTGCCTTCTTGGGAGCCAAAAAACATGCTTCAATGGCGAAGACACACTGTATGTGCCCTTTTTTCTCCTTTTCTCTCCTGCCTTTCAAAACGTCTGTGCACACCACTGCTTGTTTCCTTATGATTTAATTGGCCCACCGAAGCATAAAAGATAATAATCAAGTCACTTGTTAGAAATCGAGGGAAGGGATATGTTTGGAGAAGCGATATGTGATTGATTTCAATTTTAACAACAGGCACGCACTCCAATAAACATGCACACAAACGCTCAGATACACACAGACAGGAGTCAAAGCACTCAGAGGAGACAGCAGAATCCTCTCTGTGTCCGAGGCATAAACAAGCTTCACTGACGTCACCCCAAATCAACAAGGCCAGGGCCTGAGAAAGAGAAATTTATATAACAACGCAAAAACAGGCAAGGGGGGGGGGGGGGGGGGGGGGGGGGGGGGGGGCTTCACGATGAGCAAGACAGCTGTACTTAATCAAAGGGACTAAGATGTAAGGGAGAGAGATGTAAGGGGACTCAGAAAGAGTGAAAGAGGGTGAAGAAAAACAGGAGAGAGGAAGAGAGCGCTCACGGGGAAAATAAGCAAATGGGATGCAAGACTTAAGAAAAGGGAAAAGTCTCCACTCTCCACTGGTGTCTCCAACAGCGAGAGCCTAAAAAAAGGGGATGAAGATTTTAAAGGGGGCTGTTCTGTCAGAGGGAGAGTCGCTCCCAGTCGTATACTCACAACTCCCTCGACAAAACACCCCGATACAGAACATCGGAGCCTCCATGCTCCTCTTTTTTGCATCACCACCACGCTGAGAACATGGGTAAAAATTGGCCAGAACCACAGAGAATGTAGATGGTTTCTCCATTTCATGAACCGACTGTGCTTTCAACAAGACGATCTTCCCCATTCTCCCCTCATGGGGAAGATTGTCATTTCTATGAAAGGAATGATGATCTTCAGTAGTAGCTGTTACTACTTCTACTACCAGAGCTTTTTGATATTATAAAAAGGTACAACAGAGACACTTTTCTTGCTTCGCTTCTTCCAGTCTTTTAGACCTTGGCCATTCATCAGCAGCCATCACATGACAGAGCAGGGCCATTCATCCTGAGGCTTACAGCGTCCTCTGCCCGACAGGATTTGTGATTCAATTTGACTGATTGATGCCCCCCTTCTCCCCGAGCCCCCAGGGCTGGACCCAAGGCTGTTGGGGTTGGTTGAGGGAATTAGGGTACAGGGACAAGGGCGTCAACGCCGCTGCTGCATCACAGCTCAGAGGAGGCGATTTACTGTAGATGTGTATAACACGTGCAAAACAACAGTTCATTAGACGACAAAAGCAGAAAACACAGACGCACATAATTAGAAGAATAATGAGATGATGATTGAGAAAATGTAACGCAGAGCGGGATAGAAGTGCACTGGGGAAAAAATGCATGAGATGATGTAATGATGCTGAGGTGAAAGACCATGTAACAATGTTTAAAACGTGAAAATGTTAAATACCGTAGTTCTTCTAATGCTACCAAAAGTTATCTTGACTAAATATTGCACATTGTGTGAACTCTAGCCTTCGTTTGGTGGGTTTAGATCTGTTCCTTCAATTAGTCAGGTAGCAGTTTGGTATCATTTCTACTCTCATTTATATATTCTTAACTTTAAGAATCCAATTTTTATTCGATACTAAAAACTAGAAACTTGCTGGTTCTTGATGTTGCTCTGTAGAGTTAGGACAAGAAAATGACATGTAAAACTATTACCTTTCTTTGTATCAGTGCACAGAGATAGAGACAGTTCAATACTTAAGTATTAAGGCATACAGTAAGTTTCCATAATGATTGTTTTCTTCAAACTATAAAAAAGAAAGAACTGTGGAGAGTTTCTAACAATGCATGCCGGGAAATATGCTAATATGGTGAAACTGTCTTCAGAAATGTAATTTAATGAGTTGGGTGAACTTGCAGCAGCTCATTTATGACTGTGAGTCAGAAGAACTCATGAATGGGAGTTCTGAGATGCTGAAATAACGACTGCACATTACAGGACGAATTAACCTGAAATTATGAAGTCAAGTCAATGTCACGATATGACTTGATTCTACTATATTCCCGTTTGATATTTTACAGCAAGGGTAAAACTGAAAGTGAGTGAGAGTGCTGTATAAGCCCCACGCATCATCTCTGTCTCTTTATCTCAGCGGGGCGGTAGCAGGAGCATGAAAGATTTAAAGCAGAAGGATTTTTAGTTTAAACTACGGCATATACTCCGACACAAACTAGAGGAGAGACACCAGACGATCTCTGCCAAAGCTCAACATTACAACCACCAGATGAAAAACTGCGCAAGTTCTGAAGATGAAGATGCTATGCACGCATACGTTAGCAAACAACTAGTATCATCAGGCCTTCTGTTGACTCAGCCATTCGGCTGCTGCAAGATGCTGCACTTACTGTCTCACCTTGTGCACGTTCTTTTCAGATCCACTTAAAAATACATAAGGGGTAAAGATGTGCCGTGCCCTAAAACAAAAGCCGAGGCTTCCTCAGGTTTTCCTGCCATTTGCAGGTTTCAAGCTCACAAGCTCCTGTTAAGCTGACCTTGAATAAGGCACTTAGCGTCGAACTATTTCAACTGAATTGCTCATAATTATAGCTCCCGCTGATTGTCATACAGCTCTGCAGCTCCCCAGTGTTTATCCTGCATGTGCGATATGTGCTCGCGTAATCCAGCACGAGCCAGCAGGTCGTTGCTGTAAATATCAACATGGTCACCTTGTCTGGAGGAGGAACAGTTGGACAAACAGATCGCTGCGTAAAACGTGTACTTATTAAAATATGCAAGCAGGAACCACAGCCGCACATTAAAGTACTGCACCAGAACACGCACACATATGAACGACATTTTTACAACATATATATTTAAAATACACACATGCTCATTCATAGATGGATGCATATACTGTACATTTAAACACATTAGAAACACACAAGGCAACCAGCCATGCACTAAGCTCGGGTTGACAGAGTTCATTTGGAAGATGTAAAATATTTATGAGAGAAGACTCTGCAGGGGAGGAAGAGGAGATGAAAATAGTGAGGAGCGAGGGAGCCGCGCAGGAACGAGACGAGCGAAACGACGGAACACCCGACTGAAATGTCCTCCGTTACGGCTGAGCGGAAGAAAAGCAAGCTAAATAAGTCATTGTCATTTCAAGTTCATTAGCTCACTGCTTGCCATCCCCTCCTGGGAGGAAGAGGAGGAGGAAGGTGGGGGGAGGTGTGCAAAGGTGTATCCTGACAGTACAGGAGCAAAACCTCTGGAATCATAGAACGGAGTCATTAGTTTTAAGCTTGTATCAACACTTTTTTTTCGTACCCAAGCGATATTTACCTATTGGATGTTTTAACGGCTGTTACCTGACCATAAATCACCGGTTCTACCATTTATCAACTTACAATCTTGCTGCAGTAAAGGGAGGGAGAAAAAACAAGTTTCAAGCAAAATTTGAAATGCAGAAACAGACATGTTTCCTTCACATTATTTTGCTTGATTACGAGTTGATTTACAAAGATTTTCTTTAAAACATAAGAGACTAGAATTAGTGAGAGACTATTGCAGGGAGGTAGACAGATAGATGGAAACAGAAAAGGAGAGAGGGCAGGAAAAGTAGGAAAAGTGGAAAAAAAAGAACAAAAATAAGGATTTGGGTAATAAAAAGCTAATCCTGTACCGGCAAACAGGATGACAATTGACAGTAATTGCATATTCCCCCCTGTAATTATGAGCTTTTTTTACACGCCCCTCTTCTCATAAGACCTTAGTAATCCTCTGGTCATTCCCACTCTTCCATCTTCAAACAGCCGCTCTACCTCCAGATCTAAATAGCCGTGCATTGGTCAAGCCAAATAAGCAAACCACCATGAACTACAGGGGCTTTCCTTAGCCACAAATAACGCTTGAGAGATGATGTCACATAAAAAACCAGATCTCACTATCTAATTACGGAAAAATGTGCTTAGGAAGCACAAAATCCGACGGGAGATGAGAGTGGACGGAAGAAAGCTGCTTCACCACAAACTGGGGGAACTAGAGATATAAATGGGCTGCAATGCATAGGCTAGACCAACTCATTCGGCTACTCCGGTTGATAGAAGACCAAAGATCTCTGCAGTTTTTAACCAATTATACAGTGGAGATCCCGAAAAATGAAGCGGATACAGAGGGAGACGTTGGGATCACAGAGCGCCGAAGTCTGGAAAACTCTGGGAAGCCAATAAAACAACACACAGAATTCACTGTAATTACACTCAAACTCAAGGAAGCCAAGGAAATTGGGAGACTGATAAAGTGAGTGTGAGGAATGGATTCCCACAGGAAGATAAAAAAAAATACAATGTAAAAAAAAGATGTCCCGAATTTTTAACAAGAATCCATATATAAATCAAATATAATTGCTCTGACTTTTTAAAAGAGAACACTTAAAGAGTGAATTCATTGTGTTCCCACATCTCTCCCACAGCACAGAAGACAAGAGGAGTCCTGCTTAGCTCCAGTGACGATGAAAATGGTCTTGGCTTTCGGAATTGTTTTCCCGAAACGCATGGCTTTAATGTTCGGCCAATTAATTGCAATTGTAAAAATGGATGACAAAAACATGGGAGTCGTAAAAAAAAAAAAAAAAAAAAAAAAACATGAAAACAAACGTGCAATGTTTGTGGAGAGCATCAGTCAGAATGCGGCGGATTTCACATGAAAAATAAATCAATTACAACTTCTCCCACAAGAGCAGATAGGCAGAGGAGGGAGAGAGATAAAGCCTCAGAGGCAGCAACGACTTAGGGAGAGGAAGAGAGGAGAAAATAATTATTCGATAATGGAGACTGGTGTGAAACTGTTTATCTTGATGAGAGAAAATCGTGAGGAAATTATGCAAGGCAAGTAACAATAAAGCTAAATAACGCTATTGTGCGGAGCCTCCTAAAAAATAATCCTGTAAAAATGACAAATTAAAAAAAAAAAAAGAGAGAGAGAGAGGGAGAGATTTGATAGAGCGGAAGAGAAAGTAGCGACCGGACTGCATCTCAAGTATGGAGACATGCTTCGAGTTTGGAAGAGATTATGGGGAATAATGTTTACACCTCGGGGGAGAGGAGGGGAATGTGGAGACAAAGAAGATATTCACAAGAAACACCTGGGATATCAGTCCCTCTCACACAAACATGAATGCACTAATCGACGTCTTGATGACTTGCAGTCCAGCTTTCTGTACAGCTAATTCTGCACCGTTTCATTCAGCGAGGATGTGAGCTGTGGTGGTTTTAATAACCTACAGCATGCAGCATGGAGAGAAGGGGACACTGTTCACCAGAGCAGAACAGAAATGATTGCCTATCAAAAGGGAAGTGTGTAGTTGAGGGATATGTGTACTGTTGCGCCTGTGCGTGTCCCTATCTTTATTAAAATCGCCTTCGTCCGCCATGCGGATCACCCCGCGTTTTCCATCCACGGGCCAGGCTTTAGTCAGCGGCAGGTTTCCAAACAGGCCCTGGTCCCACGGCGTCATTAGCCAATCACCGGTTAGATATGACACTTCACAGCGCCGGACGACTCATGGTCATCCTGTAGCAACCGGTGATCAACAACAACACAAATACGGCATGGGAAAACCAAGGCCATGATAAAATGTTACCAGCCTTCCTGCAGATGTCTCAGTGCTGATGGAATGTGTCTAAATACACAACATTCATCTCTAGTTATCTTTCAAATGGAGACTATTATCTTACAAACAATTAATATACTTTGTTTTTTATTTGAAATGCTCTTGGTGTGAAAATTGCCAATTATGCCATATTATTAGTATTAATCTACCCAAAGATCTTCCACATTAGAATATTATATATATATATATAATAAGTAAAGTTTGATATATAAGTACTTACAGTTACTAGTTACTTTTCAGAATGAGATTTTACAGAAATCTAATATAAATAATTAATAAATTGTCATAAATAATCCAATTATGTCTAAACATTTCTTTCCTCTTTTTAAATGTCATGCACTTTTGTAAAAGAAAGTGTATTATGAAATATATGATGCACTTAAACATTATGATGCAGTATTACTAGTAATCTACCTAAAATATCTTAAAAGGGGCCCCACACTGACAAACTACAACATAACATGCCCTTTTCCATAAAATGGTACATTTCAATACTTGTTTAGGTTGCCTGCCATTCCTTTTCTCTTTTTAAATGTTATGCACTTTTGTGTATTGTTAAAAATATGATGCAGTACTACTAGTTATCTACATAAAGTGTCTTAAAGTGGCCCAACAATAACATTGTCCTATGTGTATAAAAGTAATAAAAACCAAAAAAGGGGATAATACTTATGTACCTTTACACAAGTAACATTTTGAATCCAGGACTTTTACTTAGTATTTTTAAACATCGTTATCTTGACTTTTACTCAAATAAAGCATCTGAATACTTGTTCCTGCAGCCTGTCTTGTATAGGGCAGATATGACATTGAGCATCTAACACTCATTGCCTGCCAGCTGCTTTCAAATAGCGCCTGGCGCCTCTCTCTTTAAGAGCCGATGAGAGAGGGAAACAGAGAGATGATGAATGTCATCCCCCTGAAAGACAAAAAGATAAGTCATCAGGACTGTAATGATGGGGTGGGACAGGGAGGGGGAGGCACAGGGAGGAGACAGATGAGCCTCATAAAAATCAATCATCCATTTTTTTGGTATAAACACTGACAAAAAAGGCCTCCTCTAAAACTGATTATGCTCCACAAAAGTTCAACCAGCATCATCGTGTTCATTTTAAGGGCATCAATCAGTTGACATGATTATTCGCGACCCATTGCTTTTCATTTCTGCTCAGCTGATAACTGTTCCCATGGTCCAGTAAACACAGCTTCAATGCAATGATAACAAACAGCTCACCCTTAACTCAATAGTTGCCTTCTGCATGGCTGTTTTCCCTTGCATTGCTTTAAAAATAGGGGGACTATTCCAGTTGTTACACAGTACAAGGCATAACGGCGCGAAAGCAATATTTAGCAATCTCCTTTCAGTGCTGACTGAGCATAATCAAACAAGAGATTGCGATACGGGATGGGGGGTGTTCATGTGGTTGGAGATTTCCTGCCTTTCGCACTAGGCTGAGGCTAATCTAAATGCAAAGAAGATAGGTACAAAGGTAAGAAGAAAATCAACTTTAAACCCCCAGAGGTGTTGGAACCTGCAAATCACATTAGCTTAGCAAACTTTTATTCAATTCTTTTTTTTTTCCTGGGCAAATTACTTCCTACTACCGCTTCAATGTTTTATTATCATAGGTAAGGTTTCTGCATCTATATATACACTGACATCAGGTAAATTGGGTAAACACAATACTGAATATGCCTTTTCCATGTATATTTCGTATTAATGACTGTTTCTGATTATTTTGTGTTGGAGGGAAATTTAAATTCAAAATGAATTCCAAATTTTAATATTAAAACACAATTGCTTAGAACCCCATAACTTTTAAAATGCATTAAACAAACTCATATTGCTGATATTAAAACAAATCAATTATGTGTGTACATACAGATGCTAGCAAATCTATGTATAAGCTAAGCTATTAAGCTAAACTATCATGGCACAAAGTTAGCACCCAGTCATATGTAACAAGCTAAATTACACAAACACAGTCAACATACTGTACATGTTTTAATTTAGCCAAACATCACACGTGTGTTTGTGAGTGACACAGAGGGTTAGGCCAATTTTACCTCAAACCATGTGGCCCATTTTAGCTTAGGGGGCTATGGTAAATTGGACAACTGAGATAAATATCACTTGTTAATATATCAAACTGACAGCATTATTTCTGATGCATGCCATTAAGACAGATGTCATGCATTTGTTTTTTTCAATAGATGTATTATCTTTATAATAGTTTAGTTAGATTTGTCATGCCAGGCTACTTACCATGCACATTTCTGGTTCAGTCTAGATTTGAAGTATTGTCTCACTCACCATAGAAAACATAAACTAATCAAATCACCTGTTACTTGTCAGGCACAGTTATGTCAAAAGTTGATTGACAGTTGGCTGGTACCCCCGAACCTTAAAGGGCCCATTTAACCTGATATCACCCTGTATAAAAAAAGAAGTTTAATAGATAGTTTCGGAAGTGTCTTAGCTACTTTGTGCATCAAGGAATCTTATCTCGTAAACTGTGCAGCAGATTTGAAAGTGCCGTTGACAGGACATTATTTTTAGTGTCGGGATGCGCTCGTCTCTCCCCCCCCCCCCAGGTCTGAACTGTGGTGATGTACTCGCCTAGTGACCTTGAGTCGGGCCGGGCCACGGCATCCGGTTGATCAAGACTCCTGTGTCACAGCGGGAAACATCCTTCTGAAAATGTCAGGGATCATCCGTGATGCTCAGGTGGCTCATAATTCGCAGGCATATATTAGGGCTCCCGTATTTTACCAAGGTGTTTAATATGCCAGACTTGGGCGTATCAGTGGTTATTTATGTTCAGGAGCTGAGAGACAGGGACACGGGGAGAAATACTGTCAATGTACAAAGCCAAATCCCCCCCTTCTCACTCTCTTTATCTCCTTCTGTCTGTCATCTCTCTATCTCTTGCGATTCTCCTTTTTTTTTAATCCCTTCAATTCCCCCTCTCCTTTCAGGCCCTCTGTGTCCATCTCACTCTTCTACTTTCCTCTCACAGTGAAAAAGCATTGACCCCCAGACTTAAGTAAGCTCCACATCATTGATTGAAACAAGAGGAATAGGTGGTGTCATGACAAGACAGATTTGCTCTTTAAAGCATTATGGATTACAGACATTTGGAAGAAAAAAAAGGGGATTTCTTCAGGACCGGGGTCGGCATTAATTCAGTCGAATGATTTATTCAGTAGAGTCAATCAATTAAATTAGAAGCGTCCGGTGACTAGTTTGCCCTCAGTACCTCATGATGTATCGTGCAATGACCTGTCAAATCTCATCATCTCTCCTATCAGAATAGAAATCTGCTGCACATCATTGCATCAGAAAGGAAAACACTTGCAGGTGAAAAGCAGAAACTGTATTTTTGGTGAGGCTCTGTGCTTTTTTTTTCTACATCTGTGCTGCACCGTGCTGCTGGGAGTCCATATGCTATCAGAAAACAGAGCGGTTTCCACTTTAGGATCATCCTGAGCCAGTGACCTTTAGGTGAAACGCCGCTGAACGTCGCCCCGCGTAAGTCTCAGTGGCGTTTCAGCCGGCGCTAATGGACAAACATCACCGCCTTCACAGGGGGAGAGGAGTTTATCTGCTGTCACAGCGGTGTTAGCGGCACTCTGTGAAAAACAAATTGGACGACATAGAGGAGCTGACTGATGCAAGATCTGTAGGGGCTTTTTTTCCCTTTTCCTCCTCGAGGAAATAGCTGCTATCAGATTGGGAATGACTGCAGCGGTGTTACAGTAAAAGATGAACGCTGCCTCAGGCCTGCACTCATTTCTTGTAGCTCAAATAGTTGCCTGGTGTCAACTTTTGGAACAAAAATCTTCAGTTATTCGACAGTTGGGGAGACAATGAAAAATACAGCAGGTATAAGTTCAAAAGTGAGTCATCGCCCCTGTTGGATCACAGGGTTTTGGACGCATTTTGCCGTCTTGTCCGTGCATGTACTCATGCACTTGTAATTGTAGAACCTGAACTGGCTGTAAAGTGTGTCTGTGTTTGTGTGTGTGTGTGTGTGTGTGTGTGTGTGTGTGTGTGTGTTCATGTGTTTCACCAAATTCCTCAGGAGGCACATATGCAATCAACTGAACTGCAGTGGAGCTTGCGACCATCTGATATCAGACCATGAATGACACAGTGAGCAGCGTCATATTTATGTGGTCAAATGACTGGTCTGTTGATATATAAGGAAGAAGCACCCCCCCTCCACACACACACACACACACACACACACACACACACACAAACACAGAGTCTGGACAGCTTGGAGAAGAGGAAAGATTAGGGAGTGTCTTCAGGAGTGGCAGCTGACTTCAGACTGACAGGGAAACTCAAGAGAGAGGAGGAAGGAAAGTGAGATGCTGCTCCAACCTTCTGCTTCTCGCCACCCTGAGTCAAGTGTGACAGCATTTTGAAAGGACTTCCTCTTATTTTATGTTTTGGCTCAAACCAGCTAAATTGTCTGTGACACATCTGTGCAGTCTTAGTAGATTTTCAAAGCAGTGATTCATCTTGAGAGCTGCAGCCTCCGCTGCTTTTTTTACCAAGTGAAATGACTAGAAGGTTCAAAAAAGGTATAAATATAGAAACTGGGTTTGCTTGAAGAAAAAAAAAGACTTTTTTTAAGTAATCAGTATCTTACAGGCCAAGCTCTTTCTTTGTTTTGTTTTTTGAATCAACACAAACCAGCCATTTGTATAGAATATGTCAGATGTACATGAACTCCTACAGTAAATCTTGCTACTGCAGGTGCGACTTTGGCCCCAAAATAGACTCGCATTCCTCGGGGGAATTGCAGAGGGATTATGGTGCTCAGTGGCTATGAGTTTACAGCGACTGTGCTACTTCAGTCTATTAAACTATTCAAATAACTTGTGTTTTGAATTATTTAAGAGTGGTTTTAATTAGCATTACAATTATTGGGTCAGGGGTTAATCTCAAACAGTGCGCACCGCGTGAACTTAGTGTTTTAGAGGCGCTTACCTGATATTTCTGACTGAGGGACGCCGTCCAGGGCGAACCCTTTGCCGCTATAAAACTGCCTGATATCCGAACAACTCCTGGCTTTGCTGGTCCCTTTGTCCCCGTGGGCTGTCGCCGTCAGGGAGCACAGCGCCAGAGCCGCGATGATGAAGGAATCCATCCCTACAGGACACGCCGCGTGTGTGGACTTGGGTCAAGTGCAAATCCCCCCAAAAGACTGTGTCGAGTCCGAAACGCAGCGGAGACTCCCCGGTTGGTAGCCGCGTGCGTGTCAAACGGTGGCTAACCGAGTGCTGCTGCTGTGCGTAAAATATCCTCCACCTTCCCCCCGTCTCCCTTCCTGCCCTTTCGGTCCGCGGCCGCTCTGCGCGCGCTGCCGCTGCTGCTGCTCGGTTAAAAACGGGGAGCGCAAAAGAAAGTCCCCGTCTCGTCCGGCTCTTAATAACGCAGGATCCGAAGCTGACAGGACACGGGAGCCTGTTCGCGTGTTTCTCCTCCACCAAAAAAAAAATAGTTGTGCGTGGTCACGCGGAGCTCCGGGATGAGCGCGGATCTCCTCTGCGTCTCATATATCCACAGTTGAGGTTGTTGCCGGCTCACCTAGAAGAGGCAGGGGAGCAAGAGATGAGAGAATTAACACGTAGGTTAAAAAACGCACTTACATCTGGATTATTGTTAAGTCATGTCAGGGGGAAAAACAGCGCTGACGCGCCGCACAAGCCCCCGGTTCCAGTCGCCTACCGGCTGTTCTGACGGGCCCCCCCGAGGGATCTGAGCGGGCGAGAGGTGCGCGCAGGCAGGAGCGGCTACCGCAGCTCGCTTCCAGGACGATGCTGTGCCAGCGCTGCCACTCTGTGGAATGAGGAGGAGGAAGCGGGAGAGAGAGAGAGAGAGAGAGAGAGAGAGAGAGAGAGAGAGAGAGAGAGAGAGAGAGAGAGAGAGAGAGAGAGAGAGAGAGAGAGAGAGAGAGAGAGAGACAGAGACAGAGAGCATAAGGTTTCATATACTTCTGCCATTTCCGTTTAATTCTGTCTGATCTCATTTTTAGACATGTTTCAGAATAGTATTAACTGTCTTCACTCAGTTTGATTCGTTGTAGTTTAAAACACATCTGTCGTTTTATAGCAGCCAGAGTCTGAGTCTTTGTGTATTTATATGTTGTGTTTTCAGTAACTTTCTAGTAAAACACCTTAAAAAATAAAGTGTATATAATATTTATCTTTTTTTTTAATGGACAGATACAGAAGTCCCCTGTAGGCAGGCTACCCTGACAGTTCCCTGATGGAAAGCTTCTCTTGTATGTGTGTGTGTTTTCAGAGATTTTATCGTGAAACACCTTTAAAGTAATATTTTTGATTTTGCAAAATCACCAGAAACAGACGTCCCCTGTTGGCAGTCCACTCTTGCAGTTCCCTGTTGGTAAGGTTCACTTGTGTGTGTGTGTGTGTGTGTGTTCCCCAATGAAGGAATGTCCTAACAGCTTGATCTCCGGCGGCCAGGTGTCACAGGTGAACTGTGGAGGAGCCCTCGACCCCGGCCACCACACCTCCCACCAACACAGCTCAATGCTGAGAATCTCTCCTCCAGTACCGGTATGAATGCACCTTATCACTCCTCGAGGTGCAATTACAGGGCCGACGAGTCCGTACCTGCCCCGCGTTGTTCCCAGTTTACCTGTCACCTGCTGAATGCTTTCATTATCCGAGTTTCTGTACAGTGTGTGTGTTTCAGCATGAAAATGGACAGTTTCAGGCTTGACTTAACAGGATTAACAGGGACACGAAACATGAACTATATACTGGATTAAAATATATATATATACACACAAAAGGTTGTTTACCGAGTTGGTTTTGTTTTGTGAAAGCCTGAAACGTCTGTTTCTTCTTACATCTCCAAAGGAAGCGCTGTGTTTATGAAGTAGAGTTTGGACATACTTGGAATTCTTCTGTTTATTCATTACTTTCTAATAGGATCAGTGACTCCCGGTTCCCAGATCCTGTCACAGCCTATGGCAGCAATAACCAATGTTTGATTTCTTTGTTTTTATGTTGGTTTTTTTCCCCGGTTTATGACAAGCCAGGAAAAAAGGTCACTCGGTCCGGGACGGTTCAAATGCAGGCCAGGACATTCTTTTTCTGATGAAGCAGCATTTAAGTTTAAAGGTCTCATGCTGTAATGAGCGAGCTCATTTCACTATTGGTTATTGCATTATTTTTAGTGCAAGGTCAGGTATTCAAGAACTGAAACTCACCTTAAAACCTGCTGTTGTAGGTTTTAAGATCCTGTATTATACTAATATATATATATATATATATATATATATATATATACATAAACTGCACTCTTCTTAACTGAGGCTTCAGATGTTCTAGGAAGCTGCTGGAGCCACTCTTCCCAGATCAGGGGGTCACCGCCCCCACGTCCTCGCCCTACCACAGGGACCACATCAACATCAGAGCCGCTGTCCAGGATGAAACATTGAAAATCCAGGAATACATCAAGACGATGGCCCCAGAGGATAAACTCCTAAGTGAATGCCTCAGACAGCCGGAACCTGACCAGAGTGAAGAGAAGGAAGTGAGGCAGAAGACACCATTAGAGGAAGTGGCTGATATCAAGAAGACCGACCGATGACTAGAAAACCCTGGACTAACAGACAGCACAGAGGTACTAATCCTGCAATAGAGGCCAGGATCTACAATCCAAGGATCAGATCCAAGATGCAGAATGTGCAAAGACGCCCCAGACATGGTCCAGATGCGATCAGCAGCACATATGGAGAGGCACAACCAAGTGGCTGGGAGAGTGAACAGGAACATCTGTACACAGTATGATTGAGAAGTACCCAAATGGGAAATATCACAAAAGTGGTTGAGAATGACAGAGTGAACCAGACTTCTTGAAGGGCAGGGGCGAAAAGGACATAAAAAGGGCACAGATAACATGTCTTTGCCCTTAAAGAGGGGACTTTAGCACATTTCGGCTCCTCAAGGGCAATTTAGCCCACATTTTGGTTCTGAGAGGGCACTTTAGTGCACATTTGACTGCCACAAAGGCATCTTTGCATGAGTTTTGTCTCCCAAGAAGGCACTTATGCATGCATTTTGGCTACAAGAGAGCACTTTTGCACAGGTTTTGGCTCCCAAGAGGGCACTTCAGGACATGTTTTGGCTGCTATATGTCAATTTAGCAGGCATTTTGGCTCCCAAGAGAGCATTTTAATGTGTTTTGGCATTGTGGCTCTTGAGGGCACTTTACCATGCTTTTTAGCTTCCAAAAGGACACTTTAGCACATGTTTTGACTGCATGCATTTTTCAACAATTGGGCTACAGGGAGACAACTGCCCCACTGGGGCTAAGATGCCGTAGGACATCAGCTGATGCTTGACTGACAAGCAGCTGCTGACGAACTGGACAGAGTGGAGGAGGATAAAGTATAGAAAAGTACAAGCTGACAGCAACCATCAGGAATAGGAAGATGACAGAAAAATGCAAGTAGTCTGTAATTCAGAAACTTTGCCCTCAGGACTTCTGTGAAGTTGTGATGTCACAGCCATACAGTCACTGCCAAGCCAAATATACCTCGCTGTGTGGGACCTTAGATCCTGGACAGTTGTGCACATGTTCGACTATAGAAATAAACGGACATACAGTTCTCACAAGTCTCTGAGTCATCTCTGTGTGTGAAATGGAACCAGATGGTGTTTGATGGTGTCACTCCTGTGGGAGATGCTTTTTAAGGAATGTTTATGGAAGGAGCTGCCACCACACATTATCGCAGTGACACATGTAAAAACTCCAGCGCGGCCTGAAATAACCGTCCATCACGCCACAGAGACGAGCAGAGAGAGGAACAGAGGAGAGGAACGTCAACGCAGCGGGGAACACTCGTTTCCTGTGTCCCGAATCCTTCTATTTATGAAGGCAGACGTTGTTTATGAATACATTAGGAAATGTTACTCTATAATTAGCCCGTTAGCCACGACTGGGTGCCTAAATGGAGAGGACAGCGTCTCGCGACTGACAAATAACTACACTCACTACCCATTATTACAACTCCCAAACCAGCAGGCATGAATGAACGACACCTCGGTTTCACGATGTAAAGCGTTCCGCTCCTTTGCAGCCTGTGCTGTAGTTGAACGAATTTATTTTATTTATTCATGTTTGTTTGTCAGGGACAATACAACAACAAGGCACCAAGTCACAGAAACATGATACTGTTTGTATATGGGGTTTATAGCCGAGGCTAGTTTGTAACCCCAGTCCCTGGTTAAGCCTTTATATAACATACGGGTCAGTGACAAAACTGCCAAGTGGTGAAACCCTAAAAACGTAGTACCAGATAGTTTAACTCTCTTAAAAAGGTTTTAAAAAATTAATATCACATGCTATCAACTAGTTTTATATTCTCGGTCGATTATATATTTAAAATGTATCATTCTTTTTCAGTTACACCATTTGATATTTTGTGTAAAAAAAAAATAAAAAAAATTAGAGGGCACTTTAGCACATGTCTAGCAGAGGTTTTATCTGCCACAAAGCCACTTTTGCATGAGTTTTGACCCCCGAGAGGGTTACTTAAGTATGCATTTTGGCTCCTAGAGGGGACTTTAGCATGTTTTGGCTGTCATGAAGGCAACGTTAACCCACTGGGGCTAAGGTGCTGTAGGACGGCAGCTTCCAGACTGACAAGCAGCTGCCTCTGAAATGACTGGACACAGTGGAGGAGGATAAGGTACAAGCTGACAACAAACATCATGAATAAAGATCACAACAGATAAATGCATGTAGTCTATATTCAGAAACTTAAAAAATAAACAAAAACAAGCTATCAACTAGTTTTATATTCTAGGTAGATTATATATTTAAAGTGTATCATTCTTTTTTGGTTACTTAAAACTGTACGTTAAAATGTTTTTGACTTTCATCTTGCCAAACAAACAAAGACGCTTGCAGTGCCACATGTATGATTCTATATACAAACGCAAGCTATGATAATGAGAGAATTACAGCATCAAATTCATTTCAGCAATTAATTATTGCGACTTGTGTTCACACATTTGGTTGAACTCCAACTAGTGTTCACACACTTGTTGGTTGGTTTTCAACCAGGATTTAACTTTTCTGTCTCTGTTTAGTTACAGACACGGAGCTAAAAGTTGAGAACTGTGTAACAGTGGCACGCAGCAGATGGAAACCACTTTTTTAATTATGTATTAACAGTGTTGCTGCTGCACTTTACTTGCTGCTGCAGGGGGAAAACCTGGTGGAGTTAAACACATGTGGCCAGAGGTTAATACGTGTAATGGCCCCAAAGGCTGTCTGTGTTATATATGGGTTTGTGTACGACGAGTGTTTATATTCCGCTATGTGTACATGTGTGTATGCATAAACAGTTGTGTGTGTGTTCAGTGTGAGTTGATGTGACTGTGTCCCACATGTGGCCACAGGTCAGCAGCTCTGCCGGAGAAGCCGATTGGCTCTGCACTGTCTGGGCCAGGGATCATGTAATTAACGCTCAGAACAGCCATGTTTTCTTCAGGCGGCCTCCTATTGAAGTTTTACAGCCTCTGACCATGAAAGGCCTTCTAACGAGGAGCAGGATGCTGGGTGGGGGTGAGGGGGTAGCAGGGAAGGAGGAATGGGGAATGGTAGCAAAGAGAAAGGAGAGAATGGGGTGAGAGGCCGTACAGCCGAGCAACTGTCAGCTCAGTGTATACATGCAGTAATTATGTGGTGGGCTTATTTTTTCGGGCGTGATGAGGGTTTTTAGTGAAAATTAGGCCGCTCCTATAGAGAAACGTGACAGATGTTCAACCACACTTTTCAGGGGGAAAAAATCATTTAATTAAAAAGGCGACAAATGAAAGAAAACTTCTTTCCTCTAAACGCTCTGTGGACTTTATAACTCATGTTTAAACGTCTGCACACTGAATCCCATATTCAATATGTACACGGGCAACCGAGATAAGTGTGGTCAACTCTGTAACGAGCCACTTTAGCCACACAGTTTGTCACCACAGACTCCAGGTTAAGATACAGAGACGTTTACCTGGGAGTGATCGGCCTCATCAGTGTTGCATGAAGTTGTTTGGCTAAAACATGTATTTAAGTGTTGCTGTGACAGAGCAAATATAGTTAGAATATTGCACAAATAATTCTAAAGTTGTGTTTTAGACAAGAATGTTTCATTTAAAACTTAAAACAAAACCAAACTAACCCAAATCAGAAAAAAGAAACCTTGAAGTAAGCAAAATTATATATAACAGTAATATAAGAGTTCAAAGATCAATTATTTGTCCATAAAATCATAGAAATCACACTGAGGATCATTCCAGAACATGAAGAATATATTTTGTAAGATGATTATAAAGGATCCAATTAAATAATCACACAAACAACTCATCTAAATCTAAATTAAATATCAAAATAGTGGTTAATTGTAGCCCTACTACTGATATTAAACTCTTCCCTATTGTATTGATTATGTGGATATTGATAATATATATTGACACTTTAACGATTAAAATGCATTATTTAGTTTTGTAGCTGACTTTTTTCATGTGAAATATAAATAAAAACGAATGCTGTTCCTGTATCTGTTTTTTTTAACTGGTTAAATAAGAAGGACTGATCTGAATTTTATCTCTAACAAAAAGACACAATGTAATTTCTTCCTTTTGTGGAGCTTGATTGAAGTGGAGTCTCGTGTGTTGATTAATAATAGGCGCTGCTTGATCTGACATTTTCAGCTTAAATCAGTAGCTACAGTTGTGAAGATGGTCCCCCTGGTCTCTGAGAGCATTACAGGACATAAGACCAGACAACCTATTGTCTCCTTTGGTAAGGGGTTGATTATATTGTTATCTAAAAACAACCTTTTTTGTTTCAACAGCAATAAAACAAATAACTGCAAGCATGTCCTTTCTCAGCTTCCATGTGGATTAAATAAGCAAGATACAGGATATTTATTGTTTTTGAAGCCAAACTAGGTTTCTTCTTCTGCCCTGTCTCAGCTAATCTATATGGATTTTTTTTAGCTTTGTGACTTGTGATTCCAACATTGTTGTCTTATACTATGCAGGTGCAAGATATCACCACCAGGTGGCGACTGTTTGAAGGTCCATTTATCGCAATGTTACCAAACAAAAGAAAGTTCAAAGCCATCCAGAAACCAGAATTTCTTTTCGGATCATACGGATCTGTTCATGGTATCATTCCCAACATTGGTTGAAAGTTTGATGAAAATCTGTCCAGAAGTTTTTGAGTGATCTATCTAGCAAAGAGACAAACGGCGGCGAAAACATCCTCCTCCTTAACCGCGGAGGTAATCATTTTGATGGATGTTGATAGATGGAGGTTGATGGATCTGTCGACAGCTACTTGAACCCTTTTGAACCCACTTGAACAATGTGTTGTACACATCACAATCCATGATCAGACTGAGAAGAAATAGCAAAGCTGAAGTTCTGT
Source organism: Lepturacanthus savala (assembly GCA_030544235.1). Taxonomy (NCBI): domain Eukaryota; kingdom Metazoa; phylum Chordata; class Actinopteri; order Scombriformes; family Trichiuridae; genus Lepturacanthus; species Lepturacanthus savala. Next base: position 28,664,007 of record CM060461.1, on the reverse strand, counting down.
GAAGGTGCTAAGACCTTTATTAAAAAAATAGTTTTTACTCAGGGTGGTGGGCCCTGCCTGCTGTGTGGATTTAGGTTTTAGCTTTTCTTTGGTCATTTATTATTATTATTACGCAGAGTAGGCCTAGTTGGAGTAGAAAGTGGTGGTTTTGACATATTTTGCAGGTACTTTTCTGCCCACCCACACATGACATTCTGGTCACACCTCTGGCTTCCAGGCCTGCTATTAATCTAGGTTCAATTCTAAGTCCAAATGCTTCACTCAACTAGAAACTGAAGACAATTTTCCAGCTCTTGTTGCTAAAACTGGGTAGAAACAGAGAGTATTTAAAAAAAATGCATTGCAGAACTTAACCAAAGAGAAGAGATGTAAAAAAAAAACATTTCTACAAAGGCGTTTTCTTCTTGCTTCTGTCCAAGCATCTGTCTTTAGAAATCCACAGATGATCAGTAGGCAGAGAGAATTCTCTGATCCGCTCTCATTCGACTGTCTGACAAGTTCAGCTTCAGCCCAAACTTTGACAAAAGGTTTATCAACCATAAAGGAAGCAAAGAGACAACTCTTCCCTTTGTTTCTCCCCGTTTTATCTTGGAGGAATATTTCACAACTCTCACACAAATAAACTTCACCACTTTAAATTTCACATTTTACCCATTTTTCTTATTGCCAAGAACATACTTCAGAAGCTTGATAACTTTAATTAAATATCACAGTTACTGAACCAAACCCAATCACACCCATTAATTAATCTGCTTTGGCATAAATGCATCAAATAACTATTAAATGACTGTATATCGCTTTAATTAGTTTATCTCGTATCAGAGGGGCTGAATTAAAAACAACACTTCAGTAAGCCAGTAGCAAACAAACGAAAGAAACTAAATCACTTCCAAATATGTCTTAGATCAGTATCAAATCAAGTTTTTCCAGTGTAGTATCATTCATACCAGCAAGGTCTTTATGAGTTGATCCAATGATGATTCTCTGGTGTCTTTGTTTCTCTCCTGATGTGCAGGATTGAAGCATCTTTGCACAGATGTTTTAATCAGCCCAGGAGCTGGTGAAATATTTGGGGTTTCCTCCCCTCCTCACCAGGGTTCATCCAGCATCTCATTTTCCCACAGGTGCTTGATTTAGGACCATAGAGAGACACAGAGCAACATCATCTTCTAATCTAACCCTCCACAAGAAAGCAAAGATGCACATTTCACAAAATGTTGAACTAACGTGGCGTTGAATTAACATATGTACTAATTAAAATATGGGGTGATATCAAGTAAAATGGGCCATTTAAGGTTTGGGTCCCAGCCCCTCTGGAAATTACAGTCAATACTAAAAAGGATTTCAAACTGTTGACATAACTGTGGTTGACAAGAAACAGGTGGTTTGATTAGTTTATGGTTTCAATGGTGGGTGAGAAAATACTTATAGAGAGTAAATCTAGACTGAAGCAGAAAGATGGCCCATTTTATCTGATGAGGTGGCCCATTTTACCTAAAACCACTCATGCAAAAGTGTCACAGCAGATATTTCAAGATTTATAGGGCCTAAATAGTTATATTTTATCACATAATTCCAACACAAAATAATCAGAAACAGTCAGTATTAATCATAAATACATGAAAAAAGGAAAAACACAATACCAAAATTTGGTATTGTGTTATTGTCCCAAGCAATTTAGAAAAAAGTGGCCTAATTTTCCTGATATTACCCTCCCTATAAATATTATATTCTATATATATTTCTGATGAGTCTTTTTTGTTAGATGCTGCCATCGGTCACTTCAAAATCCATTTGATTCTGGATTTGGATGGTGAAGGTGGACATTTGTTCCAGTTTTAAATGCAGCATGGGAGGGACACACAAAAAACAGTTCAAGTTCAGTTTTAAGACTTTATCATTTTTATCTTTTTCATGTTGTGGGCCTTGGAATGAGTTTAGAGTGTGCTCACCCATTCCACTCAAAGAGAACACTTTTATGAGGACGTTCTTGACAAAATAAAAAGGGGGGGTACAGCCAGATCTGATATTTTCTGCTTAAACACAACGTGATGCAGGGCAGGAGTGGTGCATCTGGCCGGGACTGCAGGGCCTGCTGCCGCTGTCTCGGCTGGCTTTCTATGTAAATATATCAGTGTGATGTTTTAACAGATTTAATCAGCTTTTTAGAAGCGGATCGTCGTGTCCTCTCTCCAAAAAACAACCTCTTACAGATACCATCAATTCTGCCTCTTTGCTGGCTTTTTTATGTCAAGTGTTAGCCCGAGTTCAGCACATTTAACAGAGTGCCGTACACATTACTCACTAGTTCTATCTCTAGTTTGTTGTCTGTTCTTCAGTTTGTCTCTTTTTTTGTCTTGTATACAGAGTGTTGTTATATCTGTCTCTTCTTCCTCTTCCTATCCATGTCTCACTAGGACATAATGATCATGCCTTCATTCTTGCCTGTTAAAATGCCTTCATGCATAAAACCTGAATGCAGAGTTGTTTTACTGCTCCCGGCCTGTCCCTTTGCCATTTTGCGGTGCTACATCACTTCTCCATCACAGGCGCAAACACAGCCTCCGCAAACAGTGGATGTGCATGGCTCTGCACACGGAGCCCTCCGCCATGCTAGAGACAGATGATGACAGGAAAGGGAGAAGTTCTGATGGCGAGTGCAAAGGGTAGACAGATAGTATTGTAGAGCATAACAAGAAATAGCAGGGGACTCTTGGAGGAAGAGGAGGAAGGGGAGGGGGAAGGAGGGCTCTGAGGCAAGATAAGGAGGGGGAGAATATGATGATGGATGACATGGTGAAAATGACTGAAGTGATTTGGGAGAAAAGTAGAAGTACATTCAAAGTGTAAAGAATGAAGTGTAGAAAAAGAATAAAGTGAGTTTTCAAATAGAATATAGAATTAGTTGAGAACAACTGATGGCCGGTATGATCCGATCCTTTAATTCTTCGGGGGTTGTTTTTTGTAAACAGGCACCGTCTTCGGTGAGAAGCGCCTCCCGCGGCGTGTCGCGTTGTGTCTTTGTGTGTCTCCGTGGGCAACCTGGCACTTTTTTCTTTTTTTTTTTTTTGCTCAGTATTCCGAGCACATTCCAATCTTCTCTGAGAACGGACACAGGGGGAGACGGCATCACGATATAATGAAATCTGCTGTAAAAACACCACAAATTACTGCATCATAAGTTGCCACAGCGGGATCTAATGAAGTACAGATTTAAAGATTAATCCTAGAATGCATGAAATCTAATTGTAACACCACTTACATTTGAATAATGGCCACTGTATGCTATGTTTGAATATTTCTCCATGTGCAGTCGCTTTTTGTAGTCATTAAAACATAAAAGAGAGCACACATCACATTTATATAGACACACTCAATAATCCAATAAGCCCATGAGGCTCAGGGGGGAAAAAATAAAATAAAATTCAGAGGAAGAAAAAGAAAAATCCTGCTTGACTTTGTGGTACTACCAACCGTGTGTGTCTGTGTGTGTGTGTGTGTGTGTGTGTGTGTGTTGGGGATGAACTTGTCATCAGTTCTTTCCAAACACTGATAAAGTTTTGGGGATTTTCTTAACTCTCCCTGTTACCAATGCCTCTGGAGAGTGGTTATTTTCAAAACATGGACTGGTGCACCATGTGTGACAAAGACAAAGGATGCATGCATGATTTGTTTTTTTGGCCTTTTATTGTGACCAGTAAGACTTTGTGGCACTTGAACTTATTTTGCAATGGGTTCACTTTCATCTGAGCGTGTGTGGGTGTGTGTAAACACACATATGTGTGCATTATGCATGAGAAAGATAACAACCCACAGTGAACCAGCTGGTACCTTTTGGTGGTGTAATTCCTGTATTGTGTATGAATGCTAAACTATGAATATAAGACTTTTTAGTTCCACAAAAGTCATAAACTGCAAAAGTGAATGTTGATGTATTATTCTGTTCAAACTAGGGTTGAAAAATTCCAGGATTTTTCAAAGTTGGAAACTTGGCATGGAAATTAATGGGGCTATGAGAAAATAAACAGGAATAAATCCAGAATTTACTAAATTGAAGGTCGGCCCTTAACAGGGAACCTAAACATAGTTGGGGAAAATATATTGTTGCATAATTCTGGCTAAAACAACCAGATTTGATGCAAGTACACCCCTTAGTCACATGCTCTTGAGCCCAAAGCAGAAGACTATTAAGCCACACATCTGAGCTATATACAGTCAAGTAAGTTTTCATAATATTATAGGGTAAATATAGGGTGAATATATTTGATATTTGATTAGCTTTTTTGGTATTTTAATCTACAGAAAAATGCCATGTTTACCATCTAATGTATGGAAGCACTTCTCACAAGGTAATGTTGAAGGAAAGTTGTTGTATATGTGTGAATACTGTGGGAAGACACATGTGAGGAATGCTACAAAAATGCAGCATCTTAAAAAGTGCCAAAAAGTTTAATCAGATTCAGATAACTATTTCCACAATCCCCAACCTAATTTCCTATGAAAGGAGTCTGGTAATTTACCCAAAACTTACCCCAAATTCCCCCCCTTTGCAACCCTAGTGGAAACTAAGTATGGCTGACTCTCTGCAGGTTGGGTGGGGCAATAGTTGAGTCATGATGGTTCTTTGGGGGCTAGGAGGGCCTGGAAAAAGTTGTTTGGTTCTTTATCGCAGCTTTGACTGTACCCATCTGGCAGCGGTGCCTCCTCATTCCTGCACCAACTTCATCCAATTACTCTTTTCATTTGCCTGCATGCTGTTCTCATATAAATATTTCACCCCCTCCATTTGTCATACGTCTAAGAGAATAGATGAGCCACTTTCCTCATCTGCCTCTAACCATCATCGGGAGTGGGAAACGACAATGAAACCAAAAAGGCTCATATGACTTCCAAACCACTTCCAATGCCTGCAACGTCCATGCAGGCCACTGCATTTATGGTGGGAAGTTCTACATCTTTTGCTACAAAAATAACAAGTCTGCTGGATAATATTTTCCTGAGGATAAGTTCAAGAGTGACCTTATCATAACAGGATTGAAAAATCCAAACTGGCTTTCTAATGCTACAGAATGGTCCAGAATCAACTAACCTCAACTCCCTCCAGGTCGTATGCGGTTCCACGGCAAATCTTCGCCCGGATTGGCAGCATCTTCCCTCCACATCAGCCTTGGAAACAGTGGGAGGCCACGTCTCTGTGTGGTTCTCAGCCCCCTATGAGGAGTCCTTCATTATTTTCCCACTGCCATTTAAAGAATATCCACACATTCCTCCGACATTCCTCGGCCCTCCCCTGTACAGAAACGCTTTATCACATTACTCCTCCTCACATTGCTTCAATTTGGATTTAATGAGAGAGGCTGCATATAAAGTGGGACGTATCAGCGCTGAGTCAGTTTGATCATAAAACACAAAAAACAGTCCCATGTGCTCGCATTGTTTCTTACCTCTGACATAAATGGACAGTTTTCATGAGCATTTTCTTTTTCTATTTTGAGAAACCTACTTTCGGAAGCAGCCGTGCAGGCATGTGCACGTCTGAAGGCTTTTTTTTTCCCCTCTTGTCTTTCTCCGGTCAGAGAGCAGATGCTAATGGTGAACGGCCTTTTGGACAGCACCCCCCCCTTCACATGGTGCCATAAACTGGATTATAAAAGCCAATCGAGCTTATAAATCTGTCGGCCCAGAAACCGTCCAACTTTGGTTGGGTTTGAAACGGAGCTGAAACGCCGGGTGAACGTTTGCTGCAGCCCCATGTGGAAAAAATGCTGTTTGCCTCATCACTGATGCAAAAGGCCTGGTGTCATTCACTGCAGCACATGTGCCTATGTACACTACCATTTAAAAGTTTCAAAGTTAATTTTTTGCTTTTTTCAATAAAGATAACTTTAAACTAATCATAAATACACTCTATATATTGCTAATGTGGTAAATGACTATTCCAGCTGCAAATGTCTGATATTTACATCTCCATAGGCGTATAGAGGCCCATTTCCAGCAACACTCCAGTGTTCTAATGCATCAATGTGTTTGCTCGTTGCATCAGAAGGTTAATGGATGATTAGAAAACCCTTGTTTAATCATGTTAGAACAGCTGAAAATACTTTAGCTGCTTAGAGAAACTAGAAAACTGACCTTCCTTTGACGAAAGCACAGCTTGAAGAAAGAAATATTTAAAATACAAATCATTATTTCTAACCTTGTCAGTGTCTTGACTATATTTTCTATTCATTTTACAACTCATGGTGGTAAATAAAAGTGTGACTGGGTGACCCCAAACTTAGTGTAGCAACCCCTGAACAGTAGTGTAGCATGTAAAACCATTATCGAAGGAGAAAAGTATCATGACTCAGACTCTACAGATTTAATTATATAACATTTTGATTCCATTTGGATCTTTATCAAACTTTTTATGTCTTAGTGTTTTATGAATGTGTAGGTTGGACTTTGTTTAACAGTGATATAAAAAAAAGTAAGTAAAGTCAAAAAGTTTATTTATTTTAATTGGCTCGCGCGAATATCACAGCATTAGTATTATTACTGTGCTGCAGGAATGAGTCCTAAAACACAGGAATGGGTTCACTCATGAATTTTGAAGCTTTTATGTGTCTTTTAAAAAAAGGGGTAGTTAATAAGTGTCTAAATGAAATACAGAGTTCTTCATCATCATCATGCCTGAAGTTTGAAAACAAATTCTGAGCCGGTGACGTTGAAGTCATGAGTCACAATCTGGTTCAGCCATAGCCTAAAATGAGCTTGGCTGGCTGCTCGTTTTTATCTCCTTTCCTATTTCTGCACCTGATACTTACAGAAAGGGCAATGTAGAAAATTGTATTGTTTAACTGGGCAGTTGCACATCGGGCGAATTGAGCAGTAAAAGTGTCCGGCTGTCATTGGTTTACAATAACAACTTAAAAAGGAGAGTCCAATGTCCATCGTCCAGAGCATCAAGGAGAGATGAGGTTACTTTATGTTCATGTAAATGAGCTGCGTCAGCACTGATGCAGCAAATTATATTTAAGATAAACTGTAGATACAGTCATTAAAATGTTTGTCATTATTAATCATTATTAGCCTATTGCAGTTCTGCCTTAGGGCATTAATGACGTTGGTGTGATATATGGTGGCAATATGGCTGATTTTTAATACCCTGTATATTATCATTTTCATATAATAGCGATAATATCTACCAAAAAAACAAGAAAATAGGGAGCACCAACCCTCCAATCCCACCCTGTCCACCCTGAGAATGTTTGTTTAAAGTCACTTATAGTTAAATCAGTACTGTGCAAAGTCAAAACATATATCAGGCACAATACTATGATGTCCAATAATCTGAAGGTATTTTGATATACTGTATTAGTGCCTCTTTCCTTCAGCCAATGACAAGCAGCCTGTGCTAGGTTCACTGACTCTCAGTGGCATTGGTACAAATTTTGTATCTCATTATTTCACCTTTTCATCTCAAAATTATGACTTTGTATCTCACAATTCATATTTATTCATAATTATGACTTTTTATTTCACAATTTTGATGTTTTATTTCATAATTATGACTTTGTTTCTTATAATTTAGATTTTTTATTTTATTTTATTATTTTTGCATCTTGCAATCATAATTATGACTTTGTGGCTCATAATTTCTTTTTTATCTCGTAATTCTGACTTTGTATGTCATATTTTTGATTTTTATCTCATAATTCCCACTAATTTCCACTGGGATTTTTTCCTGACTGTTTTATGGAAGCCTATAGTCAGGAAAAAAATGTTCTGGTTTGTTATTATAAATCATTATTAGCCTATTACAGCCCTGCTGTAGGGTATCAATGACATTTCTGTAATTTATGGTGGCAATGTGGCCAATTTTTCCTGCCCTGTATATTAACATTTTCATATCATAGCAATATACCCAAAGAAAGAAAAATAGTGCACACCAACCCCCGTTCCCACCCTGCCCCCTGAGAATACTTGAGAACATGTTTGTGTAAATCAGCTCTAGTTCAGTTAGTTTTGTGCAAATTCAAAATAAAACAACAGGCTGGAATACTGTTGTCCCAACAGGGCCTGAGTTACGCAGCAGTGTGTTTTGTGTCATCAGTGTAATCCAGAGCTGCTGTGGTATGAGGAGGGAGTGTATCCGTGTTACAGTATGAGAGTGAAGGCCTGCTGGTCCTGCAGCATTGATCTCCCTCCCTCAGGTCCTGCAGGATTGGACAGCAGCAGGTGTCTCTGAATCCATAATCAGAGCCAATCAATGATGCTCCTGTCTACCAGCACATTCATTCATCCTAGGTCACACACACACACACACACACACACACACACACACACACACACACACACACACACACACACACACACACACACACAGGAGGCTCTCACTCATACACAAACCAGCACATTAATGATTTAACGGGGACTCTGTATATATTGTTCATGTAAATATATCTCACTGGTGTCAAGAAAAACATCCTTGGGAATAACTGTTTTTTTTTTAAATTCCAGACACACGGGGGAACGTGTGAATTCAAATCCAACCTGATGGAGATAGAAGGAATAGGAGAGAGTTGGAAAGGTGGAATGACACCCAGGGGAAACATGGAACATTCACAACAGTGCTCATCCATCTCCTGGACGTGAGGGAGGAGGCTGCCTGTAGCATGTCAAACAGAGCGAGTCTGACACCAGATGCTGACCAGCCTTGAACATTTGTGACACACACACACACACACACACACACACACACACACACACACACACACACACACACACACACACACACACACAACAAAAACTCTTCAATCACACCTCACAGCATGAACACACCTATGCAGACCTGCGCGGTCTAATTGGACTGGGGGTCTCATGCTAGCGGGGCTACATTTCTTCATAGCTGATTGTCATGTGGCGACATTTTTAATCTGTTTTTTCTTGTTTTTACAGCCAGACCTCCATGGTGAATAATAATGTTCGGGCCCCTCTGTGCTGCCTTATTAAGACACAATAATGTCTTTCTCAACAACACTTATATGTCTTTCATGGGATAAGAAATTATTTTGAGCAAGGGCGAAAATCCAATTTCATTGATGAAGGGGACATTAAGCAGTAAATTTTCAGAGAATAATTTCTGGAGGGGACATGACAAAAATAAATACTAATACTAATAACAAATAAGTCATCATTTTTCAACAATTAAGAATTGTTTTACAATCTAGATGAATCTAGTTGTGCTAGTCGTGTGTAGTTGTGTGTTGCTTCATCATAGCAGTAAAGTCACAGGTGCAATTGATGACTTTCACAAGACTCAGTTCCACCTGTCTCTTGTGAAAAAAAGGTCTATTTGCATCTGCTTGTTAAATATATTTAGACTAATCCACAGGACATTTCTTTAGTGGCATAGGAAAAACATTAAGTGAAATAGTTAAGTCTAACCTTGTGGTATATGGTTATAAATCTGCATATTTACAAAAAAAAGAAATCAGATTAGATGACTAATTTAAACATATTCTGAAAGTATGAGTGGAATTCTATTGAGGCCATAAACCATAGAATATACAAAGAGTATGTTTCTTAGACAGAGCATTCCAAAGTTGAAGTAAGCTGATTATGTTGATTGGCAGATGAAAAGATGCCTAAGCGACGATTAAAACTGGACTGAATCTGGTTGAAGTATTCTAGACATCTAGTCTACATATAATCTTTTTGCAGCATGTATCAGCAGGATCTTAGTAGAACTTAGTAAAAGCTGCATAAAAGTTATTTACTTAAACCTTTGAATGCACAACAGTGTTATTACAAAGCTTTTTTTTCAGAGACGCCACCGCAGTAAATGTGGCTTGTTTACTTCCACCTACAGCCCACGTTTCTCTGAACAGTATAAGCAGCAGAAGGAAAGGCTGACAAAAGTGTTTTTTCTGATTACAACATTTGAATATTCCTCACTATCCCCATAGAACAGACTCTCTCCTTAACTTTCAGGCTGTGTTTGTTTCATGTTAATTAATTTGTTGTTCCCGGTCAAATTAGACTGTTCCATTAAGACTCATCATAAAAACTAATAACACATATATTATTGCCTCTTGTCAACACATTCTTTGGAACATTACAAGTTTTTAACTTCTATTTGTTATTCATGGCCTGTATGTCTCATTGATCTGAACTTATACGTCTTGAATTCGAGTTCTAAAAACCACAATTTCTGGATTATTTTGACTACAAGAAATAATCAGATGAAACATAATCTACTGTTTATCACTAAATACTTTGGGTCAACTTTACCAAGGACATTTGTTATGAAACCATTTAAATGTAGTGTGTGTGTGTGTGTGTGTGTGTGTGTGTGTGTGTGTGTGTGTGTGTGTGTGTGTGTGTGTGTGTGTGTGTGTCCATCTGACAAATGTTAATTTACCCAAGTTCAATTTCTTACATTAATTCTGGTCTCCCCCATTCATTTCTATTGAACGGTCACAAACACCAAGTGTGTACAACAGTTGAACAAAACACACCAAATTGTATTATTGTATGTATTTTGTGTGCTGAAATCCCCTTTTTTGGACAAAGTCATGGAATCAAAGGTGAATCTGATCAAATTAACCACAATTTTCAAAGACCAAATCAGATGTGTGACTGGTCAGTGCCTCACTGGAAAGAATGGAGGGGGGATGGGGATCTGCAATTCATTATGTTACGCAAGCGCTACTGTTGAACCCCTAATGGTCAGGTTAAAACTATTCAGATCCTTTATGTACATGTTTTTACCCTGTTTAAGTTGATGTGCTGTTTCCTCTGGTTTCTCAGCAACTTGAGACGTGTTTAAAGACATGAGTAAGCAGAGCCGCACCTTCCCGGCCCACCCTTCAGTCTCCTGAGTGGGCGATTAGAAAGGTGTCCAGACGCCCAGACCTCTGGCTTGTGGCGTGGCGGTTCAACGCTGTTTTTCTTTCATAACAGGCAGAATGAGCTGGGATTCTTGTGGGATCCACTTTTATTGTGCAGCCGAATGGCTGTTCTGCATTACTGCATCTGGCTGTTCCTATATACATCCAGAAGAAAAAAAGACTTGCCAGAGGGCACAGTCTGCAGAGCGCTGGGTGCACTCTAGCAATCTGAAACTTTTACAATTGTTAGTATCTATGAGTGTGTTGTACCCAGTGTTGGGAGTAATACATTACAAATTACTGTAATGAATTGTTTTTTTGCTGTAAGGCAGTAATCTAAGGCATTACAGGGAAAATGGTAATATTTTACATGGTACAAATATCAGTAACATGGATTATGATGTGTTTTTAACTTGGATTGAAGTGGTCCTTGTTTTTGTTTTTCTTCATACAAATTCACTAAAATCACTGCACGATCATCAGTAATGAAATGTCCATACAAAATGTTTCACTTAATTTTCCTTTTGGCTCGTCAGACAGAAGATGGAGATGAGTGAACCTGCTTATAACGTTGGAGAGCACATTCTCCTGATGAACAATCATTACTTTACATTTGTGAAACTAGATCTGAAGAACATCATAATCAAATGCACTTTGTGTTCTACACCTAATGAACTGTCCACTTCCTGAAATAGCAGCAGTAATTTAACATTTACAGAGGTGCCATAGTAACATGAATGAACAAGCGGAGCATGAGAGTGGAGACAAAACCACAAAACAGACTAAATCATAAACTCCTGCTCTGAGATTCTTCAGCATCAATAGGTTAGTAGAAAACCACTTTCAACAGTAGAATCACCAGCTTTTGAAAACTTGTCAACAAGATCCTTGTTGTGACTAGCAGCAATAATGACAAGGAGAGCTATATCTAGATCACTGAATCCATATTTCCAGTTATTTTGGTGAGAGTAACTTAAAAGTTACTTTGAAATGGCAGTAACAAGTAATAAATAACGCATTACAGTTTTGAAGTAACTTGCCCAAGACTGGTTGTACCTGCATGTTAGACACTGACAAATTGCCTCAGGAGTGGACTGCCAGCCATGGAATGGATTTGCTCCGCAACAGTTTTTCCAGTCGGACAGAAAGAGACAACAGCCGCATGGTAGCTGGCAGGAGGAGAACGCCTCCTAACTCTGTTTACCTGCCCTCTGCCAGCACCGCAGCATATGACGGGAAACAGAACTGACAAGTGAGGCCAATCCCTGAATGGGAGGAATCGAGCAAACGTTCCTGTGTCCCTGTTGCAGATTTGATCTCTGTCAGCATTGCAGAGGCTCCCCCCTCTGTCTGTCATGCCTAGCTCGCGGTTAATTGGACTCAATTAGTCAGCTCAAGAGCTCATTGAGCATAATGCTAAGCGGCCAGCGGTGCGGGGTGACAGAGGGAGAATTGGCAGTGACAGCTTGTGTTTGCCTGTTGTGAGGGCACAGGGAGCTCTGAGGCAGAGAGGAATGGATACAGTTGACAGCTGAAACTCAAGGAGAGGAGCTGTGGTTAATAGGAGCCGCGGGTCCTCCTCCTTTTTCCCTCTACCTCACACAATTGTCTGCCTTTGGGAAGCTATTTTCAGCGACTCCCGCTTTCCCTTTGCTCCGTCCTCCTGGTCGAAGCCTGTCAGTCAAATCCCTCAGGCTGGGAAGGTAAGACAATCCGTAGGACACATCGCTGCTGTCACCTCGTTGCTGCATGGTCAGAAATCAGCAAAAAACCCAGGGATGCATCTTAGGGTGCTTTCACACCAACTACACACCAAATGGTCCATTCGAAACAAAGGCACTTAGTTTGGTTCGTTTTCATTGATGTGAAAGCATCAGTTCCACTCAGGTGTGCATGAAACTGACTCCACCAAATAGCAAACTTTGGTGCAGGTCCCTCTGGTGAAAGCACATTGCAGGCGAGAGGCAGGGATACACCCCATTCATTCACACACTTACACCTATAGGTGTACGGCAATTTAGAGTCTCCAATTAACCTGAGCATGTTTTGGACTATTGGAGGAAGCCAGAGAACCTGGAGAGAACCCACACAGACATGGGGAGAACATGTAACTCCACACAGAAAGGTCCCACTTTAAGGACTTGAACGTGCGACTTTCTTGCTGTGAGACAACACTAACCACTGCTCCATCGGGTCGCCCACTGTCCGAATGTGTCCCTCCATAATGAGTCAGAATTGGCACTTATTTCTACCGACAGATAAACATTGATGAAACATCAATCGGACCAATTTTCTTTCATTTGCAGGTGTGAAAACGGACCACGCTGGAGTCTATATGCTAATTACTAAACATTTCATTTGGAACTGTTAACTCATGGTGCAACTGTGGTTCCTTTCTGAAAAGTGAATTACTTAGAGCTACTCTTTAGTAAGGCCCAGAATGTTTCAGTGTGTGTGTGATTGTGTGCGTGTGAGGACGTTGAGGTGTGGACTCGGCCAAGCCAGTGGGCAACAAAAGCGCTGATGTGTGCTACCGTTTAAAATAGCCCAGACAGACAGCTGAGCAGCTGTGACCTCAGGTCCCCCGAACTCTCAGTTACACTCAGTGACCACACAGCTCCTCGCAATGCGTGTGTGTGTCTGCACCTCCACTGTAATACACTGAATCAGCTCTACCCACTTAGAAGACATTAAACCGTCTTCGTCCAGCCAACCTGCAAAAAGAAACCTCTGTTGGACGTAAATCGTCGGACTAACTCTGCCACTTTGTTCCCATTATCGTCCGTATTTTAAAGCCGTCCATGGCTTTTCTGCGTCAGTCAGCGGAGGTTATTAAAGGACGACAGACGGCTTGGGTTTTGTCAGGCAGGGACAATGCAGTCCAATTACAGCTCAGGAAAAAAAAAAAAAACAGAGGCACGATATCCTTGGACCGGTTGCTCTTTCTTGCTCTTGTCTGCAGCCAGCCAGACACTCAGTTTCAAAGCAACAAGCATGAAATAGACTCCAAGGATCTAAAAACGGTCTGCATGCAAGTTGGAAGTGGACGGCTGTGGGACAGGGTGTATGAATGAGATCATTGCTGTGTTTTGTGATGAGTTTGGTGTTCGTAAAACTGTACGTGTGTGTGTGTGTGCATGAGAGACAGACAGAGAGGGACAAAGAGAGTGAGAAAGAGCTCGTGGACATTGTGTGCTTCGCCAGGAAAGTGTTATTAGTTATGTGCTCCCAGGCTGATGGCTAAAACAGTGGGAGGTGTGGTGAGACTTTGGAGGGCCACTGTCGCCTGATACGTTGCCATCGAATGCTTCTATAATCGCTTGCGGAGGAAAAAAACATCCAATGTTACCCTGAAGTCCATTTATAAGCATTTTTCTTTTATAAATATTTAGTGCTTTAGTCCAATTGTATGTTTGGGACACATGTGCGGCCGTGATGCTGACTTTAGCGGCACCACATAGCACCCCAGATTTAGGCCCTAGCCGCGCTCTATTTTAATCGTAGAGTGGACGTAAAAACCACCACCCGTGTCTGTTTTTGCCAATGGTAGCACCCTACTGTAAATGTTTGCTAAGTGTTTATGTGTGTTCCCAGGCTAACAGCGATGCTAACATCGGAGCTGACAGCACAGATTAATTTAGGGCAATTATAGCCCCTGGATAGGCAAAGTTTCCCCTACGGCAGCAGCCAAAGGGTCAGCCACACATCAGCTGAGTGAGCAAACTGTCACAGACGACGCTGCTGTCATCACGACTGGCTGTCTGCCGCGGCCCTTCTCGCCACCGGACCTATTCATGCCTCCTGCCTTCTCACACCCTCCCACCACCCACCCCCACGCCTCTATTTCTGGTGCAAACACACAGACCGATATGTTTAGCAAGTAGCTTCCTGGATGCAAATAGAGAAGGTCAGACTGTGACGGCCTGCCGTGCCTGCACCATCATAATTCCTGTCCAGCAAGTATGGTGTCGGAGAAAAACACTGGTGTGAGGGACTTTTAGACTGGAAGTGACAGAAGCAAGTTAAAAGCTACTAAAAAAAGCAGGTTAAAGGAACAGTTTGACATTTCATGTTAATGCACTTATTTGATTTCTTGCCAAAAGTCAGTTGAGAAGATTGACGCCTCAACTCATGACCTGTCACACAGATAGTAAATAAGCATTTCCTGAAATGTCAAACTGTTTTTAAGTATAATGACCTCAAATATATGACATTTCTTTTTTTTCCCAAGTTCAGTTTGGAGTTAGGTGGAGCTCCTCTAAGCTGATAAATACATGATGTCGCCAAACTCCATGAACCAGTAGCAGCGATAAAGATGTAAACCGAAGACATCACTAAAGACAGTTTGAAGATGAAAAAAAAAATAAGCTGGGGTTGTGGAGTTGAGCGAGTTTACCAGACTTCTGCATCCTGAATCCTCATCTCTGTTTGAGGTTAGTGACTCAAGGCTGCATCAACTGCTACTAGCAAAACAAAAAAATGCAAAAACCTAAAACCTTGAACTTCTGGCAGTCGATGTGGGTGCCAGGGTTTTACAAGAAAGAAAAACGTCTTAAATGAAAAGATGAAAGAAAGATCTCTGCCTCTGCTGCATCTGTCTCTTTTCTTATTTACTAAGTTCTAAGGACGACACTGTTTACTGGCTGATCACATTTAATAGAGCTCAGCTCCGCTCTGTCTTACTGATGTGAAATACAAAATTAGATGACACAAATGGAAAGTGACTTAAAATATGTACATTTAGGCTAAGGCTGTCAATGACGGAGGTTCTGTCATGACCAAAGTTAGACACCAACTAGCATTGAACAATGGATAAAGAAAAATGGATTTTGAATTGTAAGTTCAGCTTCAAAGCTCTGTCAGAAGTTATCTGTATTTGGTGTCGATGTGAACAGTTTCCACCACAGTAAATTTAGTCTAAAAAAACATTTACAGGTAGCCTCATTAGCCCCAAAACCAGCCAGCCTGCAGAAAAACACATGGAAACACCTACAAGTAGCAAGCGCTCAACAGCAGTAGCTAAATGTGTGTACACGACCGGTACGATGATCAAAGAGCGAACGTCACTTTCTTTGCTCCCTTTCCAGTTTCCTCCTCATTTTATATTATCTTGTTTTTATCCCAGCGCACAAAGGGATATTTTCGTGACTCTTTATTTTTCCCCTTGACGTCGGACACAATTACATCGTATGAGTTGTTTTGAAATGAGGGCTCCACAGAGTGATCTATAATCAGTACTGAAGTACAGTAATGGACAATTTAGCTGCCAGCGTGCCCATCTTTTGCCTTTTGAGCTCGGGTTTGCCATAAATTATGATTTAAGCGTAATTTTTAAAAAGCTGAATTAACTGTGAGGGTTTCTGACAATCAGCGTTGTTTTGTGTTGTTAATTGACTTCCAACAATAAAGGCGCACATTTTCATGAAGCAAGCATATAATTGTCCACTCCTGTGACAATGTATGATTGATAAGAGTATTTGCACTTGAAAAATGTCCCTTTACAATCAATTTTTAACAGATTAAAAAAAACCCAAAAAAACATGTAATTAATTTGTGATTAACTAGTCATGTGATTAATCGCGCTGAGTTATTTTAATAGATTGACAGCCCTAATATATACACATGCGAGGGTATAGAGCTGTAGGTGATCTGTGGGTGCAATGAATGTCAGTCAAGAAATAACACATACATGGAGAAAATCATAATGAACTAAACAAATATGGTTACAAAACAAAATGTGACACGTTTAAACTGCCAAAAACGTTATATGAATACAGAGATCTCCCTTCTTCATTAACTGCAGGATGTACTTGCATATAGTTCAACTGGTCATCCATCTTCCAGTGTTATGGAGAGCTAATGGTCAATAACTTGTCAGTAGGGAGAGGAGAAGTTGTTTAAAGGCTTGTTAAGAAGAGGTATATCACTGCTCATAGACCCATATCAGCCTGTGAGTGTACAGACCTGTTTTAGCTTAGATACTGTATCTGTGTAGCTTTTTTTTTTAGGCATTTTCAGCTTTAATACTGTATCTGCATAGCACTGATCATACATACATTCATCATTATCATCATCGTCATTCACACGGGTACTATCTGCTGTACCACCAACACAACAACTACACAAGAAATCAATCAGGTGTACAGAGGAAGCCATTGTAGAAGCCACAGAGTTTGTTTGTTCAGCTATTGCTTCATATTGCTTCATCCACATGAGGAATTATTTAGAACATTATTAACTGTTGGATTTCCAAGGAATGGTCTGCTTAAGAGTGGGTGGATAGACATTACAGTAGAGCTTATTTTGCTTCTCCCAATAAAAAAAATATTACAGAGAAAAACACATACATGATAAATCCATTAAGATTGGCTTACACAATGGCTACCGCTGTACTGGATCAAACAATAGATGCACCCAATATCGTAAAACCTGCTCTACATGTTATTTCTTCATGTTAAATGGTGTTTCAATCAGCACGTGTGGGATCTGCAGCCTGAAATTGTCTAGTTTATAAGTTTCAAAGCATTACTTAAGAGAGGAATATAAAACCTGATGACATTTTATCAGTGAGATATTATGGTAAATGATTCAAAAATATGTATTTTTTGATGCCTTGCTGAACAAAATGCCTGATCCTATTGTAACAATTTGGATAACTTGGTAGGTTATACATGCATTACTGTGCAATTCAACAAGCAAACACACAAAACTGGATGCACAATAAACATTAGTAAAATCAACAATGTACAGACTTTGTTCAAACGTCCTAAATGTGTCCATTTCTGTCATAGGTTTGGGGTTCCTGGTTTATTTGTTATAGAAACATTTCATTGTTTTTGATACTGTTTGGAGCAGACAAGCACAGTCCATTCATAGCTCAGGGAAAACAAAAGAATAAACCATTCAGCTCAGTCAGCTAAGAGCTTTTTGTTGAATTAGGACCTCATACACCCCATCAAATCTTTCCACCTATATACAGTTACATACTATACACACCTAGTTCACCTGCACTATGTGTTCATCCGTGCGAGTGTGCCGGTGCTCTACCTGTGAACTCATTACATTCTAATCCGTGCCAAGGTACACAGTCATTAGAGTATATCAAATCTGCTGTTCTGAGCCAGGCACCTGGGATCGATTTATCAATCTATCATGCATTCCTTAATCCTCGAAAAAGAGAAAATGAGCAAGAGTTTTCAAAATGAGCTGAATTCTTCTGTCTGGCTGGCAACTTGTGCAGTGGTTTGTGATGAAGCTCTAGCCGGAAAAGATAAGTAAAAAACCAGCAGCAGAAAAAATACACAGTATGGCTGTATTTGTATATGTAAAAAGTATGTATGTAAATCAGTATATGTGGAAGCGTTTTTTTTTTTTTTAAGAAAAATCTGAATGATGCAGTCCCGTTGTGACCAACAGAGGGCGTGTTTTTATGGTTAAAGCATGGAGCGGTAGGGCTGTGTCAGTGTGTTAGCCCATATCATATACGGAACAGCCTAGAAGAAGCAGCAGGGCTAATCTTTGTAGATGAGTGTGCAAGGGATCCCCCCGAGTTCCTGCAAGAGCCCCCCGTCTACAGTCTCCTACAACGTCATCCCCTTCTCTTTCCAACATCCTGTCCAGCTTCCCGCCGCCATCGCGTTTCCATCCATCCGTGAACGTTGAGGACGAAAGTAAGAATATAATGTGTGATGTGTAAATGTCATGAGTGTCAATGTCCGTGTTTGTGGCTCCTAAAGGGGCAGGGGTGAGGGGTGGTTCACAGAGAGTTCTGGTATCAGAACAGGGTCCACTGGAGACAAAGTGCAGCGATAAGCAGTGTGAGGCTCCAGGGTCGCGCCAGGACGGCGGGCGCTGTCCCTGCGACCACCCTCACTGGGGGGGGCTTGACGGGGTTCTCGTATGAGCTGTCACCTCCGGGCTGTCTCTCGGTGGACTTTCTTTCACTGGAGACGTCCGTGTGCGCTGCAAGAGACAGAAAACAGAGAGATGGATGGTTTTGGCTCATCACAGTCATCATAGTAAACTGCTATGGGTTTGTGAAATTGTACATTAGGGACTCCTCATCGTCATCTAATCATCAGCCCCGTCACCTCATTCCAAAGGGTTTTCAAAAACAATCAGATATAAAACTGCTCTATAATTATGTCTGTTGCAGTTAAAGCGACTTCATATGTACATCAGAGGAAGCGCAGCTGTGCTGTTTCAGTTGAAATCTCTCATAATTAGTTTTGAAGCCTGCTTTTGAAAAGTGAAAAAAATAGCTTGTCTTTCAATTCACTTTAAAGAAGCGCTTTATGAAAAAAAAATGTATTTACAGTGGCAGTGTATTACTTCATAGCTACAAACTCACTTTCACACCCTTTTGTCTCACAGCAACACACATTTTTCAGTGTTTCTATGTAAACGTTTCAGTGTATACTATGATTTTATACATACAACCATACAACCACCATCTCCACACACACATATGATAGAAGACTGACTGGTTATCTAATCTCCAGGGGCAGATGATGAACAGCCCTTACTGTGTGATTACAGCCAATCAGAGATAAATCAGCCTGATGAGGGTAGGGCGGACATTAAGTATGCTTTTTATCACACACACACACACACACACACACACACACACACACACACACACACACACACACACACACACACACACACACACACACACACACACACACACACAAATATTCATATACAAATCCTGTTAAAATCAGTGAAAACACAGTGTCCCTAAAAGAGGTTTTCATTCATTGTTAGAGTGGAAATAGACCTGTTTTGGTTATTGTTTGTCTGCAGACATACTAATTATTTATTTATTATTCATTGCTTATTGGAGATACAGTGGGTTGATTGAGGATACGTCTCTTTAATACATGTTCACATTTTATAAGTGCCATGTTTTGCAGTGAGAATAATTGTTTTAAAGGCCAGAACTCAACAAAGTTGCAATGAATTTTGTTACTTGTTAAGATAAAATATGTTTTGAATTTAGGGAAAATATTAAATTTACCAAATAATACTTGAATTCCTGTAACTTTTCAACTGTCTGGAGTTAATGTATTTTGTCCCATGCAGCCACCACTGGAGGATGGACCATTGCGAAAAACTGCTCAATCTAAAGGATTATGTGGACATTATGGATATTGAGCTATGCGTTATAGGTTTGTTGGATCAGTTGGGTTTTATAGAGCTTGTTGGATCAGAAGGAACTGAAGCTGAAGGAGGAAAATGTGCAAAACGGATATTCACCAAGTGCCGAGAATGGCCTGAAACAATAAAACCAAATGAACAAAAATGGTTGTTTTCTTGTCTTGGAAACTTGACCATATCCATCATCGTATAATATCATGTATGTTTCCTCTCATCCCACTTCCCTCTGAGATGTGTGGATGTGATGGTGTCTGTAAAATCAGAAAGACTCCTTCTGCTCATTAGCCATCGCTCTCTTCTTGCTACTCTCCAAGGATCCCGGCCCAGTCCGACCCAACCCAGCCCAACTACGCAAGTGAATGAGAAACAGACTATTTCTCTCAGCACAGCAGGTACCCTACACACTCACAGTCTCCTATATGTAGGAGTTTAGGGCTGTGCAGGCCTTGTGTGGAAGGTGAAGGATAGCAGGACTGTGTGTGTTGAAGGAGAAAATGAGCTATTGAGCCAGTTATCGGACACTAGAAGTGCCAGAGCTGAGTGTCAAAACTGTTTAAACTGTCACTGTCATAAAATCAGGCCAAGTTTGCAATGATCCTAACCTCACTGGGAGGGTACAAATCGCTTTGACTGAAACTCTGCTGTCTAATTTAGGAGAGTTACAGCCTCTTCTGTGCAGTGACTTGGCTGTCAAACATACATAAATAAATAATTCTCTTCACTGTCATAAAAGTGCAAAAAATATCGCTCTTTTCAAGCTGTCATCCAGTATATTTTGTTCCTTTCTCACCTGGCATGGTCAAACGTGTAAATCTAAGAATACATTCTTTTGCAGAACTGAGAACGCATTATCAACCCATCCCTACTGTGCACTTGGGTTTGTATGAGTGCATGCGTATGCATGTGTAAATAGGGCTGGGCAGGGCTCTAGAGAGAGAGAGGGAGAAGTGTCTCCAGTGCCAATGGTTTTTGTTGTTCCAGTAGACAATAGACAAAGACATCATTTATCCCCAAATCAGATTGCTGTTATTGTTTCAATGGAAATGGGCTGCATCTCATCAGAGAGATGTCAGAAAACAGCCCTTGAATGGGCCAGTGCACAAATACCACTCCACTGCGGGCAAAACCAACTGGCTACTTAATGGCGCAGGTCCTTGCCAGAACAACCAATTACAGCACAGACAACGGTCCTGCCAACTACTTTAAAGTGGATTTTTATATATATAATATAGGCATTCAGGAATGCATGGTGCTGGAGTGCTTTGTGAACTTTGATATAAAACAAAATTGGAAGCAATAAAATGAAGTTACAAGGCTGATAGATACCCAATAAATGTAGTTTATTGGGTATTGAATAATAAATTCAGTTTTCAGGCAAGGCCTAAACTGGTGGTTCCTTAAAGAGAAACCAGCTGGGGCCAGCACAAAACAGGAGGAAGAATTAATCCATATTTAATCTATATTTAAATGCCCATCAAAGTGGCACCTGACCACACCAATTACACTCCTGATTAAAGCCTTGCTCACATGAAAGAAGAGGAATTCTGGGCATTTTTGGACCAGGGACCCTGGAAAATGACTGAGAGATTAAAAATGCCTGAGATCCTCTGCTTTATGTTGCTGTTTTGTGAAGTGGACAGATATAAGCAGGCCAACATTCTATGATTCGATAAATGTTGCATCAGAAGGAGATCTGTTGGAAGTATTTCACATTTATGAATGTGTTTAAACCATTTTAGAGATGATGTCATTAAAGCTGTGGTTTGGAATTCTGAAAACAGACAAGCATCTGTGGAAGAAAAAGCAGCACAGGGTTTCCCATACATTGGTTATTCGTTGCAGCCTGCCCCAATAAAACTCTGGCTGCCACAAATTGATTTTTTTTATTTTATTTCTGGAGCTGTGCACTCTTCCTCTCTTTCTGATGTTTTCCCAAACAGATATGGATGCACCTGAACCGTGACTCGTTCTCCTGACTCTGCACGCAAACACTCTCCTCTGAGCTTTGTCTCTATACTTTTACCCTGCAGCCAGTCACATGACAAGACCCAGTTGTGCTTTGTCCACCTAAAACTTCAATACTTGTGCCTCACTCATTCTGTAAAGCCAAAGACTTTGTGTTGCATTCAAGGTCAACTTGTAAACTCATATAAATGATCAAATGGCCAAGAAATAATCTGTTATTGCTTGTTCTTTCACAGCATTCATTTTTAATAATAAAAACATGTACAGTATTCCAAAAAATTCTAATTTTCACAAGTCCATAAAATAATCAAATTGTTAACAGCAGGTTTTCATCATTTCTGTTTTGATTTACTGCAGCATTTTAATTAATTAGATTCTAACATCATAACATCAATATCATTTCCGTTTCTACATGAGACAGCTACCACCATGAATATAATCGGATTCTGTGGGAAACACTAAAGCAAAACACCAAAGTGCTAAAATGGAGCTCGTCCAAATGTTGACATTTGGAGTAAAATTTAACAACATAGTTAGCATTTTATGATGTGTAAAATATCTAGGGGAATGTGTTAAACAATATAACATCTTCACACAATTCTCAAATTGTATTTTGGCAGGTTTGCCACAAATATGTGGGAAACACTCAGACCTTTTTAGGTCAAGGAAACAATTTTCACTCAATAACTGACACAAGCCAGTAATTGTGTGTTGTATGTCAGTTTAAATTCCCAACACATATGTTTTTTATTACATTTCATATGTCTGGTCTCATTTTTATTTGAGAAAAAAATATCAGATCCAGAGTATACTTTGATTGATTTTGTCATTTTGTTTGTAATGAGAACATTTTCAAACCTTATATAAGGGAACACTAATAGAGGACGGGAAAAGAGTTTTATTGAAATGGTTAATGGTTAAGTAACCAAAAGCACCAAAGAACAGGAGGCAAAGAGGATAATGTCATAATGAGACAATGTTAGTTGATAAGCCTTGCTTCATAAGCTGGCTCATGTGTAAATCCCCTAAATATGGTGAGGGGGGGGCAAGTAAAACAGAAAAGCAGGGGTTGGGAGGGAGTGAATGATGACGTCGGGGCTAAAAATCGAAGAACAGTTAGCCTGGCGTTTCAGGATGAGGATGAATATCTGTCGTCACTCATATCAAGGCAGATGGAATCAGTCACGTTGGGCGACTTCAAGGGTATGCAATAGCACATCGACATGCTTTACACATTACAACAGCAGGCAATGACACATGTTCTCCACCAGTAAAAGAAAAATGTGTTTTGACTGATTAAAGCTTTATACTACGTGACAAAACAGAAAGCAACAACAGGAAATATGACCGGACTGCTCAGAGATCTGAACATTACCACAGACCTCATGTTTGGGAAGAAGCGTATGAATATGTTTGTGTGTGTGGGCCCAATTTTGAGCAAATGAATTGTGGTAGCTGCTCTTATTTGTCACTAAAGCCTGTGGTCATGGAGAAGAAAAGAATGGGCATCATGTCAGCTGGTAAGCAGAGATCTAGTCTCTGAACGTCACCATAATACCATTATAACCACAAATCCATCGTGTTGAGCTAAGAATTAAGATGGACTTGTTCTTGTCTTCTGCCACCTTGTTGACCTCAGTGTTGGCTATGTGTGTGAGAAATGGTTCATAGCGTCCTTTGCCACTAATGCCTCTCCAGATGGGCAGATTGCGTGTGTGTGTGTGTGTGTGGATGAGCCTCCATTTCCCACTGGCCAGGGAGCAACAACAGCTGCCTCTAACAAGCCTGGCCACAGCCATGAAGAAGAGGTGGACCTCGGGCTCTGGCCAAAAGGAAGGATGGATGGGCGGGGACAGAGAGCGAGGAAGGGAGGAATAGGGTTGGAAGGTGAGTGGGAGGAATAACAAACGCCTTGGCCATCGTTTCTTCGGAAACATTCTGAGGGACAGAAAATTGTATGATGGTTCTCTGGGTAACCGTGACATTTTTCTACTGCTGCTTGCTCTTTACTTCCACAGCTCTTTCCCCCCCCGTGTGTTCGTCTTTTGTTTGCTAGCGCACGTTCAAGTCATCAAACTTATGTGAAGGGAAGAAGAAAGTGTACACAAACAACCCTCCTCCTGTCTTTCACTGATAAGATTTAGTCTCTCTATAGCAGAAATGCACACATCACACATGGATGCACAAAAGCACAGAGAGGAGCGGTCCTGCAGCAAAGAGTTCACCACGGGACAAATCCAAGGAGTTAACCCAAGAAACTCAGGCCAGTATGTGCGTTGGGCATGCCTGAGTGTGTGTGTGTGTGTGTGTGTGTGTGTGGGTGTGGGTGTGTTTGTTTAAGCCTGCTAGGACTCCTGGCCGAACACTAGCTGCAGAGCTTTTAATCCAGTCAGGAATGGTGCTGCTGTATATTGGAGCTTAGCAAGTTGTCACACTGTTCTACTGTCAAACACACATACAGTGTTGTTGTTTTTAATCAACAAATTAATCAAGAAATTCTGAAAAAAAACAAACAAAATAATAGGAGTTTCAATTAATGGCCGGGTCTCCTTTAAAGGTGCAGGTGTATATTTTGATAAATGTTCAAAATAAATACAGTCTAATCTATTAAAAACATTAAGGAAGAAGACATGTCCTCTGATGCTGCATGTTTTTCTTCTTCACTTTTTTTTCATAAGCACTTCAGTCCTGACCACATCACTGTTGTGCTCAAATGACGTTAAAGAACATCCTGTCTGGTAATATTGATTAATTGTCAATCGCCATAGCTCCAGTGCAGTGAAAAGTAAAAATGTATCATGAAATTCAAAGTTTCTGTCATAAAATATGTAGAAGAAAACTCTGAAGAAGCAGCCACAAGACGTTTAACTAAAGTATTTTACAAAATGTAAGTCATACTGTAGTTATACTGGTTTAATAGAAGAATTTTAGTATATTAATCTTCTGTCACAAATTTCCGCCTCATCTCAAACGCCTGTTCTGTTAGGTGATTGAAACACATAAACGCCCCGGGTATAATTTTGTAATTTACGGTAATATGATCACATCAATCCATTGCTTTTTCAGTCCTTATTTTACGATGCCACATGTTTGCCTTTGCAAAATGTGATGCAACAGTATTAGAATTGTAAGGCACTTCAAGAATAAATCATGAACTAATGAAAAACTGTAAACCAAGTTGGAAAGAAGTTTCCTGACGCACAGGATTAAAGAGCTCCGGTAATCTGATGTCTTTTACATGTCAGGCGGAATGCCATGTTCTAACTCATTCCTCTGAAGTGTAGAGAGGCTGTAGATGAATTAATAAGGATGTGTCCTGCTGCTGGGATCTAATGACCTGACAAGTCTTTCCTACAGTATACAGCAGCTGTGGACAACAGATGTTGTCAGAATCAATCCTATCCATGAAAAAAGTCAATGCAGGCGACTTTACGGCTTTAACCACATTAAACTTGATATTTTTTTATGCTGATTTCAATTGGCTGGGCAGTGTTTGATGAAATATACGTCATTCATGTTTGAAGCATTATTCTGTTACATCTGTGAATTGGCTGAAAGAATATAGTTGGCTCTTGTTAATAAAATGACTGGAGAGCCAGCCAACAGACGTGGTTCTGACACATCTATTCTCAGCACAGCAACACTAACGACGCTTCATCTGAATAAACCCCCCACCTGTTTGTTCCTCTCCTCCCACCTCTGCACTCTGCATGTTGCACTTGGCACTAAAATACACAGGCAGGCAAAACAAATCCGGGCGATGGTCGGAGCGCTGCTTGCGTTGGTTGTTATAATCAGTAACAATAGGCTTCTGTCTCTTCCATTTGGTCTCTCTCACTCGCTCTCACTCACCAAAATAACCTGTTGCCAAGTAATTCACAAAAAGCTTCAGCATTACCATCCCTCTTATTAACGCCGCCTCTGCTCTACCTCACTGTGGAAGGTAAACCTAGAGGCTTTTGCTCCGGTTTATGCAAGAATGCTCATGAAGGTCCTACAATATCCAGTAGCATGGACAGACTTTTTGAAGGGCAGGAGCAACAAGAAAAAAAGAAGGGGACTTTAGATATATTTTATGCTATACAAATGGCCACTTTAACACACGTGTGAGCTCCCAAGAGGGCACTTTAACATGTGTGTTAGATCCCATGAGGGCACTTAAACACACTTTTTGCTCATAAGGGGTGTTTCACATGGGTTTTAGCTCCCAAGATGGCACTTTAGCACACATTTTGGCTCTGAGAGAGCACTTTAGCTCCTAAGAGGGCATTTTAACACACATTTCAGTTCCCAAAAGGGCACTTCATCCCACTTTTTAGCTTTCAAGAGGGCACTCTAGCACACACTTTGGCTGCTAGAGGGCACTTTAGCATGCATTTTTCAATAATTGGGCCAGAAGGTGGTGATTGCCCCCCTGCCCTCCTTGTGTGCACACCACTGGCAGTATAACAGATTAAAAAATCCACTTTCCCCTCTTGATCCTCTGGCACCAACTTTTTTTAAAAACTATTTTTAAATGCTTATCAGATGAGAGCCAAGCTACTATTAATAATTCTTTACAGACAGGTGTTTTTCAACCACATTTAAGACTGCTAGGGTGAAACGCCTCCTGAAGAAAAACAACCTTGACTCATCAGTCTTCAGCAATTTTAGCCCAATTCGTAATCTTCCGTTCTTAAGCAAATGTTTATAGAAATATTTTTTTAAACAGATAAATGATTTTAAACCCTCATCTGGCATCCAATTCTGTCCTTTATCAATTATAGAAATATTGCCAGATTACATCAGTGTCTCTCCCAGGCCAATACTTTCATCACTAGTAAGATGGATTATTGTAATACTCTCCTTTCTGTTGTACCAAAACAATCCATAGATCATCTACAAGTTATAAAAAAATTCAGCTGCTCATATGCTGACCAGGAGCAGAAGGATTTGCTTTAAAATGGCTGCAATGCCTACCTGTTAGTTTGAGAATTGATTTAAAGCCCTAAACCTTTTATTGGTCTACAAATCACTAAATAGTCTCGCTTCAATGAGTTTTCTGACATGGTTTTAAGACATGCACAAGATCCCTCAGGTCCTCTGGTAGTTGTCTCTTGGTTGTTCCTAGAGTCCAGTTTAAGACCCACAGCAAGGCTGCTTTCAACTCAATTGTGGTATTTTTTCTTCCGCTGCAGCTTCTCACTGTAAATACACTCTAACCTACTGTTGAAAAGTGTAATGTAACCCTACACAGATGTCGAATGTGTAAATTGAAGAGCTTGAAATATTTATCATGGCCGTTAAAAGCACCTGTGGCAATTTTTGCTCCTCTGCTTGCGGTGTACAATTATAACGGCGGCCAGAGGCAGGAGTTTGATTTATGGGGTGATGAGGAAGTATGGTGGAGGTGGGTGGAGGTCAGTAACTTTTCTTCTCTGCTATCTCATTCTCGCCATCTTACTCTCTCTTGACTCACACCCCTGCTTTGACCTTGAGGGTTTTCTCCCTGCTAAACACTTGATGGAAGATGGATACAGGGAGGATTGTAAAGCAGCTTGTGCGTCTGGATTTTGACAAGGCCATTGGACCTGCCTCATGGCAATGTTTCATTAAATGAGGTGACCTTTGACATGTGTTTTTTTTACCACTCACACGGGCAGACACATGAATGTAAACCTTCACACAAGATTTACACACACAAGCAGCTATTGTGTCTGAGTAAGAAGTGGGATGATAATTTGATGAGTTAGTCCCTCTCATCATAGTGTTTGCTTGGCTCTGCCATAAGTTTATGACTTGAGAACATGCCTCAAAGACAACATGAGTCCACTTTATCCAACTGTTCTTCTCTTTGTCCTGCGACAGCTCTGTCAAGCGGCTGAATAATGACCTGGTTGATTTGCCAGATCAATCCTTATTTGCTGTAAAACACGATCTTTATGCAATAGCCGATATGTCTTTGGTGTGTGGGCGCCAGCTCGCCGTTTTTCAAATACTGTGAAGTCAGTAAAAATGATTTGTACCATTAGTCTCTGTCACTACCAGGTAAAGAGCATTCTCCTGTGAGCTAAACTGATGTTTGACCTTTGCCAGATATTTGCCACATGCCTCAGTCCCTCTGAGAGCAAAGAGACTTAACTGCAGAAAGAGAAGAGACACAGAAGTGTTGCAGTGTTTTACTCCTTCCCTTCAGTAAATGCACATGTTTTATGATTGTTTATTTAACAATAGTACTTTTCTACTTACCCACTTTATGTGGATAAGCTGTTCACCAGCCGCCTTTGGGCTTTAACAATAGGACTTTCAAAAATTCCCATAAATAACTAACTGTAAAATCACATTTGTTCAGTGACCATTGTTACTCTGTGGTTACAACATTATCATTTTTACATAACACACAACTAGAGTTATGAAACAAGAGGGATATTACCTTGTTCTTGTGAAAATTTTTCTTTCTTGAAAATCAGCATAATATATTACAATGCATGTACACCCCCCCATGTTTTCCTTATTCTGTATTACCATTTTAAGAGAATGTTACATAACAGTGGCTCATAGAGATTCATGAGTTTTACATACAGTTTTACATTTTCTATTAATTTCATCATCATTTCTGAGAAAATATCTTCATTTTGGCATGGTGGACTCAACTGTTAAATATACAATACCCATAAGTTTGAGGTGTCATTGCTGAGGAGATGAGGCATAAATCAGAGTAGAAATGTAAAATACATTGCTGTTGCTGTTGGATTTGTTTTAATATAGGCAGGATATTTTACAAACCATATAAAATGCAATGCCAGACTGTCTATAATAAAAATTAAAGGTACTGTTCAGATTCAGGGGCCCCCGAACTACCTCCTCCCTCTTTGAAACTCTATACACACCAAACGATATGGGCAAGTCTCTTTTACTCTTGGGTAAACACAGCATTACTAAGCCACAGAGATACCAGTCTGCCTCCGATCGGACCTTAGGGGACCAAAAAAAACACTGAAGCTGCTCTTAGTGGCGATGGATCACCGATGTCCTGACACTTTTGGGTACAGCCGGAGAATGCTAAAAACTATGTGTCACTATGTGTTTTTTAAGGCCTCTCTTTCACAGGTTCACAGACATTTACCTTCCCAAGCACTCACATATTTCCTTATCTCTTTTCACCCACACTTTCTTACAAAGAGGGGTAAGGTTAGAGGGTGGAGACAAGGGGAGGATGCATTCACACAGTTCATTACTGGCCATCCATCTCTGCTGTTTTTGTTCACGACTCACTCTTTATGTGGTGCCATGTCAGGCAGGGGCTCCTCACCCCTTGAAACTAATCTCCCTATTTTGTATTCGAAATCTCACACACACACACACACACACACACACACACACACACACACACACACACACACACACACACACACACACACACACACACACACACACACACACAGAAATTCACTTCTCTGGGAACTGTCCCTCTGGTTCACAGGCAACCTGTATAGGGAATCCAGGACTAGTACGGGGTCTCTGGCAGGCCACTCAAGGGGTAAAAGGGGCAGGAATACAGGGGCACAAGTGGGGTACACATCTGAGCCTACAGCTAGCCTAGCAACGGGCATAGGAGCATGGTAACTCCGGAGCAGGGGATCTGTGCAATGGAATCTGCTCAGTGCGATTCTTGGCTGTTAAAGTCCTTGGCAGGATTAAAATGTACTCCCTTACACACATACACATCCACATAGAAACAAATAGGGAAAAGGGC
Source organism: Lepturacanthus savala (assembly GCA_030544235.1). Classification (NCBI taxonomy): domain Eukaryota; kingdom Metazoa; phylum Chordata; class Actinopteri; order Scombriformes; family Trichiuridae; genus Lepturacanthus; species Lepturacanthus savala. Next base: position 28,634,274 of record CM060461.1, on the reverse strand, counting down.
CCTGGGAGGACAGTGACCTCCACCAGTCAATCTGACAGATTCTCAAGATAGAGGAGAATTTGGAGGAGAAAACAGCTTTTATGCAAGAGAGAAGGCATAGTATCTCAATCTTGCAGAGAGACACACACACTGCATTTCCCCTCCGGAACACTCATTTGGATGATATCAGTGTTCACACACACACACATACCCAACATTACACCTGTGCACACTCAAACACCAGATGCCTCATTGCATTGGCAGGTGTCAGGTTGTCCTTGTAGACTGACAAGCGTGAAGGATGCGGAGATAAACTAAACGTTCTTTACTGTGTGTAAACTGTCATTAGGGTGCTACCTTCTCATTGACACCGAATAGCAACAGCTGAGCCCGTACAAAATAAAGATGCTGGGAAGGGGATGCAGCCTTTCGTTGCTCCGTGTGATCAGCCTCCCCTGAATTAAACTGATCTATGTACTGCTTGCCTTTTCAACTTCAAAGTGTTTTCACGAAATCTGTGGGTTAGAGAAAAAGAAAAAAAAAAGAAATTGTGACGTGATGTTATAAATGTTAGATTTTGAGGGGGCGAGTCAGATACTTTGATGTAAACTCTTGGTTGCATAACTTGGCTGCAGTTTTAGAATCAAATTACTTAGAAATGTGCATTATTAGTACACCGTGAGTGGCCCTTCCTATCGGCTCTACAATCAGCTGAGGCAGTGAGAGGTCAGCCTCCTCCCAGCCCTTGGGGCTGACAGTCTGTTCCAGGTCTACCTCTAATTGCCACATCAATTCTGGATAAGGGAGAAGGGCTTTGTCGCTCTGACCGCTGGTCAATAGGAGAGGCCTTTAATGAAGTGACTTGTCTTGCATGTGTGTCACTTTGATACATACACATTTATAAGCCCACACACAGTTACGCTGCAGGTAGTCAATACGAAAACTGGCTCAATGCTACCAACCTCCATTATCTGACCACCCATGCAATGCTAATGCAATTCTGCTATCTAAAGCAGACACTTTGACCATTGCTTTATGTTCCCATCTTTTAAATTTGAGGTGGAAGAGGCTGCCTCGATGGGAAAAAAACCCTAACTATAGTCCTTCCGTGCTTTCTACTCTCACCTAGTCTGTATTTCCACCTGCATACCAGGCTAAGCTTAGACAAAGACTATCCGACTCATCCCTGATTATCCTTCTACTGTATTTTTCAATATCAGTGGAACGTCTGTCTTTATTTGCTCAGTGCTGTGTTACAACAGGAATGTCAGTTTCTGTGTTAGTAGCCAGGGTTGGGCTCCAGGCAAGGCAAGAGAGTCAAGGGGGGGTCACTCATGCAACAACCTCCCACACTCATATCCAATCCCCCTCTCAACCTCCAGCAGAGAGAGAACAGACAAAACTCCCTTAGCTGTAGGTCTGTCTCATAGCAAACAATGAAATATTCCACAAATTAATTTTAAGTATAGTCTCAATGATGACCTTAAAAGTCTAAGCCTGACTGGAGGCAGGGGTGGAAAGGTGATGTCTTCTGCAACGGTAAAATTCAAGTCTTATCCACTGAATTTGCAGCTTTCAATAAAGATCAGTTTATGAGTCTGGACACCATCTTTAAAATGTCATTTACTGCTTGGAAACCCGCAGTAAATGAAATAAGCGTTTCTTGTTATATCATTGAATAACAGCTCCTTCTGCTGTTATGTAGTTAAGACTTTTATGTGGCTACATTATTAGAGCATTGAGTCACAAGCATTCCTTGTTTCTCTGCTGGTAACTTTCATAGCAACTATACAAAATGCTGAGAGTCTACTTCCAGGTAGCACAGTAACTCCCACTACTTCCTCTGGTTTATAACCTGTTGCTGCACCAGAGATTCACTGAGCTTCCCAAACAGGGTCCCGGAGGGACACCCGAGAGGCTCAATCATAAAGGCCTCGCTGATACTGCTTAGAAAGGAAATGATGATGCTAGCTAATGAGAACCATTCTCCTCTGATGACTGTGCACCTAGGGAGCCCTTCAAGCTAATATGCTCTCAAACTGCCATAAAAACCACAGGGCAGAATGTGCCAAGCTAGGAAGCAAAAGTAGACCACTGAAAGGCAAGGTGGAAGATACTGAATTTAAAAGGCTATAGAAGGGGGGCGTGGGAAAATGTTGATCACGGTTGATAATGTGGAAACTCAAATTGTGATACTGTGAATATAATAAAACAGTGCATCCATCAGGTAGTGCTGACAAATGGGTTTGAGAACATAATATAAAAGATTATCCATCCCTTGTGTTTTCCCAATAAAATTGTTTAATAGGGAATTATAATATTTTTCCTCAGAGTCATTCACAGATTTTGACAGAACAAATTTGGAGAAAATGGTGTTTCATGTTCTTCATGAAGTCCGATAAAACAAATAGATGACTTTGCGTATCTGAGTGAAAAAGTGACTCACTCCTCCCACATCCAACCGCAAACCAGACCATCTTCCTGCCCAGCCAAAGCCCTCTCTGATCCTCTTGTTCCTTCTTCTCCAACCCTGCTCTGCCCTGCGGAGCTCGCTCTCAGCCCCTTGAGCTCCAGATGAAAGGGTAAGGGAAATGGCAGTCATACTGGCAATATCCGCACCGGGGCACAGCCACTACATCTGCTGCCCAGCCGGCCTCTATGCACGCCAGTCCCAAGGGGCCTCATTCAGTCCAGGACCCAGGATAGGAAAACTTTGGGGAAGATTAGTTCTACTCTGAACCAATCTACCCCTCAGTTTCACTCAAAACTGAGTGAGAAGTTGACCGCCACAGAGCCAGGAGGGGCAGATGTAGTATCCTTCCAGTATAGAGATAACTTATATTTTAACAGTAATGTTGCGCTCGGTCAGTGTTATGGGTTACTCATTTGTCATTCCGACAGCAGTGACACTGCAGGGTAACCTAAATACATCCAGCAGCGTGCTACGGAATGTTACCATGGATCTATGATATTATCAGGATACAGCGCCAGAGGCGAGACCCCGTTCATTCCTATGAAAGTTGCTTAGTGGCACATAAAGGCAAAATGGACAGTTCCTGCTGTGAAGAAATACCAAGATGAATGCATACTGTGCATGTTTGGAGGGTGCACAGTAGAAACCTCTGCTGGCTACTTTTGGTTTAGCCCTCCAGCTAACTGGAATATGGTTGATATAGTTAAATCATACAGCGGTTCTATACTTTAAATGATAGTTCCATTAGCATTTTGCGATGGATGCCATTACTGCACTTGTAACTCCATGCTCTGGCCAGTGATGCAACTTGCTTCAATGTCCGGCGCTGCTCTTGGGGGCCTGCACGTTACAGCTAAGTGGTGCCAAAATGTTCTGGGTGGAACTCAAGCTCTACAATTATATTCTGTATATTGGTGTAAGCAGTTTATTAAACTAATCTCTTCAGACAGTAAGTGAACTGAAGAAAAGTCACATATTTCAATACCAACACACTTTCACTTTTTCTTGCCCTTTTACCTCTAACAATGAGCTTATGCCTTCACTCAGACCTCAACCTGTACCACTTCTATCTTAATCTCCACAATGCTTTGCTCTTTTGCAGGTTTTCCAACATGAAAGGCAGGTGCGTGCTGTGTCCACAGCAACAGCAGGCTGTATTGGGCTTGGGGCCGATCCAGTGTAATCCTGCTAACACGGGTGTAGGTTGGCCATATCCTGCCCAAGCAGCCGTTCACATTAGGAATGTGCTTCCGCTGCCAGGGCGAACAGCTGGTGCACACCTTTATGGCCTTATAGGCTTTGAGGGAGAAGTTCACTCCATTCCTTTGACATTCAGGTACAAAGACACCAGAAATGCAGGAATCATATCAGGTAGATGTCAAAGTTGATTCACTGTATCAAAGTCATATTTGAAATTATAACGATTTAAAAACTGTACGATGTAGAGAGATAAAAACCTATACTGAGTTGTACAAGCAAAAGTATGGATAACAAAGTATTAGCTGCAAAATAAACTAATATCCATAATGTGTGTGAGGAAGAGAGTAAAAGACACACAAAGAACAATGGGCATTGATGGATGGGGAGCAAAGATTACACTCTGGGGCCCTTCAGCCTTAAATTCAAAACCTGCTGATTAGGGCTTTCCAGTGCCATGCAGACCCACCTCTCCTTATCTTTAAATTTGTGTTTGATGAGTGTGTGTGTGTGTGTATGTGTGTGTGTGTGTGTGTGTGTGTGTGTGTGTGTGTGTGTGTGTGTGTGTGAGAGAGAGAGAGAGAGAGAGTGAAATCCACCTATTCTTAGAGAACAAATCTAGCAGCTGTGGATCTGAAATAGTGTTTCAGATTTACTTCCCTTGTGGTTGTATACACACACAGCCAGCTGTTTCCTTCGGTAAGAGGATATTCAAGGAGATTCCAGAAAAGTTAATATATCTGTCCTTCTGCTCAACTAAAAACAGAAGCACACTGATCATCTCTTAAATCTCTCAATCTTGTCATATTTAGATAATTGTGTTCTATGGTAGTATGGCACAGTAAAACAGTCATTGCCATGCTAATAGACAGGTTCCACTACCAAGCTGCAGAGTGTGTGAGCAAAGCCGGGGGTGTCTTCACTTTCTTGATGATCTCAACACCTGACAGATGGTGTTTGTTACCAAAAGAGAATTGTAGTTTCATGACTGTACAATTTACATTTTTCCCTGCACATCCCTCTGGCCCAATCACAAGATGTGTTTATCCATGCATTAACTTCTCCTCATCATCGGAGGTGGATAACCTGCTTTCTCCTCCTTTTTTTAAAATGGATATTTATATTAAGTTGTTTTTGATATTCATCTATTTTATTTCCCCTTTTTTAATATACATTATAAGGTTAAATTTAAATCTCCTATGAGACATTTTGGCTCTTGTGACTTTGTCTTCACTCATCAGTCACTCAGTGACTTCAGTCACTGTTTGGTAAGAGGTTTTATTCACTGAAGGCCACTTGATTGTCTTTCTCACCCTAATGGTGGAACATGATTGTCTAATCACCATCAGATGTGTTACTAGGGTGTGGGCTACATAACATACCAGTGCCTGTGTCCTACTCTTATTGTTGATCTTGCAGAAGGCCTCAGGGCCAAAACGTCATCTAAATAAAAGAGAAATGCATATGGAGCCAGAGTGTGCAGCACTTTTTTCCTACTCTCAATCCTACTTCCAGTGATCGGCACCTCAGTATAACCCTTGTGTGCATTACTGTTTCATTATAAATGTTCTTCTCGCACCTTTGCCAGGCACATTACCTCAACAACAGCACAAACACAATAACGCAGTCAAAGGTGGAGCACTTGGGGAGTTACCTCTTTTTTTTAAATCTTTCATGTTCCATTATAAAATTCTTTAAGATTTCATGAAAGCAAACTTTTAGTTCCTCCAGCCTTTTTTGTAATACCACATTCAAACTTCTAGATATGCCAGTCTGTTCCCAGGGCTTCGCCTACTTTCAGCCTGACAATAGACACGGCTGCAGGACTCACAGAAGCAGACAGGCAGCTACTGTTCTACCTTTCGATGCCCAGAGAGTCTCCTTGCTCCTCTTCATGGAGGGATACTGGTCCAATGTGTCACTGTGGGTCTTTTAAAGATTAATACGTTAATGAGTGACCTATAAATGAATAGTTCCCTTGGAAGGAGCAGCCATAAGTGTTCTCACTCTAATACAGTTAATAAGCCATAGTCACGCCACAGTATGTCCCACAGAAGAGGCCCTCATAGCTGCAGGGAAGATATGGTTCATTAAAGATTCACTGATTTATTCTCCTGTCCATGTCTGTGGTCATGGCCAGGCCTTGTTTAGTTGGCACACAAAGTACTGTACACTAACGTGTCTCCAGGCAAGAAGGGCAGGGACTGAACTAAGATCAAATAGGCATGACATCATGCAATCAGACTGTGCTTCCTTTTAGTAGTGGAGAGCAAATTGGAGTATGTAGAAAAGAATGTGACATTTCCAACTCTCGTCTCTTGACTTTAACTCTTGACTTTGAATTTGGCAACGACTGGTTCTAAATATGTATGCATCCGTATCTTCATTCTTGAACATACTTTTAGTATGCAGGAGGGCCAGCAGTCTGGGACTGGATGCATGCTTCCTATCTCCACAGAACAACTTGCAGCAGTTCCATCACATCTGAGTGATGACAGAGACAGTGAGTCTGTTCTGTGCAGATTAGCACTCTTCATTAGTTTGGTAATGAAGTCTCTCTTAGCAGAACGGTGGGCAGTCATGCCCCCTTTTAACATGGACCTTGGGAGCTCTGCCACTGCTGCACAGAAGCAAAATCACAGACAGATGGAAGTTAAAAAAAAGTCTCCTACCCCTACTAGGCAGTACAATCTCATCCAGGGTAGGAATTCCTTTGAAAAATGCCAGGGTTATTGTTTTGATTATCTGTAACAGTTTAACCAATATTTGAGATACCAACTGTCAAAAATGATCATTGAGGCAAATAATGGTAATAAAAAACAAGCAAAAGGCCAATTAATGTCACAGAATGTCAGAAGGTGAGACCAAAATTACAAAAATGCATCTTAAAACTTAAAACAGCGTGTCTTAAAAAAAACATCAAATGAAATCTGAGACCTAAAACAGGTTTGTACCCAGGACTGGACAGCTGATATGTGGCTAAAAAACTGAATTCAAAAAATCCACTAGAGCATTTATTCACTTGAAACTGTGGAAATTGCCTGATCCTACCTTCAACCCAGTTAAAAGCTGTGATATGTGAAATGGATTGCCTTTTTGGCACAGCACAAATGTTGACTTTAAGGCAACTGTCGCATAGTCACAGTATGACACTATTTTTTTAATTTCTTTTTTATAAATACTGAGCAACATGATTTTGTTAGTGGATGAAAAATATACTTTTGAAAGCTGCAGGACAGTTGAAAAGGCTACAGACCTCACAGCAATATGGATTTATACTTTGAGCTCAGACTAATGGGTTTGGTTCTGTAAATATCAGACAGTGGTTTGATTGATTATAGCCTGTTGTTGGGATACTGGTACTGCTGTCAGAGTTCCAAGAAAGGCTAGCATGTTTTACCCACATCGCAGTGAGGAGTAGGGCAGAGAGGACCTGAGCAGAGCAGTGTGTAACTGGGAAAGTAATGGATATTGATTGGTGTATTAACTGTAGTGTGGTGTGGAGCCTTCTCAATACTCTTTGCTCAGACTATACCAGATCTTTTAAAGTGTGCTGAGAGCACACTGACTCATACTCTCTGTTGTCAATTGTATGCAACTTTGAGAGAGCACTTATACTGTGTAAGTACTGTTTATGTGTCTATTACCCTGGCTAATACCTCACAGTGGGATTTTGTTTTGTTTACAGTTTCAGTAATAAATGGATCTGCATCAAGGAAAGTACATGTTACATAAGTACAAAAGGGACTTGATTACTCATTGGAGAAAAGAAAAATGATGCAATAGGGCCTGTATCATTTTATTTTGCTGTCAATTTCAGCTCCATGTACATATATGTATGTAATATGGTAAGTGCATGGTCAGTGTCTGAAACAACTAAGCCACCAATGTCTGTTATATCTAATTATGTTCTCATCATAAGGCATGTGTTAATCTATGTGGTTATCCCTCTGTACTGAATGTGCTTATGTGTATTTGTGTTGGTCTAAGTAAACATGGTGCATGTTGCTGTACGTAAGATGAGACTGTTGAATCAGCATCTTGTATTACTGCAATTTTGCATTTGTGGCAGCCAAATGGGCTCAGCTTACTCCAGCGAGAATCTCCTCACTAGGAGTCTTCATTGTATTTAAATGTGTGCTTGCCCAGTATTTCCTGATGCCCTATTTACCAGCCGCATGAAAAAAATCCCAACATTTATACCTAACCTGGCACCTGCTGCTATTTTTTGCTAGATGAGTGCATGTTTGCTTCTCACTACACAATCCATGCTTGTAAGACAGTTCTTCACACCAGACTCCTTTGTCTGTGTAGGTGGAAAAAAAATCCAACATAATAATTAGGAATAATTAACGTGAAGCTTATGCAAGAGATCAAATGATTATCATCAAACACATGCCCTGATATCTCACTGCCTCATTTGTCTATGTATAAACAGTATCTGTGTTTTATGTGTGTTTATGTGTGTGCACACGCACAGGCACTGATGTAACTGGCTTGTTGTCTATGGATCTGAAGAAACTTCTGTGCTACCACCTTTCCTGCAGTCTCAAGGAGATGTAGTAGACGAGGTTGGCAAAGTGTGAAAATGTGTTTTAAAGTAAATTTCCCCCTTCATGTAGAAAGTGAATGAAAGACTGACTTTGTGCCAATTCTCATATAACAATTCAAGGCTGTTTGAGCTGGAGAAAAGAGATAAAGAACAGTTTCTTTACAGGAGCATTATCTCTCTTTGGTTAAATATCATACAATATAAGTTGATTAAAGTTGCACAATTACAAATATGAGCAGTACTGTAAACCATCCAAATAATGGTGAGGATATCCCATTGAGCACTTTATATGCAAAGGGAAGGAAATATATACACAATTATGTTTTATTACTATCGCAAACAATGTTGCAATGGTATCAGTGTGTGGAGGTGGGTATGTGGTACTTACAGGTCTTTTCTGGACCATCTCCTGAGGCTTGACATCCATCTTCATCATCACAATCTGTAGTGCTGCCTTCATCTATTTCCCCACTGCCCAGCTCCTCCCAGGGCTCCATCTGGCCCAGTTTTGGAAATTTCTCATGGGTCTCCTGGACAACAAACAGTAATGAAAGGTTAATTATGCATTGCTTTGTGTATAATATTACCATTAGTGTGTTAAAAGGGGTGATTGGTGTATAGTGGTAGGACAATGTCCTGCATTCCAGCATTTAATGGTGAAACGTCTAAAAGTCTGATGGACTGTAAGGTTTAAAGAAAAACAAAAAACATATAGTATAAAGCAAAACTAATCATCACTGTGGTGCATCATTTATTTGCCTGTATCACACTGTGTCTGTACAGTATAAGCTATTCATATCCACACATGTTCTTTACATTATATTATACTACACATCCATATGTTACAAGTGATTAAAGATGATTCCACTGGTACACAGTTCATTATCATTTTCACCTTAGTTCTACATATAGCTGTACTCAACACGTTTAATTTATAGATAACATGCTACACTTTATATGACTAAAGTTGTGCAAGTGGACTAGACTGGAGCATGAAACAGCAAACTTTATGATATTCCAATCTCTCTACATGGGGCCAAATAATTGGACCACCTGCTGGCCCTTCTTTCCATCCGACATCATCAAGGCGTTCTTTGTTCCATCGCACTGTGTTTGACAGGAAGCTCTCCTGAGTCCTTACACAACAAATGATCCTTTGAAGTAAGAAGGAGATATGATAGTGGAAAGAATATCAGGTGTGAAGATTGGGTGGAAATACAGGGTGGGTGGAGACACACATGGTTTACTAATTTTGATCCCTCCTTAGGTTATATATGCACACACACATACACTATTAAACATTAATGAGACAGCTAAAAGATCAATGATAGTATACAGCTGACCTTCATTTGGGTGGAACAACCACTAAAGGCATGTTGGAAGGTGAGTGGGAGGAAAGGCGGTGGGGGGTTTTCAGGATGACTAATATTTTTGCCATTGACATTAAACTCAACACATCTTACAGCAAAGGCGACCAGTTGTCTCCTGAGGTTTGAACAACCCAAAAGGACAATTTGATTGTAATTAAAGCAGACAGGTTCATGTGTGGTGAGAGTAATGAAAAGCTACACGTAAGGCACAATACTGAAACTAAACAGACTCTACAGCCTTATTATCCGTTCTGTAGGACTCAACTTGTGCACAGTGGTGCATTGGGCTAAAGCAGTGGCGTCGTTTGCAGCATTCTTGTGCCATTATATGGCAAAATCAAGAACCTATAGACTATCAATAATCACTATTAATAAATAATATCAGCCTTCAGATTGAGCTTTTCATCTGTCCTAATTGTACCTTAAAGGGATATTTTTGTATATTTTAATGCTCAATTGCCTGTGATTATTGGAACAATGAGAAATAGTCTTAATAATGTGAGTTTTCCTTTTAAAATAAAAAATATGTTGAACATAAACCAAACAAGCTTCAGTCATATTGACCTGTTAAATTTACTGAGTTATATAAGTCCTACCTACACAATGTAGAATCCAACTTGTAAATGCATTGATTCACCACCAGGACTCTGGACACATCTGGGATGTTTTCTCCACATGTTTCCACTGTGTTATTAAAATTAATTTACCTTTAAAAGCCCTAATTATAATTAAATGTGTCTACTATAGTCAAGATATGGCGAGCTCTGTACCTTGCTGTACCCAAACGAACCTCAACTTATACAAAACATCATTGCAACCCATTCAGTAAATGGTCAGACTGAGAAGTCAGGTAGCACGTTTATCATATGCTGATGAAACATGACAAAAGATTTGATACACGGGTTAATGGAGAGAGACCAGTAAACATACACATTTCATAGTCTGAAATCAGACTCCAGTAAATCAGGTTTATAATTTTCAAAGTGTAGGCGATGTATGTTTTTCTCAGGGAGAATTTGAATGAATGTAGTTCATTTTGTAACATTATATTAACATTATATTCAGCATAACTGAAAAGGTGTAGGTTGAAGCTGAGACGTGTTCTTTTTTTTATTTTTCTATTTGACATAATTATTATATCAATACATATATAAACAATTTAAGGCTGTGGGTTTATGTCTTCATTATATAACCTGCTGTATCAGAAAATGTACCTTTTGTCAGGGAGCTCAGAGCTCATAAGAGGCTAACTACAAATCCTCTCTCCTCCCTCAGCTCTCATATATAACAAGCACTGCGTTATGCTGCTATTTGTCATTGCACTTAGTAAATGATTCACATTTTTGTGTGAAACATTTTGAATTTCAGAATCAGAATTTGAATTTCAGAATCTATCCATTGCATCAATCAGAATGTTTCAGTGGAAGCATCCAAGAGAAAGAGAAAGGAAAATAAAGCCTGAGTGAAAATGTCTTTCTTGTTCTAGACAGAAACCATTGCAAACCTGTTAACCTTTTTTATTATGTAAAGCAACACAATAAATCCAATGCATATTCCATGAGATCACGAGTAAATACTCTGCTGAACAGAAGAATGCTGTGTACCAACACCATCCAGATAACCGGTTGGGTATTAAGCTAATAACCGTGCTGTTCAGGGGACGTTTAACACAATGCTGCTTGGCCCAGCTGTCCTTAAAGCATGTTAATTAGAGAGGGAATCAATTAAGGCGTCGTCGCTGTGGTAACCATGGTCGTGTCGCTGTAGAATTGTTGGTTGGCTGCAGTCCAGTGCCGTTTGTTTTGAATATACGAGGGCTGAAAAACAGTTTTCTGTTATTTCTTTCCCTCCTAGTTTCATCTCCAAGGTGGTCATTTAAAAGATAACATACAAGGAAGTTAATTGTGGTTCTTCAATGATATTTTTCATTTGTCCTTAGAGCTAAAGAAAGACAGATACACAGTATTCAAATGAGACTTACAGACTTTAAATACTTTAACTCTATATATCTAGACTGGTGCTGCACTGAGAACCAGCACGATTTAACTGTCTCAAATTGGCTTTTTTACTTTCTTCTTTAAAACAAAGATGTTTCATAAGCAGTATATGTTTAACTTTGTGACTCTAAATACAAACAAAATCTAATCACACAGGACAAAGATAAACAAGATGTTTAACATTGCAGAGGATGTTCTCTTTATGTCATCAAAAAGAACAACAGCCTCTGAAAGGCCAGTCTTCTGGCTCTTTCATTGTATTATATAGTAAATGTGAGCAAACGGGCACAATCGTTCCACAGCAGCAGCCTATGTGATGTAACACAAAGCAGAAATCCACTGTGACTTTAAGCCTGCAGCAACAGACGTCTTCTAACATGATTCAGCCTCCTCTTTCTGCCATATAAAACATTAGATTAGGGCTTTGCTGTCTGAGAACAATCTATAGACACTGAGCACATGCCATAAAATTACAATTATTTTAAATTTCACATCTTGCAGCTGCTTCATCTGTAATTTACCTGTTGGTCGACCACTGCCCTCTACCTATCTAATCTATCTGAACCTGTCTTCCAGAAAGATTTCCAACATCTGTTTCACATTGCTGTTTGTTAGTAGTAATGACTGTAATTGTGACAATGATAGCAATTAAAAAAAGAGAAAAGTTTGCGTTTTGTGTCTGCACTAGATCACAAACTACATAGAGAATACTGCTGGTTGAGAAATGAATTTATGAGATTTTCTTTTAGGTTTATAGAGAAGCCATTTCTATCTATTTCTATTTTATCTCATGTTGGTTTTGGACACTATAGTGCAAAGCATTTTTTTAATTTGTCTAATATCCATTAACTTACACATAAGTGGCATGTAAAAATGTTTCTATTTCAGATGAACATCTAGCTAAGATTTGTAATGTATGGGACAAATGAGTGAATGGAAAAGAAGAAAAAGAAAGAATGCAGTCAGACCAAAAACAGACAAAGAGTAAAAAGATCTGGCAGACAGGGTGACAACAAAGAATTTAACAGAAGAAAAAGAAGAAGAAAAAAACTAATGTATTGTACCAAGTGTCCAGACAGAAAGTCTGAGCTTGCTGACAATGTTGTGTAACCAGGTGAGTGATCTGCGGCTCTGGAGGCTGAAAAAACAAGATGCCAGCCTTCTTACTTGAGACTCGCCTTGAAATTACCCTGGCATCCAGAGACAAATCAGGTATTCCTGAGGGGCTTTGAGCAAAATCCCAAATCATGAAATATTTTCTAGTTCTCCTCACCCTGCCAACTCATTCGCCTTTCTCTTTCTTTTCAAAGGCATTCTTCAGTCAGAGGATGATGAGGACGGTTTGAGAGCATCAAGGGCTGAATTCCTGCAAGTATTTGACTGCATCCAAGTCACACGAAAATCTGCATTGCCAGGAGTAACCATTCACGTTCTGAAGGAGCTGGGATGAAAAAGCAGGCTGAAAGAGCATGAATATGTGTGTGTCTCTAAATGTCTTACCAACTCAACCATAAGACTATGGATACACTTTCCAGATTTATGTGGAAACAGAAAATCTGATTATGAATTGTAAAAAATGTTAAATGTGTTCATCAGGGAATTGGTTATGAATACTTTAACTGCTGCAGTAGTTGTGTAAGTGTGTGTGTATGTACTATAATGTGTGGTAGACTGTTGTCAGAGAAATGAACCAGACCCATAAGTCATCATGTTTGCACGTGCACAGCAGGGCATGTGCTCCTTTTCTTCCCTGAAATCTTAAAGCTATATCACCTCATGGAGGGCAGTCTTGGTAAAAACTGCATATGTGGATGGAGAAAAGGAAAAGGGGAAGGAAAAGCTGGAGGAGGCCGAAGGAAAAAATGACAGTGGTAATCTCCAAACCTCTGCAGACGTCCGCTCAACTTTTGAGTTTAAATTCTCTCCATTCTCTCACATACAGAACAGACTCATAATGCTTTTGTGTAAAAAAATCAGTTCCAGTGTCAGACAGTATGAGGGGGTAATGTGTGTAAGCAGGTGTTGTTCTGTATGTCCCTAACTTCAGAGGAATGCAATTCTCTCTACATCTCAGATTCCCTGAGAGAGGAAAGGTGGCCAGAAGAGAGGAGAAAAAAATGTATTTCCTCAAGTATGAGCATGACAGTGAGAGTGAAAAGAAAGCAACACAGCCAGAGATGGAGCATTCTAGGAAGAGCGACAGGCTGCAAAAAAAACTAATGTAGGTAATTGTACTGCTCAGTCTGATTCTGGAAGAGATGTAATGTAATGTTTGTGTGGACAATTTATGCCTGTTATGGCTGAAAAAGTCTCCAGACAATTCTTAATTAATAGAGTCTTTGACTGGCAGATGAAGCACTGGACTGAGTCTGGACGTTTTGCAAAAGCCTGCCCTGCCATCCACAACATGGAAAATGATTTTTAATTCCCATTTGAATCCGTTTCAAAGGCTCCACGGCACGTTGAGCCAAGAACTTTTCTGCTGTTGTCCTTTTTTCGTGGTTAAGGATGAAGCCAATAAAAACCCTTTATCCAAAACTGACAGCACTTTTGCCTTGTTGACTTTTTGATGTGAAATTCATATTGCGCTATGGACAACAAAAAGATGAAATTTAATTTTGAATAGATCTGACCACCACCTCAAACATGAATCTCAGGCAAAAATATATTAATATATGCCTGGACACACTCGGAGACCGCATGTGTCTCCGCCAAGGACTTGTGTTTCAATGATTTTGGATTTCTGTGCTTGGATCTGCCTCAGTGTGCACATCATGGAGACAGACAACGATGCTTATTGGCTGATGGCGGCCATCCTTACTCATGTCTGAAAGGCAAAGATGAGTTAGATTCATGAATTCTGAGTTATGGACATTTAAATCAATATTTCTATAGCACCGCCGTGATCCCACTCGCTTGGAGGGAAAGTATGCACTGGTTCTCTATATTTAGCTGGATTTCCGAAACTCATTTGAAAGTTGAAGCAGCTTCAGACAAAAAGGCTCCGAGAAGAATTTGGACTTTTTTTTTTTTTCAAAATTAAAGACAAATGTTAAAATGAATGAACATGTATTTAGGCAGAAGTATTCCTATCCTACATGAAAAGATTTGTCTTGAACCAGTAAATCTTTCATTTTATGTCTTAGAAATCCTGAGATAAATCAATTTTGTGTAAGCAGCAACATGGTGCTGCTGTCTGCAAGAAAACCTAATTAGTTTTTCCTTGGATAATGGTCTCACTTTCCAATAAATTTCAAGGAAATCTATGTTCAAGATAACTCCCACACACTCCTTCTCCTATGCGCCTGTCTGACAGTGAAACCAGCATAAAGCTGAAAAGAGAAATCACATGTGGTTGTAAACGAATAGATACTGTAAATACATTTCCCAAGAGGTCTGAGCAATACTCCAAACCTGTTTTTAAGCAATAGCAGAGCCACACACACCCACACTGCAAGTTAGTACAGGTCGCTAATATTATTAGTGACACTTTATTGGCCTTGACCTCACATAATCCTCATGAATCAATCACAGCAACACACTATGGCGTTGGGCTGTCACACCTTGGGCCTGCCAGGCAGTGTGTGTGTGTGTGTGTGTAACGTATGCGTGAATACACTTTGGATTCTGTCAGGCAAATGATGGAGATGTTGTTGAAAAGTTATGACAGTCAGAGTATCATCAGCAGTTTTCAGCAGAGAGCGTGTTTCAACAGCTTCCTAGCTCATGAAAAGCCTGTTGTTTGATGTGAGGGCCAAAACCTTCACAAAGACATATACGTAGACGCCTTTCAGACATAAAACTGGGCTTTAGAAATCATTTCAAGGAATCAGCACAAAAGGCTTTAGAGAGCCCTGTAAACTTGATTCCAAATCAAGCCACTCGCCAGTCACCATGAACTCTTAACATTATAGTCTATTTGAAATGATTTACAGATTGTTCCCAATTTTCAGCTGAAAATTACAGTATCATTTTGCATCTTTGACTATTTTTGTTAATATATTTGTGCAAAATGTTATCTACTTGCTAAATAAGGCTGCACTGTCTTAATTCAACTCAACTCTACTTGATTTACTTAATTTAAAACTGAGTGCTTCGTTCATAAAACAAGGAAGTGCTCTCCTGTCAATTGTGGTAATGCAGCCATAAATACAAAGAACTGGAGAAATCTGTGTTGTTTTTTCCTCATGTGTCTGTGTATAAAGTCATTTTTAGCCAAGCAGCATGAACAAACAAGAAAGACAGCTCAATGAGAATGAGAGATATGACCAGTCAGTGGTCTGCAGTGTTTCTGGCACCTGCTCAACCTGAAGAATTGAGTAGAGAAGCAGAGAGAAGCTCCATAAGCCATAAGGAATAGCTTCTTATGGAAAATATACAAAATGACATCCATATTAATCACACCATCAAAAAACATTATTTTTACTCTGTTATATTTCTGCAGATGCTTGTTGCCTGAATGAGACTTTTTATTGGAAGCCAATTTATTTTACTATTCTATTGTTGTTTTATTTATTGGATCGATTGTAAAGCACTTTGTGATTTCTATCTGCAAAAGGCTCTATACAAATAAATTTGACTTTATTTGTATTTATTTATGTGCCTGCTGCTTCCAGGAGAAGTTGCAAAAAGCATTTTGGTGATTTTGGTAGAAAGCAGCTTTTTATGCTCCTGTTTTTGAAAAGTACTCCTTTGTTATCAAAAAGCACCTGACATCCATATCGCAATGTCTTTCTGGTATAAAAACAAAGCATTGGATGGGATTTCATTGGACCATTGAAAAGTTGATGTATCCTAGCATGTGCTGGATGAATCTGGCAGCAATTTTGATATAAAAATGCAAAGAAAAGTCAGTCGGTCATTTTCTATACCTGCTTATTCCTCATTAGGGTCACATGGTCTGCTGGAGCCAATCCCCGTTACGGTGAGAGGCAGGGATACACCCCAGATGGTCGCCAGCCAATCGTGGGGCACACACACCATTCACTCACACACACACCTACGGGCCAATTAACCTCAGCATGTTTTTGGACTGTGGGAGGAAGCTGGAGTACCCGGTGAAAACCCACGCAGACACGGGGAGAACATGCAAACTCCACACAGAAAGGTCCCAGACCCAGGACCAAGAAGGTCTTGAACCTGCGCCACCGTGTCGCCCGCAAAGAAAAATATTTTTTGTCAAATAAGGGAACAATATGATGAGGGATGCAATAAAAACTAAAAACTAAAAACATTTGTTTTTCATTTTAGGAGGAATTTCAGCCCCTGACTGTGATTGTGTCCCTAATTTTGATTTCACTTGATGAATCGACTCCATAATGAGATAATTAAGACTCATATTTAAATATCAGTGTTATTGCAAAGGTCAATTCAATCTGGATCCTTCAAACCTTTTAAGGGTAAGTAAAACAGATACAGATTCAGATAAAATGAAAACACGTTGAAAGATGACGTATCAAAGAGTAATTTCCTCTATAGTTTGGATTTTGTTTGGAAATAGGTTTTTGGCTACATTCCAAAGAAGACGTGTGGTAAGTATATGAGGATAGAAGAGGAGAGGAGTGCAGACGAAAAGAGATTTGATCGGAAGTTTTATTACGATTTTTTTAATATATATAATTATTTATCAACAAATCAACGAAGTGGGATTATTCACTCATGGTTTTAAAGGATTAGCTTCCCATTAAGACCATGCCAGAATGTTGTTATATTTTGAGAAATTAAAACACAATAAAAACACTAGAAAGTGGCATAAGTGAATTATTGACACTTTGATTGAAAGGTTATTAATTTTAACTAAAATGTTCATAGATAGTACATATTAAAACAATTTGGTGTGTTTATTAGGGATGTTTACCCTACATTTACAGAAAAAAGTGGTTTTGTATTCATGTAACATTGATCATCATTTGATGTAAATCTTGTTTGAACAAAGATTTGAACTGACTGAATAAATCTGAATGTGACTTTTAGAATCACAACTGAATCGAATCGAGATGTCAGTGCCAATAACTGCCCTGATGACAAAACATATTTATAATTTCACTGGAAAACAACCTCTCCCTCCCTCAATAATATTTTCTAAAAATGAGAAACCACAGGAGCCCGTAATCACTCTCGTAGATAACCCTTGGAACGTGGGGTTTTAACTTGGGGGATTCTGAAATCTTTTGCGCCAGAAACACAAGAGGTTGCATATTTCTCTCTCACTGTTTTCTTGGACTCGAAACTAAGGAGGAGAGCACATATGACCCAATGTGGAAAAAAGTCACAGTTCACTGGAGTTTTATGAGCTCTACGTCTAATTATAATGGCAAAAAATGTTATACTTAAATTAGAGTGGGTTCATGTTTGGTTGCCAAGATAACAAAAGAGCACTGGGCAGACTTGTTGCTGTGTCGTTGCTACAGCAGCAGCAGCGGCAAAGAGCAGCAGAGCTCCAGTGAAGGCCAGCGCCATCATCCTCTTCAAGTGGAAAGAATCTGTCCCCTCCCTGTGACGAGCTACCAGCTCAACTCAAGCTCTTTCTTCATTTCTGGCCTCCGCTTACTCCTTAAAAAGCTAAGAGCCCATTCTGATTTCTGCAGGGAGCGAGACATAAACCATGACGGCATATTGAAGTCACAAAGTAAACTATAGGATCTTTAGGTTATATGAGCACATTTCACTGAATCTATTTCTGTAGTCTTCAAAATAGCTTCCACAAACTGTTCAGACTAAGAAGAGCACACAGTAACTCTACTCAGTAGCTTGATGGATCCAAGGATCGACTGAATCCACAGAGGGGATGTGGTAAGTGTGTGTTAAACACAAGTAAGACTTCTCTGATGTGGAACCTGGCTGGGCCACCGGCCAAACCAGACAGCAAAGCAGTAGTCAATCTCATCAATCACACATACAACCGGCCTCTCTATACCAGTTTTTTTTACGCTGAAGTGCGTCCAACTCTCTGTTCGCCGCAGCCTTCGCCGTTTCTAACGATGCTGTGTGAATGTGTGAGTGTCTCAGAGAGAGGGGGTTAAATAAAGAGGGAAATACAGGCATGAGAATGGTCGTCCGGGTGTTTTTCCCCCTTGCAAATGCATGCTGCCACTGACTCGCATTTACCAAAGTGCAAATTGAGGAACTGACAAATGATCTGGACTTAATACTCAATATGGAAACAGATAGACCATTGTAAAAGAGTCCCCACCCAAAAACAGCTGGACCGATGGCCGGGAATCAAAAATCCACTTTGAAACATTTATTGTCCACATGCTTTCATTTCATCGTGGTTAGATTATTGCAACTCCTTTTCTTTTTCTGTCTGCAGCTAAAAGTCTCTCTGCTCTCTGCAATTAATGCAAAATCCAGGCGCCAGGATTTTAACAGGTACTAGGTAATGAGAGCACATTATGCCTATTCTTTTATATATGTACTTGCTGCCTGTTTTAGTTTTAGAGTTGATGTTAAATTTGTTCTTATCACTCTTAAAGCCAGAGAAGGTTTGACCTCTTGCTTTATTTATGACCTTTTAACTAGCGTCCCGGGGCCCTGAGGTTGTCAAACGCTTCAAACGCTGCTCCCCTGGTGGTCCCTGGACCCAGACTAAAAAACAAAGGTGACAGAACGTCTGCCGTCAGGGACGCAGACTTTAAAACAACCTCCCGGAGAAGTTTAGGAATGAAAAGTCTCTTCTTAAAAACTCCTTTTTGAGGTCTAGCTTCTGTGACCCTCCTGTCTTACCTTTCCCACACCGTTCCTTTTAATGTCACGTTGTAATATTTAGTTTTACTGCTTTGTTTTATTTACTCTGTTAATGGTGCTGCTATTGTTGTTACTGTTTTTACAAGTAACACTTTCATGATTCCTGTTTTTTGTTGTTTTACCCGATAAAAAGCACCTTGTAAAGTTTGTTTTGGAAAAGATTCTATATAAATAAAGTTTTATGATTATTATTATTATTATTATCAGTAGTGGTGGTTGTAATATTAGGAATATTTACAGAGAGAGAGAGAATGAGAGGAGGAGATCCACAGGGACTTGGCCTGCTCACTTAATGGCCCATTTTACAGGAGGTCAAAGGATTAGGTTTGTTACGTGTGTGTGTTTGTCATAACCAGCTTTTTCATATTTGACTTAACATGGAGACGATATTGTTGGGGATGTGTAAGTGTGCATGATCCTTTTTCCTCATCCACTTTGCAAACCTGTCTGCCACAGGATGTGTGTAAATCTTATGTTCAGTGTGTTTGTGTGCGTGCACAGACACACATACCCACACATACCCGCTGCTTTCGTATGCAACGCTGAGTGCTTTAAGAGGAGAATGTCATGGGTAAATGAGAGGTCAGAGTCTGTGATACATCAACTGCAATTTCCAAATCCTCTTAGTGCTTTGGGCCTAACTGCTCTCTGGTAGGTAAAAATATACACGTATTAACCTCACTAATCCCAGAAATAGAGGTTATTCAAATTCAGAAAAAACTCAGATTACAGATCCACTGAAAGAATACCTGCAATACATTTTAGTTTAAAAAAGGGGGAATATGCATGTAATTTAAAATGTTTCCACTATCTGTACCTTTATCTTCTCACTGAACCTAAATGCTTCCAGAATCAAAGAAGAACAAATACACAGCGATGCCTTATTGAACTTCTAAAATTGACACAAATCTCAAATCCCAACCTGATATAAAATATAGAACTTCTCAAAATATCTTCACTGTGAACATGTGAAACTCAAAGAGGTTTTCAAAAGGATGAAAATCCAATAAAAAACACACGCAATGAACCAAAAATTAACAATTGCAGGCACAGTTTGATTGAATCTAGTCCATGCGGGACATCTCAGCAAATGCATTATTTAATAATTCTATCAATTTCTTTCTGTTGAGCTTTTGCTCGTCAGGTATATTCTACTCAGAGTGGGGCTGTCAGGTGTTTAACGATTCCTGCTGTTCAATAACACGGATCAGGTGTTTAAAGCAATATTTTATTTATTCTTCATCAGTAATATTTTATTGGCTCTTTTCACAAACATATCAGTTGTGGTTTGTACTTCAGTCAAAAGGTTATTATACTGTGTGTGATACTCTCCTCTGAACTACCTGCTGTATACAATGCATTTGGTTTCATTCCTCCTCAACCTGCAAGAACAGAGTTAGCAGATGTAGCATGAAGGGATATCAGGAAAACTTTGAATTTCCTGCTTCTTACAATTATTTAAAACTGAAATATGGAAGTCTCTCTCTGGTTCATTCAAAAAGGAAAAATAAACAATATCCTATCCTACATATAGCTAATCATTACTTCTTTTATAGTACAATTAGTCACAATTATGGGATGCGGTTTCCAGCTCCTGGCCTCAAAACCAACACCAGCATCGAGACACTAGAGTAAATTATGGAGCTCATGTCCACAGTCAATGAGTTTAGTCAATACCTGACAGTAGATTCTGCATTAAAAGTGCACCAACAATTCTTTACATCTAACTGTAAACACGTCTCTTCTGACTGACGTACAGTGAACTTCACAGTCTAAAAGGTGCCAAGGGTTTCTACAGGAAAAGGGATTCAGGTGGACTTGCCAAAACCAATCAGGAAATTAACTTATTTTGTGGATAGACTCACCCACCTGGAACATTCCTGTCTAATGGTTCTGTCTCCCAACATCTGCTTAGTGCTCTGTGTAAAGGCAGCGGTGGAAAAATGACACAGGACATCTGTATGTTGGCTCGTGTTATGTTTAAATTACAATTATCCTACTGAGTATCTAACTACAGACAAAGATGTCATGAGAAAATAGAACAATTAATTTAACCACTGGCTGTTTAACAATCCCTGCTCCTAGCTTTTCCCTCGTGAACTAAAACCAAAAACACATTTAGCCAGAAGCTTAATTAAGTATGACCACTTCAAATATATGCTCCCTGATTCTGATCACTGCTGAGGTTTGATGTTGACACCAAAGCTCGCATTTAACTGTCAATATATCAGTGATGTGGGAGGAAATTTGGGGATTTGGGGGGGGTGCTACAAGCTGCTATGACGAAATGAAGGAGTGTGTCTTTAAGCCTGTCAAAGGTCTATTGAGCGTGAAATGGCATTACCCTGTAAGTATGGTGGCAGAGGACCCCAAAAAAAACAAAAAAAAAAAACGCTTTGATCTAAATAAATCAGTTTGGATGGTGACCAAACCTTCAGTTACGGGTGAAAAGTGAAAAGTTATCAGATTTGAAATTCAGATTATTTCCAAGCAAACACTTTGTCTTCCTGTTGCTTCCTTAAAGTTGATGCATACTTATGATGCCACTATGATTATCCATCAAAACTTTTATTTTAACAGAATCCGCTCGTCTTTATTACTAAAACTGAGTGTATTTATTTTCAAAATAAATAGCTTAAATAAAGTATAATACAGCGATTTTTCATTTCTTTGAGTGTAGTGCAGATGTGAGCAGATGTGATAAAATACATTCCTGCACTTATGGATGTTGCACTAATCTGGATGCTGCTTGGAAGGCCTGTTACATTATGCAGTTCAACACTCTTTCCTCTTATCTTGCACAAACACAAAGCTCGGCCTTGCTCTGCCCCCTGGTCTTGATTCAAGGTAGTCTTTTCAACCCCCCCCCCACCCCATAAATGTCAACAGGACACCCGCTCCGTTCCGAGCGGTTGCCGCGGCAACGGGGTGCTTGACAGCCACTTTGCACAATGGGATGTTGTGGTCTGACAGGAATGATCTTCAGCTGTCAGCGGCAGACAGGTGGACGGGGCTGCCTCAGAGATACTATATGTGCAAGATACAAGATACATATGATGCAGAGCCAGGGAGGGAAAAAAACACATGCACTGTATGCATGAGACAACAGGAGATGAAGGTAAGTGGATGTGTGCAGATAAGGATGAAGAATTATTATGCTATAGAGCAGAATACAAGCAAAACATAAACACGTTAACAGGGAGAACAAGACATACGAGAATAAGGCAGACAGAGTGTGTTAGAGGGAGTCTAATAGGTGGTGAAAGAGTAAAGAAAGAGCACAGAAAGAGGGATGTAGAGATAGAAAGAGCGAGATGGCTGCCGTACTATCTGTGGGCATAGTTTTCAGGGCAACAAAAGGGCAGGCAGGCAGAGTGGAACCAAATCCTGGTCCGTTTGTCTCTTCAAATGGCCTCTAGGGACTGTGTGAAATGGCCCTTTTCTTCTTGGTCCTTTTCAGCACTAAACCCCATCTACATGACAAACAGCGTCACTTTGAAGCTGCTTGTGTCATTTCTGCCTATCTGTCACTCATCCCTGACCTTTTGCTCCCGCCTCTCATCTTTCTCTTTTTTTTCCCCTTTCCACAGTAATTCACTTTTCTGTCACTGTCTCCCTTTCACCGTCGATCCTTTTCATTTAAGCTTTGATATCTGCCTCTCAAAACAAGCCTTTGATACCAAAGAAACTGGCAAAGGACATTTCAGCAGTTCTGCTTTGAGCAGCATTAATTAGACAAAAGCCCAATCAATTACAGTCTACGTGTTGCTTGTTAAAGAATAATTCATTTGATTAATAACTTCTGACCTGACCATATGTTTTTTAACCTAGAAAGCAGAATTCATTCTTGAGCTTTAAATAATTAAGCAACACAGATATTATTCATGATATATGAATGATGAAAAGGCATGTTTCAGTGCCTCCATTACACCAATATTTTTAAATACTGACAAGAAGTTGCTTTTAATTCTTAAAACTCAAATGTTTAGTGATGGGGTGTCCATGCTGAGCAATGGTCGTCCTACCTGGTTGAAGTGTTCCAACCTCTCCTTGACCTCAGCAAGTGAAGGGTTTGGGCTGCGAACCTTGACCTCTGGATTTTGCCTCTGGGCATGCAGACCGTTTCCTACCACTCTGCCAGAATAGCTGTGAGAAAAAAGGAAGTGTGAGTTCGGTGTCAGGAGACAGACTGGAGGATACTGATGTCAAATATAAGATCTAACACCAATATCTCTGTTAGTTGTAGAAAGAAAGACAAGAAAAACAACAAAAACCTCCATCCATTCTGTTTGTAAAAGTGGAGTGTATGAATTTGTCATGGTGAGATTTAAAATTGTATTAAGTTGAATAAAACCATGTGAAATTGTACAGTATTACATCAACATTTGACAAATAAACTTAGCTGTAATTTTGTTTTTATATCAAATCCAAAAAATATAACAAAAGCAGAAACATAAATGGTGTAGTCCATCAAAGTCTGTATAAATATCTGCCTATTGTACCAGAAAATATGTTCGACAAACTAAAAACCATTAGGAAATAGGGTAATTTGCACATTAAAAACTACACTGTGCAATATGTTTTCTGTCAGGATAATCCAATGTTAATGTTAAAATGGTAATAGTGATGCTTTGATTTTTTTCCTGCGACTTTTATTTTAAATTTAAATATGACTGAACATTGCCTTGTAAATATTAAATTGAGAGGAATGACAATCTCGACCCCTTAATCCCTGGCGTGCTCCGTGGGCCTGGAGCTCGGCTGGGATTATAGCTGTTGATTTTGTGAGAGCTATTGTTGAGCTGATGTCAGGGAGGCTAACATTTGCAGCAGCATGTCTGATTTATAGAAGGAGTGTTTCAATTGTGTAATAGGCATAAAAGTTGCTTTGGCAAAATGCAGTAAAGTATCTTGGCAAACCACATTTCAGGCTCCAGAATTAACTGATTTAACATTTTATAGTTTTAACTGTAAAATGTTTGATATACGATACAGTAAAGGCAGCTGTGCTGCGTTTAATCACTGCACAGCCTCCATCAGTCAGACAGGGACTTACATCACCATTTCTAAAGGAGGCTCTACTGTATGGTACCTTTTTCCTGCTCCACACTATTGCTATATCAGCCTTTAATAATTCAATCGGTTGACCTCTTTTATTAAATGTTATTAATAAACAAAAGTGACTGGCTGGTAACAGTAAGTAAAGCCATCCTATAAGCTATTCAGGCCTGATTTTTGACAGTTTCTGCAGATCTGCTGAGACACTACATGCCCAGAAGCTCATCAAAAATTACGTTCCCATTACAGAGAAAGAGAATATACATGTACTTTCAAAGACATTAATATCAGAGATAATGGGTGTTGTAAATGTAAAAACCCATTCACCCGCACTTACAGTGGCTGGCTCTTTGTGACACTTGCATATCTGCACACTATCCCCCTCCAAAGTTAAGCTACACAACCTCCAATGGAAAATTATATTGCACGCTTTGCATGCAAATCTGCAACTAATGATGGCTGTAATAGTCAATTAATCCAATGATTATTGAAAACATTAATCAATTGGTTGCTTGGTTCATAAAATGATGTAAAATGTCTTATTTTGTTCAGACTAACAGTCGTTGTCCCAAAGATCATTATTATAGAAGACTGAAGAAACCAGAAAAATATGATAGGATATAAGAGTTTAGATGCTGGAAGCTGGAATTTGAGAAGCTGGAACCAGAGAAATCTGACATTTTCCTCTTGAAAATAACTGAATCTGAAACTGAAAACTATCTGAATTGATTAAGTGATTATCAAAATAGTTGGTGATTATTGTCATCGTTTGCAAGTAATCAATTACTTAACTAATCTTTGAAGCTCTACTTGTATGACCTTAACCCGGGACTGGGCTATATGGAAAAATCCAAATTCAGAATATTTGTGCCCAAATACCTTGGTATTGATATCGACCTCATATAGAAGTGACTATTGATGCTTTTAGAAAATATTTACCTAATTACATTGATGATAAATGCAAATAATAGAGAAGTTAGAATAGTCTGTTAAGTACAGGAAATGACATTTTAAACTATAATATTAATATGTTGCCCAGCCCTATATTAAACTTTTGATCATATATAAAGGAGCTAGATACACAGACAGGCTAACAGTATAAAGTGAAAGGTCTGCCTGACACCTGAAGTTTTATTTATTTATTTATTTTTTTTAATTCTCACAGCTAATATACTGCGATACAAATTCATTTGAGAAATATATGTTGATGTTAATCTTCCTTGTGTTGAGGATTTAACAGCATTGGAGAGGAATGACACATACTGGCCTCAAATCAATTGATGCATTTATAAGGCAGCACAAGGCTGATGAAGTGATTATGGATGGTGTAAGAGAGTGTGTTCGAAAGGATATGTTTATAGCTATGTGTGTGCATTTATGCAAGTGTGTTCTTGTATAATCACACACACACACACACACACACACACACACACACACACACACACACACACACAGGTGAATATGAGTGGAAGCAATCATAAAAGTGATGAACTTAACAATCTCTTGCCTGTGATCTAAGCAATGCCTTGATAAGGTCTTCTTCGTCTTGCTGAAACAGCGCTTTACAGAGAGCCCATAAAATTGCAAACTTTCTTGCTTAACCTTCCGCCGCTAGACATTACTTTACATCTCGTTCTAATTTATATCTTCCTCCTCTTTCAATTGCATGTTTCACTTTTGTGTATTTGCAAAGTGAATGCCTGCAGCCAAAGACACAAACCACTGTCTGCTTTGACAGCAATTGAAACTTTTAATTGCCAACAACTCTGAATTTTCCATTGTCACGACGGAAACAATCAATAACTTCTGGACTTTCCACCCCCCAAACTAAAAGATTAATTGAAAAATCAAACAACTCCCTGAGCAGCGGTTGAAAGCCGAGGGCTTGTTTTTTTCGGGAGCCGGCGCGTATCTGTCTCCAGAGTTGGCTCGGGATAACAGTGTTGGCGCGGAAATGAGCTCATCAGATGGGATGCTAATGAAAGGGAAGCGTCGGGGTGCGTTTGGCAGCGTATCAGGCCTGGAACATTTCATTGTGGGTTATGTTTGATATTACATAGGGAATGTGACAACTGACACAGCAGGACATCCCAGCACTGCATACCTGATAGACAGGCAATTAATGGTGCAAATTTCTGGACAGATCTGGAGCAGACATCAGATATTACGATGAGACTACTGCCAATGGCAATAAAATACTGTTACAAATAGTTCTTGATATAGGCATATAACATGTCCTACCCACTTAAAGTGACATAGAACAGACGACTCTACAAGAAATAAAAAGACCGCAGCGCCCAAATAATCATTCTCTCTTTTTTTGTGTCTAATAAATCAATAACAGCTTTCTATTGGATTTCATATTGAACCTCTTCTCCTCTGGTGGTCTCACATACTCAACCTCGACATACATTTAATATGACTACCTACACATTTATGGCCTCTGACTCATAGCTCTCTGACTCCTTTTCTATGGATCTGACTCATTCCGCTGTGAATACCCGATTGATGCGCACTCCTAAAGGCAGCTTTGTCTGTTTTCGTCATTCCCCTCTGTCCGAAGCACAGACTAGCAGTGACCTCCACTCCTTGATGTTGACCGCAAACTGAACTGTCTTGATCCTGCAGGAATGTTCATGGGTTGTAAGTCAGAAAACACAAATTAAATATTAATCTCTTGAAGTGTACAAGGGGAATAGAGAGAGAGAGAGAGAGAAAAAAGGCTTTTGAGTGTGTTCCTGTGCCCGAACATTTCTGTGTGCATGCTACAAACAAAGCTATGTTATAGCATGAATAATAACATTTCAAGGGTATGTAAACATTTGATGAGGGGTATAGAGGAGAGAGAATAGAGTTAGCTATTGCCAGAGTGATGAGGCATCTAGTAGATTGGCCTCAGGTAAAGTAGATTCTAGTTGTCTCTCCTCTGAGCTCAGTTCTTGACTGATCACTGAGATCTGTCTGGAAAGTTAATGAGCCAACAACAGTCACCGGGGATTCAATTAGATTCAATTGTTTGTAAGTATGCATGTTTGTTTCTTAAGCACATGCAAGGGTCAACTTTGCATTTCTCCATATGTCTCTGTCCTTCCAGAACACTGAAACAAGATTGTTTCTTGTTCTATTTAACCTTCTGAGCAGAGTTTATTTTTCTAAACCACCCAAAGTTGAATACACAGTGCCAATTACTGGAGACTGACAAGATGACCCAAAGAGACTATAAAATAAACATGCAGCAGGTAGGCTTGTTGGATTCTAATTGGTCCATTTGCTTAATTACATTCACGCTGCAAAACTGTCTACAGAGACCTCTGCCAGGATCCCAGTGGTTAATGAGATTATCCGCTAGCATCTGCCAATGAGAGAACTGGCTGTACATCATCTCGGAGATGATTAAAGTTTTGTTGATGTTTTTGATGTGCTTCGAGATCCACATCAGAATTAAAAAACTGTTTATCTGGATCTCTGCCTCTTTAATAGCAATCAATAATGATGTGATATTTTAGTTTAAAAGCAGGAATGTGTTTGATCATTGCCTTGATGTAATGTATCAATTAGAGGTGGTGTTCAGTATGACTGTGTGTTTAAAAAAGACTGGTATCAAAGATAAGTACTTATTCATGTGGGCTCCAGGACAATTACTAGAATTTTCAAAATCTGTAACAATAAAAGGTGAATAACAGAATACATTGTGTATATGTACAGTATGTTTATGGTACCATAACAATTAAAAAGCCACTCAGTCAGAGTATAAATCTATATATAATATGTATTGAATTATTATAATTACAGCTTGCTTTAGTGATAACATATCAGTATGTACGTTAATTAGGATGAATGATTCCTCTGAAACAAACTCGACAGAATAAAAGCCAACTGAGGATGAAGACAAGTGTCAATCAATAATGACTGGATGGAAATGTGTGTCTGTTCTCTTGTGTGAGAACGTGTGTATTTTTGTGGTTGTGGGTGGTATTATTTTTGATGAGGAGGGCGTTGGATTAGAGCTGATGATACTGCTGTCATTGTAAACAGCAAATTGTTGATTCATCATGAGCAATAAAGTCTCTCCCCACCTTCCCGGCTGTTGTGGGTCTACAAGATTGAACATGTGTTGAGTTATTCACAGTGAGGTCCTATGATTACTACCATTAATAAATGAAACATGAACTATGCTGAGGTCAAGGAGACAGTAATTGCCAGAGAGATTTATTCCTGTGTGAGTATTTTAATAACATTGATTC
This sequence comes from Lepturacanthus savala, assembly GCA_030544235.1. NCBI lineage: Eukaryota > Metazoa > Chordata > Actinopteri > Scombriformes > Trichiuridae > Lepturacanthus > Lepturacanthus savala. Next base: position 28,605,658 of record CM060461.1, on the reverse strand, counting down.
TGTCAGCCTACTGTTGAACAAGAAATGGAAAGTATGTACATACTGTACTATGTTCTATCGTCTCTATGCTCTCTTTTATTCATACAAATACAATAGACATATTTACACATAAACAGAGATAAACACTAACCAAGTAACTTAGTAACAAAACAAGAGCTTTACAAAAAAGAGTCCTGCATAAAGACAGAATCTGCAGTATAGTCTAAACCAAAGAGATGCACTAATATTGTTTTTTTTTCCCAATACAACAGTTATTACTACCCACATTGCTTGATAGAGCTGCAATGATTAGATGTTCAATCAATTATCAACTGTTACATTAATTGCCAATTATTTTGATAATGGATTTGAGTCAATTCTGAGAAGAAAATGTCCAGATCATGGGGTTACATCTTCTCAAATCTGATTATTTTCTGGTTTCTATAGCTTTCTATAATAGTAAACTGATGATCTTTGGGTAGTGGACTGTTGGTCTGGACAAATAAAGACATTTTATGTTGCATCTTTAAAATTGTGGAAACAGTGATCTACATTTTCACCATTTTATAAATCATACAACTAATGAATTAATCATTTCAATAATAAATACATTAATCAACTATCAAAATAGTTGCAGCCCTATTGTTTGATTCTAATGAATAAACCATAATTGCACACGTCTTTCTTCAGACTGTGACTATTTTACTGTCTGATTCTAGTTTGACAGTTTTATCAAATAATGTTCACATAAGATGAAATCACATCCTTAAACATGTGACATATACATTCAGTGCTCACCATACCATGAAGCCCAGAGCATCATAAAATGCAGCATTACAGCTTTGTCTTCCTGCCCACTGGAATAAGAGGACCTGAAGCCATGAGCGAGGCCTATAGTGTGAGCGAGGGAGGGGTTGAGTAGATGTCTGTAGCCAGCTAACTTTACGAGCACGGCTTGGACATGTTGAAATACTCTGAACAGGAGGTTTTGTTCTGAAAGGCCAGACTGTTCTCACACGCTGTGAACTTAGCAGCCATTCACTCAGCTAACACTAAGCACATGAACATGTGCAAACACATGCAAATGTTGCACAAGCCTAGGCCCGGTAATGCAATGTCAACATACAATGCTGTGTAACCACAAAACACTTAGACATTAACCCTACTACAAACCCTCCAGCCCACAGCTTGTTGTTCCCAAGGATTGACTTGTTTCCAACAATAAACACGAAAGATAAATATTTTATATATCTAGCTATATACAAAATGAAGCATGGGCCGAATCGGTGGCAGCTCTCACAATAGAAGTCCAAACTCCTGGCAGCTTGCTGTCTCAAAGGCAACTTCATTAGTGTAGAAATACGCTGAACATAAAATGTGCAGGGAGAAATAGCAAACAAATCAAGAGAGGTCATCTGTAGGGCAGGCAAGCTCAAACAGTGTAAGCTCCTCTTTCTATGTGCTATTTCCCCCACACCTATTATTTTGCATTCTTAAATAATTTCTCTAAGTCATGTCTTCAGTTCAGGTCATCGGTCTTCCTCTTGATGTCACTCCCCACCCCTGCAAACACTACAGTTCTAAATCCAGCTCTCTCTCACTCTCCTCTTGTTGCTCACTTTTATAACTCAAATCGTTACCACATGAAGACGCTAAATGCCACCGGTAGCTGCAGTCTCTTGAAAGTCTCAGCAGTACCTGGTGCATGCAGTCATGGTTTAATTCTACTCTCTCTATTCCCATTAGCCCTATGTTTTCCCTCTGTTTTAACTGCCTCCTATCTTTTGACCTCACCTCTTTCTTGTTCCAGCTGGCAGCTTGGGGATTTAGAAATGAAAGTTCTGTGGCCAGTTGTCCCAGCGAGACACCAAGCTAATGGATGTTCAGACACACTACAACACTGTAGATAATGAGGCTGACTTTGAGAAAAGTTATCCCAAGTTTAACTACTAGAAAATCACAAAATGGGTTCTGGAGCTGTTCTGTTTAAAAAAAAAGGTTAGATTTATTCGTTTTCACTGCTCAAAGTGAAACTTTTTCGACTGTAGTTTCAAGGGAAGAGACTTCAAATTATTTGTCCAAATTTTGTGAAGTTCACAGTTAATCTCTTTAAGAGCTGAGTCAAGGGTGCCGTGTGATTTTGTAGACCTGGCCAGTCGCCCAGCCCGGCCCTCTGTCATGATTCTTTGCAGCCTGGCAAGCAGCTATATTGAGTGATGAGTCAGAGATGTAAGCAGAATCAGTCTGGGTCAGAAATATAAAGAGCAGCACAGGCACAGGAGCCATGTTGGCAACTCTAAAGACGATCAACAACACAGTCAGCTGCTGAAGCCAGCAATCTAATCTCTCCTGTTTTGAAGTTGAAGATTTCATACTGACCAACCACTCCTTTTGCATGGGAAATGCCTGCATGACTAATCACGAGATGCATGGAACTCTTTAAAGTCTTTAAAGTTGTTTTTCCTTGATAATTCATGGTTCATCAAACTGTGTCCTTCTCTAGATTGGAATGCTAATGTCAAAGATTCCCAGTGAATATTAATTTATTGACTTTAATTTAATTTTACGGTAGGTTACCTAAATACATGGTTTCCTTTTTGACCCGTGACCCCCATAAAACAAAGTATTGTCTACTTTTGACCCTCTGTCATAGGTTGTATTCATCTACCTGTTGTGATCAGATGAAACAAAGAACACTTTTTCCATTCTTATATTTTTAGAGGTAGTTCAGTCTAAAAAAAATAAATAAACCATGCTTCATGTCGGAGTTGTTTTTCTACTTTCCTGTCCTTTCACTCTTAATGGTGGGTTTCCACACTCATAAACACTCTACAGGTCACTACCTCTGCTAACAGTAACTGCAGGGTTATGTCACTTCAGCCAAGATCAAACATTTGGTCCAGCAGCTTTAAATTAATGAATCTTTACTGTTTTTGTGTTGGACTTCACCTGAGGCATGACACCTGTGTTGAGCTGGTGGTATATCTGTCTTTGTGGCACTGTGGACCAGTGAAATATGGCTGTTTATGGCTGTGTGGCCGGGCTGGAATTACACACCACTATGTTGGTCTCAACTGCTTTGCCACTTCTTAAGAGGTCCCTGGGTGATTTTACCAAGACCAGGCTGGTTTATTGAGCGGTTGCACTGTAACAGCTATATGGTTGAAGGTCTAATGGCTCAAATTACTCTTGGCTATTACACACTGAAAGATTGTCCTCTACAGTGCAATAAAAGGTGTTATTGCACTTATGAATGACTCCCTTCATACGGTGTGTTTGTTTTCCGTATTGTTTTTTTTTTAATGCTATCATATACATAGCTTTTATTAGGTCAAGTTTCAAATCAATATTTTCCACACCATCAGCAGGGTATAATCTCTTCTACTGAGCGCTCCTTTGGGGAATCCAGGAATCCAGCTTTCACATACAATAATTAAATTCAAATTTCCTCTCATTTGTATCCTGCACATTTCTCTTTTGTCAAGTGACCAGAGATCCATGTTCTTGGCACAAAGCAAAGCAAAGCAGCCTGTTTGACTGTTTACTTGTCTCCATGTTTGTTTGTATAATCAGCGGGGTAGCTGTTGACTGGATGTCTTATCAGATTTTTGGGTGGATGAAGATGAAAGCTAAACCCAGTCCTCTCTGAGCCACCAGACCATGGTCTTTTGGAGATGCAGCCCACTGCTAATAGCAAGCTGGAACTCTCTTTAGAATTGGGATTTCCAATCTGCTCAGTAGCAATTGAATTAAAAAAGATGCTGTGGAATTTCCAGAGGGAGTGTGTAATGCTGAGGTTACACTTACACTTCCTGGACACATCCGGCCTAAATGTTTAAATGTTGATGTTGCCTTAGTCCTTGTTTGTGGTAGGAAACCAGGCCAGCTGTAGGCTACCTCAACACATACTTTGTCTTTGGGGCTGAGCCCATGTCTAGTCCTGTCTTGGTATGCATCCGAATAGGCCACCGTGACCTCGACCAACCCTGAGGGCCAAGATGAAGTGAGTGTAAAGAGAGGAAAGAAACAAAGATGGGAAAATGATTTATGACTATAGTGATTCACTTAGCATGCGCACACACTTGCAGGTAATGACACACTGCGATTATCTTGTACCTAGGAGGTGTTTGATAATCATCATTATGGCTATTCTATCTCTCTATTTCTAATTCTGTCTGCAGGCTAGGTGATGTCTACAATATCTCGTTTGGCTCATCATTAGTCCATTACTAGCCTACACACAGGCAAACATGTTTCATTTCAATGCTACTCCAGGCTAATGAACAAGTATCGATTTATCTAACAATCACAGCAACTGCAAAGTGCTGAATTCATTTGGTGTAAGTGACCTGCTCTTGGCAACAAACTGCTCTTGCTCTCACTTCCTTACTCACATTGTCTTGCACATTCTTCTTCTCTAAATCTTTTTCTCTCATCCGTGTGGCTGTGTAAGGAAATCCTGACATTAGCAAGCCAAACCTTGCAGCGCATTGAATGTATATACTCAAATTCTCTGTGAGGGAATTAGATCCAACATGTGCTGTTAGTGATGGTACTTGTTGCTGCCTCCACACACTGATATGATGTTAAAGGTCCATTGTCATGAAAAATAAATACAAATTGTACATCACTGCAATTCAGGTACATTTCTATACAGCAAAAGGGCAAGTAGTTCCAGATTTCAAACTTAGTCACTGGTCTGACAGTCTAGAAAAACATGCTTTCACACTGCACCCGTGTGGCCAATGTTATGTACTGAAAGCAGAATGTATCCCCTGTTTGAGGCATCTGGGCCCAGTTGTTCAGATGTAATCTGAGAGGATTTCAGATATCAGATTGGATTAAATCTTGAAAATGGGTTGGATTTTGAAATCACATTGGATCACATAATTCACTGTTGGGTTTGATCAGTGTGTGTTTAAAAAGTTTCAGTAGATTTGGGAAAATTATCCAAAAACAATTATTATTGATCCCAGCAGAAGGGTGGATTCAGGGTGGATTTCAGGAACAAAATATAATGCAACTTTACAGTTCATCAAAACATAAAACATTCACAGCACAGTCTGTGATAATGAGGTCAGTGTCACCTGCAAGTAGATTGATGCTGTATTTCTCCTGAACAACAAGAGTATTGGGCAAATTCTCCAAAAACTTGGGCTTAGTCTGACTGATCTGGTCATCCTTTGGAAATTGATTGACTAGGTTTGCCAATGTAATTATAAGAGCTTTGACCACATCTTTTACAGTTTAGAAGTCTAATCCTACTTGGCAGAAAGTTCCAGATGCATAGAAGTACAGAGCAATGAGGCCTCGTTCTTCTACAGACAGACCATGACTCCTTCAGGTTTGCGTTGAAATTTTGGCATGACAAGGTCTACAGTGTACTTAATATCAGCATTCCCAAAGTAAAACCAAGCATACAGTGGTGTGTTGCTCCAGTGGTTTTGTATGCTCAATGTAAACCCTTTGACGGTATCCTCTCCTACCAAAACAGTTGCGGTGTGTCTTTTCAAATACTCTCACTCTAAACATGCATTAGCTGATGTGTTTTGGCTTGTGATGAATTAAATCCATCATTCTTATGGCCAATACACTCTATGTTCACTACACCAAAGAGGTGGAACCATGCACTCAAAATGACCTTTTTTACTGTTGCAGAAACCCTCACTGCTGGAGTGGGTTAGGCGTCATTATGCCTCAATAATAGGAAGCTTTAATTCTCTGAAGGGTAGAGAAGTGACTGACAAAAAGAAAAGTTATTTGGGTTGAAATGATCCAGAATGCGAATGCCAAAAGAAGACCATGGAGCGAGTGGAATTTAGATGCAAGAATTTGAAGGCCAGGGCAACAAAGGACCATCAGGACCTCAGAACCCAAAAAAGATTGAGAACCACTGTTGAAGGAGAGTCCACGATTGTAGAGGAAAGCGAGCCAGTTCCTCCTAATGCAGAGGAAACATTTATCCTGGATCTCAGCCCTGTTATTGAGGACGAAGGTGGAGCCTCACTGGTAAGAGCCAGTAGTTACTGCCGCAGGAGCTCAGAAAAGACGCTGGAAACGTTCTTTGCCAAACAAAGATGACGATGCCTATAAGTCACTTCTTAGATGAGAAACGGAAAGAGCATAAGTACAGATTCGTCTGGCAGAGAAACCGAACTACAGCAAAGCCAGACTTGAGTTCAGACTCCTAAAAGCAGGGCTTCAAACAGCTGGTCTCACCACAAATGAACTCGGAACATTCATCACATTATTTTGTTAACTTTTGGACATTTGGCCTTCTTATGATTTAAAACATGTGTTAAAATATCCACAATGCATTTATGAATAATGCATATCTGTGTTTTTATTTATTTAATGATGCTTGGTGACTGCTGAAAAACCTTAAATGGAAGGAGATGTTTCTATTGTATTATTGTGCTGTTTTCTATCTGTTTGAATGAAAACACTTAAAGTGACCCCACACTGTATTCTAACTGTGTTTTTACAATATACACTACATAGGATGTAGCCTACATTTTGATATGTAGTCCTCTTCAGAGTACTGGTAATCCAGATTTAATAATCATGAACAGTTTCTATCTGGATCACAGTGAATCAATCCAAAGTTGCTCTGAAAAACTAGCACACAATTTTTTTTTTTTTTTTTGTTTTGTACAACTGGGCCCAGATCATTCTTATATTCCATTTTAAGAATTAGCTTAGGCTAATAGGGTTTTAAAAGCATACGTTCTTGTATTTCAGCCTCATGTTTTTTATATTAAATTTAAACAATGCAAGAGAGTAACATTAAACCTCCCTCATAATCTCCTCTTTGGTTTTGGCAAAACTAGCCTGAAGCATTGAGTCTAGTCACAGTTGACACACAATCGTTGGCAAGTATAGACATATTCTTTTCAATATTTCAGTTTCACTCAATTAAATACAACTCAAAACCAGTTTATATACACCCTTACTTGTAGAATCATTATGTGATTCAGGAAGAACTGAGGAGAGTCATTCCCCCACGCTACCCCTCCTCTTAACCGACTACAAATATGTGCAACTACTTGGTTACATGGGAGATACGACATAAAGGGCCTATGAAGAGCTTAAGTAGCACTAGAGACAGACAAATGTGAACATACAGTATGGCTGTTTGAAACTTTAATAGTCTCTGGCGGCAGTTACATAGATTACAACTGTAATTGGCTCGTGGTTTGCTTTGAGGCCATTCCCAGGCCTGACTGTCCCGACAGTGTCTGTCACTGGGTGTAACTGTTCCCCACCTCGCTGTGTTGCCTGCTCCGATGTACCAGCAGACGTACTGCAGTCTGAGTCAACAGACCACACAGACTTCTGGGAAAATGCTATGCAGCTCCATTAGATCGAAGGAACAAGAAAGTCATGTCTGTCTTGCCCACATACGCAAATTACATGCAGACAAGCATCGTTTCCTGACAGAGACAACAATTGCTCTCTTGCTCTCTCTCTATGCCACCACACACTCATGCACTTTCCTCTCTCTCTCTGGCTTATAAACATGCGCATGTCTGTGTTTGAATTAGCAAATTTGATTACAAAGGTGTGCCTTCACAAAGGTAAAAAACAGTTTACTGATTATTCTTAATAATTTCCATGTCTCAAGTTAGAAGATGTGCACTTCTCTGCCAGTCTTTGCAGTAATTGTGGCTGATAGCGAACTCATTGCTAAAGTTGAATTAAATCACAGTTAACACTTTTAGACTTAACATTTTTAGACCTAAAGTTGTCCAACTGGATATAATTTAACAAATTTAACATGGTTTGCATGCTAAATTTATATTACATTTCATTTTATCATATTTTATTTCAATATTCATATTCATATTTTAATTCCTGTCAATTACAGAACCTATTATTCCTTATAACTATATAACAAACTAAGCAGGAGGGTAAAACTTGAGAGGTTCACAGATTCTATCCAAAACCAGCATACAAATAGGGAGAATCAAATCTCAAGTTTCTCTGCACTAGACAGATTTCTCAAACTGAACCTACTTCATTGACAGTAATGTCCCAGTAGGTGGCAGCATTAGCCAATTGTTTTTACACAATAGTCCACCAAACTTGTTAATTTTAAATATTGTGTGTTTGTGTCACTGTAAGATCAAACTAATAAAAGATGTATGCAAGAAATAATTCACTGAAAGAAGAGCAACAAAAAATAAGAAAGAAAGAGGTAACAAGAAGTAGACATAGAGCAATAAATCTATCCCCCCTGCCAGGCACATGCCGACATGCCGAGGAGGGCATGGATAGCTGAGGTTAGAGGTTTGGGGGGAACCAGAGGGGCAGTTGGTGTATGGAAGGCAGACAAGGGCAGCCAGGGGCAGAGCCAGGACAGTAAACTATGCCCTGGACTGCAGACGGGTGGAGTGGACCATGATCCTCTGGTGTGGTGCGACCACCTGTTTGTCTGTGTGTCTGTCTCTGATCCGGGCCAGAATGGAGTGATCTAGTGCTTAAGGGTTGACAGCTCAAGTATAAACTAAAAAGCCAGTCAAGGAGTTCACTATGGAAAAAAAAAAATCTCAATATACTTCACCTCGTGATTTTATATACTTTACGTCCATATGCACTCACTGGTTTTGCAATCACAGAATGGTTCGGTGTGTACAAAGCTTCTCATAAACACAGACACACACAGACAGCGGGAGGTGTAATGTCACATCTGGACTTTACTTTATATGCTGCCTGTGTAAGCAGAAGGCACTCAGTGCAAACATGCCGATTTTGAATTCAAACATACAGTATGTTTGACTCAAGGCAACAAACAGACGTGGGCGTCCACATACTCAGACATACACATACAGAGCAGAGAGGGCTTATGAGGGTGCTGAGTGAAGGGGTCAGGGATCAGACTCTCTTCGCTGCTGTAAAGGGCACGAGGGAGAACAACCTATCCTTTTCAATTGAACACATGCGCACCCACGGGGCACACAAGCAGAAAATCACCCAGTGCATTTATCACACCTCATATGGAATCAGAATAACCCCTGCACTCATTTACAAACAGAAGCAGTCAGATGGAAACTTATAGAGGAAGAGATGGGGAAGCACCTCTATGTGTAGATAGGATTACATACTGCAATGGTGGTGCAAACTGCTGTTGAGAGAGTGGCTGCATTACAGGCAGAGAGAAGAAGGGCAAAGGTCAGGGAGCTATTATCCAAACGAAATCAGGCAGATGGTAGCATTGAGGAACACATGGCCAAAATGCCTTTCTTGGCAGAAATCCCAGCCATAACTATCATGTTTGTCATGATCAGGCTTAACTGTTAATCAGCCACAAGTTGGAAATTGGACAAATTGTCATAAGTCAGTCAGTAGGTTGAATCGGGGAGAAGTCGAGGTTTGGGTCAAGAGGATTGAACTGTGGCTGAGCAACTATTTCCCAAGAGACCACAGTCAGCGACAGTGTCTTGGGCGTTTTCTACACACTCCGACAAATTGCAAAGCTTCCATTGCAAATCTGTGATTTTCCTCAGTTCCACAGCAAATTGTTTTGAATTGGGGATAAATAAAATCTACAGGAAAGTCACATTCTTGACTGTGTGGCCTTGCCATAACCTCTTGGAATTTTGTCAACAACTTCCTTTCTTTTTTTTTGCCTAATATTTTCTTTTTAATTTCTTGGTTCAAATCTGAAGGGTCACACTCTGTCAGAAGTTTTCCTAATAAAGACCTGCTGCATCCCAGCTTGGTTTTTTCTTTTGATGTACACAAACGCAACACTTCATTGGATTGGTCATTTGAGTGTTTATTTATTGTTATTTTGTGTTGCTAAGCAACAAGTTTGTCTTTCTGGCAACAACACTTTATGCCTTTTACTGTCAAATCTACTACACCCACATGTTTAACTGTTATTGCTTTAGTCTCGGATGCATGTGACAAGTAAACACACTGTCATAACAAAGTCTGTGTTTCCATCCCTTAATACAGTACACACGTGCACACACTGCATGCTTATTTATTCCATCCATTAATGGCCTCTTTTGTTGAATTTGGAGCTGTTAGTGTAAATCTGTTACCTTTAACATGTATTTAGGAGCAACTCCCCACACTTCAGAGAAACAACTTCATGTTGTCCAGCTGCTCTGGCCTAAAGATGTTTCTGTGACCTGCACCACTGTGCACTAGGCCTAACCTGTCGCTATTGTCTAACATTGACAACATTTATTTGTGTGCAACGAGCGGAGGTCAATTTTTCACTGTATTATTTCTTTAATTTGTTTAAAGAAATGTTTTGTCCAAGCCTGATCCACATACACTCAAAACCTAATTTGGAAGCCATGTATGAGTGAGATTAGTTTACTTTTGTTCTTCTGTGCATCGTTACTCAAACCTAACTTTTGACTTAAATGTAGAGTGTGTAGTTTCAGCCTGCATTGAGTACCCCAAGCTTGTAGCAGAACCTATGGTGGCAGTGAAAAAAAAGGTGAAAAATGTAAAGTGTCGTCTCTAAAGCCATTGTTTGGTTGAGTGTTACTGTAGAAACATGGTGGGCAATAGTTATACAAGGGGAGAGGAAAGGGAATGAGAGGAGAGAAGAGAAGAGAGAAAGAGAGAAGAAGCCCCTGCCTCATCGGTTCCACATTAAAAAATAAATAAATAAATAAAAATATCAATATGATTTGAGCTTATCGATAATAATACTGCTCTTGAGTTTAGTGGATCCCATTGCGTAACTTAATAGCTCGAGAGTTGGCTGAACCTGCAGAGAGGTCAATAGTTTGGCAGCATTTTTTGAAAGTCAAAACTCAAACCTCGAAGCAAGTCCTGTTAGTTAAAAATAGCAAACCACCGCTGAACGCCGTGTTGAAAGTGTCAGGATGAGATGCTGGTTAGCTCGTAAAACAAGCTGCCAAAAGATTACATTATGATGTGTTCAAGGTCTGCTCGTTAAATCGAGGACTAGGCAAGGTAAATAAGGTTATCATGATGTAATGTTAAACTTGGAAGACATCTTTTGGCAAAAACTTCAATGAATACAGTAGCTTGGATGAGTATGGATTTTTAATGATGGACACAAATATATTTGAATCTTCAGAACTCAGGTCAAGGTTTAAACATTAGAGAATTGTAAAAAAGCAGGAATCAAATTACAAGTTATCACTTGACTATAAGTATTGTCCTGTATTTATATATATGTATATGTGTACATTGTGTAGTTGGTAAGGAATGTGTGTGTGTGTTTAGCAGCAGGGTAAAATGTATGGCTCTATAAAGGTAGAGCGGGACTTTCCCTTCATTCTAAAGCTCTTCCGTGCGGAGGACACATTCCCACCACCACTCAGGGGGGCTCCAGTGAGCGAGCCACGACACCAAACCCACCCGGAATTCTAGGAACGTTTTCCTTGTGGTTTCAGGTTACCGCATACACACATATAGCACAGATCACACAGGTACACACACACACTCACAACACACGCCACAGAAGTGTACTGTACTTTTGTTGTTTGCACAGAGTCTGTTTTGTTAGCTTCCCCTCTCTCCTCCCATGCCTGTCATTCATTTTAAATTTAACTCATGTACTCACCCATTGTTGGACAACAACTCAGGCTAACGCTTAAACTTGCAGTTGGACTCAAACCAAACGCCTCGTTCAGATTCTCACTCTAACGGTAAATACCACACCGAAACCTTTAACTTGTACACACATTCACACTGACACTCTACAGGGAATTTTGCTGCTGCACTTGCTCCGATCATCAGATTCAAACTTGCAGATATGAATTGCATCACACAAAATTCAACCCTATAATCCTCAAATTCATATAAAATCTCACATTGATAAAGCTGCATCTGACAATTTGCAAAGTCCACTCGGAAAAAAGGATAACAGCGGCCCTAAAAATAGTCATTGTGCGACCGAGAGCAGTTCAGCTCTGTGAGTCAGATGTGATCATGCCGTGTGAGTGTGTGCAAGTTTTGTGTACAGAGTGGACGCTGTGGCACACATAAATAGTGTGATGGTCTGTAAGGCCATAATCCCGTGTCCGCACGGCTACAAGCTGCATGTTTGGATCAAAGCAAAGGTTTAAAGGTGGATTTTCTCTCCCTTTGAGCAGTATTAAAATGCACACCAAACTCAGTGAGAGTGTAAGAGTGAGAGATGTGAGGTCTTTCTTATACCAAGGGATGCATTACCACAGAACAAGTGTTATTTTTCTGTTTTTGCTGCACTAGGATGCGCATTTCACCCCACATTCCACATTCAACATGCAGCAGATGTGCTTCTACTCAGATTCTCAATTTCAGAAATTAAAGTCATAGGAGTAGGGTTGGATGTCGTCTGAATTTTATTATTTCATCCAGTTCTTTTTTGTATCCAAGTTTCTGTAATATAAATAGACTATATATGTGATAAAAATAAAGGAACGGTGGCCACTGGCCAAGACTCTCTCAATGAAATGGTAAAAATAGCAGTAGCACTTACAAATGCCTGAGAGTGGTGTTTATACACTGACCAAAAAGAAAAAAAACAAAACAATACTCAGTAAGATAAGATACATTCATCATAAACTACAGTTTGTTTTTATTCATACCTAAACAATCAATCTGTTATTTTTATGTGAGGATGAACCTAAATTAAATGAAAACTACTGATATTCTTGTGTCATACGTTTAGAAAATATCCAAATCTGTCACTTGATGACAGAGTGAAAAGCAATAAAAGTTTAACAATGTTTGGATTTGAATATATTTAACATTTTCAGTTTTCAGATGAGCAGGCAACTGACAAATGTGAACTTTTTTTCTATGAACTTATTTTATTAATCTTGCCAAACATTACATACTAGAATGAATCAGACTCATAAACTGAGATGGGGTGTAGTCCTTTCACCACATATTTAGTTCAGTTTTCGTTTATTTTGGCATCATATTTTCTGTCTGTTTGGATGCTAACGATGACTCCCCATCCCGTCTTGCTTTTTTTGACTGGTTGCTGCTGCTAGTAATGTTAGCGTTACAGGCTAACGTTACCGGAGACTCTGGAGCTGCTGTTTGGGAAGCACTTGCACTGGCTCCAATGTTATTTGCCAACTCTGAGGTAACGTTTCTCGGTCTTGGAGACTGGTCTACATTCTTTAACATTGATTCCATGCGGCCTTAAGTGTTTGGACGTGTTTTAAGCGCAGCCTATGGCGCAGCTAATCATCTCGCCACATTTATTGACATTTGCCACTTCTCCTGGAAAAGTAAAGCCACACTTCAGACCATTTTCCAACTGGCCCCCAACCAACGTTAGCGATAGCTTGCTGTTTATTGACAAATGAATAACAGGCGAGGTGAGCGGCTTATGCTGAAAACGTACTGCTGACATGAGGCGTAGACAGTTAGGTCTTAGCTTATGCAAAGTAAACAGCAATGATCTGGCAGTAGCTGCCAGTGCACCAGCATGTATTTACAACAATTAAATCTGATATATCTTTCAGCAACCGTCAAGCAGAACTGAAACTCATTTTTCTGAGGCTACCTAGTACTCTGGTTTTGGTTATTGGTTCCTAATTGGAACCAAGTTTCAGTCGCCAACCCTACAAATGAGACTTCCAGGACATGAATCTAAATCTTTGGGTGTATTGTTATCAAAAAAGGGCAAAACAGAACTGAACTTCACATGTTCAATATTATAGAACATTAGGAACCAGACTCTGGTGAAACAGCCACAAACTGCTCTAATATTGCAGCACTGAGATAAGCATCACATAGCGTGTGTAGAGGAACAGCAAGGACTTTATTACATAGCTGTGGTGGCTTCCAACAGCAATTTTATGACAAGATAAAATAAAAAAAAGAAATGCAGGGTTCGTCCAGGACTCATCCTTTATTGTTTTGTTTTATACGGAATATTTCCAGTGATGTGGTGGTCATGCATGAAATTTTTTTTTCCTGTTCAGTGGCACGTTGTGCGAGCATGTGCGTCAAATTGATACAGAAATGCTAGAGAGGCTAACACAACACACCCCCACCCCCGCCCACAAACTCACACACACACACACACACACACACCAGGCAGTGATATACAGACCCTATTGGCTGGCACCCAGACACGCTAACAGAGGACTTCAAACAGGCTCATAGAGGCAATTAAGCCACAAAGACTCCTCCTCTCCTAAAGCCACTGCTTCCTGCTGCCACTGACCCACATCCCTCATGTTTCCCCTTCCTACATCCATCCATCAGTTTATTTCTCCTTCTATCCATTTTGTTCTCATCCACGCTTCCTTCCCCCCAACTCTCCATACACGTCAATCTTTTCTATTTCTCATCCTTCCCTCCCGCTAGGAGTTTGATGCCATGCCAGTGGGTAAGCACAGAGGTTGGTGAGTACACTGTGTCTACCTCGCCCAGTAGGAACTGCTCCAGTAAAGCATGCCTATTGTGGCACTTTAATTATATTAGTTCAACCCATTCCGCTGGCTGGGCACGCAGCAGAAAGGAGAAACTGTAAAACTGCGTCCCTTCCATAAAAGTGATGACTGAAAGACTTGAATGGAACATACTACGTTCACAAAGCACAACATAAAACCAATACTTTAGGAGGCCGACACACATAAACACTCCTCACTCAAAGGCAATTTTAAGTCTCAAATTAGCAAATAATTGTACAGTGCAGCCAACAAAATTACATTTTGCTTACACACCATCTACACAAAGCATCTTCCAACACTTTCCTTCCCCCCATATTTTTTCTTTTCTTGTGCACAGCTACAGATCCAGAAACTCACAATGCGAGCACAGCAGAGAGAATAAATAACTCACAGTTACTGTAACATGATCACTGTTGTTTTCTCTTTCTCTCACATGTACACACACACACACACTCGCACACAATACGAAGATGCGGGCCTGAAGGGAGAGAAAAGTTTCAGCAATGTAGCAATGTAGAGCGGGTCATGTTGAGGTCCCAGGCAGCAGCCCAGGGTTATGGGAAAGGGATGGGCCACTGAATCAGGGTTACAGGGGAACAGAAGAAAGGGACTGTTGGAGGGAGACCAAGGACTGAGTGGTTTGTCGAGGACGTCAAATGCAAATGGCAGAGGTGAAAGAGTAGGTAGAGGAGCAAAAAAAAGATAATATGACGTCTGTAGTCCAAACTGAAATTCTCTGTGTTGTGTTCTCATGACTCTACCGTCATTTCATCATATCTGTTCAATCAATTTCGACACAATGCACAGCGTGGATACCCAACAGGCTGATTTCACTCAGGCTGTGTGTTGTGCTGCTATAACACTCGCCAAGCATACACAGCACACATAGGCTCAGAGTGGGGAATGTCCCTCCTCTGCATACAGTAATTAATTTATTGTCCCCTCTGCTAGAGTTTCATTATCCAATTCCTTCATATTTTTCGAACTGAGCTCCTCTGACCCGAGAGACCGACACAGAGAAGGCAGGGAATAAAAGAAAAAAATAACAATGACTTGGGACTGGAAGAAGGAGAGAAAGTGATTGAGTGTGAGGGGAAAGGGCTATGCCCGGTAGAGCGCTCGCTCTGCTTCTCCCTGCCCTAACAGAATGGATTCCAGATGTCAAAATGATAAACAAACGGATTGTCATAACCTTATAAAAAATGCAAGGCATTCAGAAGCACTCGCATTTCTGTACCGTCTGTGATCCGTCCCCCTCCAGCTAATCCAAAAAATTTGAAATCATCCCTGAAATATGGTGATGAGCTTATGGTTCTCAATTGTTATTGAAGCGCACAACCGCACATGCACATAAGCACGTGCACGACACGTCCACATGTGCACATTCTTGCACTGCTGGGGCTCAGTGTTGAGTTTAATCACTTTGAACGAACAAGCCTTTACAAATATACCATACTAAATTATTTTTTCAGGTCCTGGTGCTATAGAGGGGTTTTTGACCTTGGGGGTGAAATGAATGTCTCTCTTCATACAGGTGAAAACAGAAAGAGAAGGAAGTGAGCTGTCCAGTAAGCATTATGGCTTCTGACTGCCGACTTACTTGGCTGGAGGAGGACTGTTCTTTTTCTCCCGATAGAATATACACTGCCTGTATACAGCGCGTAAATCAACTCAATAAAAAGCGAATCCCTTAAGGGCTTATTGGTCAGAAACTGTTGATTAAGTGCCAGAGTCAATCTAAATCATTTCTTAACACAAGCACTGTGTAGTAGAGGCAACATTCAAACAGGAAAACTACTTCATTCCCTCTCTCTACAGGTTCTTTAAATTTTCTCTGTTACGCCATTGGCTTAAAATCTAAGTGGCAACTCCTGCCTGGTTTACATTATTTATTCAAGACACTCAGAGCCTACAGCGAGACTGAATGTGGTGAGTCCTCCAGGCGCCCGTTAGGCCTCATGCAATCACACAGTTGTGGGTAGCTCCACTATCTGGTCAATCCTAATGATGCTTTACTGTTTGTGCCCATGCTTGTTGTAGTTTACGTTTAGTAGTGGAACAGATCAGTGCATGAGCTGTGCCTAAAACAAGTGTAATTACATCCATTTGCATTCATTTATGTTAAATGCACAACAGATCTCATCTGTAAAAGGTTTAATGTGCTGTAATTTTATACCTTTTCCCTTTTCCTGGTTGCAATGTGCTTGTTCAAACTCAGTAGTGGAAAGTTTACTCTGCTGTACTTAAATACAATTTTGTGGTACTTAACTTGAGTATTCCTACTCATCAGTGTGCACTGTTTACACACTGATGCTTCAGTGTTAAGTCACAGCTAGACAGGGTATGTACAAAATTATTATTTTTTGTTTTATGATTTAAAGTTGATAGTTCTGAGCAACAAAAATACTAAATATAAATGAATAATAATAATAATATTCAAAAAGAAAAAAGAACAAACTAATTGTATGATTAAACACATTTAAAAAATTTTAAAATGAAAATGAAATTTCCCTACTCATCACATGTTAACATTTATCATGCAGCCAAATGCAGATTATCGTTCCATAATACATAATTGGTTAAAGTTCATATTCAGAATTCAGTGACGGATGTGACTGAACAGAGAAAATAGACATTTCTGCTGTTAAGTTGCTCTGTGACTTAATCACAGTGGCAGTCTTCCATCTACAAACTAGACAGAACACAGTAGACACGCTATATTTTTCTTAAACATAGAAAAGTAAATAAATAAATGCAAGATTAGGTATTAGGTATTAGGTATGGGTTGTTAAAACAGTAAATATATAAACTAATAGACCTATTTATCCTATATAAATCTGGATAAATTTAAATAAATCTAAATTTTCCTTGTTTTAAACTATAATCTTTCCATTTTTTTCTGCAAAAGCAGTTCCTAATATGAGGCCAACTTTGCAAACCCTGTGAATTGGATGCCACTATCTTTTTTAGAGAAGGCGTATTTACCCTCTTTATCCATGTATAACCTGGGAGAGAATTCAAAGTCATTGTGTTATCTCTTTCATAAAAATGTGGACTTGTTCCCAAAATTCCAGAACCTTAAGGCATTACCAGGGAGTGTGGAGTAGTGGCCCTTCTTTATTCTGACATTTCCAGCAGTCTGCTCTGTTTTTAAATTATAATCTGTCTAAAATGGAGAATTTCAAATTGAATGAGTCTTATTTTATGTCCCTTGACAGATTTGTTTGATTTTGGCATATCCTATTCCATTCTAACTCATTAAACAAAAGATTTAAATCGTTCTCCCAGACAGTTCTTAATGCTGTTGGAAGTGTAGTAGCCATGCTAAATATTTTTGGAACAGTATTGAGAGGCCTCATGACTCGTTCCAAGTATTTTGACAATATTAGAGAGCAGTTTAGACTGCTGAGGGGTTTTTTCTCGGAGAGCCCAGCACATTAGACAGCAGGTGTCCCAGTCTTAAGTACTGCCACATACTGGATCGAGGGAGACCAAACTCCTGGATTAACTCCTCAATAGACTCCAGCAAGCCATCCCTGAACAAATCACCAAGTGTCTGTATCCTCTTATCCATCCACCGAGATAGAGACAACCATAATTAAAGTGAAGAGCGATGGCAGTGAATTATTTCAGGTTGCGATAAGACAACTAGAGTAGATATACAGTAACTGGGTAATCTAAATAAAGAATGTGGTAATTTTGGTTGATCTTATCTTTCCGGAAAAGATGGTGCAAAGCATTCACACATGTGACACTGTGAATGTTTGAACACATGCCAACATGCACTTTTAGTTGTAAGTACAACTGTTTGCCCCCCGCACCCCTTTCTGTCATCAGATGCTGAATAAAGAGAGGAAAGGAATTTCAATCCCTAATGCCTTTGATGTGCTTTGAAGTAATATAACATACAAGTGTGTGTGCGTGTGTGTGTGCGCGTGAATGTATGTTCTCACATGTGGATGTGTCTCCTTGTCTGAGCAGCGTGATTGTGTCTGACTAAGTAACCCTTCCAGCTGTTGAATAGCATATGGATCCCATGTGGATTGATATGTGAGTGCGTGTGCGTGTCTTATGTCCTTCTACTTGTGGGGGGAAAACCCAGCGAGTCCTTGTGCGCCCACTGCACAGGAAGTCAGGCTGTGACAGGGGACGATTATTGTTCACATAATTGTCTTCTTCACCGTACATGTTCAGATTTCCTCACCTTGCCTCTTCCCTGTTTCCTGTCCGGTCATCGCCTTTGCTGCTCTTATACAACTTTCCCAGGCATGGTGTGGGCAGTTGCAGTAGTTAGCAGCAGCGATGTCCAAGTCTTTCCCATGCAGCCTCATAGGAGGGTCTTTGTTCCCCCTCCAGGCTTTGGGGGTCCCCACGGCAGGGCTGTGCCCCACTCACTGACTCCACAATGGGTCTTTATGCTGCCAAGGCCCCCGCCACCACCACCACCCCTCCATCACTCCACCGTGCTTCCCTCATCAGGGGCAAAGGGAGGCACAGGGGGCACCGCCGCACCAAAACACCAACTTTTTCATGCCCCCTCTTGCTCTCTTCCCTCTCTCTCTCTCTCCAACACATGCCAACTGAGTCAGATACAGTAGAAAGGGTCTGCTGAATAGCCACAAGCCAAATGTCTCAGTAGGATACTGTTTTCTTATTCAACTCCAAAACACTTGACACCACAAGCAAAGACCTGGCTCTCACCAGGGAGTATGTGATAACATACCGTTACAACCCATTAGCGCCGTTGTTGAAAATCAGTGCCCTTGGTCGTAAAAGTGACACTCACTCTCCCTCTAACCCTAACCCACACTCTTGAGAGAGAAAGCGAGTAAAGGAATAAAAAACTGGCTTTAAAGCAGACAATGAGCAATATCTTGACAAGATTATGTGGAGATTTCTTGTGTTTTAGGTGACTAATGGTTTCCTTGTCCTCTGTTTACTTTCTCATATGTTCCTGATCACAGAGCTAGTGCTCACACATGGCTGCCTACTGTACTTTGTGTACACTGTCGCAGGCCCTGATGAATGGGTGGTCTGCTCAATATGTCTCAGCCACATTTCAGGAAGGGTGGGAGCGCACTGGGCCAGGAGGAGAGGAGACCAGAACAGAAGAGACGAGAGAAGAGATCCAAACTACAACAATAACAAAAGGCTGCCTAACCCCTCCATGACAATCTTCGATAAAATGCTCCTGCCAACCACTGACGGTAACACAAAGGTCTTTTTGGTATCCAGGAATCCATCTGTTCGTGTCCCTAATATCTTCTCATGTACTCATGTAAAGCTTAATGTATAGCTTAATCCAGCAAAACGAAAGAGGGCCAAAGAATCTGACAGCCACTCCGGATGGATCATGGAGAAAAGGCATCCACAGACCTCTGTTTTCCTCTGTCAAAGCCAACACTGACAGTGCCAAGAGCTGAGGTTGCCATGGTGATGGAAGTTTAGGGCTACCGCAGAAGAAGGAGAGCATAACCTTGTCATAATTGTGGACTGAGTTTCTAGTGTTTGAGAAACAGATCCAGCGGGAATCAGTTACAGACTTGCATTGGCTCAGTAATCTGCACCAATTCTCTGTTCTTCTCATGCTGACTGAAAATGCACGTGAACGCCCGCGTGCATGCACACACATACACAGAGTAAATACTTGAGTCTCCGAGAGATGCACCCAAAACCATAAGCAGGGAAGAGTTCCAGGGCCACACCAATACATCAGCACATAATAAAAGCCTCATAAATATAAGAAAGAAAGAGAACAGGGCAGAGAGAAAGGCAGAGATAGCAACTCATTAACTGACTTTAGTAAAACAGAGGGTAAGAAATGTTTTGTTCTTCCTGCTTTCACTCAATGTGAAGATGGATTTAATGACTTCCTTATTTCCACATTGATTAACAACAGCCACCCACAATGAATCACAGCTAGAAATGCTCGCAAACAAACATACAAAACATGTTCTCAACCTTGAATGCATCCAAAACTCATACTTCTCAAAGCCTGTTATTATAGGATTATTATAAAAAACCTCAAGTAGAATAGAAAACCGTGGGTGTAGGATGCATACATCATCTAGTGATGTTTAGAGAAAATTAGCTCTCATCTGCAAAATTCAGTGCTGCCAAAAACTAAAGTACAGTATGTTGCCAAACTTTTTAATAGCAGTATATGTCAAAATACCTAAATTGATCCAAGTTCACTGCTTTTATTAAAAAACGAAAACACTATTGGGTTTTGGGGAATGTTTTTAACCGCAACTAAACCAAGAGAATGTTAAGGAATGTTTTTCAGTTATAAAAGGTGCAGGGCTGAATCTCTATTTTACTTTTCACCATCCTGAACCCCTTCACTCACACGACCCTTATTTCTTTACAACTCATCCTATTCTCTTACCTCTCAACCACAGCTTCTCCACTCCAGCATGTGGAGTCATCAACTACATTCTCCCCCTCACACAGCATCTCTGGCAATGCTGCAAAGAAGGACTTGTAGCGCTGCAGGTACATCAGGAACTCCCTGAGAGAAGAAACAGACATATAGGAAGCATATAGGGGCAATTCAAATACTTACCATATATCTCTCTGTAACAATTCTGGAACGTTGTGTGATTGCAGAATATATGTGGCCACATTTTTGGACACACCCACTATCTGCATTCCATTCAACAATACATGCATGTGATAAATGGACAACTTTGGTAATGGTGGTGGCAGAAAATGGATGGCTTTCAATGTGACCACGTCACTGAGTCAGCACATTTTCTTGACTATGCCGTGTGGAAAAAGCGCTTGCTTTGCCAGATCTTGAACAAAACAATGGCATAATATTTTGATCGGACACCCATGATGCGAAGAAAACAGAAAAACGGTCATGAGAGGTCACGTGCTGAGTCAGTGTCGGGAATCACTGTTCAAAAACAACAGAAAATAAGAACATGAATGACTTTGTAAGATAAAAACGCATCAATCACTCAAAACACAATGATAATCAACTGTTAAAGTACATGAAATAGCACAGGTTTATTTACCTTCACAATATGAGCTGTCAGTTCTAGATTAAGTGTGTGAGACATTGAGATAAATAAGTCCCTTGGGTGCATGCTTACCTAGAGAGCGTTCTCAGACTATGTTTATTGTTCTTGGAGGGTTTCAGGGGAAACGAGCTGGGAATGATGGGAGTTGGAGTCCGGGGGAGATTGTTGCAAGCAAGGAGGATGCAGGGAAGTGAAAGGGGGGTGAGAGAAAGAAAAAAAGAAACAAAAGGAAGACATGACAGGAGACGTGGGGAGGAGGAAAAAGACACAGTCAGTCGACCCTGGAAGAGAGTGATTAATCATGCGCATGCAGAGTCCGAGCCACACCAGAAATACACCAATAATATTTCCAAAACCACACCAACAGTTAAAACAGATATGTAATGAACATTATACATCAAGTCAGAACACAAAACACACAATAAAACATCGGCACATGTGCAAACGGTTAAATATTCACAGAAAAGCCAAGGAAAGTTCTGCTGAATTTCTTGATTCATATTTTGTCCCATTAAAACATAACATAAATGTTGCTCTACTCTATCGTGTTTCATATTTTTCAGCAGTGGGCTGTGCTCCTCTGACTGCAGCGGGTGCCGGCGTGCCTCTGAAGTGGTCAGCGCTCACATGTGCTCTGGTCGGGAGTTGGCAGTAGGCAGGGAGCTGGATTGTATTGCCATGAATGGTGGTGGCAGTGCCAGGCAAGACCTGTCAAGCTAGGCTGGCATCAGTGCAGTGATTCATGGTTTGGGACAAGGTCAGTCAGGCAACGCCACGAGTGTGTGTCTCTGTAGCGTGTATGTGTGTGTGTGGTACTATTTAAGCTGAGACCGGCTGGTGTGCACAGTTAGTGGTATGGCTGTCTGGGTAAACAGGAAATCGTTGGTCCGTCAAGATTAATCTTACCCACACTCCCCCCTCGCCCCCATCACTGCCAGCTGCTGTGGGCATGGGATGGCTGCCTCAGAGGCCAGGTGGAGGGCATAGGCTATAGCACTGTAGTGCTAGCCATTACATTTACTGAATGTGTGTGTGTTTCAGCATTCTAACCACATGAAGAAAGAAAGAAGTGATGGCCAACTCCTTAGGCTCTGTGATGCAGATCTCGTCAGTTTTCTTATAATTTAAAATGACCATCTTGTAAATACAAATAATTAACAAGCAAATAAATATCTAAATATATATGTCAAAGAAAAGGCTAGAGTTTGTACTTTGTCTTACCCCCTTAAGTGGGCTACCTGGCCCAGCCACTGCTCCGGTAGAGGTTGGGAGGTAGCAGCTGCAGATGGAAGAGGGGTAGACGAGGTCATGCCAGAGGTTGTGACCTCTGGGCTAGTAGGCTGCATGCCAGTAGGTCCCCCAGTAGACAGGCCACACACCTTGTCCACCTGTGGGGAGCACAGAACAAACAAGCACATGCACGCACCTGTTAAAGTTAGGAAAACACATAACAACAGGGGTGGTGGAGCTGCGGGGGTGGCTCCCCATAAACCACAGATTGACACCTGCACACTTGGTAGCACTAAATGCAAATAAATTATTCAAAAAAAGGTGAACACCTTACTCACGCTGACGCCATTGGTTTAAATGAAGAATGGCCACATTTCAGTTGAATGACTGCAAGGTGTGGAGATGTGAAAGGAATTATGGATGGCTAACGGTACGACGTGTGAAAATGGTGGGTGTGAAAAGAGTGATGGGATGAAAGAAAAGAGTGCGATGAGTGAGTTATTGCCACTGGGGCTGACAGTAAATGCAGAACGTTCCACTACCTCATGGAGGTGAACGCACATGCTCACAGTTGGCAATAATGGCGAGTACCTCTAGTGGGCTATTAAAGCCGGCAGCAGAGAGGAGACAGTGGGGTCATGGGAATAAAGGGGCGTGTGCTTCAATCCGAGAGGCAAAATCAATGACATCTCATTGGCTTAAAAGCCTCTGCGTGGCGTTATTAAGTGGTCTTCAATTAGCCAGAGAGACAGAGTGTAATGGCTCCTGCATGCTGGAATGAGTAACTCATGGTGATCGATGTATATCTACTGCATTGCCTAGAGGGATGAGTCATTTTATTGTGTAAGGGCATCCAGCAGGACCGCATAATATTTAGCTGCACTACTTATTCATCACTGATATAGAAATGGCAGCCTTACAGTAAAATCAGTAGGAATTGTTATTGTAGGCGTCATTGTTAAGTGTGGCCCCCCACATTCTTAGCGAGATGTTCATACAAACAGTAAAGCAAAGCTTTTCCCAGAACAGCAGCCTTTTATTATTCCTTTACTTACTTTTTGGCTGGAGCAGCCACACACCAGCTTTATAAATATGAATGTCTGACTGTCCTTCACTGACTGACTGAGGGATGATGTTGCATCATTGGCCGGGCCAATAATGTTGTTGCATCATTGGCTGAGTGTGGGAGTTTTCCCATTGGCCGTTGAGCTTTCAAAAATGGAACACTCAGCTGAATAAGTGCAGCCTACGATTGCATCTCACTCAATGCGAAACTGAGCAGTAGCATGGCTACAAAATAAAATCTAACAGCATACATATCCCACAAATTGTCTCACACGGAGGTTCTAACAGAGCACCATTGTACTAACTAATAAACAGGGTGCTAGGACAGTTAATATCAGTTTATTAATTTACTACTATATTATTTCAATATTTTTTCCAGGAAAGTAACCATTCAGATTCCCAATATGTGGTCAGATAACACAGACAGGATCTGTGTGCTATCTTACTTTCAGTTTCCACATGGTACACCCATCTAGTGTCTTTTCACAATAACACAAATGTTCATAGAAATATAATAACAGCAATTTAACAACATGAAAAAACACTGTAGTATATTGAGATTATTTACACTTGCAAAAGATAGTTACTGAATTCAAACTATTTTGGGGTTGTACATACATATATAGTGTAAAACATAGGCCTATTCTTAATTTAACTCTTCTTTCAACAGCACACTGCAGGTAATAAAGTATTTGCTTTTCTTTTGTTTTTCTTATATATTAAATGTCTTTTCTTGTTAAATGCTGGCTGTGGCTGATTGAAACTAAAATCTCTATATTGTTTCATATACAGTCCAGACATATACTTGATATTGACTTAGTCTTGTTTGTCATTTACTTTGCTTCTTTAAAGTAGGGCCTGATGATTTATTTATTCATTTTGAAGGCACAACTGGAAAGAATTCACATTCTTTAGTGTTTCGTAGCTACACAGTAGGGAGTTTTGACAACTAGCAACCCAAGAGAACAATGAGCTACAATAAACAAAAGATGTCAAATTGATCAGGCTTCAAGTAGTCAATGCCAAGTGATCTCCCTGTTAAAAGCATTAAAGCAGTCATGTTGGGGTTTTTTGTCACTCACAGTAATGTGAGTATTTACGGCAGCATGTGTGGGGCCCAGAACATTGGAATACACAAACAAACGCATAAAGCTTTTAATTTGAGAAGGACCTGGAAAGCATGTGTGTTCAAACGGTTGGTTGTGCGGGGGTGTCCACATGCTGGGAATCTTTGGAAAGATAAAGTAAGCCTGGAAGCAGCTGAAATATGTGTTAACAGTTACAAAATGTGTCTTGCCAGGCTACTAAAAATATCCTCGACACTTGAGGGTGAGGCGGCTCAAACATGTCATGTGCCTTATAAATGGAGTTTACGTTGAGGTTTTCAGATAACAGCTCGCTATTCCTGAGCAGTGGCATTGTCAATGGTGCAGGAATCTATGAAATGCCTTTTAACAGCATAACTAACTACCTGAACATCTTTCATTTTCACTGCGCTGTTTGCACTCCACTCTTTCTCTCCTACTTTTTCCCCTCACTCGGTTCTGGTCTTAAATCCTGTCTCATGGCAGACGTTGGGCACGGGGAAGGTTGTTTTATTGCATTAACCTTAACCCCCTCTGGGCACATAAAACATGCTCACATGTGGTAGAGCGGCTCACAGCCACACATGCACATTGCCACACATGTACATGCAAACATGCCACACACATATTACATTATGACAGTAAGAAAAGCTAGAACATAGCTACTGTAATTTACACACTGAGCCAAATGCTCATTGTTGGTGCTACATTGTTTCTGCAGACAACTACTGCTTGGTATTGATTTTGCAGGCAGACGTTTATTAGAACATTTGTAAATTACCATCCTGTGAAATGGATGGTAATTTTTTTTTAAACAAAGTTTGGCAAATTTGAGTTTTTGACCAAGGGGAATGGTAAATAAGTTTCATTATTTGTTTATATTGTGCTGTTTAGCATTATGTATACTGGCAGGGTCATTAGTGTTTATAGGAACCAAATAAAAGTACATAGTAAAAAAAATGTTAATTCAAAGAACTAGTAAAGCCATAAATGTCAAATATGAATCATTATACCATGCAAACTTGCTTAAAGTTGTGTATAACCTTATTGTGTAAATGGTAAGTATTTGGCCAGTGTAGCAAATAGTGTTGAAGCGAACACATTATATGTCTGAGAATACAAGCATATTTTAGACACATAAATCGCATTATGTCACGTCCAGACTGCAGTGTATGGGAGGTCCGTGCATGTGTGGATGAGACAGTGTGTGAGTTTGAAAATGGTGATGTGTCTGTGCAAAAGACCAGAACAAAGAGTAGTCTGTAATAATAGTTACGGTTTATAAATTGTAATCATGGTTAACTGTAGAATAAAAAAGCACGTTAGCATTTAGAATTTGGCTGAGATTGGGATAACACACCCCCAGAGAAAGACTCCATTTTTTACATCATGTTTTAGCAGATGTACAGTAATCCTCCAGTAATCCTCCGTATGATACCATACGACCACAAAGCAAAGATCAGAGCAAAGTAATCATTTGTCTCCAGTGGTGAGAAATGGGGAATTACGACAGAATCTAATGCTGTCATTATGACCGTTTCAAAAGAGGCCGACTGAGGTTTTAAATCCCACGTCATTTCTCACCTGCCTTTGTGTGACACTTTGCTAGTCTCTGAGAGAGAAATGTAAACATCCTGGTAATATATGAACATCAAGAGGAGGTCACGAACAGTTCTGTTTGCATTACCCCCTTGTTTTAATCAAAGCGTGTAGAGGAAGTTAAGAATGCTCTATTTTTGAAGAAGCCTGATGAAACTGGCCAAAAGCTGACATTTCAAAACAATAACACAGAAAACATTTATATGCCTAACTAAACATACAACAGTGTAAACAGAACACAAAGTCACCTTAGGGAAAATAAACATCATCCTCGTTTCAGATCCTCTTGAGAAATAGAGACATTCTTTCATAGGTTGGATCTTATGACTGCATAATCCTGAGGGCCAATCAGATGACAGGTTGAGTAACGACAAGGACTAGAACACGGCCATAAATCAATTATCCCCTGACCTGATGATGGCGTGAGAATGGAAATCCCATTTGGGCACAGCTTGAGTACTTGGTTTTCTGTCTGTGTGCGTGCGTGTGTGTGTGTGTGTGTGTGTGTGTGACCACCTGTTTGTCCTTGTTATACCTTCACAATTTCAGCTATTTTGTGGAGCATTCCTTATATGATTGCCTGAGGACAGGGGCTGATGGAGGGGGCAGATTGGTGGGATGCATGATGTCCGCATGGGAAGACTTTAGGGAAATACAAGGCATGTATTCTATGTACACTTGAGCTAGCCAATGAAATTTGATGTCTCCTGCTGCAGGCAGGATACATCAGTGTTTTTGCAGCCACATACATGTGTTTTATAGGTTTGGGTTTACTGTTTTACACCTAACAGGCAGCAGTCCACTCAAACGCTTTATTAGTACCTTACAAAAAGGTGCGGCTCTGTTTCCATGTGCTTTGTTCCATATTTGTGCATGCGTGTGTGTCTTTGCGTTATAAGAATAACACCATGAGGGAAGAGTGTAAGAAAAGCACAGCGAGAGAATGAGCTTTAAGCTAGCCCAGCCCAGGGCCATCCCTCCTCTAGGGGAGTATTGTCTTACAGATAGCAGTGGTGGTCTTGTCTTCCCAGTTTATTTATCAAGGGATTACCCAGTAAAGCTAAGGGAACTTTCTCAGCCCCCTCTCACCTCGAGCACACAACACTGTGGGATGACGAAGGGCTTGTTCAGTCAGTAACAAACCCCTTCTTCTACTTTTCCATAACTACGCGTTAGTACATGTATAGTGTTACTAAACGTGACTAAAGAAATCATCTGTTGATCTAATGCTAATTAAGGAATAGTAATAGATTTGTCAGCACTGCTATGGGAAACAAGATACTTTTTAGTAAGGGTGCAACTAACAAATATCTTGATAGTTGATCTATTGAATTAATCTATTGAATATTGAAAAGCTAAAAATGTTTGTCTGATTTTTTTGGCCAGACCAACAGTCTACAACCCAGAGATCATCAGTTTACTATTATAGAAGGCTGGAGAAACCAGAAAAGACTCGATTTGAGAAGCTGGAATCAGGTGACGGTTAATGTAATAGTTGGCAACTAATTGATAAATCAATTAATTGTTGCGGCTCTACTTTTTAGTGAAACCCATTTGCAACAATTTTATAAAGATCTTTCATTTTCAGCAGGATTTTTATAGTCACAGAGGTCAAGTGTGTTTAAATGAAAAAAATACACAGTGAGATTCTGTTTTATTACCATTTCCTAAATTTAGCAAAAACAATATCCACTTTTCAACTCAGCTTGAGGAATTGTATTAATTTATCATAGCTATGTATAATGAATAGCCTAAATGGAACATAGAATTACAAACACGGGCAGTGCCACTCGTTGGATTATTTGGAATTAAACATCGGAGGCTTTGCTTTGCAGTGGTTTAAATAGAGTAGTGTTGAAAGAGTAGTGTAAGTGCTGTTAATGGTGTGAATGATGAATAGCCATTTTACGGATGTTACAGATTCTGAGGTGGATTCCAAAGCTATTTGTCCATCTGACAAGCAGTTTTGACCTAAGTGTGTGTAGCCAAGTAGTCTGAGCATTCATTATGAAATAAAAGTTATCAGACATGTATGGCAAAATTAGAATAACTACTCCCTCAGTTATATGGTGCATTTGCAACTTAGGCTGTCTCTGGAGCCATTGTTCAGTTTTCCATTCTGGGCTACTGTAGAAACATGGCTATGCAATATGCTGTGCTCCATGGAGGGAGACATGCCCCATATATTTGTGCGTATCGCGGGGTTGGACTCAGGGATTAAGCCGCAGCTGACACCGGACCACCAAACCAGTTGGACCAGATAACACAGCCGTTTACCGTCAGAGGGGGTTTATTTTTGTAACTTTTGGGATTAAAACATTGATTTCTCTTCATTTTTTGCTTCTCAACCCCCAGACAATACAAAGTCACTATTGACACACCCCTTAGCAGCTGCTGGGGAGTTTGGAAGAATGTCTGTGAGGATGTTGGAGTGACCTTTTGTTGTACTTTACTATGAACTAGATTAGCAGTAGCATAGCCCCAGTTAATCTTTCCCGGTGGTAAGAAGGGCAAATTGTTTCAGATAACTTTATGCAAGTAAATTCAAATAGTACTGTGAAGCAAATGTTTTGGTGTGAACACAACATGAGATGATGAAAAGTAATAAGTTGGGAAGCTTCTATGAATCAACGCTGTATAAACGTGAATCAGCGCATCTTCTAATTTGCCCTTTAAATAGCACACAAGGTGCCGGGTTAGAGGACAAAACCTGCTTTGTAAGGTCTAAATGCAGAGCATTAACCAGCTCTCAAATTATTGCTGTGTTTTATTGGACTGGATCATGCTTGCAATACACCCACAGCACAAGAATATGCGCAACTGCATTTGCTATTTACACTACGTGACCCTTGTGCTGGTGGAAACTAGCAATTACAGTTGCATTTCAGAGCTATGACCCTTTTAGTGCTTTCAAAATAGAGCCCATCAATGATATAAGTCGTAATCGTAACATCTGCTAATGTTCAGCATTGATGCTGTAAACAACTGAAATGATGCCATCCTTCATTCTTTTTTTCATGTGTGTGAAGTAAGACTCTTTGTTTTTGGTCTGAAAAGATAAAAAAAAAAATGTGTATGGTGTAAAAGTAAAAAAAGTGTGGTGGAAAAAATTTTAACTGTATCAGAGACAGATGTGTTTCTCATGAGAACTGTAAAACGCAGTTTCATAATTATAAATTACTCAATACAAAAGGAAGCAACCATCATCGATTTATGGGTTTGGATCTGTCCTAAACATTATGTATTATGGATGATATGATGTGACTTGAAGCCAAAATATAAAACAGACCTCAGCCAATTTTTACAATATATACAGTATACACCCCTGGAACCTCTCGTAAGCTAATTGTGACAGTTTTTCTCTTGGCCTTGTGTGAGTATAGCTGATTTACAACATTACTTTCCTCCCCTTGCCTTTTTTTCTCGCTCCCCTGTCAATTCCCTGCTGCCATCTTTTTAAGATTCTCTTCATTCTTTCTGAGTCACTCAGCCTCTTCTTTTTCTCTTTAGTCCTCACTCTGCAGCCTCTGTCAATCAGTCACCCCTCCTCGTCTTTTCCTCTCTCTTATCCGAATGATGTCAGTGCTAATTAAAGAGCGACTCAGCCCCTCATATATCACAGAGTAAGGTCCTTGAGATTCCAATCAGTAAAGAGAACGTCAAGTTTCTCTCTCCACATTCAGGATTGTTTACCCTGATTAAATCACTCACAGATGATCTAAAAATGAGAAGCATGCTTTGTTTTTCCTTGAAAATGTGGGTGTTACCTTTGGACTTTGTTGACAACATTTGTCCATTTTTGTTAACAAATTTACGAGAATTACAGACAAAAAAATGTGGTGAGATATCTCATAGGATTCAAGTGGTCTACCACAGAGATGGAGGAAAATGGAGCAGGAGAAGGAGACAGAATAAGGTCAAGTGAGTTCATCATGTCTGTGTCTGTGATAGGGTGGAACATACGTGCACAAGCAGAGAAAATAAACTTGTGGATAGAAATGGGTCCATTTGAAGCCTTCCAGTGACCCAGCAATACCACTGAAATCCTAACACAGATGCAGTACAGTAGGAATATGTGTTAACAGTAGCAGCTGCATGACATTATCATGCCAGCTAGCCCAAGAGTAGGTTAAAACTTTACACTTGCCAGCCCCTAATAGAGATTCGGGGAAACCAGGACATGCACAAAATGATGTATCAGGACAAGCTTCCTACAGTTTTCCAAACAAAACATGATTGTTACACGAATCTTTTCAAACAGTTTTCACTGAGTCAAACCGAAAGTGAACAAACTATCTTCCTGGAACAGCCAATGTGATTAAGCGTTAGGGATCACTTTACATGTGTAAGGCTGACTTATACTGCACTAATACTGTCTTCTAAGGAAATTCAAAAACTAGCTTAGAATAGCATTTTAGTATTTCATCTCATGTGCTTCATCACTGGAATTTGCCATGTAATAATTTTCAGTGAGTTTTCATTCTGTGGGTGAGGCTTTGAAGATTTGAAGAAGATTTTTAGTTGTTGCAGATGGACACAGATTGCACCTGCAGATCACAAAATGTCTCTTCTCTTTGTGTTGTTTCTCACGCTTCTTTGTTTTTTTTTTGTTTTGTTTTTTTTACCTCTCGGTTGATATGGTCCAGTGCAGCTACACATAGACAAGCCTCAATGCTCTCCCTCAGGAACTTCTTCCTTTTGTTGAATATTTGGTGTATAGAGAGTGAAAACTTTCATGTTGCCCTGGTTGAATGCCTTCTAAAAGTTTTTAAAGGCACCTTCCCATGTACTAACTTTTGCAGGTATTTGGCTGGAAGCAGGGCCCCGTGCTCTATTCTTTAGAGGTGTATTTACTGTAGGGGGCTCAAACCTTGACATTGTCTCATCATATATCCTGTAGTGCACAATGGTGAAGGATGGAGGTCCATTTCTCATTGAGCCTGTTCTTCACACAATATCAGAGATTGATTGATATCATCCAGTCATCCAGCA
Source organism: Lepturacanthus savala (assembly GCA_030544235.1). NCBI lineage: Eukaryota > Metazoa > Chordata > Actinopteri > Scombriformes > Trichiuridae > Lepturacanthus > Lepturacanthus savala. The sequence continues at coordinate 28,574,287 of CM060461.1, read as the reverse complement.
CCTCACTGGAGCTGCTACATTATATGAACATTACAACTAATTACTACTTAATGTGTAATAGATTGAGCTACTTGCCAACTGCAAATTCAGCACATTTTTATCTGTTCTACTTTCAAAGGGATATTTTTCAAATTGTGAACACTCTTAACATGTGAGTGGACAAATATGCGTCAGGCAAGTGTCTGTTTATGATTATTGAAACAATGAGAAATAGTTTTAATAATAACATCAAACCTCAGTTCTGCTTTTAAAATGCTCAAAAAAATATGGCAAACACACAACAAGCTTCAGTGTCAGTGTTCAGCTTCAGAGTCCTACTCACACAATGTAGAGTCCAACTTGTAAATACAGTGATACACAACTAGGACTCTGGACAGATCTGTGATGTTTGAATTTTAAAAGCCCTAATTATAATTGGAAATGTGTCTACTATAGTCAAGGTATGGGGAGTGCCAGACCTAAATGACACCTCTGGCATTGCCTCAGACTCCAGTTTGTTCATTTATCGAAGGAGCAGACTCAAAAAACTCCTTCACTTATTCCTCATTTCGAATGTTCACTACTGTCCTTAGCATCAAGGCCAACTGGAGGATTCTTATATTTCAGTTCAACTATGAAATGCATTGCTGCAGTCGTGGATGATTTTGTCATGATGATGTCACATTCTACATAAGAACAATATGGAGCTACACTTATTTGAAATATAATATAATACTGAAAGTGTTGAGCCTGTAATATTTTTGGAGAGGGAATTCCACTTCAGTGTTTCATGTCCACTTGACTGGTACAGCAACAGATTATGACCTCTTCAGAAAAAAAACTGTGGTTATGTGGGTTGTTATTGAAAAGTATTAGTCACCATGAAAAACATCAACAAAGTTTTTCTCCTGTCAACTGTCTCTCTTTTTCTTGTCATCACCCTACTGTCATTTCAAATTCTGTGTGAAACAGTCCATCTGTGTAACACACCTCATGCTCTGGGGGAAAGCCCCACATTATTTAGTCTCCCTTCTATGAACTTGTTACTCACAACTTATAATCAAGTACATATCTGAGAAATTACATTATTTCTGAAATTATATGATTCCACCCATCCAAGTCATGGGTCACAGAAAAAAAAAATATACTGTGGACCACTGCTTTATGTTCAGATCCAAATAAAACGGCCCAGCAATCAATCATATGGTGATTGCTCGCTGTCAAAAAGCTGTATTTCCACACAGAGGAGGAATATTTTTGTGGTGTTGAGGGCTGCTGCATATCATCAGCATATTAAAGCAAGGCAAACATTAAAAAAGGAAAAAGAAGAGTAGAGGAAAAGATGTTTGAGACTGGCTGAGAGGAGAGGCTGCACCCACCATCATTAGCCTAATGGACTGCTGAGTAAGTCAGTCAGTCAGCTTGAGGGTTCGACTCAGTGCCAAAGGCCCCCACAACTTAGAAAGATGGGTTAAGCATATAGATTGGAAATGAGAACATTTTGTGTCAGCTGCCATTCTGAAAACTGTCTAAATATCACAGAAGCCTTTTATAAAGACCTTAGTGACAGAGTGAATCTAAAAAAGGTTTGTTTGTTCTTACAGAGTTATTAATGTATTTATATTGTGTTATTGTCCAAATAATAAACAGTTTGCATAACTGTTTTCCTTACAAACACATTTCTATTGAATTAAACCTGTGACTAATGAATAAATGCAATGTCCTTGAATGGTCAACATGGGTAGTGGTAGTGTAGATAAAATGATGCCATAAAGACTGTGAAATGAGTACAGCTCTAATTACAGATTATCTACAACTGTAAGGAAATTATTTTATTATATTGCTGGTTAATTGTACTTCTAATCTTACTAATTTGAATTATCTGGACAAAATGTATTAAAAAGAAAAGACCTTTCTTAAATTATTTGTTAATCATGACATTATATATCTGATATCATTAGCATTAGAGGCCTTAATATACGGTTACATTATGTTTCTAAAATTTCCCTGCCCTCAGCTCCAAAAAAGAACATGATGTCACGTTTCTGATACGGGTAATGAATATGGATCAGAATAATCACAGTGTATGAGAGCAACATTATATTTTGTATTGTGGTATGTGGTAATGTACTAAAAATAATGATGAAACACACTGGAAAAGTAACTTCTCCATTTACAAACAGTGCAGCAGTGTTTCTATTGGATGATTTAAATTTTCAGTCCAGTCAGAGGTCAACTAAGGGGATCTTACAGAAACAGGAAATGCATGCTTTGATTTTTTTTCCATTCAATTCACATCAATAGATGTGAATGAGAAACGGAGTAAATACTTGTAGGACGGAAGTGTAATGTGATCTTACCCTCACTAAACATAAATACTTGAGTTATTAAATGAGCTTGGAACTTTAAACAATATTTTTATTGAGCTTACTGTTTATGACAACCATTAATATCCATTATCTTGTATTTAGAGTAAACTAAAACATATAAACAGGAAATACAGAGATCATCTATGTAGCCATGAAAATAAAGACTTGCAGAGAATGCGAGAACATGAAGTAAAATATTAAATTATGCTAACAACAAAATATGTTTTCACACCAATTATGGGCTTTCATTTTATTGTGGGCTAGAGAAAAAGCAACTGTTTGCAGTGTAAGCCACTGCAGTCTATTGAGGTGCCGCCATGGTGAATGGAAACCTTCCAGTCATCCCACTGGCCCTTATTTCCATTATCTAAAGGCCCAGGCTGCTATTATCATTCCTCCATAAGACAGTAATGAGAAGCCGGGGTAAAACCAACAAGCGGATAAGGTAGACCTGCATATAACTACTCTAATCTGGACAACTGGTACCATTTTCTCATAAGCAACCCCATAGACTTTCAGTGAGCTACTAAGTGAGTGAGTGAGTGAGGTGTGAGGGAATACATGTTTTTATGTGTGTTTAAGATTTATCCAAAAGTCTAATCATGTTCTGCAAGCTGGTGATAAAAAGTCAGCCCTCTCTCGCTCTCGTAGCATTTTTTTTATGGCCATGTCAATAAACAGCAAACGCTGAAACTCTGGATTCAACAGGGCTGCTTTTCACAAAACCTCAATAGACATTGGAGCCACCATTTGCTCCGGGGTCCAATAGTAACAACTTTTACTGGATATTTTCCAATTTTCTCCTAATTGTGTCTACTCAACATAATCCAGCCCCAGGCTCCCCCAATATCTGTAACCATAACCACTTCCCTTCGACCCACATTCACACTCAACACGAGCAGCAACGTGTTAAAACAGAATCTATCCTGCTGCTGCTGCCTGGCAGAACTATCAATAGGAGCCTTTCAGTCACACATGCCTTGCTTGTATTGTCACAGGGTGGGCCACACGTCTTGGCTCCGTACAGGACTTCTTAAAACCTGATACCTGTACGTGGTGTGGTAATGTGTGTGTGTGTGTGTATGTACAGTATATGTTTTGTGACCCAAGTGCTACCTTATGATGTACCACTACATATATAGTGCAGACTCTGTGTAGTCTGCAGCTCACTAAGTGAGAGAGAGAGGAACCGCAAAATGGTTTGGGATAACATCCCAGTGTAAAACCACACAGTCACAATAATTCCTTTAATAACAACTCCATATAATATTCTGACCCTGCAAAAAAAACAGAGTTGCTTCTTTGTGCTTGACATCACGCATGCAGCGAAACTTAGAAAAATCAACACTAGGTTAATCTAGGTATTTTCACTTTATTTGCTTTGGAGTAAGATAGTAATGATAATACAATATAATAAGAAAATTGGTGTTTAGGGTGTTCTTAGAGGGTGGGGGGGGGTATATTGAAATGTAAGGGTGAGGGTGTCTACGCTGACACAGTAGTTGTGCACTGGAGAATTAACAGTTTTCATTGACAGGCCACTGTGGCTTTATAAAAACACAGATTTAAAAAGGCCAGGGTGTAGGTAACACATGGCAATGGAGCTCCAATCTATGCTCTGTGTGTTTCTCTTTGTATTTGCATATAAAAACTTAAATGTCCATTTTTGCTCTCTAGCTCAAGCCTGCATGAAGCGTATAACGGCAAAGAAAACGGGAGCCACCGCTGTCCGACTCCAATTCTCCAGTCGCCCTTTTTTCCAGCTGGTTGGGTCTAGTTTGAATGGCCTAGCTGGAACCCTTTCAATTCTGTCCCACTTGTCCCTGCTTTCTGAGCTTGCCTGTCACCCCCATGAATACCAAGCAGGCATGCACACACATACGTTAATACACACACACACACACAAACACAAAATACAAGCTGGGTCTCTCTGTGAATAGCTGTAATAGGGCAGCCTTTAAGCCTGGCAACCAGTGCCTCTGTCTGCGCGTGCATGTGCGTATAAAGTAAATATCTATAGATTCGGGCACGTGTGTTTAATGCTGGGCCAACTGATGTAGACTAATTCAGGCTTGGTGAAGTTCCCCCCACAACCTTAAAAGGACCATTCCAGTGGTTTTACAGGTTTAAGCTCATTAACTACAAATTACTTTCATTTTATGTTACTGCCAAACATTTTCCACTGGAGTTGCTGTACATAAAAATATGTTTTGCTGCCTTACAGGCATCCATTCATTTCAGTTAATTCTGGTAACTACAGTATGCAAATCCGCTTGTAAAAAGCACTGGTGCTTGATTGAGAAAGGCACACCACAATTCTAATTCATTTGTCAACGTTACTTCATCTTATTATTGGTGTAAAATATGTGATTTGGCAAATTTGTTGGTCAGAGACAACTCATTTATTTCATTACATTTATATAAATGAATTTCAAGGAATTATTATTTGAAATTCTGTAATTACAAAACAGTTCCTAATCCTAAACAGGCCATGGCTTCTATATGTTCAAGGATGGATTGTGTTTTGTCAGTATAAGTTGGATAGAGGGTAAATATCAGTTCATTTTTCATGCATTCAATGGAGACTGGTCGCCATTGAATGCATGATCGGTCTAAGGGATTCGATTTGTGGCCATAAGGAGGAATATACCTCATGCTTAATCAGTAAATAGGTTGATAGTTTGACATGCAGACCCACCAATATAGTCCATTAGGTTAACCCAGGCAGCACACTATTCCTTCATTGACTGCCCATAGTAATCACTGGTTGGTGAAAATAACTGAGTTCAGTGGAAGATTGAAACTGTGCACTAAATCAAAAAATAAATAAATAAATAAATAAATAGCCAAGTTGAAGTTTAATCCACTAACAGCTTGCACATTATGGCCTCTATATCGTTGTCTTACAGTTTCCAGTCCAATTCTGGGAACAGTTCCAGTGTAGACTTGTCCACAAGTGGTCCCATTAAAGATATTAGAGAGCAACTGCATCCCACATAAGCCTATCAACATTTGAGGCATTGTTCCTCCATGCTGTGTTCCCATATTAAACATAGTTCATATCACAGAAAGCCATTGTCCAGCTGAATAACTCAAGGTGTCGACAGGATATGAATCATTAAAACGTATGTCTGTAACCCTTCACAGCCAGCTAATGAGATACAGAGAGGTAAGGATAATGATAAGTCTGGGAGAATGAACAGAAATAACAGAGACTATTCCCATGACTCAGTACCGGGGCCTATAAAGGTTGTGGAAGCATGATATGTAGAACGCTCCAGCTCACATTCATAAACACTCCTGCGGTTTCATTTGAAAGCAGAGGATGAACGTCATAGACTGTATATAAAGATAGACGTAGAGAGGTGTGACATCACCTATTGGTTGACTGGCGCCATCTTTGACATTTGGAGCCAGGATATCCCAAATAAGGAGTGCAGGGTGTTGCCTTTCACGCTCTGGAAACACACGCTGCTGTCTCAGACCAAACTAACGCTGAATTTAATGATTGGGATTGAAAAAAATGTTTTGACCTAGTATCTTTAGAGTGAAGTTGACGCTTTTTGGGATAGGAGTCAATTGGAGCCAGCAACTAGTGGTCAGGGCATTGCACTTTAAGGTACTTCCACAATGACTTTGACCTCAAGCTGTGGTACTTGCTGCTTGATACACATACACTGCCTGTAATTTAGAGGAGACAGGGAGATGTGATGGTTGACATGCTAGTGAGGATTTAGATTTTAGACTATTTCTTACTATGCAAGGATATGGGCAAGATTTGGAGACAATTATGCAGATTTTATCTGTATTTTTCAAACCAGAGTGTAAAATTGCTAAATTAAACACAATTTCCAACTAAATGGATTTTTATGTTTATTCATTGTAGTCTAACCCCAATGCTTGCTGCGAACATAAGAGTACAAATACAAAATAAATTGACAAAAGTGCAATTTAAACTAGATATTTAACTTCAGTATTCAGTTTAAAGAATGAAAAATGGTCTGGCAGCTGTTCATAAAACTGTCTTCATGGTTTGAACATCCAACTTATGACTGTATATGACATGAGGCATATGGTAGCACTCACAGCACACAAGTGCGCCCAATTCCCATTCCATCTACTTTTCCCATTTTCACCATAGTCAATGAGGAATTTGTAAAGCTCCCTTGCAGACACAACCTAAACAACAATGGTGACTGCCTTGCCATTTTGGAAAATTACTCCGTCTCTAACATCAGCTCAGCCTGCATTTCTTTGGAGAAGGCTGACCTTTATTTTTTTTTCTTTTTTAGTATAAACAATATTTTTCTCTGAATAGTTTCAGCACTGTGCAAACATCAGTGTGCAGGGTTCTTTGTTGCATTGGTGGAAAAAATAGCCCATAACCCACAAGCAGCCTTCAAAACCTTTCCAATCAATACATTAAACATGGCCAAGGTATGTGTATAAGACAAAGACATTAAACAAAAAGTCTTGTGGGCTTTTGCATGTGCCATTAAAGCTGCTGATCTATGTTTCTCCAGTGTGTACTCACTGTGGCCGTGATGAGTGGACCGTGAAGCTGTGCGTAGAGCAGGGCCTCGTCGACGTGCCCCCTGACTCCCAGCAGTGCTAGTTCCAGGCTGTGGTGCCCGGCCATGGTGTGGGTTAGCTGCTCCAGCAGGCTGGTATACCGCCTCCAAGGCTGATCGAGCTCCGACACGCTGGCCAAGCAGCCTCGCATTACATTTAGACAGTAACCCACACAGGGCTTGATCAGCGTCAGGCCTCTGCAATGGGAGCAGTACACCATCTTCACCAGTCCCTTTATACACTCTCTGCTCAGGGTGAAATGTGCTGTGGCATTCATCACCTCCAGTCCCTCGTCCAGGGCCAGGCCGAGCTGTCGGCCGGCACCCATCGCTCCAGCCAGCTCCTGGGCCATGATGGCTGGATGAGGCCCGAAGGGGTTGACGTCCTGCCGGATCATACGGAGACAGTCAGCCATTTCGCTGCCCGCCATCACACTGCCTTCAATGCCTGGGTTGATGAGCCGCATGTAGACGAGGGGGAAGAGATTGTTGAAAAACTGGTGAACCGTCGCCTCTACCGAGATGTTGGCCCCACGGAGGTAGAGGGAGAGTGAGGAGAAGAGCTGGTTTACATGGGGCAGGGTGTTGCGGGACAGGGATGAATAGGTTCCCTCCAGCAGGGAGCTCAGGTGACCCTGAGAGAAGGATAGAAGGTACTGGAACATGTCTGCGAAAAGAGAAAAAGAGAAACAAGGATAAGCGATAGGAGAGATGACAGATGTTGAGTTCAGTAATTTCATATGAGAAATGATATATTTAAGGAAATATTGAGTATCATTGATGATGTGATATATGAGCTTTGCATGAAATGCAAACACTGTTCAAAAACCTGGCTCCTAACCAGCTAAGCTTGGCTTGTTTGTATCAGCCTGGGCTAGAAGCCCAACTTACTTTTCCGTAATTTCCCTATAATTCGGTTGGATATCATTGTGCATGGAGTCATCACCTCAGTAAGTATGACTTAAGGGGAAAGTCTCTGCCTGTCAAAGAGGCCGAGTTAGAGAGAGGGAAAGAAAGAAACTCTTGACTTGAACAGCACCCTTATATGAGCAGCGACCACAATCAGTTTGTATTTTATGTAGCAAATACTACATATTCCAGATTCTAGAGGAGTGTCTGACATAAACATACACACACATACACAAACTTGAAACAGTTGAGTAATCCAGTTCTTATGTCATTTCCTGGGGAGCGAGTGAAAGCTGTAAAGCAATCAATGATGTCAGTGCAAAGGCTGATTAGTGCCAATAAAGTGCCACATCTCGCTAAGCAAAAAGTAGAAAGACAGAATGCGAGCTGGTAAGCAATAGGGGGGGGGGGGTTCCAAAGACAAAGCCTGACTGTCTTTTGTCTTAATATCCTGTATGACGTACATCGAAAAGTGTAAGAAAAATGATTGGCCAACAGCCAACTCATCCTTTTATCCCACCATCTCCTTCACTACCCATCCACTTAATCCTATAAACCTCTATCCTTTTCCCACTGTGCATGTGTGTGTGTGAGTGTGTGTGTGTGTGTGTGTGTGTGTGTGTGTGTGTGTGTGTGTGTGTGTGTGTGTGTGTGTGTGTGTGTGTGTGTGTGTGTGTGTGTACGTATGTATATGTGTATGTGTGTTTGTGTATGCAGGACACAACACTCTCCTATGGATCGTGATGTCATCTTAATAGCATGCCAGGACATGAAGGAGCAGTAGCAACTGTAGAGAAATTGAGACAGGACAGTGCCAACACTCCCCCAACCCACACACACACACACACAAAATTAACAAACAAAGATAAACCCAAGTGTATGATAATACTTTCTATGGAATGGCAAGTCAAACAAATGTTATTAATCATGTTATATGGCCTTAAATCAGATTGCTTGATGTTAACAGTTACTAGTCATTCATAATAATAGTACATTACCCGTTGTAAATATATCCCAGTACAATGATTGTTACCAATATGTCATGTGTTTGTGTGTGTGTGTGTGTGTGTTTCCAGCCCCTCCCAGCTCATAGACAGAAGGATAACAACAGTCATGTCCTTCTCAACAGCTGCACTAATATGACCGCTGTCTGTGACACACAGGGACTCCCGACTGGCCAGTAAAATGCACGACTCATTTGTAATGCGCCAGAAAACGCCACGGTCATGATCAGAGCAGCTCCCACACACATAGCAGTTAGAGTTGTAACCTATTAAATGGGTCCTGAAGAGCGTGACTGTGCGTGACAGAAATAAAGCAGGCAGACACAAGAATGAATGGTCTGTTGGGGGATATTAAAGCGAAGGGGTGATGAGGAAAGACATCCAGAGATGTCCGGCTGGAGATGGAGCAGGAGGAGGCAGAAAAAAATGAGGGAGAGAGCAGGAAGCAGCACAAGAATGGCAGAGGAGCTGTGAATCTACATTTTGGTTCCACTTCAGTATCTCTTAAGCCTGTGGGACTGCAGGGTTGGTACCAGTGTGAGGTCTGTCTGTGTGCCTTTCAGGCAGGCCGCAAGGCTCAATAGCCACAAGACATTTACACCACAAGATGCACCAACAGGCTTAGGTTACACAGCATTACATAATGTTATTATAAAATTATCATGCTTAGAAATACCATGGTATAGTCTTACTCTCTTTGGTGGGGCGGGAGTAAAAACAAAACTGGACTAATAGGCAACTCAAGTTTTCCCAAGAAGAGAGATGACATTTGAAAAAAATATATTTTTATAGAGTTCATCATGACTGGATGCACATCTTTCAGAGGGTTTATGAGAGGATCATTAAAGCCTTAAGACATTCTGTACTTGTTAAAAAACGTTTATTTCATCTGCCAGGAGAGTGACAGAGTGAGAACACGAAAGAGGGGAAAAAGGGAAGAAAGGATGGGAGATCGCCAGGAAAAAAATGAAATTAAAAGAAGCAACTGAACTTTTGAACAAGGAAAAACAACTACTGTACAAGTGGACTCCACCTTGTGAACATGTTCTGACATCTGGATTCATTTGGGCCCCGGGGTCCCTGTCTTTCCATGGCTCTTACTTCAAACGTCCCTCTCTGAATCTACAGAATAGGACAAGAGTCCATCGTTCTAACTGCGCAATTCCTCTGACAAACAAAAATGTCATGTTTCATTCATTTCCGAGTTCTTTCCCACGCTCAAATGGATCTGGTTTCTCATTCTGTGATAACTAATGAACATTCGTTGTGGGTTTTTTTGCATTTCCCAGTACCGGGAAACAGGGTGAGAACAAAAAAGACAAGAAACCGAAGACAGCTTCTTAAATCCTTAACTACCATTGCATGATAGTCAAATGGGTCTGATTGTTCTGTCTGACCACTGTGTCTGAAACTGGATTTAACCACATTCTATTCTGGCATACTGTCGTGGGTGGCTATCATTACCGTGTCACAGTCTCCTCTCAGTAAACCTCTTGGGCAATGAAGTTTGCCTGGATTGAGGCTATTTTGCATGAAGCAATTATCTTTAATTTGCTAGGAAGTCCTAAAAAGCACTGAAATTCAAAACACATAATTGTCAAGCTAACTATACAGAAATAAACAGGCTCGCGTTGCCTGTCGCCCTGTGGGACTAATCTGACATTATTCTATGCTCGGAATAAACAAGGAATTAAAAGGATAAAGAGAGCAGGGACAATGCAGAGGAGGCTTTTGCACTGCAGCAACCTAAACTGAGTTTGTATTTATGACTTTGGGCTCAAATATTATATCATATCTTTCCACCAACACGATGCCAAGGCCACTCTCTGAGATCACTGGGCTTTAATCATAAGAAGCTATTTCCAATTTACATTCTGCATGGCAACCCACTTATTTATTTATATATACACAATTAAAGCTAAATAGTCTCCATGGTGAAGCTGTCTCAATAATGTCATCAAAATAAGTAAAGTGGCAGCTTTCTGGTTTAGTTTGGGTCACAAGTTTAGTGTTCCTCATGTTTGTTACCCTGTGGCTCTGACCTCTAAGCCACTTCAGCATTGTGTGTGTATGTTTCTGTGACTAACAGAGGTATAAGTATAAGCAGGTAGTTATGGCCGAAAGTATCACAGTTGGGTTGTCAAAGCTCAGCACAGAAATGTGGCATCATACATCCTGCACAGACTGACGTATGTATGTATACAGGGGCTGCACAGGCTGATTATACTGCCTGACTAGTAGCATCCCCTGAAGCATGAAACAAATATGCAGCACAGTCACAACTCTCCCAGAATGAACTAATGATAGCAAATCCAGCTAAATACAAAACACTCTTACAAAGTCTGTGAAGATTCTCAGTCAGCCAGGATCTCGTTATCCAAGGAGAGTTGAACATTTTTGAGAGGTGAAATTAAAGTATCTACAACCAAGTCTAGTTTAGTTTCAATAGTCTTGTGTTTTCAGATGTTGTCTAGTGATTAAAATTGATTTTTGTTTTGTGACACAGCACACCACATTCTCAATAAGTTGAATATATTGAGATTTTCTTACAAAGCAACACATTACTAATCATAGAAGGAAAATTAAATTTAAGGATATTGGAATATTAATTGTGTCCTAAAGAAAAAAGTCCATTAATTACAACTACATTTAAAATCAAAACTAAACTTGTAATTGCAACATGTCAACATTCATATGGACTAAATGAGACCACAGAAGGCAATGATGCATATTTTAGAGAGTGCAGTGAACCTATAGAGATGTGTGTGTGTGTATTTGGGCATGCTTGTGCATGCTTGGAGATGCTTTAATATTGTGCTAATGAGGTAGGAGACACTGTTCTCATACCATGGAGCTGTGGGTCATATCTTGGCAATCAGTCCTGACTGGACCTGACCAGCGATCTTCTCAGGCAAAGCATTTTAATCCTGCCACAGGCTTGGGTTTCAGACAGGTCACCACACAGATATGTGACATAGTGACACGTGTGTAGATTACATATCCTTGTTTTAATTAGTAGAAATACTGCACATAGAACCATCTCCCACCCAGCACTGGTCGTCTTCGGTTACAAGGCAGAGATGCAATGTCACACAATCTTCCAGCCTCTAACCTTTCAGCGAACAGTTTAATGGTAATAAACTATTAATAAGTCAATGAATCAATCCGTTGATTAATCTTACTTGTGTGGCATAAAAACATCATCTAAACTGGGAGTGTGACTCATCTGTGGGGACAGATATGATGCCCATGCAAATTGGACAAGCAGGAACCAGAGAGCTGCACTCCTGCCAAAAAAACTCTGTTGCTCCACAAGCTTCTTAGAAAAACCCACACATGCAATCACAATGTGTACGCATATATTGCAGCTAACCCCTGTCCTAAATCCCAATTTGCTTGCCTTGTCCTATCAGGGTGCTAACAGGTGGGATGACGAGCTAGAGTGAGACGGCACAAGGAGGTCGAGGAGGAGGAGAGCGAGTGGGGGGGGAGCAAGATCCCCATCTCTCCATCAGCATTCCAGTAATTAAAAAGGCAGCTCAGCTATATCAAAACTCTGAAACATAAACAATTCCACAGATGCCGGGGGCATTCAGGGTGCACTGGTGCACTGGGCTATAATGTGGTCGGGAGGAGGAGGAGGTGAGGAGGAGTAGAGGTAGAGATTGGGTAGTGGGGAGGGGGGGGGGGATCACTGCTCTCTGCTCTGGCCAAAGTAGGGAAACATGATCGAAGGCAGGGGAATGAGCAGACGAGAGAAGGACGGGGACAGAGGAGACAGAACACTGGGGCAGAGGGTGAGGGGCTGAGAGAGGAGCGGGGGAGGGGGAGAGAGGGATGTTCAAATGGCTGATACCATAAAGGGGGGGTATGCTGAGGGCCAGTCTGGGGGAAGACTGTTGACAGACTGATGGACAGCACCTCTGGTCCTCAACATTAAGAGGGCAACAGGTCTACACTGATCCCCCATTTCTAGCTTCATACATATTGGTAGATAATTCACAGTTTCCTGTTTGACAAAACAGGACACTAAGGAGCAGCACAGTGTCCTACACATAAAAAGAGTGAACAAGTCACAGATAACTACAACCAGAAGTTGTACAGTACAGTAGGAATGATTTGCTTATTCTTTAATACAGCCTGACATTCAGTGAGGGCAACCTGCCAGCTTCATTGCACATATGCTGTGTGTTTTGAGTATTCTGAGTATTGGTATCTTGACTGTGGAATAATATTATGACTGTGCAATATAGAGAATAGTGTGAGGTGTGTAATTACTGGTATTTGTGTTTATTTATTTATTTTATCCTAGAATTATGTTACGTTTTATGTTGCATAAGCATCTCAATTCTGTTCATACAATGACAATAAAGATTGATTTATCTTTTGGTTTAAATCTTCTTTACTGCCTGAAATGTTCCCCGTGAGATTTAGTTCTAAAATTAAGTTTGTTCTTCAGACTGGATCAAAGAAAATATTCCATTTATATCAAATCAAATCAAATGTTTATTATTCTGCAGACTGAATCATTATGAAGTGGATCTAACAGACGAAAGACCTTTTCATCCAGAGTTGGCCATATTGATGATGGCTTGTGGTTTTGGATAAACAAAACAGCCATGTCAATGTAACAAGCTCTAATATAAGTGGAAACTGATGAGAACTAAAGACGGCCTATGAAGGAGACTGGACTCCAGATTTTCATGAAAGGCAGAAAGGAAACTTTTAGGCCAACATAAGATTAACATTAAACAGACCCTTGAATGGACTCTGAGGTGTGAAAGGAATCTGAGATGAAAGGGAGTCTAATGAAGAATGTTCCACATTTTTTAGCAGGTGTGGCCCCTGTTTTGATTTTTCTTTGTTATGAATCAGTCATACAGATGGTCACTTATGGATTGTTTCAATTATGAGCCAAGACGACTCTTTTATTGGGCCTAATCCTTGGTTTATGCCATTAACAACACAAAAAAGGCTTCAATCCATTTTCTGGGTTGAAAGGAAAATGCTAAATGATCAAGATTAATGCATGAAATATTTGTAAAGGAAACATTTCGTCATATTACTCAATCCAACTGAAGCATTACGATTTTTGCCAGTGATAAAGTATGTTCTGGTTGATTTAAGAGCAGACCCAAGTGAATCTTCTGTTACAGTAGACATCATAATCCATCATGGATCACACAAGCAGGATAGAGCTGGTAAAAGGCCAGAACAACATTTTGTTTTTGTCTTCCCATTCCTCTCATTTATTTTACCTCTCCCTCTGGAAAACAATGGATGAATGACTGGAGGATCAGTGAATGAAGCCTACCATGGGGACTCCTTAATGGTGTGCTAGGAGCCACAGAGGCGAGGAGAGGAAACAGAGGAGAAGTCCAACACAGGGCGTAATAAGCAAAGTGAGTGGACTTGAATGGGGGAGTGATGAAGTGAGTTGGTGGGGAAAGATGGGAGGAAGGCAGCCAACTCCAACCTACTTTGGGCTGAAGTAACAGTGTGAGTCACTACACAGACACGTATACCAAGATGCTCATCCACTTATGCATTAAAAGCACATATTAAGCACACACCCTGATTTCCCACAGGTGTTTGATGGAAGCAGCTCTCGCTTACTGACATGCAAATATGTGATGTTTAACTCCTCTTGCCAGTATTCCCTCATTTCTCCTGGCATAAACTTATTTTGGCCGCCAAAATCTCCTTTAACAATAAGTCCTTTTATTACTTTTAGCAAAGGTAGGTGAGTAGATTTTATACAAAAGAGAAAATATTACGTTGGCTGTCAATTTTGTTGGTTCATCAGACATTTTCAGTCTGGGAAGGTCAGGAGTCAGACAGGACACAGGCTGGACCAATCAGCAGCAGTGCAGTTGAAATCCCATCAGCCAGACAGACAGATTGTGATCCAGAAAAGCCAAAATCTCTTGGAGAGAGAACAAGCCGAGGGAGATGCAACTTTATCTGATTACCAAGAAACTTTCTGGACATCAAGCTTATTGTGATCAACGATTGTAGTAAGACTGATAAAGCTTAGTCTACACCAAGAGTGATAGTACATGAGAGTGGGAGCAGTGTCAGGAATGGTAGTTATGAGGCTCTATCAGTAGATCTTTCTATGTGAGAAGAGATGGTGTTGGCAAGTGGTAAAAGTGTATTTTTCTCAGTCCCGAAGATGTAAAACATGGATGTAGTTTCTTGCAGTGGGTTAATCTACACAAAATTTCTATAAGTTTAGGCATTTATTGCAAAGCATGCATGGTTGGTGAGGAAGACTGTGTTGATTGGGGGAGCAGAATAACAATGTTACAAAAAAAAATGAAGAAAATGGGGAAGACTTTGTGATCAAGGTTTCGTTCTATTTAGTATGCTCTTAGCAGCTGGGTTATCCATGAGACATGATGCTTTCGTGCAGCACATATGCCAGCAAGCAAGCTGTTGGCATGGTGCCCACCAATGGTCAAGAATGCTCAAGTAACCGATGCTGACAAAGCACAGACCACAGACAGAGAGACACCCAGGAAAAAAGAGGGACAATCAGCAGCAGTTCACAGTGAGTCTCCAAAGAAAAAAACCTGTTGAGCTGTATTCTTTAACTCACACCTGACAGAACCACAATCAAACACACCTGTGCACACTTTCACTGAAATCTCGCTTTGACCATGAGCCCTCCCTCCCTCCCATGTTCTCCCCTCTCTTCAGGCCCGACTCCCTACTCCCTTGGGTTCTCACACGTTCATGCTGAGGTGAGAGGGGCAGATGAAAAGCAGAGGTAATTAGGGAAGCTTTGAGTGTGACTTTATGACTGTGAGAGGCTTTGTGCTTTTCCCCTCTTTCCTCCCTCCTTTCCTTTGTTCTTTCCCTCTTTTCCCCAGTGAGCCCAAGTCTTGCAGACTCTGAGGGAAACTCATCCTGCCCTTATGTGTCATGTCTACTCAGGAGACTAGGGAGGCGTTGTTAACACACAAACATGCTGAGGAGTCTCACACATTCACACTCAAAGACACAATGTATTCGCTTCCACTATTAGGTCCATAAACACGTTTCCTCTCCACCCTGTATGATTAAATGAGACGTGTAGGGATGGATTCCGGATATCCTCCCTAATTTGAGCATGAGCTCATGGTGCAGTGCAATGTCATCCTGTGTCCAAGCATCAGCCTCTAGAGCAATAACTCTGTCGGTCAAAACATCTGCAGAGAAAAATACATGCAGACATAGGGGGAGAGAGAAAAACATGATGTGAGAGAGGATAGGCTACAAAGATCACAGGCAAAACGAGTGAGAAAACTTTCCGACAAAGATGCAGTAAAGATCGCAATAAAGATAGAAAGCTCAGTGACCGATGAAAGAATGAAGATAGACTACAGCAGCCAAGTGAACCATCATTCCTATCACTTGGATACACATAGACTATAAGAAATATGCATGCACAAACTGTGCATACAAACATAAATTATAACCATTTAATAAAAGAGATCTTTACACAGGCTGTGCTGTATGAGCCACCCAGGATGATCCGGATAGTCAAAGTGAGGAATGTTTGGTCTGCAGTTGCATATAAACATAAAGCGAGATATCTGCGTCTCTCTATATAGCACCTAGAGGGGGAATGAGAGACTTGGGCTAGAGGTGCAAAGAAAACAGACATGGAGCAAACTGTCTACTGTCTCCAAACAAGCAATCAGGGAGGTTGCTAATCCCTAAGTGGCAGAGAGACAATTACAGTAGGGTTGAACTCAACCACCTGTGAAATCCCAGGGAGACAAACAGTCACAGGAGGGAGACGCAGCCAACCAATCAGCCAGACAACCAGGGTTGGTTTCTTGTTCTCTTGTTCTTCCTTTTACGAATTCCCACTTCGCAGATTACTCTTGCTCTGCATTGTGCCATTAACAGCTCAGAGTACCTCAGGTCGTTGTTTCGATCACTTTGTCTCTTGCACATACTGTTTCCCAGGATGCGGGGTCTGGAGAGTTCCTGGACAATGAGACAAGGATCAGCTAATTATGTCGCCTCAATGGGGGGAGACACTGTCCTTGCCATGGCCTCCTTCTCTCTCTCACTCTCAGTTTGTCGCACTTTCTCAAGTGTACTCCTTGTCCCTTCATTGAAGGGCACCTAAAGTTTTAATTGCATTGCACTCTCATTGATGATAGAGAACTATCTAGGCCAGGAGAATAGATTTCTCTAAAGAGCATTTGTCAACTCCTGTGAGGACAACTTGAGCCAGAGTTAGTCATGGTGACTAGCGAGGGTGGTAAATACTATACATGCTCATATGTCTTGGGTACACATGTATACGCACACACGTACACTGATAAAGACGCACATGTACAAAATGCTCAAACACACTTATTACACACACACACACACACACACACATGTCATAGCATTCAGCTGTGAGTCAGGTCCTCCTCATATCGGTGACACTAGAGATCAAATGTGTCAGCATTTTCTTGACATCTGCTCCCCGATACTTACTCTCCTGCTCATCATTCCCACCTGTCGTCCACAGACCAGACACACACACGGCTGCAGAAAGGTTTGCCAACATGTTCGGTTCACAGAGCATTGAGTGTTTTTTATGAGGGCTCAGTTGGAATTCACTCAAAATAAGACAAAAACCCATTGATTTTACAGTTTAACTATTGGAAAATATTCCGTCAGCCAATCCGGAGGCCACAGAGAGGTGTCCGGGCAGTACGATTACTCCAGATCTGATTGGCTAGAACACACTGACAGACCAAAGCTCATGATGGCAACTCTAAGCTGCTCCAGCTTAGACTGGGCTCTGTGGTTGACACCTACCCACCATCAGGCCCTAACACTCATTACCCATCAACTATGGCATGGATTAGGAAAGTCTGCTTGTTTGTGTGTTGGAAAAGAGAGAAGAGACCAGAGGGGCTGTCCTGGGTTCACCTCAGTGTCATGTGTTCGGGAAAAAAAGGACAGACAACATGGTTTATACAGTATGTTATTGTCAGCAGATATGATATTCAAAAGAGGAAGTAGGTGAAAAGAAGAATGTAAGTTACAGGGTCAAAGGTGATGGTAACATTAGAAATATCCACAAAGGTTCTTGTTTTTTGCAGGGGTTTCCATGAAATTGAACCTATTCTATCATATCAGTACAGTATCAGAATATACATTTTTGTGAAAAAGAGCCCCTCTGCATTCATAAATGTGGTTTATATTTATGGGGTCATATTCATGACATGACAACTCCCACACATGACAAAGCACAGTAGGGCCTTTAGGGCTGTCAAAACAAGGGCAGGCCAACATAAACACACACATATGCACACACACACACACACACACACACACACCATCTCTCTTGTAATGGACATGTCCTTTTGGTTAACCTGACCAATCAGCAGGAGCGATTGAGTTATAACAATAAAGGCTCCGCTGTATCAAGGAAAATACTCAGGAGAAACTCAAGCAGAAATGCACAGACACATGCATATAAAGCAGGACTTGTCATTGCCAGATTTATGGTATGAAGTGAACTGATGGCAGACGGAAAGTTGTACAGAAAATCTTGACCCCATCATGAAAGAATTATCAAATAAACAACAGATTAACCGATGAGGAGAAGCGTTTTTAGCTTGCCGACAACTTGCTTTGTTGAACTGAATGTGGTGCAACTGAACAGACACAAACCAGAAGGGCTAGGAGAAGAAAGCTACCCACAGACAATTTTCCACCATCCAGTGTGTGAATAACAGTACCAATGGTATCAGCCAAAATCATATTCTCATTACTTCATGCGGTATATGAGCCACTTGCTACTTCACATTCCTCTAGAGGCACTCAGACAGCACATAGACTGTCCTTAGAAGGCCTTGCAAATTGAGAGCTTGTGATATCATCAGTTTCAGCACCGGTACCCCAGTACTAAAGTACATAGTCCAGTATCTATTGTTATTCCATTGTTATTTTCCATCTTGGCCTTTTCTGGATATGTGGAACACCTGATTGTCATTCTCCAGACAGGCTCAGACATGAGGTAAGTTAGGAAAGATCTTAATGATGATGAAATGGGCGAATACCAGAAACACTATGCAAACAGAGCTATTTCTATTCATGTAAACTGCTTGTAAAAAGAGCTCTGGGAGGCTTATCTCCAGGTCTGTGTGAACACCTACATAATGAATCTGTTTGAAGGGGACTGCAATTTCAAATTTCGGTGCAGTAACAGGATGAAGAAGAGGGCCACTAATAGATCTTGAACTGTAGTTAAACATGACAGTAATAATTTCCATACAAAACAATGTCTGGAAATAATAAATTCTGCCTTACTGTTTTATGACCTACATCATTCTCTTTTACTTCCTACATCCGTTCACATATGATATTAGTTTTCCATAATTTGGAAAATAAGACGCCTTCATCTAAGCAATCCATTGTTTTATAAATCTAATTGCACTGAAATTCCTGTACCACTAAAAACATTCCAAGTATGTCTCTAACACTGTGGGATTGTGTTGAAGGTTTTGGGGAGGAAATATCGCACTGTTTTGGAATATTTAATGTTTAAATGACACTGCGATTACCAGAGGAAGAGAAAGGACAAGCTTGGGAAGCTACTGAACTGCTTGATTCGGTTTGACATAGTACAAAGCCCTTTTGGCAGGCAAGACCTAGTTGAAACAGGCTTTTGTATCTATAGCAGAGCCTTGTTCATCCGGAACTCAGACATGTGAATCAACCAGTCTATCAAAGAGACAGCACGACCAAAAATACACCTAAAAATAAACAACAAACAAACAGATTGCAAACCAAAGTAATAACAGTGCACGGATCATTTCACTCTCCAGAAGTGCTGTCATTTTTCTCAAGGGTTCCAGTAAATGTTTTGTTGTCCTAAGAAGCTTGATCGGATAATGACAAAGTAGACGATCCTCCACCGAACACGAAAGGCTGAGAAAAAGGCCTTTACAGTATACCATCTTTTTCCCCCCATCAAACCTCCCTGATTCTTCTCCACATCTATGTTGCTGCCAAACCCACAGAAGGGGAGAGGAGGTAGGGGGTGAAGCCGTGCCCATTTTTTTTTAAGTTACACACTTGCCTGCACAGCAACTACCATGACCCCAGGGAACTGTGCACAAAATTTTTTCCTCGACATATAAGCATTCTTTGTTACAGGCAATAAAACAAATACAAAGTTATTTAGTTAAACATTACTGGATTTGGATTCATATAAAGTGCACATGCTCAGTTATAGGTCAGCTGGGAAAGGTTTTCAAATGAAATACTTCGCAGAAGCTAGCGTTCTGGGATTTCAGTCTCATGCAGTGGTGAGTACAGCATGTACCAGAAAGATAAATAACCATGCAACCACTGTATCTTTACATCTCTTTCACATCCATCAACAACAATCCAGTGTCCAATCCCATCCAACCTGAGCCGTTCAGCACCAGCTTGCCACCTTTAGACTCAGCACTTACCCTGGAAGGCGTCAGAGTGGCCTGAGATGAGATGCTCGAGCTCATAGCTGTAGGAGTGAATGTTGTGGAGGGTTTCTCGTTTTACGGCGATCTGGTAGCTCTCCTCCATCTTCCGGGTGCAGCAGGATGGACCCTGGTGCTTACAGACCAACAGGTCCACATCTGGGAAAGTCAAGCAGACATGGACACATCATATATCTTGACTTAAATAATTTCATCTTATCTTTGATTATCATTTTTGAGTCAGTGGCAAAACATTGTGTAAATCACATCACAGGAACTGGAAGTGAAGAGGAATTTCAAGATCTCAATTTGGATAAGATGACAAAGTCTTTTATCCTATGATACACACACACACACACACATTTATATATATATATATGATTCCACACCATGCTGCACAAGTATGTGTGAGTATATGTATAGTGTCCTGAGTATGCACATAGATAGACAGGCCATAACTCCACTGGGAGACAGAAGAGGCACCATGGGAGGGTGAGAAAGTAGACCAAGAATTCAACGACGTTTCCTGCTATAAATACGGACCCTGCTAAATATAAAATATCTTTGGCTCATTGCGCACATGTTGCTAAGTGCCATCAAGACGTACACATTGTAAACGTATGTGCGCAAACGCAAAATCCACGGTCGGTCACGTGCACATGCAGTAATTCTTGTGAAAACATCTCTGAAACTAGACAGTCATTAGCCGTACAGTTCTGAACAACCACATCAAGGCAGTGACCTAACTGCAAATACTATGATCCAAAGAACAGCTCAATCAGGCACAATTACATCAGCCCAAACAGAGTCCACCCTGTCCTCCTGCCAGTGT
This sequence comes from Lepturacanthus savala, assembly GCA_030544235.1. NCBI lineage: Eukaryota > Metazoa > Chordata > Actinopteri > Scombriformes > Trichiuridae > Lepturacanthus > Lepturacanthus savala. The sequence goes on along the minus strand of CM060461.1, from coordinate 28,553,158 downwards.
CACCTGCTTCTCGCCATCGTTACATATATAAACACTGTCATGACATCACTGACTCTGGTCACAATTAGCATGAGCTATTAAGACTGTCCTTTCCCACACGTTTGCCTGCCTGATTCCGCATGCACACGGACATTTCCATAATGCAGAAGTCCGATATGATAACTCATTTTACAGAGGGGGGAAGGGCTCGGAGGGGGTGGCTGGAGGCAGGTGTTGTAACCAGAGCCTAAAGCATGGCCTTAGGACAGACCGCAAGACCAGTGCCTCACTGTCCAAATCCCTCCATGAAACACAATAGGGTTGCATTCTCAATCCCTCTTTCCCTTTCTCCTCCCTCTCTCCCATTTGCCTGGCATATTCTAGTGAGGCCTGGGTGTCTCTTAATTACCCAGAAAGGCTCCATTTGTTCCCATCCCAGAGCCAGACGAGTGAAGTCATAACTGGCTTTCCTGCCCCTTCCAGCTCATTATCTCCATCTCTGTAGCAGTCCACTCTTTTTATATTGACACCGTTTCCCTGTCAACAGTGTTTTTGCAAAATCCCATCATGTTCGTTTTGGTACAAAACACATTGGCAATATTGTCCGCTATTTCCTTATTCATCTCATGCTGAACTTGACAGTGGTATTTTTTTTTTCTTTGATGAGTGGGATCTAAGTGAGTGTCCAATTCTTTATGAGTCCGTCCCACCCTTTAACTTTAACTCTTCAACAAAACAGTGGCTTTATTAATGGCATTTTTTAAGGCTTAGACTACCACCTACCTAGCCAATTTAATAGTCATGCTTTAAAAAGTGGATGTATCAGTCCTAAACCAATATGTTTTGGTCAAACTCACACCAGGAAAGCACAGTATTATGAGAATATTTTGGTGAGAGTAGAGCTAGTGTCTAACCTCTTCATCAATGTTTCCGCTATTTTCCATTGAGAAAGTGCAACTGGTTTAATGGTAAAATACACGTTTGTCAATCACAATACATACACAATAAAAAAATTGAACACAGGTAGGCCATATAATATTTAAATACTATTCATTCAATGGTAAAAGTCTATGTGATTGATTGATGATTCAGTTTTAATTGGAAGGTGCCCTCCTTGTCAAATAGATGTCACTTTTTGAAAGTGTGATATTACAGTTTAATTTATTATTAGTGTTGTCATTTCACTATATTTGGTAGCTGTCCTCTACCACCTTCTGTCCCTGACCCTGTACTCTTGGCTGGCTGGCTCTTTCTCTCCTTTGTGTTTGTGTGTTATCTCTGATATGAAACTAATATCCAGGGACTCTCAGTGGAATCCAGGCTGGCCTCTCCATCGCTTGCGAGTAGCTGCATAGAGTAAGTGATACTCAGAAAGACTTTGGCTGTTAAAGCCACCACAGCAGTCAGGACAGGCCGACTGTGTCACGAATAAACCAGGCCACTTTCTGGAATCATTAGAAGCCGTGTCACTACTTGCGTGCGCGACAGCAAACAAACTGCTGAGTCTGTTCTTTTTAATATTTGGAAGTGTTATATAGGCTACAGCATATTGGACAATATTTCAGTGGCTTCTGCCTGCAGGCTAAACAAAAGTATTTATTGGGACTCAGGGTAGTAGTCTAACAAAGAATGTTTGTAGTCACTGAAGGCCACAATACATGATTATATCTATTCCTATCTTACCTTTTTGAGTTACATTTAAGTTTCCAGGATGAAGTTTGCAGAGCATATGGCTATAAAATGCATTCAGCCTTTTGATGTTTTAGTATTTCATTAAATAAAAATCATTAACTAGGGTTTTGAGAGACTCTTTAAAGCCTTTGGAAATATGGCTTGAAATAATAAAAATGCATATAGGATATCAAAGTTGAGTGTCTCGTCAAGCATCCACAAAGATCAGCGCATGAAACCCAATTCAAAAAATGGCTCATTTTGCAGTTTAGACAATGTCTCCAGACTGTGTAGGTGGGTCAGATCATAGTTAAATGACACCCGCAGACATCTGCAACAGCTACTGGGGGCTGGCTAACTACTGCAGCTAATTACTGTTTCCATAGTGCCTTACTTCTAACTCAAAGAGCCCCGCCTCCAACACGGTAAATATCCTACATGTATTACATGTACCATTATCACTAGGGGAGAGAGCTAAAAGTGTTTGAGCAGAACTAGTGTAAGTTTAATTTTACAGTCAATAATTAGCTGCAGTAATGAATAATATGACAAAATGAACTGATGTAATACTGTAATAAATGTATAAATACCACCACAAATTCACAAAAGTTTAAATAAAAAGATTTCAAATTCCATTAAAACTAATTTCTAATGCTGTTTCCATGTTTGAATATTTATCTGAATATTAAAGAGATTGATTCTGAAGGTTACTATTATGTACATAAGACCCTAAAACACATAAAAGCTTATTGTGGATTTGGGTTTCCAGAGGCTTTATGTCCAGCCAAAATAACAAATTATTCTAAATAAAAAACAAAAAACTAAAGATTTCCACACCCTCTTCAAATGAATAGTCTTGACATCTGGATACTGCAATTTCCCCCAATTCTTCTTTGTAAAACTACTCAAGCTCTGTCAAATTGTTTCAGGACTATGACTCAGCGGCAATTTTCATTTTTCCTGCCATACATTTTTGATTTTGATTTATATAGACTCTGACTAAACCTTTCCAGGAACTCTGTGTTGCTTTTAAGACAGATGTAAGGCAAGATGAAGGTTTACTGCAAGAGGTGTTCTCTTTTCCATAAAGCTGCAACTGTGTTTTATCAATTAAAGCATCCAGACAACAGTTCTTGTGTGTACAACTTCAACCACAAAACCCTTGAGCTCATTGGGGGTTGCTACAGGTGTCTTGTTGCTGTTTTTTTTCCTGTAATCTTCCTATAATTGGCACATTTAAATACTAAATGTTCTAATCTTTGTTTCCAAAAAAAAAAAAAAAACAAATTCTAGTTACAGGTGCAAGTGATATTCCTTCTCACAAGATTTCCCACAGATCTTGCTTTTTGTAGTACTCAGTAAAAGGGCTGAACACTTTTGCAACTTTTATTTTGAAGTTAAAAAGCAGCTTGAGGCCACAGAGCTCTAAAGGGCCTATTCATAAAAGTTCAAATTGTGGGTGCACTTGATAAAAAAGATAAACAATAATGTTATACTGAAAATCATTACATGTTCCTAAATAGACAGGCTGATATGGCCAAAATCTTTCAGGAAAATATATTTGTAGCAGTAAACATCACAATAGAGTTACTGTTCTGTAAATGTAATTAAAATGGTTTAACATACTTCATTGTGTTCGGTTATTTTCTTCTTTTATTTGGAACTTCTTTAAAATAAAGTGCCTCACATGAGACAAGAGTTAAAAATAAAAGATTTGAAACCATAAAATGACCTTTTTAGAAAATAGAAGCTTGGAGGTAAATAAGAACAATAATTTCAACTGTTCTAGGTTTTAAGGTCACAGATGCAAATAAATACCAGTCTGACTTCATTCACTGTGATATAAAAATCTCAGCATCACACACACAATTCTATTTTAAAGTATCCCACAAGAAAAATACTCGACTTTTCCTGTAGCCTGCAGGAATTGTTCATGGTTTGCAGTAAAAACTGAAATGTGACTTGATATAGACTCCAATAGGCCAAGAAGACAGAACTCTACAGGTCCTTTGTAATAAGTGCCCAGTACTCATTCTGCCTGGCTAAACCTTTACACACTTTACTCTTTAGACTGGATGTCAACCCTGAATCCTAATTCCCCTAATCGTCCTCAGGTGACAAATACCTCTGGAGTAATTTGCCGTATTAAAGCCATGGCTCAGGGGTCTTGACTTCTTCAAAATCCCTTCAGCAACACCTCAGTGCCCTTCATTGCACAAGTCAAAACTCCTGAGTAGAGAAACTCTGCCATTCTATAATTGCGCGGCTAACTTGCATGCCTTTCTCAATGTGTGGTACTACAGTAGCTGTGGTGAATACACTTTACTGCTGAGACAGTAGTTGCATGCATTAACTGCTGCTTTTATGAAAAATGATTTATATGCAGCTCACATCTCCCCAATATGGTATGGAAATTTTGATTTGATTTGGAATGTGTTGATGACCTGGAGGCTTGTGGTTTCCTGATGCTGCTGTTTTGATATTTTTTCTCAGAACAAAAATAACTTTGTTAGAAAGTAGGCAATTAATGCAGTTACCCCTCTCCTGCCTCAGGAAGCCAGCTGCCTTTGAAGTCGTCTGATCCACTGAACATACAGGATATTTACTCTATACAGATTTGCTGGGCTTGGGATGGACTGTGCTGAATGAAAACACATCTCAAAGGACCTCTACCGCATACCTGCATTTTTGGACAACCTTGAAACTGTGCTGTGATGTTTAGCTTTCCCAGACCCCAAGCTGCAACTGCTGTCAGTGATTGGCACGGAGTCCAAAGCCATGCCAGAGAGAAGGGGGTCAGACAGACACAGCTAAGAGAGCTAAGTAGAGAGCTGGTGGGCCGATAGATGCAGACATAATTAAACAGCATTACACTATGTCTGAATACTAGAGGGGTGTTCAGCCCCAGGCAGAGTAATTATGTTACATTCGACACAACCTATTGAACACTCTGCCCACATGTACTATTTCAATTCAACACTCGACGTCTGCCCACGTATACGATTTCAATTCGTAGAGCTCCATCCTTTTCTGGATGGTCATATATATATTCGATCAGTAGATAGATGATATACTTGGCAGTCTTCTAATCCCATAAAACTGCATCTAACCATAACCCCAGCAAGTCAAGGGGATATATTACCACACAATCAACTGAAACTAGATAGACTTAAGGCTGAAGAGATGTGGTGTAGAGGCCAACGCCGACATAGTCATCAGCTTCACTCTGACAGAGGAGTGATTGGTGTGGTCTTGAGAAAAAGCATCTGAAGTTCTTTTAAAATCCATAGATATATCTGTTTTTGTTAATTTAACCATTGATGTCTTTTTTGTAATGGTTTCATGTTCTTCTGTGAATCTTGCATTGGATTGAAGTAAGTGCTTGAGAGGCTGGAAAAGAAAACACAGATGCTCAACAATTTTTAGTGTGTATGGGGGTAGGAGGTGTGCACCATGTGTTTGCTCTCTCAGTGAGAAAGGGCCAAGTTAAAAAGGGAATCAAAATAACTACAGCCAATCAAGGACCATGTTGAGCGTTTGAGCGCTTGCCAAGGCTTTTGACGCTGTAACTGGTTAAGGATGTGGCGACATGTGATAATACATTGTGTTCCCATTCCCTTGCTATTAACACATGGCCCTGCTTCCTTTGTATTAAAGATATAAGACAGTTTCTCTTTCAGTCTAAAACAGCTGTTAATGACTCAGTAAATCAGTGAATGGCAGGAGTATGTTGAAAAACAGCGAGCAGTGTGTACTCAATCAGATAAGCCCAGCTGAATGACATAGTTTTAACGCAGCTGTAAAATGGGTTGATCATATCTCAGGACACTATCGTAACCAACTGCAGCATTGGTGTGTCTGTAAACAGCACTGCTGTCCTCAAAAGACCATATCTGCACCCTGTGGTGATCTCAATATGTATAGATTAGCAATCTAATACAAATAATACCAGTCAATATCACTGATTACATAGGTTACATATGCTGAATGTGGCAGGGAGATAAGTCACTTTTTTATCAATTGTGGTCAATGAAACAAACATTTATGTCTGAAACTATTCAATTTAGAGACATGCTGGTGAAGTATTAGTCTTCTCAAGACCCATCTTCAACATATGTCTGAAAAAAGCAGCTGCAATTAAGTCTCCTTCTTACTACACCTTCCAAGTGCCTTTTCAATACAGAACTGTCCTGTACTTAAATACAGTCAATCGTGGCAGGGTGATCTACTTCTAAATTATTATACTGTGTAGTGCATTCAACCTCTGACAATAGTCTATATAAAGTCTTAAAATATATATATACTACCTTTACACTACAGAATAAATAAGCATAATCTGGTAATAGAACATCATACGGCATAAAATATGTGCAAAAGTGCAATTTTTTTCAAATTATAGGATCATGTCCAGTTGGCCGGCTCTTCAGCTCCCTGCTGCCACACTCCTGGTGCTTAGTGAGAAATCAGTTCACCACACATGAATGAAACGTAGCTCTGTATCCTAACACAAACATCAGACTGTGAAAAGTGCTGAAGTTTTGCCACTTCAAATTTCAAGAGTTGCTTTTGTTGGCATTTGATCTGAGGACTGACGCAGAGTAGCATAATTGTGTACACGCACACACACACACATATAAACCAAATCTCCCACTCAAAACAGACCCTTTGCATTGGTCACCGCTTTGAAGGCAAGATCACGCCTGACCTAAAGGCCTACAAATAAAAAGCAAAATAAGATGTAAGCCCAAAATGTACTTGTGAAGCTACAGCGATGTTTGATTAGCTGTGGAGGGAGGGGACAACACTGAGGTGGTGGAGCGAGGAAGCACAAAATACAGTTCACCCTTTAAATAACACTAATATTTATAGGCCTGCTCAATATGGACAAAATTAAGTATCACAATATTTTTGACCAAGTACCTTGATATCAATAGTTCAACAATATTGTATATATGATAATGTGTGCTTTCAAAAAAGTATCAGGAGTAATGGTCCATCTCATCAGGTAAAATGGGTTTGGCTACTTAGCATGCACATTTCTGGTTCAGACGTGAAGTATTGTCTCACCCACCATAGAAACCATAAACTAATCAAATCACCTGTTTCTTGTCAAGCACAGTTACGTCAACAGTGTGAAATCCGTCTTAGTCACTGGATCTAATTTAAAGAGGGGCTGGGACCCCCAGACCTTAAATGGTCCATTTTACTTGTAACACCTTTATTTAGATGATATCTAGTCTCATATATTAGATATTGCTCTAATATCTAATATTGCCTAGCCATAATTTATATCAGTTAACATTTAAGACTAGTGAACAGGTGATTATATCTGGATTATATCAGCACTATTTCACACAATGTTTATTACTATAGATAGAAGGTGTGCTTCAGAATTAAAATGTTGAATGAGAGTTAAAGGCGGAATTTATTAAAACTAAAGAGTATCTACTGTATCATACTCTACTCTACAGTATGTCCTGTATGTTTTGTTATGTTTTATTTGTTTGTTGCTCAGTGTCAGGTAAAATGATCATTGACAGCTGCAATAGCAGAATGAGACACTCATATGTAGCTTCTGCCAATGCACTGAAGACTGTAAAAGTTAGTCACGCAAGCCTTGCTTTTGACTGCTGACATGCATGGAAGACAGAGATTCCCTCCGTTGTCTTTAAAATCTGACCCTAAACTACTTCTTGCGATGAAATTGACATTCTCTGTTGCTAGTAGTGACATCCTGCTAAACAAACATATCAAGTGGTTTGGATGCACCTCTAGGTATGTTTCCCACTAAGCTATCAATTGCTCTTCTCACTGTTAGAGCGTGCAGACTCAGACTGGATGATACTTAAGCTGCCACCACTTGCATATGACACGATTTCAACCCTAGGATTCCGATCTGTACTCATATTGATACTAGTAATGATTTAAAAGACTGGATGAATGTCAAGAATGGCCACTGGATACCCCCAATTTGTTGTGTTCACATGACAACTGGCAGAAACAGACCCACACAGTTGAAACATGACAGAATTAGTAAAAGTGATGAAGGGTCTTACTACTGTACGCTTGTGGAATAACTTTCAAGAAAAAAGTAGCATAGTTGTCCCAAAGCCTAAACCCGCACAAACTGCATTTTGCCTCCAAAACAGATTTGGAACCGATGTTTATCCTCACAAAATAACTTTTTTCCCTCAGTGTGCAGGAGGAAAGCACATACCACACAACGTTTCAAGGCATTTATAACTGCTTTCAGGCATCCCGCTGACAACAATCTGACAAAAGAAAGGAAATATTAGGGAATCATATCAGCAGTGATGGCAAAAGACTTGTTGACAATTTTCCTCATAAACTGTGGCCCCTGAGATCATCTCATGTACTCAGAGACAACATGTAATGTCAGATTTAAGAGCTTGCCAGCAAGGTCTCTGAAGACACATTGCCAAAAGAGTTGCGGATGACTAACTTGTGCAAATCAATATGCAGTTTGCAAATCAATCACCACCTCTGTAGAGACAATATTGTAGCCTCGTTATCCAGCGATGAAGCCACATGAGACCTCATTCTAGACTTGTTTTAGCTCAAAAAGCATGTCTCAGCAGCCTGTGAATGTATCGAGCAGCTTCTCTGCCAAAGGACATTTGCAAAATAAGTCTGTAATCCCTCAAAACAACCTGCTTGTGTGGTGAGAAGTGAGTGGAAAATGTTATAAAAGATCATCAAGTCCTTATGATTTAAAACAGACAAACATAACATGTCATATTAGTACATTCTATTATACAGGTTATATCAGGACACGCAGGATGAACACCACAATATTCAGACTGCGCAGTGATGGACGGCAATGAAAAGGGTTTTTCCCCCAATTAAAATCATGTCTTATTTAGTTAGAATAATAATAACCATACACAACATGCTTAGCGCACGTTTGAGAGCCAAAATATGTTATAGCTTCCTTCATTTACACAACTAATTAAAAGAAGAAGGAATAATATAACAAAGTGAAGACAGGGAGTAAAATCTATTTTGTCTGTCAACCTTGAATCTGCTGCTGTCACTTCACTGTTCTTTGTGTGTGTCAATGTACACTGACCCACGTGTGCGTTGACAGCAGCAAACAATACATTAGAAACCTCTTTTTTTAAGTCTAGAACTAAATCGTTGCCATAAAATTGCACTTTTAACACAATCTACACGCTCTGACGTTATAATGAAAATATCTGTGGTTGTAGATTAAACGATGCGGATCTATTATCACCACTGCGTGTTGTTTACACTGCGCTTTGGCCAACGTGCACCTCACTTCGGCACGTGCGCCAAAAACCCCGCTGGCTCACCTGTGCCAGGTGTCTCCGGTACGCGCTGCAGCGGCCCGACCTGCCGCAGCTGGAACGCGGTCCTCACTTCGTGACAGCTGTACGCGTCCGCGTCGATCACGCTCGCCGCGAATATGACCGCGGACAAAATCCAAGCGGGTCCGCAAGAAGTTACGCGTGGGCATATTCCTCGGGACATTGCCGCATCTCACACCAGGTATCCGTGTGGATAGCTCACTGTAGCCTGATGTGGGAACTGCTGTGTGACAGTGTTGGAAACAGACGGCACTTAAGTTCAATGAAGCGACGATGAGTTCAAACATCTGACAAGCGTTTCCCCCCCCCCGACCGATTCTCACATTATTGGTCGGGATGAGTGTGAGCGCCTCTCGGGAGAGGTTCGGGGTCTTCTCTTGGACAGAGGGAGAGTGTTGTGGGCTGAAGCCAGTCTGCCTGCCCCGCGATCAACACTTTGCAGTGGTCGGCTGTCTGCACGCCTGTTTCCAAAGCTTTGCGCATACTCTTCCCCTCCCTTTCTGTTTACTTCAGCTAAGTGGCCCGGCTGAAACTCACTACAATATCCCTATAGGGAGTTGCTGTGCCGGTATTCTTATAACAACAGTGGAATCCGTTTCCTCTGTTATCAATAAACAACTGGAGATTGTTCATTATACAGTTTGTTTTATCTGCATCATTGGAAGTTTTGCTGCTACTCTGTATGCCCCCTGAGGAAATCACTTAAATCTGAGCTGTTTTTGGAGCTACTTTGTCACAAAATAATATTTAGCATCACGTTATTACAATAAATTATTCTCCATTTGGATTAGATAGATTAATTAGCGTTAGCCCATCTCTGATCTATAAACTAGAATTTCAACTAAATTTCATGAAACTAAAAGAGGACCTTTGCTTTTATTTAAAGTTATTCTCTGGATTTTTTAACATAACCTAAAGGAAATCTACAAATCTGTGCTGTCTCCTCACTATCAGGACTAAGGATGGGCAGTAAATGTAGATAATGTAGATAATAGACATCTTATAGGCACACAACAATTTAGTTTACATTAATGATTGTTGAGTATAGCAATTGACTTTACCTGCATAAAGATGAATCTAGTGTTTAATGTTGTCTAGTGTGAAAAGTTAATTCTGGATTTACGTTGCTGCCATCTACTGGTGAAAGTGTTTAGTGAAAACAACCACATTATGATGTGTTTCTACCATGGATGTATTACACATGGTTTCTACAGACTGGGGATTATGCAGACTTTGATAAAGTTGTATTCCCCCTGTCTCTGTCTATGGAAACATTAGAGAGTTAGAACATACACTCAAACAAGTTCTTCAACAGTTAAATTGCCATTATCCCACCAGTTTAATTTTCCATGTAGACACAGGAAGTGTATTACACCTTTATCCAGAAGCATTTTACACTCCTCACACCACATTTCCTCAAGTAAACTTAATGTGTTCCTTTCACATATTTCATGTTAAATACTGCCCTCTCTTGGAACAACAGGGTACTACATCTGTTATAGGCTGCAAATAATTCCGCAACCTATTTTTAAAGATTGGGTATATAAATAAATGATTATGTTAAAAGTTGTTATGTCGTGGGATGAGGACACGTGTGTTGTGTGCATTTGTTTTGCAGGACTACTGCAGAAGAGTTTTCCATTCTGTGTTGTCATCTTAATCCATAGGGTTTAACTTTTTTTATTTTAAGTTTGGGGGGAGAGACCTACTGGGAACAAAACTATTGTCATCACTGACAGTCACATGTCACACTGACAGCCATATGTTATATGATGCTGTCATGTGTAATACACCTGCACTATATGCATCTTTTTGGCACTTAACATGACATCTTAAACTGAGCTGTGAAAAAGGTATGGCAGCTGGAACTGCTTTAAACAGTAAGCACAACATATCTATAGTACGTGTATAGAAATGTGGTTCTATAAGAGTATAAAGTCTTGTTGGGGTGAAGTCACGGTGGAAATGTAAGCCTCTGGAACACCTTTCAAAGCAGCCCAAAAACCTGGTTGAATGACAGCTCATGAACCTGCTGACCGTGGTACTGAACCGCATGTCTACAACCCAGCTTCTATTTGGACAAGGCCCCGCCATCCTGTGACCTCCATAACACACATGCCGACGCTGCCACCCCTAAACAGAGAATTGACTCACGTTGACTCCGGTCCAGGGGGTTCAAGTGGTGGGTTAACACAGTGCTATAAGACCTGTGGACAAGCCCTGTGATGAGTAAAGTAAGCAGGAGCCACAGCTGAGAAGACAACTCAGTAAAAACTGAAACCCTACGAACGGATTGCAACCAAACCATGCAAACGCTTGTTAGATGGTTACTAATTAAAACCGAATATAGTGTCAAGTGCAATAAATAGCATAATGTTCCAGTTTACTCACTGTATCTCCTTGTATCCATTGGTAACAACTTTCTATCTGTATAAATCATTCCAGCAGAGGAGGCTCTTGAGTTAAGTATAGTATGAATTATGGCCTGATGACAGATGTGATTCAGATTTACACAGGGGGTTTTTACTGCAGGGTGAATCATAGCAACAGATAATCTGAGTGTGGATACCGCATGACCCCTAATTGTGACAAAATATCTGGCCTCTGCAAGGCTAGAAGCATTATCTCAAGAAGTCTACCTCATCCTTCCTGGCAAGTTTGGAGGCTTATTCTGTGGAGTATTGTCTCAAAGCAAGTCAAAAGCTATTTACCCAGGGATGTGCCAGCACATCCTGACCCAAAGAACAATCAGCTCAAACTGGAAACAAGGAAATGTCAACATGATTTTCAGGAAAAAGGTACGTTTTGTACCTTTCAGAGATGATGAGTTCTACCTCTGAACAGTCATGGTTTTCAGTGAGAGCTTTTACACATACAGTATTTGAACAGATGAGTACAACCTGCTCTTATGTATTGTTTTTCCATTGCTGTATTTCCAGCATAATTTTAATTGATATGATGCCAAAACTCACAATATTTTATATTAACAAATCAACTGATTCATGTAGATTCAGAAAGTCTCAGCATGAACTTGGTGGCCAGAATCAGAGGTGAACATTGTGTCCCTGTGCTTAAACAGTTTCCCTCAAGATAAAACGCGTTATTCTTCTCGACACCTCATATTCCACCTCAGTCAGAAACTGAATACCAATGGTGCTGCATGGGGACAGAAAATTATAAGCAAATTCATCATTAGGAGCCAATAAACACAATGTCTATGCTGGCAAAGCAATACCTTGGTTGTTATTTCGGTGGCTAAGCCCTGTGGTTTTAAACTGATGCTACACAACAATATTTGTCATATAGTAGGAATCTTAGCCAGTGCAAAACTTGCTTTTTACCTACAGTTTCTTTGTAGAGTCTCAATGAAACACTCTATAATAAGATACTCTCATTTGGCCCCTACATTTTCCTACATGTACCTGTTATTTAAACAAAGTCATGACTGTTGTTTCCTGCAGTATTGGGTATTTATGAATAACAAATGAATGTTTTACCTGGTTTGTGCCTTGACCGTCTCTCAAACACCTGCTGTGACAGGGAACCACCAGGTGCGGCGCTGTCGAGCAGTTTAACCCACAGATAAATAACTGGTAGAAAAGGTGAGGAAGTTAATTAATTTGCACCTGTTAATTTGTTCCGTGAGCGAAGAGACAAACATGTTTCACCTTTCGATATAATTAGAAATGTTAGTATTCTTGTTAAAATACAACAGGAGGCCTGGAAGATTTAGAAACAACCTGAAATATGATAAATACGACGAAAACCCATAATTAACGTGAGAGTCGACTTACTGTTCACTGTAAGCTAACGTTACAACATTAATTCAGCTAATTCACTTACAACAGGTGTTTCCACTTTACCTTAATGAGCATCCAGAATAAGAATTAACGAGTGAAAGTGCCTTTCCTGAAAAAAGACGTGATGTACAACAGAACAGCAAACACATTGAACAACTCTAAACGTTATAAAGGCTGTTTTTAGACTTTAATAAATCTAATTAACATTATATGGTCGATGTCAGCGTTGATGGTTGCAGATTTCCCCATAAAAAAAAGGGGGTAGCACAATAAGTAACACAATGGTGTTTGATTATTTTGATCATGGGTTTATACAACAAACAGTAACAAAACTAAAAATAATAAAACATAAAAGTAGAAAATCACATTGGAGACTCTGGGAACATTTTATCAAATGGGGCCACATTGTCTCATAACTGTGTTAGTTCAGGGGTCCTTGATGTGAAAAAGTCTCATAACCACTGGCCTTCAATGATAAATTTCTGTCACTGTCAACAAAAAAATATATGAAATGTAGACATTTTACCTCATGTAATGCAGAGTGAGGTGTATTTTCACCTGTTCTTTATGTCTACAGGCTAAAGACAAAGATCTTAAAGATCCCATCCAGACAGAAAGTCTGTCTAATAACTGCAACGTTGACTATTCACTTCCCAGTTCTTTTCTGTATAAAGGGCACAGAGCACAGAGAACCATGCATGGATAAGCAGCTCCACCACTGGTGAGTATGTTTGCATGGGTGAGACACTGTGAAACACATTGCATTTGTACCACTGCCTCTTTACAATTTCAAAATGAAAGACTTATGTTTAACAGTTTTTCTTCAATTGCTTAAGCCCATTTTTCAATTCCAATCACTGCACCATTTCACACCTTAATTGTTCTTGCCTGAACTTGGTCAGCAGATGGCGCCAATTACCTGAGTTTTTAGTGCTCATGGCAAACTTGATGCTCATTTATGCAGGTTTGGTTTTCTGTGCTGATGTGATCTCTTCTCGTGGTTTCTGTCAGAAGTCTGGATGCGGTGTTCTGTAGTATCTGTAGGCGAGTGAAGGATGATTGATTCCAATGTATAATGACGGGTGGAGATGAATGCATGGATGACAGTTTCTAAATTTTTGAAGGAGAAGAATGATTTGAGTTTTGCATCAGTGCAGAGTTGGAAGAGGCTGGCTTTTACAATGGAATTTACTTGTTTATCGAACTTGAGTTTGGAATGGAAAAGGTTTTTAAGATGTGGTTTGATGAAGGTGGATAGGTTGTCAAGACTGAAGTCAAATTGATACCGTCAGGGGGGCCAAATATTCATCCTTTATAGTCAAACCTTATCTTGAATTATACTAATCTCCTGTATCCTTAGTAACTGTACCCTTAGGAAAAGAACTGTACTTCTGATTTTAAGAATCTCCCCACTAGAGCACACCTCATTCTAATTATTAACAAGCCTTCAAGCTAGTTAAGCTAGTAAAGCTAGATAACGAGTTGATAATTAGAATCAGGTGTGTTGGAGTGGGGAGATTCCTAAAACATGCATGATGGTAGCGCTCCAGGATCAGTGTTGCTGACCCCTGGTATATACACAGAACAACAATTTAATTAACACAGAATAATGACATTAATTAGCATTTACACCATAATCAGAACCCTGGCTACAAGTTCTTCTTTTCCTCTTACTGTACTGTGTGATAGTGGTTATGAGCAGAATGTTTGCACTTGTGATGCAAATTAAACTCATCCAATCCTTTGACTGTGGCCTTGTGGAAGGATGAAGTGGCTGTGGCATCCATGGAGGAGGATCCCTCATTCTGTTGCCTCATGCTGTGTCTGCGTCCACAAAGTGAGTAGACAGTCTGTGGGGGCTTTAGCCCATCAGTTCTGGCCCTCTAAACTGGGGATTTAAGGGGCTTACAGGGGGGTTAAATCATCAAGATTGGAGTCCTCAACCGCCTGTTTGAGAGATTACGCCTTTCAGCCTCCAATTTTCACCTCTGTCTTGGTGGAGCAGTGGGAAGTGTGGAGGGTAGTCGTTAGAGGCATGCCTCCGCTTGATGCCTCTGGAGTGAGGAAGTGGTGATAAATGAGTGTTGAAAAGCTTAAATAAGGAGAACATTAACTCATGCTGGGTAACTGGACACTGAGGAACTTGTGGATAAGAATTTGGTTCAAGCAATGGAGCGTCTTGGATTCAGAAATCCTTCAATAGGGCGTGTCGCGCTCTGGTGGGATAGGTGTGCAAGTAGAAGCAGACATAAAACATGGATTGGTCAGGAGGTGTCTGCACAGTGCTGGTCAGAGAAGGAAACTTATTTATGCTCTATTTCTCTCGGGTGGAGATGTGAGGAGTGGAAGTAAGCTCTGCTGCATCTTTAATGACACTCTGACATCTTCAGTGCCACTGTCTTACTATTCATCCTTCCTCACCTGCACGGTAGTCCTAGGGGAGGCCAAGGCTTTCAGTGGTCTTCATACCAACACAAAAAACACACACACAATCTTCTTAGATGTTTACAGATGTACTTCTTCCTGATTTAGGCACAAAAACACTTGGTCAGGGTTATGAGAAACATTGTGGTTTAGGTTTAAAATGAACTTGATGGTACAAACGTCTGTCGGTATAAAATGTCCAGTTTCACAGAAGTATCAAATGGACATCTCCCACAACTTTTCCAACTCCAGTGCATCACACGAAAGAGTTAAGCTATTCATCAAAATATCCTCCAGGTAATAAAAGGCGAAACTCAAAAAGAAACATTGACATTCAACGTATCTGTGGCTTGTGGGGAACGTAGACCAACATTTCCCTCTGGAGACTGGGCCGTGTATTTATAAGGGCTCTGTTTCCTTAGTGGTGGTTAATTGATTGGTATAATGGCTTTTATAGACTCTTCATTAGCCTGTTACAGCAGAATCGATACAACATCATGTCATGCATGATTGAACCAAGCACCAGGCATCTGCCCTAGGCCACATTAGCGCGTATTAGTAAACAAGCATTAATGTCATGATGTTAGATACTAGCAAGGTAATGTTAGAGTCAGTTTAAATACTGAGTGACATAGTTTGCAAGCTACTTAACAACATATCTGACAACATGTGTGGATCAATGATTACTAGTGGACTAATTTACAAATTTACTAATGTACGAAAACCTATTTATAGTCCACAGAGGGTGATATGTGTCTTCCTATAACACCTGACATTTATCCACAAGTCATTTATTTGGTCAAATCCAGTCGTTACTCCTGCAATTGTGCTATTTAACCATCTTAGACAAAGGGATACAACAAACTGATAAAATTCATAATAACAACAGCTACCACATCATTTGAATATGATAAAACATGCTTTCAATAATGCATTCAGGCACCCAACTTTCTGTCTGTGTGTAAATGGTAAAGTAACCAGCATTGAATCTTATTGCACCCTCCGTTCTGTCCCTGAGGGAGTGTCCTCCACCGTTCACAAAACAAAAAGTACTGTTGTGCACGTAGGTGGAAACATTTGTTTAACCCATTCACCCCTGAGATTCCTCCTCACTGTCTGTGTTCATTGAACTCTGATGGGATTTAAATACTTCCTTTGAGATTGAACACATAGGCCGCGTACCGGGGTCAGGCCGGAGCCTTTGTGTGCTTGTGCATGTGCTTGGTGCGCCGGGTTGGGTCCGGATAGAGTGACTCGCTTTGTGTGTGACCAGTCGACCACATCCCCTACAATAGGCAGAAAAAAGGGGGTATCTCAGTGAGATCATAGCAATCGGCAATTTATGGCTTGTGGTATGTCGTCACGAGACAAGTGTTTGAACTGCACACAGAGACGTACTGATTAGTCTAATTTCAGCCTCTCGTACTTCTTTTTCCTTCCATTCCCCTTTTCTGGTAATTATACGCAATCCGGTGCAGTGGTTCATTCCGAGCCCCTGCTGAACTCATCAGTGCATTGTTGATCTTTTTTGGACCCCCCCCCTCCCCTTGCTGTGATTTTAACAATGCTATTTTCCCTTCTCTCCTGGCCGCACCACATGTTTGCGAAAACAGATTTTGGGTGCCTCCTCTCCCACTCCGGGATGTCTGTTTTACCCAGCAAAAGTGCAAGAGAGAACCATGGCTAGAGGGAGAGGGAAAGTGTGTGTGTGTGTTTGTGTGTAGGGAGGGGTGGAGGGGGGTTAAGAGAAATGGAGGGAAGGGTTGATGAAAACAACAGATCTCTGCTCCCTAATCCTTTTGTGTTGACGGTGTTAATCCATCCGAGCAAACCCAGCCCCCCCCACCCCGCCGCACACCCCTCCTGGACTGCTCACCCTCCCTCAACCCCTGCTCCTGCACCATACACCAGGCGCTCCCACCACATAAACAATCCACAGTGCTGCTGAAACCAATACTTGCCCCCCCTCATCCCACCCCCTCAGACAGTCAAGTAGAAATATACAGCAGCCGCAGTCGCCACCCATAACAAAACACGCAACTCCAAGTTCAACTCTATCCCTGCTTTCATCCTGTTCATCTCTCAGTAGCCATTGGGAGCAGGATCGCTCGCTTTGTTTGTCTATGCAAACATATTTTAATCTTGCATCAGCATGTCGATGCGTGTGTGTGTGTGTTGCAAAATCGTAGAGTGTTGTTTTTCCTTTTTTGTGTGGTTTGCTCCTCTTTGTTTTGGCTACTGTACGGTGTAATGAATGCACTTGAGAGCAACACGGCGAATTCACTGCAAGTGTTTTTGTGTCGTGGTCTTGTTTACGAGCTTCTAGGGGGGAGAGGGAGGGGGGTCTGGGGGAGAGAGGAGGGGAGCGGGGGGCGCTGTGGTTGCTGGGGGAAGAGGAGGTTGAGTCTAATGAGGTCACACCCTGGCAACCCAATGACTCCTCCCCACTCAGCCTTCCCCTCCCTCCCCTCAGCCCCCTCTGACTGTACCACCCACTCCCCCCTCCTCCCCTCCTCCTCCTCCTCCTCCTCCTCCCCGACAGAGAGAGAGCTCTCCGTGGTGCTGAAGCAGAAAAAAACACACACATTTGAGCTCCGGTTACAGCGCGGTTGCAGAGGGAAGGCGGACGAGACACACGAGATAAAAACATAAAATAAAACGAGTAACCGGAGAAAGAGTCTTAGGGGGGTGTGCATGTGTATGAAGATGAGTTGAAAACACAGCAAGGGAAATAGGAGTGGAGGAAGAGAAGAGAGAGAGAGAGAGAGAGAGAGAGAGAGAGGATGACACTCCAGTGGAAGGTTGCTACAGTAAGCAGTGGGCGTGTTCTTCTTGTTTGTGATCTATAGTTAGGAAGCCCGGTGTCATCTGCTTAAGCAGAGACCGGCTGTACAGACCTGTGTGGACAAGGGAGGCAGCAAGGAATCCTAAATCTTGGAAACAGCACTCTGCTCTACCTCGCTCTCCTGGATGAGGATCCCTTTCACCTGCAGGACACTGACACATTCCACGCATTTGGACATATTTAACCAGCAGAAGAGACAATCTGGGAAAGTAGACTTTTTTGTCTTTTTTTAAACTAGCATAAAAAGACTGTGAGTGCCTGATCTGCAGCTGCAAAGGGAGTCTGAGGTGACAGCGTGTGTAAGTGTGTAACTGTGCATTTGTGTCATGCTTGCAGCAGTTGCGGGTGCGGTCTGTTGCTACGCCGCTTCCCCCCTCCGTCTTTAGCATGTGCAGATGTGCAGAGCGGTGAAGCTGGCACCCGGCTCGGAGTTCGCCACCGCCACTGGAGGGGTCGAGTCTCCCCTTTCTGTACCTGGGGGGGGAGGAGGTAGCGCTGGGGCTGTGGAACCCCGATGGCCCGGCTCCCCTCTAGTGCCAACAGCCTGATCCTGGGCCACGGGGACTCCTTTTAGCAAGCCCGATCGGTTGGACCGTACAATGGATGGGAGTCTATGTGGATTTAAGTGGATTAGTGCACTGGTGCTCCAGCATAGGTCAGAGTTCACAAGCGTGCACTGGACTCGTCGGGGGGAAACAGAAGACACGTCGGTCCACAAACCAGCAGGGACACAGCCCCATTGTAAGTATGCTTTAAAACACATAAACCCACAAACCCTAAAGTAAACATATCAGCATCTTATACACATCATAATGCATGCAAAAGTATTTTTACTCTACTCAACAACAAAAAAAACACAGAAGCAAAGCTCCCAGGTCACCCTGCTGCACTGATGTTTGCACAACTGTGCGTATGAGCTTGTGTGTGTTTGTGCACATGTGCCCATGCGTGTTGTCACCAGATTGTTGGCCTTGCAATCTTTTTGACATTGTGTCTGTAGAATATCCACGCTGCCCTTCTCCCGTGACACGGTCGCCTGGAAACAGAAACGATGTGCCACTTTCATTTATTTTTTTCCCCCCCGAGTAAAGTGCACCTCTGTGTCCCAACTGTTGCAGGACATGTCAACTGGGTCAGCGGCAGACAGAAAAGACCAGATAAAAAAATAAATTAGAAAATGCATCAAGTGAAGGGCAAAGAGCAAAATGGGAGGGGGAGAAATTAAGCTTTGTTGAGAAAAAAAAACAGTCTGCTAAATTTGCAGGTTTTATATAGATGAGGAAATAAGAACAGCATTTTACATCAATGAGTTACAGGGAGGACAATCCAATGTGAAAGGCCTGGTTGGTAAAAACAGTGTGATAAACAAGCTGATTCCAGTGCAGAGTGCTGCTGCAGGCTTACAGGGATTAGGCAGACAGGCTTAATTCAGCTCAAACACTGTTTGAACTGTGCCTTTCCTATTTGCTGCACCCTTAGCACATCTACTGTAACCGCTGCATCTCGTTTCTACCTCAGAAACCAGGACTTTTTTTTTTCCTGTCCGGTTTCCGTAATCCGATCGCGCCTGTGCATCGGTGATAAAACCCTGATAAAAATCTCTGCACCACTTGACAACATACTCCTCTGCCTTAGTTTGATCTCTGCTCTGAGATGGTGATTACGTCTTATCAGTACTCTCCTCAGGTGCATGAAAAAGCTATGCAAAGCAGTGTTGAGGATGCTTTTTTAGGGCTGGCTGATAAACCCATTGACCTATAGGCCCCAATGCTGGACTTTGGTAATACACAGCCATGAGGTATAGTGATGCTGAGGATGGCCAGACAATGGCCAGTCTCTCAGTTGGCCCTGCAATCTCCATCTGGCTGCCCTCCAAGCCCCCCTTAACACCCCCACTACCCTCGCTGCCCTTGCCTTCCTAACACACACACACACACACACACACACACACCACACAAACATACATACAGTTATCACAAGCCCCCTCCCCCCTCCCCCGTCCCCCTGCACACTCACACACTCAGTGCTCCTCTCACACGTAAACAAGCACGAGTCTTAGGCTGATCTGAAAACACTGACCTACATAAAAAGCATGCACTGTCTTCTGCTCTTCCAAATTCGCGTTGGACTGTTGCACGTCACATATAACCGCGTTGCATGCGGTTGTTGCACACGCTCCCGGGCAGATGCATACTGTACGCACATGCGATCGCATCATTAGCTGCGTCTGGATCTCAAGTGGCTGCAAACGGCGCTACATACTGTAAACTGATTCCTGTTTTGTGACTGCACCAGTGTGGATGTTTTCATTAAAGAGGCTTTTCTCACAGATGCATACACGCGCTCTATTTGTGCACGCCATTGATGCTGTCGCACAATTGGCAAGAAGAGCAACTCAAGCAGATTATTTTTAGATCTTAAACATAAAATTCATGACAGTATACGTCAGAACGAGAGGACACCTTACTGTTGCTTTAAAGGCATGCATGAAAACGATGACATACATTTCAGTATAGCTGATCACCCAGCTGTTGTCATTATATTTTATTGGATGATGAAATTCAGGTAAAATAAAGGATGTTGCATTGATGATTTTGTCACATGATTATAATTGAGTTGAGTTGTAGTTATCTAATTCACTTTTTCATAGTCAATTTTCTAATAATAGAAGTAGAATGTGTAAATGAGCACAACTGTATGATGAATTCAGCTACACTGCAAAAACTGAAATCATAACAAATGAAAATGTCTTGTTTTTCGTGCAATTAGTCCAATATCAAGTAGAATTATCTTACTGCAGTAGTAGCAAACATTTCAAGAGAAAACAGGATATTTTCAGTTAAGATTTCAGTTTTTGCCATATACATTAAAACATAGTGAGGCTGATCACACACACAAACAGGCTGCCTGTAGCTGTCAGTAACAGTTGACTGGGTGTCAGCAAAGATGACAACAAGCCCTTTTATCAGTTTCATTCAGACACTCGCCTGGTTAAAGCCAATAATTTCAGCCAGAAAATGTGTAAACACAACTGAGAAAATGAGCAGCCGACGCTGATCCACAGCCAATAAGGAAACTCAAAACACTGAAGCTGATGGTTATGATTAACTGTAGCTAGATAGTGAGTCCCTTGGCGGTTAGCATATTTACATGGTTATGTCAGCTGTTTGTGTGTGTGTGTGTGTGCGCGCGTATGAAGGAAAGGGGAAAAAAAAACTCCAGGGAAAATGTGGACACAAGCATGATGCAAGTCTCATTACAAACAGGAACCTTCACAGTTAAATATGTTAAAAACAACAGCAACATCACACAAACTCAATGTGCGACATTATTTTGGTCCTGATGTAATCCAGCTTCATCGGTTCTCACTGAGGCTGACCTTGAAACATCAAGAAAGAATAATCACTGACACAACAAGACACTCCTGTACAATGCAACATTAGTCACTATGATCTTTGTTTGTTTCTCTCTTCGTGGCACTAACATTTTCTTCTTTTCCCTCACCAGAATGCTGTGGAAACACTTGAAGAATGATGAGCTCCAAAGAGGAGGAAACTCTCCGTTTTTTCCAGTACGTGGAGGAGAATGGGCTGAGAGCCTACAACGGCCTGGTAGCTCAAAACTTGGACCACGCCAGGAATGAGAGAAACAGGGCGTTCCTGCAGGAGAAAAACGACAAGAAGAGAAAACAGGAGGAAGCCATAAGGAGGTATGTAGGTGGAAATCAAAGCAAGAATTAGACAATGATGGGTTTATGTGCACAGAAATATCCTACGAAGATTCAAAAAACTCATTTCTCTGTTTTACATTTATTTAGGATCTGCTAGCTTTTCATGAATTAAATCCACAAGTCTTTGGAAAACACCAAGGAGACTCTATTCTGTACATGAAAAAGTCACTGGGTTCACTTCGGGAAGAGGTTGCATGGAATTGGGACAAGTGGCCAGAGAGTCCCTGTGGCAATGGCGGGTTGCCATATTTTGGGGGTTGCCAGCGTGGACTGGTACACCCCATGATCTAGAGAGGATAATTAATCTTTCACTTTTAGACTTATTTGGGACTTGTCCTTGGATGGAGGTCACTACTGCTCCATTTTTCAGATGGAGAGCTTTTTAGAATTAACAAGGAGAGGAGGGTGGGCTGCCACAGAAAGTGTGTTAGGAATCAAGGGTGTGAATGGACACGGTTAGAAGTTGCATGTTACTGTACACTTTTGTGATTTATGTGGCTATTACTGTTCTGAGAGAGTGTTATCATTGTCAAAAATGTTCAACATCCTTAAAGCTTGAACGTGTTTAGTTTTGTCTAACTTCATCGGGCATCAGATGCTCTATTTTGCATGTTATGATGAGCAAACAGTTGCAGCAGTCTCACTGTGCAGCATCCCTGAAAGTTAAAGCGAATAAGAGACACGCTCACAACGTGACTAGCACGTGGACACGGCGTGCTTGTGTTGTGGGGTAGAATAGCAAGCGATCGTTGAGTCATCAGACATGATAATGCGACATTGCAGACAGGTTAGAAACATGTTGCTGCGACATCACAAGTGTCATGAATCTGCTCTGGTGTTTCTGTGCATGGAAACATGAAATTCTATTATAATTATATGTATATGTATATTGTCTGTTTATATTGATGGATGGAATGAGAATGTATGTGTCAAGTCAAAACAGACTCTTGGGCTGTTGATTATTTATTCATTCATGTGCTTTTTTTAAATGACTACCAAACTATATTTTCCATCATAAAAGTCATAATTACAAAAGTCATAATTAGTTTTAAGAAAACAAGACTAGCACTTGAAATAAGCTTAATTATCTGCCAGTGGAATGAGACAGGGGTGACACGGTGGTGCAGGGGTTAGCGCTGTTGCCTCACAGCAAGAAGGTCGCAGGTTCAAGACCTCCTTGGTCCGGGGTCTGGGACCTTTCTGTGTGGAGTTTGCATGTTCTCCCCGTGTCTGCGTGGGTTTTCACCGGGTACTCCGGCTTCCTCCCACAGTCCAAAAACATGCTGAGGTTAATTGGAGACTCTAAATTGCCCGTAGGTGTGAGTGTGTGAGTGAATGGTGTGTGTGCCCCACGATTGGCTGGCGACCATCTGGGGTGTATCCCTGCCTCTCGCCGTAACGCGCTGGGATAGGCTCCAGCAGACCCCTGCGACCCTAATGAGGAATAAGCAGGTATAGAAAATGACTGACTGACTGACTGGAATGAGACAATTCTACTGAATATTGCACTAATTGTAGATATTTTCACCTGTTGAGATTTCAGTTTTTGCCATGCAGAGCAGCACATAGACCACTTCTACGTAGATGGTCAAACAATCTAACGATGCAGCTGGCTAAAGCTTATGGGATATGCTGTTCTTTGTTGTCATGGAATCCAACAAAATGATTTGTTCTGCGTGACACGGTAAAATGTATTTTTGTCGTCTGTCGAGACACTGATGTGATTTTGGAGGCTGAGTATTTATATGCGACCAGATGTTGCTCACAAGTGACATTTCTGTCAAAGGGTCATGCAATTTTAAAAGAGCTGTAATTGCTGCTACTGCTATAGACAGTATATTTTATGTATTGCATGCACATTCTAAGTCGACTTCAACTCAGGCTAAGACAGATACAGTTAGAGTTCTAAGAAGATCTCTCTCTTTTGTCAATGGCTGTCATTAACAGCACTCTGATGCAGTCCCCTACAGCAACTTGGTGAATGTTCCAAGACAGAGAGCAATGCCTGAGGAAAGTGGCATCTACTGTCCTACTGTCCTTCCACTGTCCCTCAGCTGTTGCCAAAGCTGAAATATTAATACACAGTCACTGGAGGAAGAGTCTAAAAAATTACTGGATTTTTCATGAGGCCTATATAACTAGGTCAATGAGACGACCCATTTCCGCAGCAACTGACTGAGACTGTGAGGATTCCTGCATAGCCTACATGCTTGCTTTTACACATTTGTAGGCACACTTGTGTACATGGGCACATGCACGTATCAATGGGAAGATCAGAATATAATAGTGTGAGAGGGAGAGAGTAGGAAAGAACAAATGAACAGTGCAATTGTATGTGAGGGGGGGAAAGAGCTTATTAGAGCAAATGTGTTTAAGAGTGGGTGGGTTGGGGGGGGAGAAAAAAAATTGTTAGAGGGAGATTAAGTGTGAGCTCTGTTGCAGGAGATGTGTTCTGCCTGGTGACAGCTGGAACAGCCATAGGCCAATCAGATCAGCACGTTAAGTTGGAGTGAGGCGGGCCTTCCTGCCTGCTGCTATCTCACTCTGGGGTTTCTTTTATTGTATTTCATCAGAGGAAGTTATTCATGCACACACAGATCATGAATTCACTCAAATATGCATGTGCATCCACTTAAAAAACAGACACATTTTCATTCTTATATATTCACATTTGCATGGAAATTCCTAACCAGTTTTGTTTTTTTCCTGCACCCTTTGAGCACAAAATGCAATGGTTACTGTTAGATTTCCAGCATTTTCTTTAGTTGTTTTGTTTCCTTTGTTTTCTTCAAGATCTCCATCAGCGTTTTGTTTTGCCTGTCTTGTTGTTGTTGTTGTTGTTTTTTTTCCCCCTGTCACATGGTGTCACAGTGAGAGAACCAGTGCTGCCCAACGACAAGTCAACTCCAACCGGTCCAAGTGCACCTGTGGTCTGTCCTCTAGCCAATCACTGGGCAAATATCCTATAAATAACCCAGTCACTACTACTCCAGTCACACCCACACACATACACACAACAATCCATGTATATGGTTGTGCACCTACAAGGAATATGAGACAGAGAAATTGTTATTCCTCTGCTGCTGCCACCTGGAGATGAAGATCTTCCACCTTTTGTTTTTCTAGAGACATTTCAGCCCAACAATGAATATTTAATTACTTCTGTGCATTTTAATTAGTCTTTATGTCCTAGTTAGTTCTTTAACATCAGCACTATTGCTCCACAGGTTGCTGTAAACACATGTCTTTCATAGAACCTCTGTCGTCTGTGAAACGAGAGACGCGGTTATGATGCGCGCACATGCCAAAGTGTTATGATGCACACGTGTGCTCTTATTATTGTTGTGGGTGGCAGCTGGTTTTGTGTCTGGTTTCTATGGGCACTGGTGTTGCTAGGCAAAGTTAAGCCCCCGACCAATGATCCCACCACGCCAAGCACCTTCTGTTCAGCAGCTGGCAAGGAGGGAGTTAGAGTCAGCAAAGTCACACACTGAGGGGGGTCACACACACATACACACACGTATGTGTAAATACAGTCCGGGAAATATAAGGATTTGCCAACATGTGCATGCAAATTCATCCCATTTCATGACATTTATTTAAACACTTAAATCTCTGTCATTAAGCTTATTTGTGCCTTCGTGATATGAGGATGATTAAATACACTACAGAGATGCAGTATGCATACATTAGCAAACATTATGTACAAACCAAACAGACAGATCGCGAGCTAATTTTCTATGTGATGCATGCAAACACCTGGACGCGCACACACACACACACACACACACACACAGACGACCCTCCTTTCCTCCATTACCACATTCCGCTCAGACATCATTAACACCCCATTCAGGCCAATCATCCATTTATAGGATTGATTGTGTGTGGGCTGGGAGACTTCCAGGGTGTCATTATGCGTGTGGCTGTGTGAACGCCATCGGTCATATCTAGGGTTAAACTCAAATCAATGCTTTGCCCTGAAAGTAGACCCTGTTTTCAGTAGCGCCAACACATTTGTCATTGTTAGCTCAATGCTTATAGGTCATTGACAAAACTGCCGTGTGGTGCTCCCTAAAAACTTGGTACCAAATAGTTTAACTCTGTATCTATGTATTTAAAAAATTAAAAACACATTATCAACAAGTTTAAAATTCCAGGTAGATTATATATTTAAAATTTACCATTCCTTTGCAGTTACACCATTTGACATTTCATGTAAAAGATCTGCACAAAATCATGACTTTTGTAAAGAAAAAAACAAATGATACAAATAGACTTGATGATGACTCTGTAGGTTAGAGTATTTGCTATTCTTGCTGTCTCCTGACAGAAATATTAGTATATTAGTAATATTAGTAATACTAATATACTACTATATAATATAGGATATCAGCCACTTTTTGGTAAATTGCTTGGGACAATAATACAATACCATATATGCCTTTTCCATGTATATTTATGAATAATAATGGCTATTTCTGATCATTTTGTGTTGGAATTATGTTATAAAATATAACTATTTAGGCCCTATAAATCTTGAAATATCCTCTGTGCCACTTTTTCTTGCATAAGCATTTCAGGTAAAATGGAAATCCTCAGATTCAGAATCAGAATTGTCTTTCTTGTCATTATACAGAACTGCAAAACAAAATTGATTTAATTACATCCCGTCCAAGAGAGACACAGAAAAACATAACAATACAGGGGTTACAGGATCAGGAGAACTTTGGTGCAGCCATGTGTGTGCGGCGCTACGATTATTAGATAAGAAAAGGGCTACATTAGGGGGGGGGTCAAATGTCAAACTGGGCTCCTAAGGGAGAACAACATGGCATTAGGAAAAAAAAACACCCCAGAACAAATAAGCACATGTAAAAATATAACAACATAAGGGGCTCCTCTTTTGTAGTCATTGGCTATAATTTCCAGAGGGCCTGGGACTTCTAAAGCTGAAATGGTCCATTTTACCTGATTTAAGCCTAATATTTCAGTTGGATATACTTTTTGCATCAGAGATCATGTTTTTTTTTTTTTTACACTTCCTCTGCTCTTCTGTTTCCAGGACAGGTGAGGACATAGCAACAGAAGGCAAGCACCTGCGTATGGGCTCCATCACCATGCCGGAGCCCCAGGAACGCATGCCCATGACCCACCCGCACGCCCTCGCCTGTGGCCAGGGCTTCTCTGTGCGCTCTCAGTCCCTCCACTCCGTGGGTGGCGGGAATGCCGGGAACGGCGGGGGA
The DNA here is from genome assembly GCA_030544235.1 of Lepturacanthus savala. Lineage (NCBI taxonomy): Eukaryota > Metazoa > Chordata > Actinopteri > Scombriformes > Trichiuridae > Lepturacanthus > Lepturacanthus savala. The sequence continues at coordinate 28,526,114 of CM060461.1, read as the reverse complement.
GAGGAGGAGGTGGGGAGCCCTACTTCCAGGAAACAGCCCCCACCCAAGCCCAGGAGGGACCCAGCCACTAAGCTGAGCATGTCGTCCGAGGCGGTGGACCACAGTCCCGTGTCCACCTGCCGCGGGGAGCGATGTGACGGTGAGTGATGGTGGCACTTCACACCGAAAACCACAGCGCTATATATAGCCACTGTCCGCAGTGCCCTCTTCAACCGCGTTCCCCCTGCAATGACATGACATCTAGCTTTTCCATGCATACTTCACACAAGTACCATTGTGGTAAAAAAATATTTATATATAAGTTAAATGGCAGTTAATTACAATGACGTTAAAACGACAATTAAAACATTTGCCATGCAAAGACATTATAACCTGCAGCACAATGAACTACATTTAAAGTAATGCTTTATATACAGCTCTGGAAAAAAATAAGACACCACTGCATTTTTTTATGAAATCAGCATCTCTACATGTATTTCAGCCATTCCATTCCAGCGTCAGTTGAATCCCAACACATGCACACCTCATTCTGCTTAAAGAGGAACCAGGAGTGGAATAAATCCACCCAAGACTTGTGGAGAGCATGACAAGATGCGAAATAAGGGTTATTGCAACAAATATCGATTTATGAACTCTTATGAGTTTGTCATTTTCTGCAAATAAAGGCTCTAAAAGATATTTCTATTTGGAATTTGGGGGAAATGTTGTCACTAGCTTATAAACTTAAACAAACATGTTGCTTTTGCCCAAACATACATACAAACATATGTAGTAAAATCAGAAAAACTGATCATTTTGCAGTGGTCTCTTATTTTTTTCCAGAGCTGTATATTGCATGACTATTTTTGTGAGGAACAGCATTCTTTCATGTTCTTCAGTGACCTCCACCAATATATTAAATGCCAACAACGCTGCTGTTCACATGAACATGTTTCATAGCAGGCTGGGATTTAAGACCTCAAGGTGTTTTGTTTATCCTTGAATATAATGTCAGTTTTTTTCAAATTCCCAATTATAAAACTACACTTTTATGCATATCCAGTTTGCACAAATATTTATCCCAAACTTTGGGCATATTGTCCCTTGTTATACTCTACATCCACTATGTCTTTTGCTCAGTAGAATGCAAAAGCTTTGAATGCTGTCCCAGTTTTTATTTCTGAGTGTAATGTCATGGTATAATTAATTAATTAATGGGAATTATGTTTGTGTGATTTAGTTCTGGCTCCATGAACTAACTTCACCCCAACAGATGGATCAGAGTACTATGCTGGCTACAGCAGGTTATTGGTCACACAGTCGATTGTCAAACCTGCAGATCAGTGCAAAGTGAGAAGAGAGAAATCACCAATAAAGGCAGAACGAATTTCCCTTTAAGGCCAAATTTAATAAATGCCTTAATCAAGGTCCAGTGGAATAACCCCTTAGGCAGTTTTCAGTCAGTTTCAGCAAAATAAACAAACACAATATGCCTATTTGGTCATGGATGAAAACGAGGGCATATTTATAGTGCATCCACTCCTTGCAAGAACAGCTTGAATGAATAGGATAAGAATAAATTGAGCTAAAGCAATGTTTCCCCCAACAAACCACAGACACAATCGCTGTTGGAGCAGATGCACAACAACATCCTACTCACAGTTGTTTTATTATTAGAAAAGAATCACCCACAGTACCTGTGCTGAGCATAAAGAAACAAGCATTGCAAAATCAGACTAATATTTACAGTATAATAATAGTCTTTGAGGCAGGTGGCTGTGGGAGCAGAGATTATTCAGAGGTTGCAGGAAGCTTTGACTCCATTTCAGTTTCGGATGCTTCATTTGCCAGTGCGATGTTAAAGGGAGTCGCCCAGCCTGGCTCAGATTGGTGGGGATCTCTCTGTGTGCACACAGATCTTCCTGGGCACCACGGCAACCATCCCACAGAAACAAGACCCCCCGCAGCTCGGCCAATCGCGGCACCGCCGAGCGGCCTGGGCCAATTGGGCTCGGGAGATGCCGAGGTCTGAGGCTCAGGAGCCAATCAGAGCGAGAGTGTGGGGGTGTCCCTGGCTGAGGGGAGGGTTGCGTGCTCTGTAGCTGGCGCTGTAGCAGGAAGGGGCGGAGCTTGTCGGAGTAGAATTCATTCAGGAGGAGCGATTGACCTAGATTCTGTTTCCCCAGGAGGAGTGTGTGTGTGTTGGTGTGTGTGTGTGTGTGTGTGTGTGTGTGTTGGGGGGGGGGGGGGGGGGGGGGGGCACATCCGCTACAGGGGGAGGGGGAGAAGAGGGAGCGATAGAGGAGAAGAGAAGAGAGCAAGAGATGTTTGGAGGGATAGATTCAGGATCAGTGCTGAAAGTCATCTCAAGAACCACCAGGCAAATCTATTTGCGTAGTAAATGCAACTGACAAATGTGGACACACATGCACACACACACTGTATGCAAATCTTACACACACACACACATGCTCACAAAGGCAGAGCAATTACACCAACATATCATATCAGTCCAATTAAACAACATTCCCAGGAACACATCTGGGTTGAACCAAATCTCCTATTTACACCTTATTAATTAGTGGTAATGAGGAGAAAAATATGTAACCAAATCCAAAAGGCAGCTGTTAAACAGGCTGTCACATCTACATTTCATCCTTTCAGTTCAGACATTTCAGAACATCAGCCTAGATAAATCATTAGACGACCTCCTAAAACACCTCCACAGATTAACATCATAAATTCTGAGACTTTTTGGTTTAAAACATGTCCTAATTTCCCTCTGAATGTGTAGGCATGTGTGCGTGTATATGTGCGTGTTTAGGAGCGTGTAGTGATGGTGGTGAGTCATACAGTTACGGGAAGCATGCGTGTGTTGGAGCCATCTGGCATCTGAATTATTAAAGGTAAAAAAAAAAAAAAATATCTGCAGTTTGAAGATTTCAGACATGGTCCGGCTCTTAACGACACTTATCCCCCCCTGCCTATCAGAGACAGCAAAACCCGATTGAGAGGGACAGTTCTATCTAAACATCTCCGAGGTTGACCTAGAAATACACTTTAAAGAACTCAGTACTATTGAGCGTTGGCCACTATTCAGCCCTGCACTATATAGTAGTATTTAGCCAACGTGAAGGCTGTACTATAGCCTCACTGCACCACATCTAAAGCGATTCACACTGCAATGCTACGTCACCACTATCAGAAAGAAGCTCCACGGCGTGTGTGACCCAGATACTATACTCACATACTGCTTCATTGCTGTATATGTGACCTAGAAACATGCATATGCCTCAACTATTCCCACATATCTGACTCAAGATTTTGCTCTCAGCGATACAGGTTTGACCCACATCTGACCCACAGAACTACATTTGGCTTTAAGTTAATGCAAATTATTCAGTTAATGATTAATAACCAACGATTCACAAAAGCAGAGTGTTGAATCTTGTGTTGCTTGGATTATGAGAGTCGCGCGCAAAAAAGGCAGCAATAGAAGAATAACGTAGCCAATAAATAACAAACCCTCAAACTGGATCGAAGTGCAATGATTTGTTGATTAACCACTTAAGCCCCAGGCTTATTTTTCAGGGTTTTTTGCTCCAAATGACAATAAATATAGAATATCTCTATAAGCATAAAGGTTATGTACTTCATCCTTGTATCAAAAGAAATCTACAACATGTGAGGTCACTACAGAACTGTCAGAATTAATTTATGTTGCTGTTACAGAGAAAATATAGTTAGTAGAGTAGTAGAGTATTGCAAAAAATCTAAAATTCTGTTTAACTACAGATAAAAATACTTAATTTAAAATTTAAACAAGACCAAACTGACCCAAATCAGGAAAGAAAAACTGCAAAATACAAGGATTCATGATATAGTTCAAAGTTCAAAGATCAATATTTGTCATAAAATCATAGATATCACAGAGGATCATTACAGAACATATAGAATATATTCTGTAAGATGTTTAAAAGGGAGATTATAAAGGATCCAATTAAATAAGCACACAAATTACTCAAATCTAAATTAATTATCAAAAGAGTGGTTAGTTCCAGCTCTACTACTGATATTATATTAAACTTATTGAATTGATGATGTGGATACTGATGATATATATTGATGCTGTAACAGTATCATTGTGTTTTACTGCAGATACTTTAGTGTTGTAGCTGAGGTTTTCTCATGCAATATATGACTAAAACTGAAAACAGTGCAAAAAGGTGAGTTTGTTGATCAAATTAAGAATATTCAGAAACTTGAATCTTGATAATAGAATAATCCTTTTATTAGTTTAAAGCAAAATTGGATTCTTGGGCCAAACCAACTCTCCAAGGGCAGCAGTTAATCAAAACACAAAGCAAGATCCTTGAATGCACCACCTTGGGCTGTGGGAAATTATAACAGGCATTTTTCAGTATTTTCTGTCATTTTATAGATGGATGTTTGTCAGTTATTAGGCTTGTGCTTGTGTTAAATTTTTCTTTCTCTTTATTCTTTAGCAGCTCAAGGATGCAGTGAGGACTGCAGGCGGGTGCCGCCACCCAAACCCAAGAGGAACCCCAACACGCAGCTGAGCGTCTCCTTCGATGAGTCCTACATCAAGAGTCATGGTGGCGGTGGCGTTTGCCCTCCCAGGCCGCTCCATTACGTCACTTCGCCGTGCGAGCGCCACCCGTCGCCGCCGCAGAGCGACGAGAGCCCGACGGACGACTGTGAGGACGAGCCCGTCTACATCGAGATGGGCGGCATCGACATGGGCGTACGGGAGCCACCGAGGAGTGAGGATGAGGAGCCCGGTGAGTCCGTGTACGAGGAGATGAAGTACCCGGCGCTGGACGACATGGAGTACCGTAGCGACCCTGTGGGCTGCCGCTCCGCATGCCCCACGCCAGCGCCATACGACCCCGAGCCCCTCAGCCGCTGCTCCACGCCACGGAACATCCCCCTCTGTGACATCCCGGCGCCGTTCCCCAACCTGCTCACCCACCGGCCCCCGCTGCTGGTGTTCCCCCCGGCTCCTGCCCAGTGCTCCCCAAATTCTGACGAGTCCCCCCTTACCCCTTTAGATGTAGCCAAGCTGCCAATGCTGGAGAACCAGTCCTACAGCAAGTCCCCGACCTCTGCTGCCGAGCCGCCCCCCTCAGCGCACATCCGCCGGGAGCTCACCGCCACGCCCACCCTCACTGTCTCTGGGCGCTCCTCGGCACCCCCCTTACCCTGCACCCTCTACAAATCCTCCTCCTCGTCCTCCTACCAGCGCAGCCACTCGGCCTGCCCGTCGCCGGTCAGCATGGGCCGCTGCCTCACGCCACTGAGCCTCATGCGGACGCCGCCCTTCGACACGCCCATGCCGTTCCCCGGAGGCCTGCCTCGGAGCGCCTCGGCCACACCCCATGGCAAGGGCTCGCCGCCCCAAGACGGCAGCGGGGGCCGGCTGCACGGCTCCATGCAGAATGTGTCGACGGGGCGCTCACGGACACCCACCAGCCCGCTGGATGAGCTCACCAACCTGTTCACCACGGGCAGGAACATGCTGAAGAAAAACGCCAGCGGCAGGAAGTCCAAAGAGCCCGGAGAGAGTGAGTCATTTCTGTGTTAGTTAACCACTTAAACCTCAGGCTAATTTTTTAAAATAGTTTTCCTTCAATCGATAGAATATTGAAAGAAAAAACTAAAATTGTGTTTTACTATAGATAAAAATACTTTAAGACTTAAAACAAGCTCAAACTGACCCAAATCAGGAAAATAAAATGAAATAAGCTAAATTATCTGTGATGCATAGTTCAATAATTAATACGGTAATACGGAGTTCAAAGGTCAGTTATTGATCCATAATATCATATAAATAACACTGAGCATCATTACAGTGCATACGTCTATTCTGTAAGATGCAAAAAAGTATATTATAAAGGGCCCAATTAAATACATACAAATACTGTGAATCTAAATTAAATATCAAAATAGTGGTTAATTGCAGCCCTACTACTGATATTAAACTATTTTCTTATTCTATAGATGCTGTAACAGTAACATTGAGTTTTTTTTTCATGCGATATATGAATAAATCTCAATGCAGCTCCTCTATCAGTTGGTTTTGCATTGGTTTTGTTGGTATATGCATGCATGACTGATGCAAACTCTGGTGCAAATAAACATTCTTAAAAAAATGAGTCTCCCATGCCCTCATCAGCCACAGTGTAATACATCTCTATTTTGCATTAACATGTTAAAACCCAGCTAAATTAGGAGTCTGTACATTAAATAAATCACTTTTATGGTAACCTGCAGGATTTTGCGGCTCTGCAACCTTCCATTTGTCTAATCTAGGCCTGGCGAGCCAAACTCTTATAGAGATCGTATCATTTAATCTGAGGGGATTAGTGACTCCAGCGGACAGCAGGTCTTTCAGACCTACTCATGGCATTAGGCCATCAGGCGGCATTATTTTATTAAATATGTAAACATTGTGTTTAAATACAGATAGCAGTGCCACACTCAAGATGCTGCCAATATAAATGAAAATGTAATCTTGTGCATAAGGCAAGCATTACTTTGGAGATAAAATAGCCCTACGACTATTCATTCAAACCTTTATTGAGTAGGATAAACCCCTTGAAAAGGAATCCTCCTGTTTTCAAGGGGGTCCTAGATGAGCTAAAATAAAGCACAATTAACAATCTACAGGTATAGAACAATGAAAACAAAGAATAACAAAAACAATAACAACAAAAAACAGAAACATCATCAAAGAAAAGTACAAAATGAGCACATCTCTATGGGAAAATGACCATGACAATGGTAGAATATGCCTAGAAAAATTGATAATTACAAATTGAGGATATATTATGTTAAAAAATCATGTTGATAAAACATCATCAAAATGTTTTAAAATATCATGTGGAAAGCTTAACATGTCAAAAAAATATATATACATATATAAATCTTGGCTGTCAATGCAATAAAAAATGAACAAAAAACCTTCATTAACAGAGATTTATTAAAATGCATTTTTATACATGAATCAGAAGAAGAAGAAGAAGAACTGCAAACAGTCCACACAAATCCATCCTCATTTCAGCGCTCTTAGCAACTACAACATAGCAACAGTGGAAGGACGAGAAATCCCTGTTTCTTATTTGCAGAATCCCTCCCCATGGGTAACGCAGCCAATCACGGCTCAAGGCACGCCACTCTACAAAGGAGCAGCGACCTCCTGACGGGGATAGCTGTGGCACTGAACTCAAAATCTACACCTGATCAGAGGATTTCAGATTCTCTTTTCTGTCCAATCAGCACATACTCCAACTCATGATTAAGCCAATAGGGTAGCTGGAGCGGCTGTGCGGATGGGGGGAAGAGTAGAAACTGAGATGGTTTTGATTTCTTTCCCTGTTGACTCTACTGAGATTCATCTTCCAGTTGATGCATGCATGTGCCAATTAGTGCACATTTGCTGTTAGATTAATTATATCTCACTAATATCTCATACTAAGCGATGGATAGATCGGTAAGTGGTGCAGCCATGTGCCAGGAATTCCCAGTGATGTCTTACCAACGAGACAGATTTGTTCACTAACCCCATATGGTTTGTACACTGTGTGCATATGTGATCTATACATGGAGGTTGGGGGGGCTGTGCAGACAGGTCTTTATAGATTATTTATTTATCATCCCAGCACCTGTGCACCTGCGCCACATGGGGCTGAAAGACTGACAGGTTGCATGTGTTGCTCTGTGACTGGCTACAAACACATGAAGTGTGATGAAAACGCATCAAAACCTGAAACACAATGGACAGGGTTCATTTTTTTTCTCCCTTTCTGAGGCGATAGAGGCAGCAACAGCTAGCCTGACCCACTTTACCGACCGGTTAATCGCCCCACTCGCTCTCGTACACACACATGCATGCACACACACATAACATAGCGTGTATGACACATGTGGGCACGACAGGGGATGCTTGTGCATGGCACTGTATGTTAAAGCTCGTATAGGAGCTGTATAGAGGCACAGCTACATGGAAATTAATCATGTGCATACATTTTTATTTGTGCAGTGATGATCTATAAGCCTTGAATCGGTGACATACTTAAGCTTCCCTCTTAGTGTTTACTACGAACACACTCGCACACACACACATGCACATACTGGTGTATGTGCAAAGAGTCAGAGCACAAAATGTAGCTTTGAATGAAAAGAACTGTGTTACACACATACCTCCAATGATAGTTAAATATTTAGTACCAAATACTATAGATATATATATAAATTTATTTATTGATTCAAACTCTAACTCTAACCCTACTTCATTTAACTTCTGTAGAAAGAGAAGAGCATATTTGCTTAACTACAAATGTATGAGTTGAATTGATTTATATAAAAAAATGCACCATATCTAATGATAGTGGATATCATCCACCATGATTCTAATGCCACATATTGATGTATCTGCCTCCAGTGGTTTACAGCATCTGCTTTAATGAGTAGTGAGTGACACCTAGAGGATGTTCTGTGTAGTACAGCAACATCAAACAGAAAAAATATATCTTTTAAGACTGCATAACTTGCTGCAAAGAGTAGTAATAAAGCAATTATTTATGTGATAATATATTTTATAAATGGGTTAGTGACAAATAATAGTTGGCAAGATGAGAAAGTCCCCAAAAAAATGTATTTTAAGAAGGTCTCTAAAAATGTACATTGTGTATTTATGTTGGTTTCTTGTTAAGTCCATTTTTATTTTTATTTTATTTTTTTACAAAAATCATAATTTTGTGAATTTCTTTTTTACACAAAATGTCAAATGGTTTAACCAAAAAATAAGAATTCAATTTTAAATATATAAACCACATAGAATATAAAACTTGTTGATAGCATGTGTTTTTAGGTTTTCAAAACCTTTTTAAGAGAGTATCCAGTACCAAGTTTTTAGGGTTACACCAAACAACAGTTTTGTCATTGACCCATGTATTGATTTTTTTCATTTCATTCATTTGGATTTTAGAATTGTCTGATGACTTTTGTCTTTTTTTTCTCACAGCTGAATCCAAAAGCAAGTCTCACAGTGAGTCCAAGCGTGAAGGGAAGGACCGCCATGGCCACGGCCACAGCAAGGAGTCCAAGCGAGACAAGGAGCGCCACAGCAAAGACTCCTCTCACCGCAGGGACAGAGACAAAGACAAAGACAGGAACAGAGACAAAGACAGAAACAAAGAAAAAGACAAGGACAAAGACAGATCTGGTAATGTAGAGTCTCTTTCCCATAGACGCAACAGCAAAGACCGAACTTGTAGCAGCGTTGACGCGCCACCTATTCGCAGGGACAGCAGGGACCAGGGCTACAGCAACGTAGAGCCCGTCCCTGTGAGACGGGACTCCAAAGACAAGGGTTCCTTAGAACCCATCCCGTTGATAAGAAGAGACTCCAAGGACAGAGGGGTCAGCAATGGGGACCTGATGCCGAGGAGGGACAGCAAAGACCGGACCGGGGGGCACGGAATGGAGTCTTTGCTGAGGCAGGACAGCAAAGACAGAGAGAGACTCCTGGACCAGTCGCCCGAGCTGCTGCCACGGCAGGACAGCAAGGAGCGCGCGAGGAACGGCGTGGACTGCAGACACGAAAGCAGAGAGAGACTTCTGGACCAGCCGCCCGAGCTCCTGCCCCGACAGGACAGCAAAGAGAGAGCCAGGAACGGTGTGGACCCAAAACATGATCGGGACAGGCCTCCCGAGCTTCTGCCCCGACAAGAGAGCAAAGACAGAGCCAGGAGCGGGGTGGAATACAGGCACGATAGCAATCGTCCTGATCTGTTACCACGTCATGACAGCAAAGAGAGACCAAGGAACGACAACGAGCACAGACATGAAGGAAGGATAGACCAACCGCCGGAGATCCTTCCCCGGCAAGAAACAGCCAGGAGCAACAAAGAAAGGGTTGGGTACGGCGCCGAACCCAATCGGAACTGCCACAACGGAGGGGATCTGCCTCCTCCGCCTCTACCCAGGCAGGACAGCAAAGACCTGAGCAGGACAGGCCTGGAGGCAAGGCGGGACAGCAAAGACAGGAGCCTGAACGGCTCCGAGCAGCACCATCACGACGTCAAGAACGCCAAAAGCCCCACCGCAACGGAGTACAGGTGCGACGGAAAAGACAGAGGGTACAGACCGGACGGGACCCCCCGACGGGACAACAGGGCCAGTTTCAGCACAGACCAATCAAAAGCACAAGAGAGGAACGGAGGAACGGCGTCAGGGCAGCACTCATCCACGACGACGCCGACCCATCATGGGAGATCATCGGGGAGCCCCCCAAATGGTGAGAATTCAGACCTCAGATACATAGGAGAATGTGACAATAACCATAGATTCACACTTTAATGTTGTACAAAGACACATTCAGCTGAAAACATGTTTAGATCTGTTCTTATTACATATGACTTTACATGATTCTTCTTTCTTTGTAGATCTGAAAGCAGCAGTTAAGTATGGCCGCTCACCTTCTATGCCTGCTAACCCGTCACCAATGGGAACTCCACAAAGGAGAGCAGCAGAGACACATCACAGCCAGGTATGGACATCCACTTGTTTTTCTTTACTTCTATCTGTATCTTGCTTAAAGGTCCATTTTTGTTGACAAGTTCCTTTTTAATTGTAAGGTCTAGTTGCAATATTGTGTAATATAACATTAATAATTTCCAAGTATTGTATAGTGCTCAATCCACAGACATGTACACAGCTCATATATGTAGAAACTGAGCTTTAAAATGAGCCAACAGGACTTCTATGAAGTTATGAAGTCACAACTACACAGTCACTGCCCACACCCTCAGTTACAGCCTTTGAAATCAGCCAATCAGAGGAAAGGGTCATTAATATTAATAAGATTAACAAAAAACAACCTGTTCTTTCCAGAGTTGCAGAGGGAGGATAAGTGAAACTACATAGAGATGTTTTTTAGTACTTAAAACCACAAATCTATATGTTTTAGTTTTAGTTCGATACGCATAGGGCTGCTCGATTATGAAAAAATCATTATCACGATTATTTTGGACAGTATTTAAATCGTGATTATTTTTCACTTACACAATGCATTCATTCCGCATGCACCATGCATAGATATTACATTCTGTTAATCTTGCACATTATGTTGCTTCTGTTCCTTGTTGGATTCTTTGAACCTGAAATGTTCCCATATAAGAACTTTTCTGACCATTTTTCTCAACCAAACAAATCTACCCTCCCTCTGCCATTTTAGTTGCACTGTCGAAATAATTACACATCTCATTCCGAAATTGTGTAAAGAAAAATGGCAAATCATCATTTCAATCTCTTCTATTCCTTTTTTTTCCTCTGTATCAAACCACACATGCAAGCGTTATTTTATGGTAAAACTGTTTAGCTCAAAACTGAAAAAGTCATCCTCACTTCACGTCTGTCCTTTCAGATGCCCCAGATGCCGTGGATATGCGGAGACAACACCATGCTCGAGCAGATCGAGAGGAAGCGCACCCTGTGTGCGGAGATCCGCTCCCGACAGCACCCGCACCTGCAGAGGTCGGCGGAGAGGCCTCCTCCTCCTCCAAACGACAGGAGCGAGGAGCGGGGCCAGTGCAAGCAGGAGAGCACCTCGGTCCTCCCGGGCTGGGGGAAGAGCAGCGGCACCAAAAAGATCCGTCCTCCCCCGTATCCCACGCAGACAACCGTGTTCTGGGACACAGCAATCTGACAATTAACGACATTTAAACACCTCCCTGCTACACAAACCCCCTCCAAAATTCCCCATATCCTCTCTCTTCTGGGCTGTGCTGATTCTTCCCTGCGATATCTGGGGTCGCCGGGGCAACCAATAAGAGCACCGGGAGGGGGGGATGATATACTCGCTGATGTCAAAGGACAATGGTGGTTACCATAGCAATATTTCTGCTTGTTCAGGTTGTCATGTTTTCTTATCATCACTGGTGATATTTGATATTTTTCTATTTCCTGTGACTGGATTCTTGTAATATAATTAGTAGAATAGATATTTGATGAATAGATATTTTCTAAATCAGATGGGGATTAAAAAGCAGCTTAAATTATGTATAGTAGATGTAGATGCAATCTAATGTTTGTTTTTATTGTTATTTTACATTTGAAAAAATATCTATCGATACTTGTACTGTAGTAGCATAATTTTCTTATGCCCAACTCTTGTTTGTGCTCAAAAGGGCACTAAAATGAATGGACTATTCGATTCTGTCTATATATACTTTGCATTTTTCACTGTCGTATCGTAAATTGAGGAGTCGCGTCGACGTGCTTTAGATTACAGTGCCCTCCATGCCTGGTCCAGTAAGTTCTAGAATGTACAACAGTCAGTCCTAGAACAGAAAACGGAAAAACTTGTGTGTGCTTCAGTTTGTATATTACGGTGAGAGGCTGTGTAGTCACTTCGTCAAAAGCCTTTTTGAAGTGGTTGAATTGTTTTTTATAGGAAAAAAACCTGTCGGCTGGCATGTAATAGAGGACAGAGAAAGCGTGAAGAGACATCTCTGCTGTAATTCTATGAGGGTGGGTTGGGGAGGTAGTAAATTAGAAACATACATTATTAACAGTATAATTTCCAAAAAACAGCCAAAGCCTGTTGAAGCGAGATATATACGGTGTGGTTGCACTTTGGACGGTTGGTTATTCCGAAATGGGGGTTTTGGTGGCAATAGCTGGCAAACACCAGCGCCCTTACTTTGCCATGCACATTGCGAGCACCGTAGACGACCAACATGTAAATACTTGACGCCAACGACCAGCCCCGTACAATCAACGCCTGAGCTTTTTTAGGGACATTTCTTGATTTTAACCGCAGATTATAATAGCCATATGCACTTGCTTAAGAAATAACTTTCAAGATTATGCTTATATATATATTTTTGGAAACGTTGCGAGCGAGCGAGCCGTGCCATGTTTAAGTTTTCGTTTCTTTTGGCTTGGGGAGGTAAAAGCCTTCAGAAGACCGGCTGCGTGGGATATATATGCAGTCGTCGATTGGTTGGTTGTCCCTCACAATATTCCCGATCCGATTGGCTGGCAACCATCTTAAGAGATCAAAATATCGCGTAAGGACCTATAACATGGCAACAGCTCTACCCGGTCAACAGGACAGGGGTTGCACAAAGGCCTGCAAATCGTTGAGGCTTCGCAAAGGAAACTGCACTACTCATCATCTTCAATCACATCGAATCAGGCTGGTAACATACACTACTGTTCAAAAGTTTGGGGTCACTTAGAAATGTCTTTATTTTTGAAAGAAAGGCATTTTTTTTCAATGAAGATAACTTTAAACTAATCATAAATACACTCTAGACATTGCTAATATGGTAAATGACTATTCTAGCCGCAAATGTCTGGTTTTTCTACATATAGATATTATAGGTGTATAGAGGCCCATTTCCAGCAACACTCCAGCGTTCTAATGGTACAATGTGTTTGCTCATTGCATCAGGAGCTAATGGATGATTAGAAAACCCTTGGAGCTATAAAACTGACCTTTCATTGACGATTATTATTATTTCAATATCAAATCATTATTTCTACACTTGTCAATGTCTTGACTATATTTTCTCTATATTTTACAACACATAGTGGTAAGTAAAACTGTGACTTTTGATGGCAAGCACTAAATTGTCTGGGTGACCCCAAACGTTTAAATGGTAGTGTACACGTCCCTCTCCCCCCTGATCTCTCCCTCTACCTCAACCTCTTACTTACATCTTCGAAATTGGTTCTCTTTTGCACATTCGAATGCAATGTCCACATTGCCAAATTCATATGGGTTTGACTTATGAGCTGGCCCTCGAGAGTGCAAGTGCAGTACCCCCTCTGGTGAGAATCAATGCTACAGAGGTCCCCTCTTTGTCGTACCTGTGTGTGTGTGTGTGTGTATGTGTGAGGGAGAGAGTTGCGCACGTGTGTGTGAGCGCAAGTGTGTGTGTGTGCCAAGCTACACTGTATGCAAGTTGAATCTTTAAAAAATGATTGTTTTAAGACATTCACTTTGCCCTATCCATGATTTTGGTGGGTGAAGTTTCGGAAATGTAATGATGATGTACAATCTTTTTTTTTTTTTTTGTGTATAAACGTGCACTGTGAAAAGGTAGAGAGAGCACCGCACTGTCAGAGTCCTCTGTCTTATTGCACTGAGTGTTCTCTTGTTTTGCGTAATAAAAAAAAGAAAAGGAAAAAACATGTTGAGGAAAAAAAGTACTGTATTCTGATTGTCACTTGGGTTCTGTTGAGAGAAATAAATAAATATGAACTTGAAACCCGCTATGTGAACAATGCGTCCTGTCGAAATTATTCATTTTCCACCTATCTTGGGATTTTTTGCACATAGGTTGTCCGACTGTCAGAGCTGTTGAACTCTGAACGACTCATACTGAAACATTCTGAAAATATTCTCAATGATGATAAGCATGGAAGAAGAAGGAAACGTCTCTCACCAAAAGTTTCTCCCAGGACTATTTAGTTGGGATTTCACCACTAAAAAAAAAAACTATGAATACAAAATCTTAATGTACAGCAACAATGAAATCATTTTTTTTCATTGGAAGTAGCACCAGGTTGCAAATTAAAAGTTACAAATAAAAAAATGATTAAGATAAACGTACAAAATGCAAATTCACACTTTTTAAGCAAAATATAATCAAATATGTTCTAGTTGTAACCCCAAGTGAAACTCAGAATGGAAACTGATTACCATAAATTACCAAATAAGAGCAGTTTCAATTAACCGCTGGGTTCCCTTTAAAATCTGGGTGCAGGTGTATATTTTGATAAATAGTCACCAATTCTAAGTAAAAGCAGAGTCTAATTTCTTTAAAAAAATCAAGAAAGAAGACTTTATTTTTTTTACACCTTTTTTCACGTGCCCCTCGCATCACTGTTGTTTTCAAATGACATTAAAAACACCCCCTCTGGTAATATTGCTTATTCGCCTATCACATTAGTTCTGGTGCAGTGAAAAAATAAAAAGTAAAACAGGAAAACTATGGAGAAGCAGCCATGAGACGTTCAACTACAGTACTATAATCCTAATTAAATCAAGATTTTTGTCAGGAAGGAATTAATCTCTTGTCCTAAATTGCAAATAAACACCTGATCTGTTAAGTGACTGAAGCAAATAAACCCCGGCTGTTATTTGGTAATTTACAGCATTAAAACCACAGTGACGTGAGGTCCTTTACTATTCTCGGAAGCAGACGTGACAGCGACTGGTCTTGCGTCGCTGTTGATCGGCTGCTTTGATCGTTGTTCTTTTGATGGCGCTGAACTGATCCGTCTCATTAACAGTCGTCAGCCAGAAACTGAAGAGGTTGGAGAAGAAGTGGCAGGAGCCCTGTGCACCCTGGCACTCTATGAAGGGGAGAGTTCGGAAATCCCTGAGGCAGCTACCAGACGACGTCAGCGACTGGCCGACGCCCGCAGCACCTTCCCCTGTGTGCTGAAGACAGACAGGCAGCTTGTCAACTTGGTAACACTTGACTTGATGGGTGAGTAGGGTTGCAAAGGGCTGGAACATTTCCTGAAACCTTCCATGGGAAGTTAAGCTGGGGAATTTGGGAAATATTCAATTCAATAACGTAGCTAGCTCTGTAGTAGTAGCTGGTCTGGAAATAGCTGATATTGGCAAAAAAAAAAAAAGGTAAAGCACCTGTTGCTGTGAGTATGCAAATCATGACGAAAAAAATGTTGAACTATCTATATCTATAAGTTCCCTGTTAAGGGACAAACTTTGGGATTCATTCCTGTTTATTCCTATATATTGGAACACGTTCACAGCAGCTGTTCTAAACTGCACATAAAGCATTCGTGGCTGTTTCATGCGACACGAATCAACATTCATGCCAAACCTTTCATGAATATGAAAGACAGAAGCACGACAACTTCAAAAAAGTCCAACAGTTGCAAAGCAACATTGCCATTTTTGTTCCAAACCTAAAGATGTTTGGAACAAAAACGGCAAAGCTGCTTTGTAATTGTTGGACTTAATCATAAATGCTGTATGTGCAGTTTGTAAAACTGCAAAGCAGAGTGGGAAACCCTGGTCCTGGAGAGAGTGGGTGCAGGTTTTTGTTCAAACCAACAAGGAACACACCTGATTCTACTAATCAACCATTAGGGTCCTTTCTCTGGAGCTTCATTAGTAGAGTCAGGTGTGTTATTGCTTGGTTGGAACAAAAACCTGCACCCTTTTCACACTTTATCACACTTTATCATACCTACCAGGAGAAAGGAGTATCCTGTCCACAGGCTCCTCCAGTGCGGTGGGCATGCAGGGACTGTGTGATCCTGGCTGTGAAAAGCCACTGCGGGCGACACCGTCTCACACACCACACAGCGGCTGATGTGGGCGCTGATCTCCTGGCCAGAGACCGGCATCATGGGTATGGGAGCGGTGGTGGAGAGCCAGTAGGATTTGTCGTTGCGGCTGGAGTAGCTGCAGGCGGCGTCGTTGCAGTAGAAGAACGGCATGGTGGAAAACACAGACAGGCAGGAGCTAGCTTGGCCTACAGGGACATATGGATGAACTCATTTAACCTGTTAAATTCCCCCCAAAAAACTGATGTTTTATTCATAAATCACAGTAGAAAACCTCAGCTACAACCGTGAATGAAGTCTTTTTATCTGTAGTAAAACACAATGTTACTGTTACAGCATCAATATATATCATCAATATCCACAGCATCAATACAATAAGAAAATAGTTATAATATCAGTAGTAGGGCTGCAATTAACCATGATTGACCAATGATTTATAGACAAATGATATCACTGAACTTGACATTGCAGATAATTTAGCTTATTCCATTTTGATGAGTTTGGGCTTGGTTTAAGTTTTGAATGAAGTATTTTTTCTGTAATAACACACTTTTTTGCAATATTCTAACTCTATTTGCTCTGTAACAGCAAAATAAATGAATTCTGACTCTTGTGTAGTCACCTCACATGTTGTAGATTTCTGTTAATACCGGGTTTAACTACAATAACCTTGTGGTTGTAGACGTATTCTATATTTATTGTCAATTCCAGCAGGAAAACTGAAAAATAAGCCTGTGGCTTAAGTGGTTAATTGACAAATTGTTGCACTTCTATCCAATTGATTCTGACTCTTCTGTAGTCACCTCACATCTTGTAGATTGATTTTTATACCAGGTTTAAGTAAATAACCTTTGTGGTTGTAGAGATATTCCATATTTATCATCATTTAGAGGAGGAAAACTGAAAAAATAGGGGTTTAAATGGTTAAAGATAGTAACAAAAATATCACTGTGAGAGACTTACCCAGGTCAAGTTTATGAGTCATCTTTTGTGCCTGCATGTAGGCCAGACTGTAGCCCACCCACAGCTCACTGCTGCCCACAGGACACTGTGGAACCTGAACTGACTGGCTGTGGATGACCAACAGGAAGCCTGACTTCAGTGACTTTGCATAGCCTGGTGGACCTGGATCACCGGGTGGACCGGAAATACCTAGAGGGCAGCGGGGTGAAATAGGAGCAAGGACGAGAAATACAGGAGATTAATCAGAAGTTTCAAACATTCAACCTCGGGGCCAAAAGTGACCCACTAAAGGGTCCGATCTGGTCTACAGATCGGACCCTGTACAAAGTGCGACAAAAAATGAAATGAAACAATTGAACTGAACAATAGAAATGCAACAATAGGCTGAGACTTTTTCTTTTGTCCACCTGTTTTGTAAATTAAAGGTTGAATAATCTTCTAAATATTTATAATGCATTTTTTTACATAAGAAGGAAAAGGAGAAATGTGTAGCTGCTGTTCCACATTTATTTTTACTGCTCCAGCCCACTTGATGGCCCATGAAATAAATTAAGTTTACCCAATGGACTAAATTAAGTATTTCTTTGGAGGGAGGTAATCATTTTATTTTTCATTTTAACCATCCCGCCACTAGATGTGATTGTTTTATTCACCTTGAGGTCCAGTAAATCCTCGCTGGCCGACATCTCCTGGATCTCCAACAGGACCAGTCGGACCAGGAAGACCCTTTTCACCGGGGGGACCCATAGAGCCAGGAGAACCTTTCTCTCCTGGAACACACACATACAAACAAATAAATAGAGGATTATGTAAAAAAGTACAATTATATGTATACACATGCACAGAGAATATATAAAAGTCTCATGCCTTTATGTCCTGGAGTCCCAGGAGGACCCACATCACCATCGAATCCTACAGTCCCTGGGCTACCAGGTGGTCCAGGTTTTCCAGTGGGAGCTGTCCTATTTACACAGACAGAATCACCACGGGCACCTTTAACACCTGCACAAAGACAAGATACATCCAATAACAGACAGAGATATAAAACAACATTTCAGAAGTGTGCATGAATGAAAAATTATACCAAATCGATAAAAGTTAAACATAGAGAAATGAAAATATCAAGGCTCAGATATATGTGTGAACAGATTTCCTAAGTTCAGGTTCAGAATAAGCAGAACAATAAATGGAAAAAACGAAATCTGTTAACTATACAGTGCCACTGACCTATTTCTCCTACTGGACCAGGTGCTCCCTTGTGACCCCTGGGACCAGGGGCACCTGGCTCACCTTTTGGTCCTAGAGGACCCCTGGAACCAGCAGCACCCTTCTCCCCTGTAAAAATTCAGCAACATTTAGAATGCATTCAAGTCGATGACAAGAGGAATTATTGATTTTTGGTTCATTGGATTGTCATGTACCTTTTGGTCCTTCAGTGCCTTGACTGGCCTTATCCCCAGGAGGTCCAGGGGGGCCTTTATAACCCTTAGGGCCTGGAACTCCAGGTGGACCAGGTGATCCTGGGTCACCATTGTTGGGAAAGAAGCAGGTTGAAGAGCCTGGCTTCCCAGGAGGACCTAAGGACCCAATACAACATCTCAGATGTGGGACAATAAATATAGGCACATACCCATAGTTAAACATGAACATGTGTGCACAAATACACACAAACAGGTTCACCTAAAGACATAGCTAAACAAAGAGGTGAACATTTACCAGTGGTGGAATATGACGAAATATTTTTGCTTCATTACTCTAATTAAGTAGTTTTTTTTCCACATTTGGGTTTCCCAGCTCTGAAAATTAGAGACAATGACTAAAAATGATTTCAAACTGTTGACATAACTGTGCTTGACAAGAAACAAGCAACCATTAGTTTCTAGTATCTTTGGTGGGTGTGTACTTTAAAGTAAATTCTACTTTGTACTTTTACTTAACTAAGATTCTTGACCTAGTGCTTTAGTAGATATTTTTCATGGTATTGGCACTTTTACTTAAGTATTAAACTTCAGTACTTCCTCTACCCCTGACATTAACACACACACAAGCAAACAATAATCACAAACACCCACCCGGGGGTCCCTGAGGTCCTTCATATCCTTTATCTCCAATAACTCCTCGCTGAGGTGTGCGGCATTCACTTCCAGGGTCTCCATGTTCACCTGGCAAACCTCGGAGACCTGAGAGAGGAAATTAAAAAAAGAAAATCATCTCTCTCCCCCCAGGGCAGTAACCATGTTCAATAAATGAAAGGACAGTGAAATATGTCAATCAGAGGGAGCAATAAAAGTTTCTCTCATCATTAGTCACAAGCATTCTGTTACCTGAGGTGCCAGGGAGGCCCCTCAGGCCTTTAGACCCAGGCAAAGTGTCTCCTGGTGGCCCTTGGTGGCCCCTGAGACCATTGACTCCAGGAAAACCATCCGGTCCTTGAGGACCAGGAATCTCTATGCCTTGAAATGATGAATGTAAGTGGTGGTATTAGATTTTATAGCATTATTTACATTAACAACCACAATTAACATACAATAAATGTATAACATGGAAAGAGAAATCATTTGCTAAACTTGTTTTTTTAATCCATCTTACCATTTGCTCCTTTACTTCCTTTTGAGCCTCTGAGACCATCCAGTCCATCCAGACCTCTGGGTCCAGGGAGCCCTGATATAAGATCACAATACAATATCAGAATAATCTTATTGGGAGTCGTCAGCACTCAAAAGCACTTCCTCTTCATTGCATCATCCAGATGGTTAACCTATTTTTTATTATTCTTCCTAAATGGTAATTAAGCAAAGTACTATATCTCCTAGTTATCAATTTATCCACATCTAAACATTTCACTTTTTGCTTTGCAGCTATGTTTCAAAACCCGTTCTGACGCACAAGTCAAACCAGGTAATAAGGCAATAAAGCCCTAAATTATAATGGAGACTTGCTGCATCTGTACTCCCCCTATACAGTAGGAGGAGAGACAATCAACTTTATATTAGTACCTAGAGGTCCATATGGGCCAGGTGGGCCAGGTGGTCCATCATATCCATCATCACCGGGGGTACCTGGAACACCTGGACGACCTGATGGACCACGAGGCCCAGGGAAACCTGTAGAGATGCATAAAAGAGCTGAAAACAATGTGTATACATAAAACAAATGGACAAAAGTATGCAGGGAATAGTAGAAGCATTATATTTTCTGAATTCAGTAACTACACTGCTGCAATCAATGAAATATTGATTTTTTTCTTGAATATCACAGCTTCAATGGGAGAATTATTTGCATAATATAACCCAAATTCTAAATGTAGATCTGTAAATATATATATTTATATAATTTACACACAAACTATTCTGGTAATTGATGCAATTTTTCTCTTTATTCCTCATGTATTCCCACTGAAAATGCAGTATACACCATCTGCATTGCTTTTGTTTTCTGGTTGACATCTTCACTGGAAATTACCTGGTGCACCTTGTCTTCCTGGTACCCCGGAGATACCTGGCTCTCCAAGATATCCTGGGATCCCCCTGGGACCTGGATCGCCTGGATCACCTGGATTCCCTCTTGGTGCTGGAGGGAAGAGAAAGGCAATGAATGAGAGAAGCTTAAGTGAGTTGATGCTTGTGTTACTCTAGCACGCCAAATGCAATGTCAGGGATAGAAAGAGTTATTCTTGGAGATTTGATTTGATCCATTCTAATCTTACCACTGAGTCCTTTCTCCCCTGGTGATCCTTTTGGTCCAGGTGGACCAGGTTCTCCAAAAGCTTCTCCTGGGTCACCTGGAACAGGGTTTGACAGGTTCCATTAGATTCATTCCAAATAAATGGCACAGGTATGAAACCCTATGTTTCATATACACTTATATTTAAACTTATTAGAACAATCTTTTACATGGTGCTAGGATTTATGTCGTCAAAATAGAACCTCTAGTCTCTTTTTAACTCACCTTTGGCGCCTTGAGGTCCTTGTACCCCTGGGTTTCCTGGACCTCCCCAAAGCCCTGGATCACCCTGTATGTCAACAACCACACATTCACACTGTTAAACACAATGTATACATCTTATGTAATTTATATATCTTATTATAATCAATTGGAATTATCAGAAATGTTCATAGTTTGAGCACATTATTTATATTTTGTTGTTTGTTAAAATAAGAAGATGATGAATTAGATTCATTGCACACCTGATCTCCAGGATGCCCCTGATATCCCCTTGTACCAGTGAAACCTTTGATTCCACGATGCCCAGGAGCTCCTGGTAGTCCTGTCCTGCCTTGAGCACCAGGAAAGCCCTTAAGCCC
Organism: Lepturacanthus savala; assembly: GCA_030544235.1. Classification (NCBI taxonomy): domain Eukaryota; kingdom Metazoa; phylum Chordata; class Actinopteri; order Scombriformes; family Trichiuridae; genus Lepturacanthus; species Lepturacanthus savala. The sequence goes on along the minus strand of CM060461.1, from coordinate 28,504,509 downwards.
TTGTTGACCAGGCCTTCCATTGGTCCCCGGATCTCCTGGCACTCCATTTGAGCCCTTTGAGCCTGTATAATGAAAAAAAATTAGTAGTTTATTTCATGAATCTTCATATTTACGTGACTGGACATTCAAAAAATTATCCTGTTTCAAATAAATGTTTGAATAAAGTCTATTGCCTTGATGTCCTTTTGGGCCTGGTAGCCCAGGACTCCCTGGTAATCCCAGACAGCCTTTTGTGGAATTTATGATCATTATTGGTCCTGGTAATCCTTTGGGACCACGTACCCCTGAAATAAAAGGATTTAGATGAGATGCTTGCAAGTTTGATTCATGAATAGTATCAGTCAAATCAATAAAGGAAATAAAAATAGAAAACATGTTTGTGTCTGCTTCAGAACTGTTCTGTAAAATGTGGTCAAAGCTTATTGAGCTGTAAATATCATATTGAGACATTTACCTTTATTACCAGGCAATCCTGGGTCTCCTTTGACACCTTGATGACCATTAAAGCCCCTCTCCCCCTGTCTCCCTTGGAGTCCTGGAGGTCCAGGAGGACCTGGAAAACCTGTGGTCCCGGGTCTGCCAGGGTACCCGCTTTCACCTTAATAAATCAAAAAGAGGAGAAAGAATGAAGTTCATCTTACTTCAATGCACAATATTTTGTGAGGAGGATGCATCACTCAGCCGATCAGAAACTGAAATCTGTGTCTTTTGATGACAAACCAGGGATTCACCTTTCTGTCCTGGCCAGCCATTGTTACCAGGATCTCCTCTGGGACCAGCAGTGCCTCTCGGTCCAGCTGGCCCTGGCAAACCAGGAGGGCCGGGAAAACCTTGTTGACCCTTCTGTCCACGGCCAGGTAGACCCATGTCTCCCTTTAAACCCTTCTGTCCGAAGTGTCCTATGCAACAGTATGAAGTTCATTTAAAGGAACACATTCATAAGATGGTTGTTCTATGGAAAAATTATGCATGACCCAATCATGACAATTTAATCTAAGGGACATTTTGAGTGAAAACCATCACCACCATAATTTTGCTTTCAGCTCATAAGCTCACCTGGTGATCCCTGCTGTCCAGAGTTCCCCTGAGGTCCTTCAGGGCCAGGAGGTCCAATGCCACAAAGAGTGCAGGGTGAGCCTGGGAGACCAGTGGCACCAGGGTCACCTCTGATTCCTTGCTCTCCTTTGCGGCCTGGTGGTCCAGGGTAGCCTTGGTCACCTGTATTGTGGTGAGATTCAACCCAAATCAAACTGATATTAACTGTAATTCTGTTTTAACCTAAATACAAATGACACTAACCTGGAAAGCCAGGGGTTCCAGGTATGCCAGGAAATCCCTTCGACCCCACACTTCCAGGGAGGCCAGGTGGGCCATGAGGACCTGGCGAGTTAGTGTAGCCATTTCCTGGGGAACCCTTCTTGCCTGGGGGTCCTAATAGTCCAGGAGGGCCTGGAGGTCCATCCAGTCTGATTCCTGTGGGACCAGGGTCACCTTGATCTCCATTTAAACCCAGAGGTCCTGTTCCAAATAAGAGAAGCCTATAAACAAGCTATCTGTGATCCAAATGAAAAAGGGAAAAATGTCTTAAAAAATGGTTATATATAATTTTCACTTGACTACCTGGCGGTCCAATTTCTCCAACTCCCCCATCATCTCCTTTCATGCCATAAGGGCCTGGGTATCCTGGAGTCCCTGGGAATCCATTTCTTCCTGGTTCACCTGGAATCCCTACATTGGATCAAATACACATTAAAGTGCATGGCTATAATCTCTCATGGGTCATAAATCATGTTTCTTTAATGACATACAGATTATTATGTCCAACAAATTCTACCATCAATGTTTGAGCTAATAGCTTAAAAATATGCCACTTTTAACAGTAGTGCTTGTTATTATGTAATTTTAATAATGTTGGACACCTGTAAGACATACCTGGCAAACCTTTTTCACCCTTAGGACCTGGTGGTCCAGGCTCAGCATAACAGCAGTCATAAACTCCATCCTCTTGACAGCATTCATAACTATCACCTGGTGACAAAGGGATGACAAACTCTTTGAGACAGTGATGGTTTAATGTTAGAAAAATTTGAATTGAACACAGTCTCTAACCTGGAGGTCCCGGTCGCCCAGGACTCCCTGCACGGCCAGGATGTCCCTGATTTCCTGGAGGTCCAGTTTGCCCCTGGTAGCCTGGTAAACCAGGACCTGGGGGCCCTGCAATCCCTGCAAACCCTTTGGGTCCAGGAACACCAGGGCTACCCTTCGGACCAGGTAATCCTGCATATCCTTCACCCTGCAAAAACATAGTGAAGCAAAGTAGAACATTTTCTGACAGGCACAGTATAATTAATTAATTGATCAGGTACAGTTTAATAATTAATAATACCATCTGTTATGTGAAAAACACTATTCATTTACAGTACTTAAAATGTAGAGCACACACTCACTGGTGGTCCGGGGTCTCCTGCAGGACCAGGGGGAGCATCCTGTCCTGACCTACCTGGACTTCCAGGAGAACCAGGAAGTCCAGGCTCTCCACGGTTACCTTTAGCACCTTCCAGTAACAAAGATAATCTGTATATGTTAGGCTGTAAACAATTAATAACCCTGGTTATTGCCATGTTTAGGATCTTTGTTTTTTATGTACCAAAAAGCACAACTTTACCAACAGAAAAGTACATCTCAATATAAATTTCAAACTACCATTTGAATGGGATGTGCAGAACACAGTGTACTGTGATGTTCTTGCACTCAGAAAATATTACACCTTCACTAAGAATTATCCCATTATTAATTCTATGGAGCTGAGATTCCCTGGCATTTAAAATATATATGAGACACAAAAGATGCTCACCTTTGATATCAATCACAAAAGATTCTCCTTTCTGACCCTTTTGTCCTTTCACACCATCAAGCCCTCGAAATCCCTACATAAAGCACAAAGTAAAATATACGTCTATGTTTCAGTAGCTAGACAAACAACAGATTTACTCTATATAGTTTAAGTCCTGTTTTTACCTGTGGTCCTCTAGGACCTTCATCTCCTTTCACTCCTGGGTTCCCCATCAATCCCTTAGTTCCGGGCAACCCGGGATGTCCTGGAACACCCAGTGGACCAATGGGGCCTCTGCTTCCCCCATCAGATCTACATTCACATTCTCCTGGACAACCTGTGAGAGACAGAGATGTCAAAATGTGTGACAGATCTATTTTGGTCTCTGTCATACATACTGTGCTCACAGTATCAGCTGAGATCTTTTGAAATTTATTCCCACAGGACATTTAGATTGTGAAGGTCGATGAGAACACACAGAGAAAAGCACATTCTTTGCATATGTGATAAGCAAATGCATAAAAACACCTTTCACTCCTTTGATCCCTTTGTTTCCTTGAGATCCAAGAGGTCCTTGGTCACCAGGGTCCCCCGGATACCCAGGCTCACAGTTATGGTCTGTGGGATCAGCCAGCCACAATTATTGATTATTGATGACCATACATATCGGTTAAACATTTGCACAAGTTGATTGAAGGTAAATTAAGTAGTAAAATCAGAAGACTTTTATTAGAAGTACTTGAAAACTCGCCTCCACATCCTGAATGAATCCAATTAAGTATGTAATTCCGGCATGTGCACACACATACATGCACAGGAAAAACAGAAGGTAAAAGCAGCATGTAAGGTTACATTCAATTGATTGCACAAAAACACATGACAAGTTAATAATTATTCCAATAATGAAATTATATTTGTGAGATTAACTATCAACATAGGAAACTACAGTAGGAATAGATGTACTGTACCAGGAGGACCAGGGAGGCCTTTGATGCCTTTAGGTCCAGGGACTCCTTTAATACCCTTTGGTCCTGGGAATTGACTGGCGGGATCAAAGATGTCATACCACCCTGGATCTCCCTTTATGCCTTTGGGACCGGTGGGCCCTCGAGGACCAGGCAGAACTGAATTTATTAGAAAGGTGTAAGAGGAAATATTTGACCTTTAATAAGATTTACAGACCAATGTTGTAAAACAAAGGAACAGTTTAGGTCGGTTCAGATACATTGTACATAAAAGCAGGCTAGAAAGTCAGGAAAAAGAACCTGAAAGTTACAGACCATAGAAAAAAGACTGAATTCTTACTTGATATTGGCCCTGGTGGACCAGGACGTCCAGGTAGACCCATTAACCCGGGGTCACCGTGTGGCCCAGCTCTTCCAGGATACCCCTGTTCACCTTTTGCACCTGAAACAGACTCATAACTGTGATTTCATGTGATATTTAAATATGATAAAATATAAAAGGATTTAATTATGGGAGTGCCACAGAGCCAATGCAGGAGATTATAGTTACTGCTATGATCTCACCTCTGGTGAGACTCACATATTGAGCTGGGGAACCTGGGGGACCTGGATCTCCTGGATAACCCTGTTGGATGCAGGGTTGGGATGAGTTATGGGATAATATTTCTTAAAAATGAGAAGAATGAGCAAACAACACTGCTCAGGTCCAATAAAAGTGACTTTTCCACTTAGCAAGAACCATAGGATAGCTGGCAAGCAAAGACACACACAAAGGCTCACACACACATTCACACATTCTTATCAAGACACATCTTACATTAAGATCGAACAAATTTAAAAATGAATACCATAAATGACAATAGTGTTCAATCACTTAACAGATCAAGTGTTTATTTGAGACAAGGTGGCAATTGGGGTTAATTCTTCCCTGACAAAAATCTTGCTCAGCAAAACTGGAAAAATATGGAAATTTATCCAAATTCTTTCATTAAACCAGTATGGCTACCATATAACCATACTTTTTATTTCTTCACTGCACCAGAACTCTTTGGTCATTTGCGGTAAATAAAATTTAAAAAATGAATTAAAACACATGAATATATTGCATTTTGAAAAGTGCATGTTAAGGAGTGCAATAATCTATTTAAAGGCATTTGGGATGGTTATAGCAGATAGAGTGAAAGATTTTTGTCAATGTTTTTACAGGCCAGTAGGATTTTATACCTACATGTTTCACTGTTTCCCTACTCTAGTGCTTTTCTACTTGTAAGAGGAAAAAAAGACAAGCATATATTCTGCTGTAGAACAACGTTACCTGTTGTCATTATCAAGCTGAGTATCACCGTCTTCTCCACGTTCACTGTATTTTTGTAGACAAAAAGCATTGTCTGTTGTGTAAATTGTGCAGAGCTCACCTTTGGTCCAGTTCTACCAATGAGACCTGGAAATCCTCTCTCTCCAGGGGAACCCTGAAAACATATCAGAGGATTTTACTGAATCTTTCTAAGTATAGTAGCATAGGGAAGATTATATCATATAACACGAGTACCTGAGCTCCTGTTCCATGTCTACCCGGATATCCTTTGAAACCCTATTGATGGAAATCATGGTCTGAAGGATATTGTATATATTCTATCTATGTGTGTGATCACAGTATGTAAAAGTCTGGTGTCACCTACCCGTTCACCAGGAAAACCAGGAATCCCTTGCTCCCCTTTAATACCTTGGATGTAGTCTCCTCTCCCACCCTGTCAAGGTAAAAATGTCAATGTCAACCCATGACCTTTCTCTTTCCCTCTGAACAGATATATCCTAACATACAGGAACAAACTCACTTTTATGCCCTTTAATCCACATGGTCCAGGAAGACCTCTGTCTCCCTGTGAAGCACAAAAGTAACTGTAAAAATGTAGCATGGAGAGTGTTGATTTGCAGCTTTTAGATTGTCATAGAGCAGAATCATACTGTTTAGATTGATAAAAAAAAATGTTAAAGACATGAATCAAATTGTATTCCCCATCTATACATGTCCAGATAAATCCACAAATACAAATGTTGGCTTCACTTTTACCTTGTCCCCTTTGGGTGGGAGCAATTCTGGAGGATATTCAAAGATTTCTTCCGGTCCTTCTGGGCCAGGTGGGCCTTGTTCGCCCTGTGATATGGAATTAAAAAGGGTAAAGATGTTTGACTGGGTTGTAATTTTGATGCATTCACACACACAATAGCCAAAAAACGTCTGTAGCTGTCCAAAACCAAAATGGCTTCTTACATCGTCACCATTAAGGCCCGGCAGTGATCTCCCAGGGTGGCCCTACACAACAAACACAACAGTTTAGTATGGTTTTGTGTCGATCTATGAGGATTTCATGAAACAACTTTCTCTGGTGATGACTGTAAAGTAGGTAACTCACTGCTGGTCCTCTAGCACCTTTAGGTCCTTCTAAACCCTAAATGGAATCACAAGTATGCACAAACAGTATTTTTTCACAGACAGAACACTGCATTTAATCGAATCAGGCACATCATGGATATTAGTGATCTAATATATTTCTGCATGCTTATGTCAATAATATATATAAAACATGAATTCAATTCAAACTTAGGGTGATATCAGGTAATAAATGGGGCCACTTCTTGGAGCAGTAACATAATAACATACGCCTTTTCCATGTGTATTTATGATGAATAATGATTGGTTTTGTGTTGGAATTATGTGATTAAATATAATTATTTAGGCCCTACAAATCTTGAAATATCCTCTATGCCATTTTTTTTGCATGAGTGGGACAAAGGTAAATTCAAATTCAATTCATCATCCATTTTAATGTTAAAACACAACCATAACTTTTAGAATGCATTAGACAAAATCATATTGCTGCCATTAAAACAAGAACAGATCAGTTATGTGCAAAGCACAGTCATATATAACAAGCTAATTAACACAAACACAGTAAAAGTAGTGACTACTTTGAGTTTCACTAATTTCACATGACAATCAACATACTGTACATGTTTAAATTGAACCAAATGTCATACACACGTGTGTTTGTGGCCCATTTTCGCAGGATAAAGAAAATTGGGCAACCAAGATAAACATCACTTTTCTAAAAAATATGTTAATATATCAAACTAACAGCATTATCTCTGAACATATTTACATATATGTACATATTTGTTTTTATTTATTTTTAAGATATTCATCATCCTTTTAATAGTTTAGTTTGATTTGTTATGCTAGGCTACTTACCATGCAAGTCTAGGTTTTAAGTATTGTCCCACCCACCATAGAAACCATAAACTAATACAGTTATATCAACAGTTTGAAATCCTTTTTAATCATTTGCTCTAATTTCCAGAGGGGCTGGGACCCCCAACACTTAACTGGCCCATTTTACCTGATATCACCCTATATAAAAAGATAGAGAACACATTTTGACCTCCGGTCCAGGAGGTCCAGGAGGGCCAGTAAAGCCTTTCTGTCCTGCATCTCCAGGTCTTCCCTGAGTTAAAACAGAACAAAAACATTATTATGACCATACAATCATATTATTGAGCTGAGTTGCAGGCCACGCCCTCCCTGTTGAGTGTTCCCAGCTTGGAGGTAAGAGTTGGAGTGCACCAGGTGGAAGTGATCAGCAAACCAGTGGTAGTTGAAAACACTCACTCACAGGATATTGAGGAGAAAACAGTGTGGGAGGAAATGGTTGGAGACTCTGGACGTGGACAGAGACTGCAGGATTAAACGCTTGATTCAAAGAAGGAAGAAGCAGTAGGTGAGCTTTTTGATGTACTACGGCTGCAACCGAAACCTTAGTATCACTGCAGACTAACCAGTAGCTTTACAGCCTACTAACCAGGAGCTACTACTAGTTAACATCACTGCCTTTATCGTCACTGTGTACTAACCAGTAGCTACTACTCCAATACAACAATAGTAGCTTCTATGTAGGAAGTTAGCCAGTAGAAGGCACAATTCTGACGTACTCCAGCAGCCATCTTGGCCGTCCTTTGACCCCTGACGTTTAAAGGACAAACTACAGCACCACTGGGAAAAGTTCTTCTGATGTAGAGTCAATTTTAGCAGAACCTGCATAATTGGTTAAGCTCTACAATAGAGAATATCACAACCCTGATATACAACAAGGACATCGCTAAAGAAACATCTGATATGATCAATATCATCATGATTATGGTAAAATATTATATACCTCCATGTAAATGGAAAAAATCAATAACATGTTTTAAAAAACAAGATTAAAATCTCTTATTCCTCTATTATGATTTACTGAAAAATATGGACCAATACAATACACTTGGCAATAACAATGTTTAATGCTGCACTGAATGAAAATTCAGTGTCTCAAATAACTGGTAATGCATCCTTAAGCATCATTTAATTCATGGTTGAAATGTGAATTTGTTAATTTATTTTGGGTGCTTTAAATATACTTTTAGTTGGTTCGTTTCTGATACTTTAAAAAATTAGATTTTGGGTTTGATATTGATTTATGGCTTCTTTTGTCTTCTATTTTATTTATCTTGCAAAAGCAAGCTGCCTTTTCAAGTGGGGTAATCTGCAGATTAAACCATATGCTGCTGTAACAAGGCTAAATATGGGAAGTCACATACTACCAGATGGTCACATTTAAATATGTCTGCTTCATTTTGAGCTGTGTATTATTCAGTAATAATGATTTAGTCTTCGAATAAGAAAAGAAAACCTACAGGTAGACCACGTTCCCCATCTTTCCCAGGGTCCCCCTGTTAAATAAAATGAAAAGAAAGGTTAGAATGATGAGAACAGATTGTTTTGTTGAAGCACAAACCAAACATCGTATATGATCTACTGATGTACGGGATCTTACAGGTGGTCCTGGGAAACCGCTGTATGAGGGTTCTCCTTTCAACCCTCTGGGTCCAGGTAATCCCTGATAAGTAGAGACAGTGAAGTGCTGACATCAAACATATTATACAAGATGAAATAAGGAATGAAAGAGCTGACATGTTCTATTCATCCATCACCATACTGACAAAACAGCTGCTACAACAGGAGCTTTATAGTGGATAATTTGACAAAACCTTGAGTTTTTAACATCAGACTATATTCTTTATGTTCTGTAATAATCCTCAATGTGATTTTTATGGACAAATAATTGATCTTTGAACTCTGTCATTGAACTTTGCATTGCAGATAATTTAGATTATTTCTACTTATAGGTTTTTTTTCCTGATTTGAGTCAGTTTGGTCTTGTTTTAAATGAAGTAAATGTAGTAACATTTTAGATTTTTTTTGCAATATTCTAATTATATTTGCTTTGTAACAGCAACATAAATGAATTTTTCTCTCTCATCTGTACTCACTCTTCTGTAGTCACCTCATATGTAGATTTCTTTTGATTCCAGGTCTGAGTCCAATAACCTTTGTGGTTGTTTACTATCATTTATAGCAGGAAAACTGAAAAATAGGCCTGAAGTTTAAGTGGTTATGCTTCCTATGTTCTTCACCGTGCTGTGTAACTCTATTAAAACTCCTTCATATGTGACTCCCTGACTGAATAATAGCAGAAACGGTAGCTGCTCTACTCACCGGTGGCCCAGTGATACCAGGTGCACCAGGAAAACCAGGAGATCCTGGTTTACCCTGTGTCCCATTACAGCCGTTCACTCCAGGCAAACCAGGCTCCCCGCCTGCTCCAGGGTGACCCTGAATAATACAATATATACGCTTATGATGCTGAATTATAACTGCAGTTTATTAGAAGTCAATTATTACCTCCGTATTGACTTTGAGAATTATTTACAAAATGCTTTTGCAGCTTCAGGGTGTGTATGTGCATATATATATATATATATATATATATATATATATATATGCAACTTGAGTTCTTATTACAATGATCACAAACGCTTCAGAAATGAAATGAACCAGGCCCTCAGCTACAGTATTTTATGGTTTGACCACTAGAGGGCAAACTAGACTCATGCTTTTAAATCACTGCAGCATCTACAGGATGGATTGAGGGTTTTTGGTTGGGTTTACAACATATTTACTGTCTATGGTCCACAACACAGGCTTATAGGCTATACATTTATATTCATTTTATTTATTCTCTATCTCATTAATTTATAAAATAAAAAACTAATATAAATAAAAAGGTTGAACAGAAGACTAATCTCATTTTAAATGTCCCTTTATCCCCAGAAATCGATTTAAAAGGAATGTAATTTAGGGAACAATATAGACATAAAATTATCATTTGAAAAATGACATATACAAAGATTTTCTGCAGTGCACATTGAGACAAGATGTAGTTTATTGCTTATCCATCAACCTCCGGCTCCTGCTTCTTTTATGGTTGATTGAAAGTACTGTTTTGTTTCTTTGCCAAAAAAATGGCATCAGTGCACCATTTCTGATGTTTGTGTTTTAGAGCTGCAACTAACAACTGTAGTTGTTAATCTATTGATTATTGAAACAATTAATCGATTAGTTCATTAGTTGGTTGTGTAAAATATTGATCAGTGTTTCCCAAAGCTGAAGATTCAACCTAAAATGTCTTTTTTTTTTAAACATCAGTTTACTATTATAGAAGACCAGAAATAAGCAGAGAAGACGACCTAGAACCTGAGAATTTGAACATTTTCTTCTTAGAAATGACTCAACTATGTTGTCTGGGCAGGATTAGATGCAGCAGCTTCATCTTATAAAGCTGATCTATTCAAATCAACATGCATATCTGCAATATTTTACGTTGCAATGTCTGTGTGAAGTAATACCTGAACAGCAGGTATTACGAGGCTCTTTTAGCCATTTAGTGACAGTTTAATTGAAAAAAATCATTAACATTTGCTTGATTTTCTTTTAGTGTGAAAGCTTTGTCTTCTTTTAAGAAAAAAAAATGCTGATAACAAAAATTGAGAATTGAAGAATTGAGAAGAATCATGTTCAGTGGTTTTGAGAAACTAGTTTTGAGTTTATTTGACTAAGTACAGGGCTTGAAACAAACGCTTCTTACTGTGCTGGCAGATAATTTGACTTGTTTCTAGTCTTTTCTTTCTTAAATTTAGGGTTTATGTCTTGTATTTAGATTAAAGTTTTACAGTGTAACTAGTATTGTCCAGGAACAAAGACAGGAAAGAGATCATGTTTCCAGTGTGTAATTTAGCTTAATGTCTGAACTGAAGTTTTTACATTTCACTACTCATTTAGTCGACACCTTCTCAATGCAGCTAAACTTTTTCATACTGTAGCTCAGCCTCGTATGAGACTCTCCAGACTGATGTTAAACACTCAAAAGAGTTTCAGGACAAGTCCTAAATTATGAGATACAGGCTCCTTACATTTTCTGACAAATACCAATCATAAAACAGCAGTTATTTCTAGAAATCCCTGGTTGTTCAACTTCTTTTCTTCAATCACTATATTTTTCGATTTTAAGGTTGTTTCTTCTTGCATGTGCATCAGTTTCTGTTGAATGTGGAGTTGCAGCTGCTCCACAGAGAATCCTACTGCTGCAAGACTCTCCAGGCTACATCAAACACGCTGTGGAGCTTGGAAGCAGATGGAGTCTCAGCAGCTTAGTCTCCTAATGAACCAACACTGAACTCGTGTGAAGCAGAAGGTGAGTAACATTGTGTTAAATGACATGTCAGCATCTCTACAGGGATTCTTTTGGAATTTCTCATTTTACTATTTAAAATCCTGTTCAATGATCAGGATCAAATGTATAAACACATGTATAAAGGATGATGGATAGTTGAGCCAAAGTTAAAACACTATCAAGTCAATGTCTCCATGGTTTGATGCAGACTCTTGTGTTTGTTCTATTATTCTATAGATGATAATATTCATTTATTTTAATTCCAAAATATGCACTACTCACAATAAGATGATGACATGAGTGCTTTTCCTATTTGGTCTGAATTTTAATTAAATAAGATAAAGTTCTCTTTGATATTACTAATGTATGAGAAGAAACACCATTTTCATTAGTTTAATATTTATCTACCATATATACAGTATATATCCCATTTATGACCCCAAAAATGCATGAAATCTCACAATATCCCTAACCTAATGGTGTATTTATTTGAAGTATTCATTAATGTTCAGAGAATTTTACATTCAATTATTATCACATTTGAACTGTATAATATGGCCTTTATCATATTTCTTAAAGATGATGTCATGCATCAAATGGTGAAATCCATTCATCTTTACACAGTGTCATATTTTCATGGTAGTATTGGACTACAGGAGAGAAGAGAAGCTTGCAAACAGTTTTTTTTTTTCAAAGCTTTGGGTCGATTGGGTTCTGGACGTGTTACTAATTACAGCAAATTTACAACAGGAGGAGTCTGTTATTCTTATCAACTAATGAGAATAATAATAAGAAGAAGAAGAAGAAGAAGAAGAAGTGAGGCCACTTCACGTTTTTGAGCTGTAAAGAGGTTGTTGCTCATCGGATTCTGATTTATAGATAAATAAATGGTTTACTCACCGACACACCATCAATGCCAGGAAATCCAGGAATACCTTGTCTACCCTGGAAAAATAAAAATAATTCAGTTTATTGCTCATATCACACTCTTTTTCCTCATCACTGGCATCTGTTATTTTAAATAACTTTGTTTAAAGCTCCCTCAGATTGGGATAATCTCCCTTAAAACATCTGTTCATTGACGTTTCATAGGTTTAAATGTGTTTTGTCTTAGTTTGAGTTAAAGTGCACATTTCTGATGATGATTTATCAATATGAGTTACAGCACAGACTTGCTCTCACACACACACACACATATAAATATGCAAACTAACTTTCATTCCTTGGAGCCCGACCAGGCCTTGTGATCCCTCTGCTCCCCTTCTGCCTTTCTCTCCAGGAGGCCCTTCACCTCCTCGTGGTCCCATTTCTCCTCGAGGTCCTGGTTGTCCAGTTTTACCCGGGGCTCCCTGCGAAGACAAGTAAGAAATGTGGTGGAAAGTGCGATTGTGTATATTCTTTAAATTCAATCTCCTCGTCTAAATGTAGAATTTACCATAGACTAAAGGAATGTGTGATTGTGACTGTCCTCCAGATCTATATCAGCAGAGCAGTGGGGTCACAGAACGGAAATTTAGGGGGATTTTTACGACACTTAAACAAGATATGTGGTTGGAGGAAGACGTCTCCTGAACCTTCTTTATGATGTTAGTTTGACTTTGTTTATAACGGAGGTAAATCTTCAGTTTGTTTAGCTATTTTTCAGTCTGAGAAAAGGTAGATCAAAGCCGCAGATGGGTTTAAAGATGGAGGATACATGGAAAATATCCTATTCATCTTCAAATAATCAACTCGAAGTAAGTTTGCTCATTTTACAGCTTGGTAATAGATATTTCCTCCACATTTATGCTTTATTTTACAGGTACTTTTATTTTTAAAGTAATTTGTAGGTTATTTTTATAATTTCATGCAGAATCGGTGTAATTTTTCAAATCATAGGACATTTATTTGAAAGAATGATTTATTTATGTATTTATTTGTAACCCTAAACACTTGGTACCAGATAGTTTAACTCATTTAAAAAGGTTTTAAACATTTAAAAATACATGCTATCAACAAGATTTATATTCTAGGTGATTATGTTTTAAATTTATCCTTTTTTGGTTACAACATTTGACAAAATCTATTTTAAAAACAGAGAAGAAAGAGGAAAAAGTCAAAAAGACTTTCTCATCTCGACAAACATTATTTGTCGCTGACCCACACATAAATTACATTTAATTAATTAAAAAAGGCTAGTGTGTACGATATCTATAAAATAATTAAATCTGATAATTTCTGCTTCATTATTTTTTTATTATTTTATCATGTTAGGCGTCCTTGTTTAAATCAAAGAATTTATACATTTCATTTTTTTCTCTTTTTTATACATTTCATTTTCCACAGTTGAACATATTTTAATTTAAGAAGAATTAACAAAAAATTCAAAATATCATCCTCACTATTACCAGAGCACTTACAGATGTATTGCAAATAAATAAAAATGAAAAGAATGAGTTCCTACCCGAGCGCCTTTGGCAGGAAAACACTGACACACAGAACAGTTTCTACCTTCACACGGGCCTTCAACCTGCCCCTGGAACCACAAACAGAGACAAACCATAGGCCTTAATCACACGTTAATGACCTTTACTGCACTTTGACAGACAGAGATGGAGACTGACTGAGATTGTGTGTGTGCATGTCTCATATGACAGTCAGAGATCACAGACAGAAACCTCTAGAACAGTTTTGCTGTGAGTGTTTCTGCCAGTCTCTCTTCTCTCAGCCTTGGACAAGAACTTATTTCCCTGAGGAAACTTTAAACAAGTGAGTGTTCTCAGTCTGGGATAAATGAATGTTCTGACCTTGATGGAAATGAAAGCTCACACATAATACTTTGAGATCCTACCATTCCAACACCTGCAGGTGCTTTGTGTGTGTGTGTGTGTGTGTGTGTGTGTATGTGAGTGTGTGTGCTGGGTGTTCTACGTTGTATCACAAACATCGAATAATGTTTCCTCAAAGCTCCCTAAATATTTAGAGGAGTTTATGCTGGTGAGGTTGAGGTTTTATCACACATCTGCTCCTGTGAACCTTGTCTGGTCCAATCCTCCACAATTCAGGAAAAAAAGAAAGAAAAGAATCCTGCAGCATTCGTTTGTCGTGACATGATTGTTATGATTTACTGTCGGCTGTTTGACAAAGTCAGGAGTTAAATTAGCAGCAACAATTAGCATTAAGAGCCAACTTGGGTCCACTTCACTACTGTTGCATCAATTTGAATAAGGTCGTATGGTATCCTGCATTAATAAATTAAATATTAGCATTAAATAATATAAGTTGAAATATTGTTGTTTGCGACAGGTCTAAACTACAGGGTGATCAGATAAAATTGGCTATTTAATGTTTGGGAAATTAGAGCCAATGATTAAACAGGATTTTAAACAGTTGACATAACTGTGCTTAACAAGTAACACGTGATTTGATTAGTTTGTTTTCTATGGTGAGTGAGACAATACTTCACATCTAGACTGAACCAGAATGTGCATGGTAAGTAGCCTGGCATGACAAATCTAAACTATTATAAGGATGATCAATTCAATTAAAAAAGCAAACATGCACATAAACTATGCATCATATCTGTATGAGCGAATCCATCAGAATATCAGATATATTAACATTGTTTTGCTTATTTTATTATTTTTATTATTTTATTTATTTTAGTGCAATTTAGTGTGCACTAAATGTGCAGCGAGTTTACCTGATATCACCCTATTTGTAGCCTCTGTAGCAACAAGACATTGTAATTTTCCATAATGAAATCTCTTTACTGATTGTTTCATAGAAACATTGATTCAAAATGTTGAGGCTGAAAATGAAAGCGGGAATTCACTGTGCAACTTGGAGTATATTGTACGATGGCTGTGATCATTAATCTATTATACAGCCCATTACCAAATGTTCTGCAAGTAAACAAAATAACAGGAATAGCTAAACTGAATATTTTAAGAATATGAATGTTGTGACTGCCAGTTCTACAGTAGCCTACAGGTGTTCCACTCAGTGCTCTTTAGAAATATGTTTAATCTACTGAGACGCCACTAAATAATTTAAACTTGTTAAAAAATCTGTTCCTCTACAAACGCTGTAGCCTAATGTGTGTTCTCTTCTTAGTCTTCATCAATGCATAACACTGTTTGCTATTTCAAATAAGGCAGTTTATCTAGAATAAAGAGTACATTCTCTTTTTGATTATACTCTTGGAAAAATACTGTGTCTGATAATATTGATTATAAGTAGTAATGTGTACATATTTTGGAATTAAACTGCATTTAAACTATTAATTACAAAGTTTTGCTTATTAAATGTTGTCATACTAGTATGTTTACTTGTGTATAAAGACTTACTGCATTGATCTGCTGCACAAAGATGATCAGGACAAGGATCCACCTGTAAATGTAACAGTGGTAATAGATTAAATGTATGCAACAAAACCCTGCAGGATTTAAGGAGAGATTTATCTTCATGAAAATTACATCTAAAGTATAAAAAAGGCAATTCTTCTCAAACTTGCTGCACATTAGTTGCTTCTGTAATGAGTTTAAAATATACCCCACCCTGAGAGGAAAGCAACAATAAACTCAAACTGGGTGTCATCAGTCTGTGTGTGTGTTTGTGTGTATGTAGAGGTGACTTTTATACACTCTACAAACAGGAATGTGTGTGGGATGTGATGAATATCTACATTAACACGCAAGAAGTGTTTGTCTTCAGGTTAATATACACAATTAATTTAAAACTTGTTTTAAAAAGATTGTCAAAGTAGCAGCTGTGTGTGATCCAATTAATAATTTAGCTGCAGTTTCAGATATGAAGATATAATACATAGCTATTGACTTAAATAACTTTAAATCATTAGATATCATAATCATACTTGAGTGCAGTAAAAGATGATAATATACTCTCCAAATCCTATTATTCTTGATAATTTAGTATCTACATTTTCGCAGTTGGACTAACCTGAAAGTGCACATCATCACTTCAGTTTGTAAGGATTTCATCTCAGGTGATTTCAGGTGAGTGTTGGTCTCAGTGCTGCCTCCTGTGGTGGATAACAGGAACATGCATGTCACCAGCAGCCAACCTCCGGACACCTGTAACACATGGTTAACCTATGACAGTAGAGAATATCTTCATTCTTTAATGAAATGCATGCTACTAAATAGGGTGATATCAGTTGAAATTTGCTGTTTAAGGTTTCCAGCCTCTCTGGAAATTAGAGCCAATGACTAAGAAGGATTTCAAACTGTTTGCCATAACTGTGTTTGACAAGAAACAGGTGATTTGATTAGTTTATGGTTTCTACGGTGGGTGAGACAATACTTCAAATGTAGACTGAACCAGAAATCTGCATGTTATGTAGCCTGGCATGACAAATCTAACTAAACCCATTTTACCTGAAACCCATGCAAAAAGAAGTGGCACAGCGGATATTTGAAGATTTATTGAGCCTAAATAATTATAGTTTATCAGATAACTCCAACACAAAAGTCATTTTTAATCATAAATATACTTGGGAAAGGTATATTTGTTATTGTGTTATTATATGTGGTGCAGTTTACCTGATATCACCCTGTTTGTAGCCTCTGTAGCATCTCGAAGGTATTTGGATGAAAATAAATCTTCTTTAGTGAAACCTCTTTCACTGATTTAATCATAAAAGCACTGATGCAAAGTTTTGAAAATAAAAGCGGGAATTCGCTCTGCAACTTGGAGCATATTGTAAGATGTTTGTAATTATTACTCTATTTGTAAATGAGGCGACAAAATATTAAATAATCAAGATGGTAAAATAAAACAAGAAGATTGCTGCTGCTCTCCCTCCTGATTTCTCTCTCTAGGCTTGTCTCTAAGGTCGATCGGCACCGAAAATAACAAAACTTTCACAACTCACCCAAACTCAGACGCTGAAATAAACATCAGCGCATCCTAAATAGGATAATTTCCAAGGAAAAGACTAATCGTTAAAAAACCAAACGGAGGAACTTGCCACTGTTTGTAGGTTGTCGAGTGAGATGAGGAAGGGATGATGATTGGGGAACAGCGCAGAAAGTCAGGAAAGTTCAGACTCCTCCTTGTTCATGGTGAAGTTAAACAACTCCATGCTGTTTTGTCTATGAAGACACAGCCAGACGACCGACTTTAATCCAACGGTAGAGATGACTGAACATCACCCGTAGCACAGGAGTGGATGGACGTGAAGGCTTGTTGCAGAGGGGGACGCACAAAAAGACACTGATCAGCCCTGGAGTCGCTTCCTCATGAGATTTTGATGTAACTCCAGCAAGAAAAAGCCATGGAAAGGCCGGTGTTTGTAGTTCCTCTGATCCTGTTTGCTTTGATGCTGATGGGCACTGCAGCCAAAGATGTAAGCGGTGTCTTTTTTTTAAATTTTCATTACTGATTTAACATTTAATTTAGCCAACAGCAGGCTGCTATCTGCACAGGTTTTGAAATATTTTATTGGCTGTTTTTTCCCCTTTTGTGCTGCATAAACTGTACACTAGGGACACAGTTATAAGTGTGATCCTTTCTCTATCACATGCTGCTTATTTCTCTCACATTGGACTGCAGGGACTGAGTTTAATGGGTGAGTTCAAGAAAAACACCTGCAGTATTTTCCACTCAGCTTTCATCATTGCAGTATACAACTTGCCCTTTTAAGCAATGCCTCAGTAACATTTGTTTTTTTGTTTTCTACATAACTATTAATGCTTTTTATTTGACCTTTTTCTTAACATATCTCTCCCAGGTCCCATTAAAACAGATCCACTAAACCACTAGGGGAATGCTATCATCCTGTAACACTATGTTTCTAGTGTATTTCCTGTTGTATATAATGTTAGCATACAGCTCTCCCTGTGATATACAAGGCTGCGGTGTGTTTGGAACTGTAAGGCCTGTGCTTATCTGCAAACGTCTCGTATCCAGTTTGTTTTGCCGTCTGATTCCACACTAAGTGCGGTGTGTGTGCAGTGTTCTGCTGTGGGTCTTTTTTATGAGAGGTCATGGAAAAAGGACAGATTGAAGAGTAGGAAAACCAAGAAAACACACATCCAGAGTCTAAAGAAAAGGTCAGCAGACACTAACAGTATGTAATACATGAGTTTGTTCCTAAATATGTTTTAAAAATATGAATTAAATGACAGATTAACAAAATGGCAATGTCAAAAATACCTGTATGTATATATACCTGCATGTACCATAAAAGACATAAAGTTTAAATTCAAGTTTTTGAATTTGGATGCAGGAATCTATTTAAAAGAATATGTTCAGAATATGTTCTGTCAATCCATACTACAAAAAAACAGTAGTATGGATTGACTGTAACTTTGACCTGTAAAGGTCAAAGTTGACGTTTTTATGCCATGAGCCTGTAAAAAAACACAAGCTCTGATCTTATTTATTAAATGTAGCCTCTTCTGCACTTGATGAAAGATGAGAAATGGGTCAGTGATAAATATTTGGCAAGATGAGAAAGTCAAAAAATGTTTAAAATACAGTTTTAAGAAGCATTGATCAGGTCTCTCAAAATGTGCGTTGTTGGTTTCTTATTTAAAAGTAATGTTTTTCTTTATATAAATCATGATTTTATGTTATTTACACCACATGGCAGTTTTGTCTCTGACCCATATATAATATTATAGCGTAGCCACATGGAATACAGTGCATCTCCAATGAATTTAATGCTTAGTCACTTTATGTGCATAAGGAAAGTGAGTTAATTACAGTACAAAAATCTGCCAATAAATAAGCTGAATTTAAAGCTTATAAAAAATTGTATTGTACCCAAGTTTCCTCTATTTATCCAGGAGTAGTGTGGTTTATAGGGAGATCTTCACCAGGCTGCAGTGAACTAATCTGAAACTGAAATACTGATGATATAGTTTATAGTCTATTGAAAGCCCTCCACAGCGTAGCTTCTCCTTTTAGTCCATTAGCCTGGGTGACCATTCTCCTCTGCTGATAAATGGTAATATTTAATGGCCGTGATTAAATTCCACACAAAAGCATTTTTCATCTGCACAACAGTACCTCTTGTAAAGGTGAAAAGGATCATGCACGCTCATGTTGACTCTGATTTCTCTCTCCTCGTATCCGCAATATTCTTAAAGGGGCCTGATGCCATTTTCCCAGTTCAATATATAAATCTATTTATAAAAAATGATCATGTTTTTAAATAGCAGCTAGTTCGACCTGTGGCAGCAATGCATTCCGCCTTCTCACACACTCACTGTAACAGAAAATATTTCACATCCACTGCTTTACACGCGATAGATTTTTAACAAGTGTTCTGCTTTATTTTTAGTGTACGTGCAGAGGGAAAGCAAGTTGCTACTGTGCAGGAGTGAAAGGCAACAAGGTGAGTGAATCCTCATAAAAAAATCAATGCTGGTGTTTACTAGTTGTAACACATGTATTCAGGAAGAAACTACCATCAGCCATTCTGCAGTAGCAGGTTACAACCTGTAGAGGGCAGCTATGCATATTTTTTTTAGCAAAATATGTTTTCAAATTCATATACTTTTACAATAAAAAGTCTAAATTTTGTCAAGAGTCAATCAACTTCAATATTATTCCCATATATGTAAGTTTTAGACTGTGAAAAACATGTTTTTTTTTGTTGTTTTTTACCTGTAATTCTAGTACATTAAAATACAGGTAATTTACGATAAACAAAGCACATTCCTTTTTATTTCTCTTTATTTTCTTGCAGTACAATAAAATAAATTTGTAGAATCACCACATTTAATGCAAATACATATAAAATCATATGTATACATGCATGATATTATTTTCTTCATTTATCACTCTTCTATCCACATCAGCTCTCATACTTATATACAAGAATTTGTTGGTAGCATGAAGCAAATATTACTTATTTAACATCTCTAATGCAGGTGTAAGATCATTTCAAATCAGACCTTAAACTAGCATCACTGAAAACAACACATTGTGCAGCAAGTTCAGTTATTCTGTGTTATGTTGCTACTAAAACAGTATCGATGCTTCTCCGTTCCATTGAGACCCAGTAAGACAGGACACTGATAATGAGCCAGAAAATGAACAATAACAGGACCCTGAAACCTAAGTAGCTATATGGAATTCACCCAGCATTGATTTTATTCTTTATACTCGTGTTTGCAAAAGCACAGGTCTTCAGCAAAATCTGTATGTGGTAATTGTATTAATTGCAGGGTTAATGTTATGGATCCACCCATTAGAGCTGTTAAAATAGCTATTTAATTTGATATATTTTCATAGTTTATTAAGCTTCAGCTCTATTAGAAATAAGCAGATATATAGTACCCATAGCGAGATATCAAAAGAACTTGATATTATTTGTGCTGATTCACACTTATTTGTGTTCTTGCATGTGTAGGAACCTTTATCATCATGATGTGTTACGCATGTTAGAGTCCCGACAGTCAAAACAGAAAAAATCCTTCAGATACGCTGCCACCTGGTCACGGAATGAAAAACAGATGGATCCAAAGTTGCCAGAACTGATTAATCTGTGGGAATTTCAGTCAAGTATAAAAGAGAGAATGTGAAACAAGTTGTTTTTGGCAGTCTGTTGTTTGTAAATTAAATATTATTGGAAACGTTTCAGATTATTTGATCCGTGTTGCATTTTAACTGGTTTTGTGTCATTGAGTTTATTTTTCTAAGTAACCACATTCCTGGCAATAGTGTGTGACTGCTGTTTATTGTTGTTATTAGTGTTTATTGTTGTAATGTTCTTTATGCTGCCCCTTTCGGCCTGCTCGCTCCCAGAATAGAGATTTTAATCTAAATGAATATTGATAAGATATTAATAAAAATATTGATTGATTGACAGGTTTTGTGATCTATGGACTAACACGTCACAACATTGGCAACAACTTGGTCTTTAAACGTGTTACCAAGCACTGATCCAGATTGGTTGCTTGATTGATAGATTAATTGATTGAGATTGACAACATTTACAAATGGAAATGTGCAGAGTTAAGTTAATTAAGAAAATATCTTTCTCATTCCTGTTCTATTTGTGTGTGTCTCTCTCTCCCATACACAACACACACACACAGGGAGAGAAAGGTTTTCCGGGTGATCCGGGTCGCCCAGGGAACGACGGTCGTCGAGGGTCTGATGGTCAGGCTGGGACTAAGGGGCCAAAGGTGAACGTCCAGTCTGGCTCTTGAGGCTCCGCCTCCTATTTTCTCTGTACAAATTTGACATTGACTCAGGCTCCATAAAGATTGTGATGAATCACACTTTCTTGTTTTCTCGTGCACCTACCTATCACTTTTATTCTCATGCTGCATCTCCCTCGTTCCCGCACAAGATTTATTATGGGTTGTTGTGTTTGACAGGGGAACGTTGGGCCTGATGGACCTGAGGGCCCACGAGGAGATCCGGTAACATTTCCCAGTGAAAACTAAGTCATGTTTGAAACATCTTATGAAAAATACATGTACTGCATGTGTATATTTAAAAGTGCAAAGTGCTGGACCAAGTCTCCATTCTGTAACACATTTTTACTTTCTTTACAGGGAACAGAAGGCAAAGAAGGATTTGCTGGGTCTCATGGTTTACCGGTGAATGTCTTACTGCCATTTCATATATGTGTTGTACACCTGTTTGTTCCTGTGTTTATAGGGTTTATTGTACAGTGGCCTGACGGAGCAAATGTGCCACAAACAGCAAAACGCTGCAAACACAGAAATGATGCACAACCAAAAAGATGCAAATGGATGAAGCAAATGCAACAAAAAACACTGCACTAGAAAAATGCTGCAATCACAGGAATGAAGCAGAAGCAAAGACTTGAATAACCTGCTAAATAGATTCAAAGGAAAAATGCTGCATATATCAAAAGAAATGCTGCAAATTCACTCACTTGTCTTAATGTTTGCTCCCTTTTCCTCACCATCACCCTGGCCTGACATCAGTCTGCATTCAGTGTGTCATGTCTCACTCAATATGAGTGAGAACTATCATTTTATATTTGCAGCATTTTCCTTTAGCATTTGTTTCATAGGTTTTTAAGTCTTTGATTCTGCTTCGTTTCTGTGATTGCAGCATTTCTTTTGTTGCATTTGATTCATGTGTTTTTGGTTTTGCTTCATTTTGTGTTTGCAGCATTTTGTCCTCTATTACCATCTTAATTTATGCTGAAATTCCCTTACAGGCTTTCCCAGGTTTACAGGGGCCACCAGGCCCCCCAGGGGCCCCAGGCTGTAACGGAACAGATGTAAGAAAATATTTTACATTCACAGTGGTACAACTGCAAGTTTTTTTTTCCTAAAGTAAGATTTTTTAGGGCGACACGGTGGAGCAGGGGTTAGCGCTGTTGCCTCACAGCAAGAAGGTCACAGGTTCAAGACCTCCTTGGTCCTGGGTCTGGGACCTTTCTGTGTGGAGTTTGCATGTTCTCCCCGTGTCTGCGTGGGTTTTCACCGGGTACTCCGGCTTCCTCCCACAGTCCAAAAACATGCTGAGGTTAACTGGAGACTCTAAAATGCCCGTAGGTGTGAGTGTGTGAGTGAATGGTGTGTGTGCCCCACGATTGGCTGGCGACCATCTGGGGTGTATCCCTGCCTCTCGCCGTAACACGCTGGGATTGGCTCCAGCAGACCATGTGACCCTAATGAGGAATAAGCAGGTATAGAAAATGACTGACTGACTGAGATTCTTTATTTTAAATCACATATTCTACTCACAAAGAAAACGTACATGCTTAATATATGGTTTGTGATACTTGTACCGTTCATTTTGTAACAGATGACATATTTTTAGGGAGAAGATGGACTTCCTGGTATTCCTGGGGCCCGTGGTATTGAGGGATATCCTGTAAGATACAAAATTCCCACAACGTATTATGATGTAATTTCCAGAGGAAAACATTGACAGTGTATGTTTCTGCAGACTTTCAACATTTCAGACTTATCTATAAAAGTAAGGAGTGTCTGAGTGTTTGACTCGTGTATCTCTCTGAATGTTTGTCAGATCAACCTCAGCTTTCAGATACAGCTTATGAACGGCACGATGGTGTACATCCTTATTTGTGATAGTTCAGGATAGATATTCAAAACCAGATTATCATTAAAAGTTCAAATTTTATAGACTTGGATATCACAGTGTTATCCTACAGCAGCACTTTCTGTACAGTGTAAAACTGTACAGTTTTACACTGTACTTTGTATATAGTTTTACTATATACAAACTATATACAAACTATAAACAAAATTATTATAATATTTCTCAAAAACACAGGCGAAAGACATTAAACAGTCTAGCTAAAATCACATATAACACATATACAGGAAAAAGTACAAAGAGATTTATCATAAGTCTGGTTTTACTTGACCTTCAACACCAAACTGATATAAATTGTAGCCTTTTTCTTACTATAACTGGACTTGCATGTCTCTCTTTATTTGAATTCAGGCCCTTGTCTTATTTAACAGTCCAACACATCCTCATTTGACCAAACATAACATCCTCTCAGACATTCAGTGTATCTGTAGTCTGCAGAAACTCACACTGTCAAATTTTCCCTTATTATTCTATATTTCTGTCCTCAAAAATAATGACTAAGACATGAATTTACTGTTCAAACATCGCTTTAGCTTTGTCTTTACATTACAGGGTCCAACCGGTCCACGTGGACAAAAGGTAATAAAAAAAACTGCTGTGACACTAATGACTAGTTATGTATTCTAAAAGCCAACTCTTTCTTCAGTCAGATTTTTTTCCACTTACATTTGGAGGAAATCTAGTCAAGACAGCATCAGAAATAAAGTAGCTGGTTGTCTTTGGTTGCTGTCAAACTGTTCTTTAGGTTTTACACAATAGTACTTCATACCTGTGATTATCAGATATTTACTAGGTTTTGCAGTTTAAATCCATGACTCAAATTTTAAATACTTTTACTTTCTCCATTTCACAGGGTGAAACTTTGTTCTCAACGGATAAAGCAGGGAGGCAAGGACAACCTGGCAGGAAAGGAGAGCTGGTAACTCTTTAGATGCTGTAGAATCAATTTATACAACATGTTCCATGAAGTGATGATAAAAGAAGTGACACATGATGGTTTTGAGTGTATATATATATATATGGGAAATACATACAAACAAATGAAGTAATTGTTTTACATACATAGTCATACATACATAGTCTTGCAGATGCTTCAATTATATTGCAAGTTCAGTTCAAATACAGGTAAAATAGAAGATAAAATAGAAAAGGTAAATGTGTAATAATAATAATAATGAGGACAAGATGTAAGTAGATTAGATTGTAGACAGTCGATGGTGCTTTTTTTGAGTCATGTTCAAACCAGGTTAATTGTCCCTTGTATTTTAGGGCGATCGAGGTGTCATTGGAAAAGCTGGACAGCAAGGAGACCCGGGACCACGGGGCACTGACGTGAGTGAAGTTGTTGTGTTGCTTTACAAAGATATAAAACACAAAGGAGAAGTTATGTGATGTATGATATCACCTTCTATATTATCAGGGACTTCCAGGCCATCCAGGGCCTCTCGGATCTAAGGTAATGTGCAGAAGCCAAATACTTCAGGGTTTTAGTTTTATTTATTCATTTTTTTTCTGGATTCTGCCGGAGGTGCAGAGTGACCAGGGCACCCAAACAAGTTAATTTCCTCATACTGTCCCATCCTACAGGGTCAAGGAGGCACAGGCAGCATCCCTGGTCCTCGTGGAGTGAAGGTAATTTTTGTTTTAATACACTAGCGTATTTTTAAGTATTTAAAGGCGAGGATGTTGCATTGAGCATTGTCTGTGCACATTATGTCCTATTAATGATTAAGGATGATCTCAATTAAGTTTTTTTTATTAATGTAGGGGAGAACAGGACCACCGGGCCCACCTGGGCCCCCGGGCCGGATTAAGGAATTCTTCTCTCGGGATCTCTGGCTAAAGGTACAAGAAGAGACTGAGGTCAAAGGGGATTGGGGTCGATGGTGTTGCATTAGCTCGGCTCCATAGGTAGAATTTACATAGTGTTACCATACGTCATTACTTTATTTTCATTTTTCTGAGAAAAGCGGTGATATAAAATCTATATTTTTACAGTTGTGTGTGAAAAGGAGGCTTTTTTTGGCTTTCTTTTGACATTTGGCAACAATATGCATAAATGGAAAATTCCTGCATAAAACCTATTGACTTACAATAGCACGAAACTATTCTGAGACTATGTTTACAACATTTTCTTATATTTCTTAAAATATATCCATTATTTAGGCCATTTTAAGTAAAAAAACATTTTTTTGTATCTGCCCCTATGACAGTGTCAAAAAATTCTAATAAAGACATAACCAGTGCAGCGGTGGCAACACAATCACGTTGTATGTCGTCACACATCTAGATGAAACATTATCCCTCTGGCAGCACACTCGGTTGTTGGAATGGTTTCCAAATTTTGCAGATGCTGATTGAACTGCAGGCTGTTCATTTAGGCTCTCACTCGATGTAACGGGAAGTAAATTAGAGAAGTAAAAGGATGAAAGGGAAAAGATAAGTCCGACGGAGGCTGTTAAAAAGAAGACCTGAAAGTGGCGTTAGAGAAAAAAAACTCAATGCCATGTGTCCAAAATGAAACGTGTTTCATAACCTCACTGCTCAGCAGATTATTCATGGTAATATTCTCATTAAAGTTAAATATTTCTTGGGTCGAACTTGAAATTGTGGCCAAGTTGTTGACAGGATGAAAGGTCATGGGGTAAAATATTTGAATTAATCCGTAAAAACTATAAATATCTAAACTGATTTTAATGGAAAACCATATTCTGGATATTTGTGACGCATCATAATGTTGGTTTTAGGGAACATTTGGTCATGACAGTGCATTTATATATATATAAAATGAACCTGTGGTTTATTTCTATTTCAGGATTTAAAGGGAGACCAAGGAGATATTGGAGAAAAAGGATGCAAAGGTTCTCCAGTAAGTTTCTCTTCAAAAATCACACTGCTCTTCATTCATTCACTCTTCTACATTGTAATGCAGTGTATTTTTCTCTCAGATTGCTATTTTTATTTGAATTTCTTCTCAGGGAGACGCCGGAAAGAGTTATTATGTAAAAGGAACAAAGGGAGACAAAGGACTTCAGGGTCCAGAAGTAAGAGAATACCTCCCATCTTTTTTGTTAAATATTTACTTTCTGAATATGCATAAATAAGAAACATGAAGAAATATGAATTTAACTGCACAATGTTTCCACCTCAAAACATATTTTTTCTCAGCACAAGTAACCCCAGCTGATCAGCCATGACCCAACCATGATCAGCAGAGGGCAGTAAAACAACATTTAACCCCATATAATTGTCAAGCAGGCGAAGGAAGTGACATGAGAGGAAAAGAGCTTAAACTGAACAATAAAAGTACTTACTGGGACAAAAACTTAGCCTGATTCCACAGTGAGATGGTTACAGCTTATATCTTTCATTTGTTAGGAGTTAATGCAATTCCACCCAACATAATCAATAATGCAGAGCTTAACTTGACCATGAAATGCATATGTTTCATCCTGAAATGCTAATTTAATCATGTGGTGCATGCCTTCTCATTAAAAAGAACCTCTGGGCTTTTATGATTATTGACATGTTATGTGTTCGATGACTCCAAAGTCTTTCCCTCCATTCTGCGTATTGATGTGGCATTCAGCCCCAAATTGCTCCCATAAGTGTGTGTGTGTGTGTGTGTGTGTGTTTTTCAATGGGGTGAATGAGCATTAGAAACATTTTTAAATGGATTTTTAAATGGATTGGATAAAAAAATAACAAAAATAGCTCTATCTGGTCATGATGAGCAGGTTGGCTCCTTCCATGGCAGCCGCTGCTGTTGCTGTATGAACGTGTGTGTGCTGTATCATAAGGCGCTTTGAGTGAAAAAGCACAACATAATTGCAGTCAATTTACCATTTATTGATGCCTGAGGCCTTCTGTAAACTATTCTATTCATAGAAAGCGCAACCTACTGATTGAATGCATGTCCGAACGTCCTCACGGTTGTCCTCATATGTCCTTGCAGGGAAAGCCGGGGAAGGACGGTGATCCTGGACAATCTCAAATTCAGGTACTGGGGATACTGTGTGTGTGCTTAGTCATCGTGTTGATTTGAATATAACAAAGTTCTCTTCAGGGGCTTCAGGGCCTCAAGGGGGATCCAGGATATCCGGGGACACCAGGAGGGACGGTCAGTTATCTGTTAGCACCTAAAAAAACAACATGCGGTATCATGGTGGGTTGGTAAAATCATTCTTTGATTGTTTACTTCTATAGGGTGAAAAGGGAAATAGAGGTCCTACTGGTCCACCTGGAGATGTGAGTTCTTTCATGATTTATCTACTTCCAACATGTGTTATATAAGCCACGTAGAGAGCCAGGAAGCAAAACTAGTTTTTCTAATTATAATTTTTTTAATGGTGCTTGTACATTCTATCAGTATGTTCTGTCATTTTCTGTGCAGATTTTGGATGTTCCACCTGGATCACTCAAAGGATACCCAGGAGATCCTGGTCCCCCAGGACCACCAGGGCCACCTGGGCATCAAGGTAGAAAAACATAATGCTGTATAATAAACAAACTGACAGTCACAGGGCAAAGGTCAGTTCAGCAAAGAGTCAGGGTCGGCCATGACTGAGTAGCTGCAGATTGTCATTGTAGTAGTGACAGTTATAACCTGCTAATTCTGTGATATCTGCTTTCCTGGAGAAAAGTTTACAGGAATTACACAAGTGTCTACTTTTTTTCCAGGTGTTTTGGGGTTTCCTGGACAACCAGGTGTGCAGTGAAGTGACCAATCTCACAACTGTCTGTCTATTTATTATCTGTCTCTCTATTTGTCTATCTGCCTACCTATCTGTCTGTCTGGATATCTCTGTCTTTATATCTGTCTATCTGTCTATCTCTTTCTGTCTGTATATCTATTGTCACTCCAGTGAAAATTGAGTTGTCTATCAGGTACTGTATAAAGACGTGTTATTTATTTTTTCCTAAATATATTGATCTGTCCTTCACCATGTTCCAGGACCAGGATATGACATTGATGTGAGAGGCCCACCTGGTCCCACTGGCTTTCCAGGACCCAAAGGGGACACCGGGGAGCCAGGATATACTTACATTGGACTCGTAGGTCTTAATGGGGATCCTGGTGAACAAGGGCCCCCTGGGGATCCGGGCTCACCTGGGCCCCCTGATGATGGGAGTATGTGTATACGTATTCCCCTTTTAATTAGATGCAGTATTCATAATCTAATTACTACCTCTACTTTTACTTTTACTACTACTAATAGTGGTATTGCAACCACTTTAAGTAATACTGGTAGGTATTTCAAATACTTAATCTTGATTTTCTCTACAAATGTTGTACATGAATGACAGTACTTTGGGTTTCAGTTAAAGCTTTCTACTTTATGGGGATTTCAAACACTTATATAAGTAGTTATAGGCTAAAATCGGCTTTTATTCTGTTTTATTTCCATTATTGCATGGTGCCTATATGAAACTTGATTCATCTTATATTGAGCAGTGGAGAGCATTTGCTGCAAGGCCACACAAATGTATAATTAAAGTAATATTTTTTCTTAAGTGCTTTTTTGACTTGTGTATATATTGATTGTGAATCTAGTTCTATGGTCACAGGCAGAGCAAGCTTGTGCTCAGTTAGTTCAGGCCTATTTAACCTCATACCGTCTGTAAAAGTAGAAACTCTTTAATATATGACAGTTGTAGGATGAATTGTTCTGATTCTAAGATCAAACAACCACTTATTTAATTCAGAAGCTGGGGATGATTTCATGCTTTGTGTTTAACTAATGAGCCAATATTTAGTATAGAGCTGCAATGATTGGTTGATTAATCAATTAATTGCTAACTATGACATTAATCACCAACTATTTTGATAATCAATTAGAGACATTTTCAAGAAGAAAATGATCCAAATTCTCTGGTTCCATCTATATTCTGGTTTCTTTCATCTTCTATAATAGTAAACTGATGATCTTTGGATTGTGAAATGCTGATATGGACAAAATAAAGACATTTTAGGTTGAATCTTCAGCTTTCAGACAGTGATCAACATTTTACCATTTAAAGAATGGAAACAACTAATCATTTCAATAATCGATAGATTGATCGACTATCAGAATAGTTCACATGTTGGTTTACATAGAGCAATACTGGGAAACCTAATAGTTTGCTGTTGGTGTTGCTTGCAGGTACAAGGACTGTCAAGGGTCTACCAGGAAACAAGGGAACGAGGGGTAACCCTGGACCAATGGGACATGATGGGATATTTGGAATTAAAGGTCGGAAACTTTGGGTAATTCATAAATAGATAGCACACTTTTTACTAATCTCTTTAGACCTACTCACTTGCATCCATTCAAACTCACAAAAATATTCCTATGGATATGTCCTCTACAGGAGTGAAGGGGGAACCCTGTTATGAGTGTACCGGATCAGGACCTCCAGGACCACAAGGGCCCCCGGGTCCACCTGGAATTCCTGGTAAAAACCATTAAAGCACTCGGAAACTGTGATGAAATAGGGGAGTTAAGCATTGTCTTGAATCTTCTTCTGTGCACAGAGGATGAGTTCAATCATGACATGCAGGTCTGATGAAGCTACAGGACTTAAGTACAGTTTTTTTTAAGTACTGTTTTCTAGTTTAACAGAATAATAGTCCAAACTAAAACAGACTAAAAGATTCATCATTACTACACAAAGAGTGAATGCTGATCTACTCATTTCCCTGAATCTTTAGCCTAACCTGTTCATTAATCACCATTCTTCTCTGATGAGAAAAAGCTAGTCAACAAACTCCAAAACCATTTAGAACACCTCACACTTCTTCATGGTTACACAAAATTACTCACAATTATAATATCTTACTAATTTTCCCATCACAACACACACAGATTCTACCATGTTCAAATGTATTATTACATTTAACTGGTAATAGTGGTGAAAAAGTATAAAACTGGAATACACACTGTTTCTGCTCAGGATCTAATCAAGGACCAGGGGCCAATGGTGATCCTGGCTTCCCAGGACCTACAGGCTTACCTGGACAACCAGTAAGAAAACATGTCTGCAAAACAGTAGTTTATAGTTTGTTGCTGTTGTTCTTGTTTGTGTCTCTTATAAACACTTGTAAACAATCACTCGTCTCTGAAGGGTCCTATTGGCGAACCAGGATTTCCTGGCCTCCCTGGACAACAAGGACAACCTTCCTATATTCCTATATACAGTCCTGGAATAAAGGGAGAGACTGGGGACCCAGGAAAGAAAGGTTACCTAGGACTGCCTGGCAGGCCCGGTGTAAATGGCCTTCAAGGTCGCAAAGGTGATCGAGGCCCAGCGGGGGATTCGGTGAGGAGGGTTGGAGATGCCATTCTCTGCCATTTGGACTTTTTAGATTAGTTCAGTTGATAATTTCAGCGATTGTTGAGTTTTTTTCATCCATTCTCCAGTATTTTGGCCCTGGTGTGGTAGGAGACCGAGGTTTCCCAGGTCAACCAGGGATTTCAGGCACACCAGGACCAGGTGGCTACCGTGGGCCAATAGGGTTTGGGCTTACTGGACCTCCAGGAAGTAAGGGAGACATTGGGGTACCTGGCTTCCCTGGACAGCCTGGAATTCCAGGTAAATATTCATCTTGACCAACATACAGTTTGAAATTTATATATAACACTTGCATTAAATTGCATTCTCTTTCTTCTCTCTCCTTCATTTATAGGCCAGAAAGGGGAGTCCGGTCACTTCCATGCCAAAGGAATTCCTGGACTACCCGGATTTAAGGGTCAGCCTGGTTTACCCGGAAGCTCAGGTAAATACAGCATGGCTGTATAATGTATGGATGGTCTATAACTATACTGTAACTATACAGTAGATGATGGAATTATTTCTCATTCCTATTTACAAATATCCAGGTGTTCGAGGTAGTCCAGGTAACCCTGGAATAGCAGGTGCTCCAGGGCAGAAAGGACAAAAAGGTGCCATGTCATTCCCTGGAAGGCCAGGAATCCCAGGAGAGAAAGGTAATGTGTTATATGATTTAAGTCATTTTGGGAGGTCAAAAAATTCTCAACAAGATAAATAAATAAATAAAACATGCCTGTGCTTAATAGACTTGGAAACAACTAACAGCCAATGATTGTGTATGTGCTTGTCTTGTATAGGTGACAAAGGGCAGCCAGGTTACCCAGGAGTCGCCAGTAGGGGCTTACCTGGACAGCCGGGTCCACCAGGTCCTTCTGGTCCTCCAGGATTGAAGGTCAGAGACACAAGGAAAAACTCAGTTACACTATATGTATTTAATCAGAAAAAGTGTTCTATATTTGTGATTTTCAGGGTGAGAGTGGCCCTGGATACCCTGGACCCCCAGGCCCAGCAGGGCGTACAGGCGAACGTGGGACACAAGGACCTGTAGGAGATCCTGGAACCCCTGGCCCACCTGGATTCTCTGGCCCACCAGGCAATAGTGGGTTACCAGGAGAAAAAGGTATTTATTCATGCAGCACATATCAAACTGGAGTCAGAAAGATGCAATGAGATGCCTGCATATACATTCACACCGAGACAAAATCATCAATTTAGTACCCTATATACAGGAAGTAAAGGATCTCCAGGACCCCCTGGAGAACCAGGTGAAACCTGTAAAGGTCTCCCTGGACCAGTGGGACCACCAGGACCAGATGGTTATCCAGGAGATCCAGGTCAGTTGAAGCCCTGTAGTCACTGAATAGAAGTTGAACTTTAAAAAGTTGAACTTCTCTCCTCCTTAAATTTATCACTGATCAACAAATTTAAACAGTGTCTTTCTTGTTCCTTTTTTTCTTCTTCATATCCCTTGTCCCAGGTGTTAATGGCCTACCAGGTGAGAGGGGAAACCCAGGTTCACCTGGGTTTGGTTATCCTGGCCCCGCTGGCGAGTCTGGGCCACCTGGGTCTTCAGTGCCAGGTCCACAAGGGCCTCCTGGAAGAAAAGGGCTCAGTGGACAAGATGGTCTGCCTGGTCAACCAGGTAGAACATTGTTTCTCATTTAATGATGTCTAATTGTTCAGCCCAAGAAAGATGTGATGTGTGAGCAGTTATCTTCTATAACAGTCTACTTCTATATAGAATTGTAGACGTATTTAGAGCATGTCTTTAAATATTCCACTTGAATTTTCTTCAGGACACAGAGGAGACCTTGGACCAGACGGATTTACCGTATATGGACCAGAAGGATTGCCTGGAATTATAGGACCACCAGGTCTGATAGGTAAGACACAAATGCAGACACACACTTTTAGAATTAAAGTAAATCACTATTTAATTTATATTACACATGTTACATGTAAGTTTTATATTAGATCAGGAACAATCAGGAGGTTTCTGCTGCTTACTTTTGTTGGCATTTATTGAATTATTTACAGGTGACCCTGGTCCTGATGGAGCCAAAGGAATCCGGGGCCCACCAGGCATGACTGGAGACCCAGGTCTCAGAGGTCTTCCAGGCAGTCCAGCAACCCTTCCACCAAAAGTGTGCCCCGGTGATCCGGGTAAGGTTAACAATAAACACTTCTTCGCTTACAAATAATATTTCACAAACTACAACCGTAGTATAATAAATTACAATATATGTAACAGGGATATTATTCTAACTCTTACTGTACTGCTTCAGGTCCCCCTGGTCCAACTGGTCCTAGTGGAAATCCTGGAAGTACTGGAGAAAAAGGGCTAACAGGGATTGAGGGAGCACCAGGGAATCCTGGACAAAGAGGTTTAGAATGTATATTTGTGTATGGGCACCTAAGCAGTATGGCTAGAATAAAAAATGTTAACACTCTATATGTGTCCTGCGCTTATCTGTGTCCAGGTCCCCCAGGTGATCCAGGTATTGATGGACCAATTTTCTCAGAAGGACCTCAAGGGCCTTCTGGTGCCACAGGAGACCCAGGAGTTATTGGTCCTCCAGGCAAGTCATAAACGTATTTGTTCTATACAAGTCTAAGTTAAAATGCTACAGTATATAGCTGCACAATGTCAAATTTACACTCAGTTAATGTCTTTGAATGAAATGAATTTGTAAGAACCATTCTCATTTACATAGCTAGTGTGTATCGCAGTATATTTTAAAATATGTTTTATAAAATACATTTATTAGATCATTTAAATATACCCTAACTTTTCTTACAGATGAAATGTATGTAGCTGTGTATTGATGCAGTTCTCTTTGAATGTTCCTACTTGAAATAACTCTTTGATTTAATAATAACAGGCCTAAAGGGAATAAAAGGTGGTCCAGGAATCACCGGAGCTCCAGGTCCAACTGGTGCCCCGGGTCAACCTGGTCACAAAGGAATGAAAGGAGATCCACAACCCCATATATGTGGTACACCCGGACCAAAAGGACAAAAGGTTGTGATGATTGGACTGATCAAAAAGTCAGAGTCTTCATAACTGATGAGCTAGAATCCACTTTAGTAAGATAGTATGTGCATAGATTCAAATATACAGCATGTGTTATTGAAGTAATATTTATTTCTCTCTAATCTTCCTCTTCTCCTCAGGGTGAACCAGGACTGAGCAATACTAATGCGATGAAGGGTCAGAAAGGAGAACCTGGCCCTCCTGGTCATGTAGGACCACTAGGAACCCCTGGAGCCAAAGGAGATCCTGGGCATGATGGACAAAATGGTTTCTACCACTGACTAATAATAACATCAATTTGTGATTGGGTTTTTATTTTATTTTACTGTCACCTCACATCTGCCCTAACTCTGCTGTTCCAGGTTCACCAGGTGCTCAAGGCCCTGAAGGTTCAGATGGGCCTCAAGGAAGCAAAGGCCTCAAAGGACCCAGAGTTCCAGGCAAAAATTCCATTTTATTTAAATATAGTAAAGAAGCTCACCTTAAATTTCACCAAATCAGTCTGAAACCTACAGTGTTCCCTTAAAATCTTCTGTGGTGGGTCAAGTATTATGATATAATCATGATTATGATTCCAATGCTTTCATTATATTTGTTTGCCTCAGGTTTCCCGGGCCCACCAGGTGTGCCTGGTAGTCCGGGTCCAAGAGGCAACCAGGGCCGAGATGGGATTCCTGGACCACCAGGGCAAAAAGGAGAGACTAGTAAGAAGAATCCTCCATGAAAAGTATTGTGTTGCTCTATGAGCATGTCCACTTCCTGTAGATTATAAACCTGTACTATAAGTTGTGTACTTTAAAATTTACAGCTGCCGCCAAAACTCACCCATCCTTCCATTTCTTTCCTGCAGTCATGGTAGAAGGGAGGCCTGGTAGACGTGGTGAGACAGGTCAACCAGGTGAGTCTCAGGTAATTAACATCTTCCTTTTCCAGACTTAAAAAGCCCCAGTTTACAGATCACCTTCCTTCAGGCCATTGCTACAGGGCAGAGATCACTCATCTCATCTGCCAAGGACAATAAATGTTATTGTATTTTCACACTAGGCACATAAAGGGTTTGTTTATCATGTGATGAGGCTCATATTAGCACTATTGTCTACCTGTAAACCTGAAATGTGAAGGTCACACGTCTATTTAAAACTGTATCACTGTGGCTAAATGAGCAAAAATGAAATTATGAAATAGAAAATGTTCTGTGTTTGAGTAAGGAGACAATAAAATGAAAAAAACATGTTGATTCTCATTCCTTATTCTTCACTGCTCATTAGTACTCCTATTTCTATTCTGTAGGCCCCCCCGGGAATCCAGGTCCTCCTGGTTGGCCTGCTACAGGACATCCTGGACCAGTAGGAGACACAGGACCCCCAGGTCCAACTGGAGACAAAGGTATGAGAGGACCTCAGGGAAGAGAAGGGAGATGTGATCCCGGGCTAAAAGGAGACCGCGGCAGTCCTGGTGATCCTGGTTGGCCAGGTGAGGATGTAGTCCAGGAGGATTTAATGGTACCACGTAAACTTTTTTTTGTACTGTGGCCAACACTAAATACAAACAATGGGATATAACTCAGATGTTATTAGTGTATTATTCATATTAGTGTGCCTCTCTGTCTATCTGATTTCAATGGCTACGAATTGGCGAGGGGGATGAAATCCATGAGTGACATCTCATATTAAGTTTCTTTATATGTGCATTTCTCTGTGGATTGAGCATTTTAAAACATGGACCGGTATCTATATAACACATAGACCTTGTTATAATCATAAACCTTATATGATATGAGACCTTTAAGTCTCAAAAATACTTGACAAATTGGTTCCTTTTGTGTTTTGCTTGGTTGTCACTTGTCACCTTCATTGTAATATAATCACTGTCAGAGATTACCAGTCTCTGCTTTCTGTGTATAGGCCCTCCTGGTGAACCCGGTCCTACAACTCCCACTGACCCTGCTATTAAAGGAGACAAAGGGAATCCAGGTCCTATAGGAAGACCGGGCAATCTAGGACCCAGAGGAGATCCAGGGCTTTCAGGACCACGTGTGGGTAACCCCAGCTAAACTCAGAAAGACTAGACCACAGGCTTTTAGATGTTTTATAACAGAAAGTGTAAGAAAACCAAAATCGGATGAGTTTCAGTGCAATCCTGACGAATGAATCTGCAATGATCAAAAAAATAAATAAATAAATGACTCTGTACATAATTAATGATGCCAGTAAATTCCCATATTTATTTAATTTTACGTTTAATTAATTCATAAAATTAATTTACCCCTGGGGGTCCCTGGACCTCTCTTTGAGAATCATTGGTCTAGACTTTACTACTAGCCAGGCAACTGAAAACATAGTGTAAACCAATATAAAAGGACTGTAGAGACTCCTGGAACTAGCCTCTAACAGCCTAAACAAATCACCAAGCTGCAAATGTGATAGAAAAGTCACATTGGAAAAGTGGATCCAACTGTAACAATATTCTATAAATTCTGAATACATTTTTCACAGTGTGGCTTTTATTTCAATCGTTAACCGAGATGAGATCACTTTCTGGCATCATTTGCACTTCTATCAGAATTGAACCTCTGATATCTGATGGTCATAGCTGTATATGTACTTTACTGTAAGTTTAACTTCCATACTTTGACTTTCCACAGGGTGAAAAAGGCAGAGCTGGAGACCCAGGACCCAAAGGTGACTCTGGTCCTCCTGGAAACCCTGGTCCCCCTGGTAATCTATCATTTTAATTTGAGTCTATAGGTGAGGTTCTCTCTTTGAAACATCAACAATACTGATTATAACCTGTGTGTGTTTCGTAGGTTATAAAGGAGACCCCGGATACACACGGGGTCCGCCTGGTCCACCTGGGTTGAAGGGTTTTCCTGGACGACCTGGTGTGTAAAACAACTATCTCTTATTATGGTTCACAACAGTTGATAGCATGTGTTGCTTAATCTTAAGAAAATGTTGGTCTAGTTTTCTAAAACCAAGACCAGATTAACTCAACTAACTAAATTATCTGCCAATGGAGAATAAGATCATTTTACTCCATATTGGATTAATTATACCAAATGGAAGACATTTTACCTGGTAAGATTTAATTGTTTGAAGTGTACTGATATATGTTTCTTTAATTGTAGCATATTACAAAATTTGTGGAATAACATTCAAATTTTTCCCATGTTGTCCTCACAGGCCGCAAGGGAACAGCAACGTTGGATACAGCTACATTTATACCAGGGACCCCTGGCTTGCCTGGTCCCTGTGGCAACCGTGGCCCCCCAGGTCTTACTGGCCAATCAGGACCACGTGGCCTTCAAGGTCCGAAATCTGATCTCTGTTCAATCTCAGCACTGCTTTGTCAAAGCAACGCCAGGGATTTAGTTGTATACAAATATCTAGCATAATTGTAAATTCTATTAATTCCTCTGAGCTGTATTTCTTTGTTTCTTTATTTTCCCAGGCCCACGAGGGGTCAAAGGAGTCCGTGGTTCCGGTCCAGTTGGTCCACCTGGATTTCCCGGCCACAAAGGAAACAAAGGATCATCAGGACTGACGGGTTTGTGTTTGAACATTTCCTAGAACTCATGATTTGGTACTTTGTTGTATCTTTTTCCTCTTTTTTTTTAGTGATGTGCTTTTCCTGCTGCAGGTCTAACAGGCCCACCTGGAGACCCAGGCCACAAGGGTCTTCCAGGGCTTCCTGGCAAAGCTGGTCCAGGTTATGTTGACAGTTTCCTGATAGCCCGACACAGTCAGAGCGTCCGTGTCCCTGACTGCCCTCAAGGCACCAGCTTCATATACTCTGGTTACTCCTTCCTCTTCATCAGCGGAAACAATAGAGCTCACGGCCAGGACCTTGGTAAAAGCATGAGGAACCTTCAGAAATACTGAGTTTACTCTAGAGCTGCAAATATTAGCCAATATATCGATTAGTTACTAACTAACCAGTTATTTTTAAGACGAAAATATCTCTGGTTCTAGTTTCAAAAATCATATTATTTTCTGGTTTCTTTAGTTTTCTATAAAATTAAACCAGCTCAATTTCTTCTCTGTAGTCCCTCCTATAAAGCAGCAACAATCAATCAATTAATCAATTTGTGTCATTTTTAAAAAGAAAACATCCAAATTCTCTGGTTCCAGCTTCTCTTCTCTGGTTATTTTCTGGTTTCTTTCGTCTTCTATAACAGTAAACTGATGATCTTTGGGTTGTTGGTCTGGACACAAAAAGACATTTTAGGTTGAGAAACGGTGATCAACATTTTACAAAATTTTATGAACCAAACAACTAATCTATTAAACGTTTGAATAACTGACAGATTGATTAGCCCTTAGTTGCAGCTCTAGTTGATTATGCTCTCAACCTCTTCTTCTAATCACTCCAATCCATCTCTCAGGCTCCATGGGAAGTTGTCTCCCTCGTTTCTCCACCACGCCCTTCCTTTTCTGTGACACAACAAATAACTGCCACTACGCTGCCCGTAGCGACTACTCGTACTGGTTGTCCACCGACACTCCTCTGCATCCCATCACAGCAAACATCACCGGGGACCAGCTGGCCTCTTACATCAGCAGGTGGGACTGGAGAGCCCTCACACACATTCACATATATATATATATATAGTTGTGTTCAAAATAATAGCAGTATGTTTAAGAATGTGAGTCAAAATCCTGATAATTTTTTTATTTTGATGCATTGGGAACACTGCATTTTATATTCAAAGTTTAAATTTCCCTGTATCTAGATGCTTGAAGAGGTCGTGTTGCCTTATGCCAAAGAGGAAATACCCTTTAAATGTGTGTTTCAACAGGACAATGACCCCAAACATGAGTAAACCAGCAGCATCTTGGTTCCAGTTCTGCAGTGGCCAACCCAATCCCCAAATCTTAATCCTATTAAAAACATATGGGCTGATGTTTCTGGGGCAAAACCAAGAATTTCAGTGGAATTGTGAAGCTGAAATATGTGTTCATGGGAGCCAGAAGCCAGAAGAAAAATTCAGACACTATTTCTTTAAATGGCGTAATTATTTCTGTAAAAATAATTTTAAAAATTGGCACATTTCCGTCACATTTTGATTTGATTTAGGATATAAAATGCAGTTTTCCCAATGCACTAAAAAATGATAATTCTGGCTTAACTTGTTTTTTAAACGGACTGCTATTATATTGAACACAACTGTGTGTGCATATATATAAAATCTCATATCAAGCATGTATGTGCAAACTTTTTGTCTCAAATTTGTTGTTTTAGGTGCTCGGTGTGTGAAGCTACTTCCAATGTCATAGCCGTCCACAGCCAGAAGACGGTGATACCAGCATGTCCCCGGGGCTGGGTGTCCCTCTGGAGCGGATACTCGTTCGTCATGGTAAGGGAATCTGACTTTTTTTCCTTTCCTGTTCCATTAATTTTCTGTGTCATTTTATTTCTTTTGACCTTCATCTATTCCAGCAAATGGGTGTTGGTGCAGAGGGCTCCTCTCAGCCGCTGGTGTCTCCTGGGTCATGTCTGGAAAGTTTCCGCCAGGTGCCCACCATCGAGTGCCTCAGCCGGGGAATGTGTAAATACTACCCTGACTCCTACAGCTTCTGGCTGGCTGCCATCGACCCTGACAACATGTTCAGGTAAACTGTCGTCCTCTAGCTACAATATATATTAGAGAATTCCTCCCTATACAATTTACAGTTGGGCTGCAACTTATATTAGTTGATTAATCTATCGATTATTGAAACAATCATTTGGTTCTAAAATGTGTAAAATGTTGATCACTGTTTCCCAAAGCTGAAGATTCAACCTAAAATGTTTTTTTTTTTGTTCAGACCAACAGTTCACAACCCAAAGATCATCAGTTTACTATTATAGAAGACTAAAGAAACCAGGAAATAATCAGATTTGTGAAGCTGGAACCAAAGAATTTGGACATTTTCTTCTTGAAATGGTTCAAATTGATTATAAAAAAATAATTGTTGATTCATGTTATAGTTGGCAACTAATCAGTTAATCGAGTAATTAATGCAGCTCTACTTTACAGTAAATAATATAATTTGCAGTGTGGGGTCATGACTCATAAACTGCTGCTAAGCCTTGATGTCACCATATGTGAAGTTTCAGGTGATTTTTCACCCTCATAATCAAAGGGATAACCAATATGTGATCAATATGTTATATAATAATCTTTAACTGCATCTGAATTAATGTCATCGGTGCATGTATTTCTACCTTTTTCCACAGTAAACCTCATCCTTGGACAGTGAAGGGACCTTCTTCGCAAAATGTCGTTGGCCGTTGTCGGGTCTGCGGGAAACCATGGCAACCAGACACAGGTGACAGGCGTGGGGACAGTTTTTAACATTCTGCATTTTGTTTTTGTCAAGTTCATTAACAGTATGAACAACACAACAGCCAATGTCAGTAAAAAAACAAAACAGTCATTTGCTAAACTGGTGCTTTCTTTTTACAAGTCTGCATTTATGAGTCTCTGGATGAAATTCACCTCAGCATTTACAAAATTGCCAATCATTTTTGATGGCAGTTGTTGTCTGATGATGATGATACTGTACATAAAAAATTATGAAACATTTAGTGATGGAGTGTATAATACTGTATTTAATGAAACACTCAAGCCTTAATAACTAATAGTAGTAAGAAATAAAGATATATAGTGATACTAGTAATTAGTCTTCAGAATCTGTTTAAATGATTTTATAGTCTTGACCTCCTTCATGTTCCATCATCCTACATTATGCTCTTTTTTGTAATTTTCCTCTAATGTAACTGCTGATAAGATGTGTTTAGTGATATATTGGAGACTACTGACCTCGACTGTGACCATGTACCTTAATAAATGAGCACAGCACCTACACTGCTGAATGGTGTCATTCCCATGTGATACTGCTGTAAATACACCCTGAATGAAAAACGTGGCCCTAAATGCCTTCGACTTCTGAAAATAAATTCAAAATCAATTCTTGCAGTGAGTCATTGACTAGATTTGAGCAGTCGAGTCAATAAATGACACAAAAAGGTTGGTGCAGTGTCATCAATAAATTACCTCAAAACTATTAGGTCACAATAAACGAAATGTTCCTGTTCCTTCAGAACTGTTATGATGATGTGTTCCACATCTATAATACAGTGTCATTTGTCCAGTCACTTCAAAAGCTTTATTTATGGTATAAATTTCAAGGTTGTTAAATGGTGCATGGAAAAGTTTAAATGACTCATATACTGCTTGCAACTTATTTAATTTATTTCCAAAAGTGCTGTAGTTTGGCAACACTGTAATCAAAATGCTGTTGTCTGGGACTGATAATGCACAAGATCTTTGTTTATCTCTTTCATCTCTTTTTAATATTCCTTCTGTCTCTATTGGTTTTGTCAATTGGGAAAAATATTTTTACATATAACATTTTAATCTGAGATTTGCCAGTGTGCCCGATTGGTTTGAAATAAGTTTTTACTCTCTTATTCCTATTCACTCAGGAAACAATCGCTGCAGCAATATGCCAGCAAGGAACAAGTTCAACAAGTCATTCCAGCCTGCTCATCCATATCTGTCACTGCGATCAATTGATAAAAACTCCCAGCACAGTACAGCTAGGTGCAATAATGCAAAGTAACATCCTGAAACAATACTCTATTCTATTGTTTTTTTTGGCACATGCATACCATACATTCTAAGGTAGATTTCTGAATTAGAAATAACAAAAAGAGCCTCAAAAACTAATGTAAGAAGGTTGACTAACATATAACAGCAGAAAAAGAGCTGAAATGTGAATTTAAAAAACATCCAATTATCTTTTGTTTTTTTTTTCCTGTTTTTTTTAAACAGGAGTTCCAATACATCAGAATGTACAGAGATAACAAGCAGCCACTCCTTGAATGCCACCTTGAATTAAAGCAGTGTAACATGGCCTGGTGCAGACAGTTGTTAGCATGGATAGAAACACTCTTGCTGTAAAGTGCTCTCCATAGCCTTCTTAACAGGATTATCCTGCTCCCGACAGTGCACTTACTAATTGTTTAGGCAGCTATAAGGTTTCTACACCTCTGTAATCAGGTTAGAATGGTGGATTTGTTGAAAGGTTGATGCGCTTCAAGGTTGTCTCCTGTTTCAGAAGGACACATATATATAAGGACACATTTCTCCACACACATGCTCTCACAGCCGTACTCTACATACGTATGGAAGACATTTCTATTGAGAGTTTTACAGGTTAGCTTTAATTGAAAGACCTGGCTAACACCAGACCTAATTATATCAATGTACACTGATATTCGATCTGGGAACCATCCGTTCATTTGTTCATATTGGAGGCGTATGTTTATGTCAAAGGCGTCTGTATGTAGACTATAGCCAGTCCTATGAAACATATCGATAATCCTGTCTATATCGAAAACACTGACAAATTTCCCAAGATTGTAGTCCATTATTAGT
This sequence comes from Lepturacanthus savala, assembly GCA_030544235.1. NCBI lineage: Eukaryota > Metazoa > Chordata > Actinopteri > Scombriformes > Trichiuridae > Lepturacanthus > Lepturacanthus savala. Next base: position 28,462,274 of record CM060461.1, on the reverse strand, counting down.
GGTTGAAGATGGAAGGGTTCAACCTTAGAAACCATTAGAAAATGTGCTACAGATAGTGACTAAAATTCATTCACATTAAAATAAAGGTCGCCTTTGGGGCCAGTATTGATATAGAATAACTGTCTTACACCTACTTGGAACACGTTCTAAGGCTGTATCGAAAGGTAAATTACCGTCTGACGCCATGTTGGATCACAGTTATCAAAAGAATTGATTCTGTGTTTAATCATGGTCTCACTGCACCCTCCCCTGTTCTGTGATTGGCTCCCTAGATGAGAGGAAAACTGGATCCTTGGTGTCCAGACTGAATTTCACAGTTAAGTGAATTTGCATGCAATGAAGGATGGGTATACCCAGGCTAAGGCCTGACTGTAAATTTGAAAAATGATTGTCATCACAAAAATGTAATAAGCAAATGTTGGTCTAGAATCTTGCCCAACGATACATCAACCTGCAGCCTGGAGGAACCGGGAATCAAACCACCAACTCACTGACAGCTGCACTGCCTCTGAGCCACCCCTGTAGACATTGTAGTTAAAGGAAGAGAGACAGACAAAATCTCATTTCTGTCAAACAGAACTGACAGTTATAGAAAGTGTTTTGACGTACTGTTCCTTCACATTCATCTTAATTTACTGGGAAAAAACAACACTGCAACCTACTTTTGTTTCTTGATGTGCTGATGAAAGAAGTAACCACCTGACACGTCTTCATATGAGATATGATAAATATTTTATTACCGAAAGAACAAAATCCTGCTGAACTGTGGAACATCTGAGGGTTGAACTACAGTCCAAACCAAACCAAAAACCCTTATATAGCTTTGTTAACAAAGACCAACCCACCAAAGACATCCTCTGTCCAACTGGACAGTTTCCTTGAGGCTATCTGGCTGATGATGAGTTTCATACCCTTTGACCCACAACACAGACCTGCAACACGTAAAATTGGATCTCACTAGATCCACATTCCACATCTTATCTCACAAGACAGGAATGGACAATACGCTACAATAATAACCCCTGTAATAACCTGATAATTGATTCAAACGTGATGACTTCTGAAGGAATGGTTATCAGAGTCCCTTTCCATCAATGCACATTTTTAGCATGTACATTTACAAAGCCATTATGGCCTGTGACAAATCCATTTTTTATTCAAATGAACTGTAAAGTTAAGCAGAGCAGAAATCTCATTACAGAGATTCACAGAACAAACTCACAAGGGTGTAACGAATGGTTGACCTTTATGACCCCTGGGTATCCCAGTGCGATGCAACTTTATGGCACAGCAGGGTTAATGAAATCATTGTTTCCACATGTCAGTGTCATTATTGTTTTATTTTACATGAGTGCACATAGAGCTTCGTTTACAGGAATTTGCTTTTAACCCTCTATTTCATAGCGTTGCCGTATGGCACCATCATGCAAATTTTGTTGTATTTCTAATTTTGGCCCAGAATGCACTGCAGTATTCAGGTTTGCTGCAACAAATGCTACCCTGGAGTTTCAAAAGATTTTTGTCAGTCCATGTAAAATGAGTAAAAACAGCATTTCCTGGTCATGTGAGGTGATTATTTTTTTGTCCTTCAAAATAAAAGACACAATTTTTACAACTAAACAGTAAAACATGATTTTATATTACTGCTTTTTATTTATTATATTACTGCCTAAATAATTGCTATGCAGTAGAGGGTTAAACACAGATGGAGATGGGATCAATGTTTTGCTTGTATTGTCTCAGTTTGCAGTCTTATTTGTTTGTTACTTTTATTTTGTGATGTGCTCAGTCAAAGGGAAATAAGCCAGATTTTTTTGTCATATATGTGTAGTGACTGCACTGCAGGGTCATGTGATTTATAATCATCAACGAAATTCAATCCGCCGATCAATCAGATGACCTCCACTAACAAACATGACACCGTCTTCCTGTAATTGATGACAGAAAGACCGGAATGGTGACAATGTCTTTATAAGGCCCTATTGTCTTCCTTTTAATGACTGCTGTAAATTACCTAGTGCATGCTCTGGTGCGTTGATGGGGACAAACGTGAAATTGAGGAAGTTCTTTACGCAAATAACCTCCTCCCCTTTTTTTTAGCCCCGGATACCACTTTAAAAACAGATGTCACATTAACGTTGCACAGTTTGGGTGAACATCAGCAGTGGATGCTGTCGTCGCGAAGCACACAAGCGATAATTCCCTGTAAGGATGGTCCGCGCTTTTTGCCTTTTGGCACTTTTGTGTTGTGCGTCGTGTGTCGCTCAAAACACAGAGACCCTGCAGGGATTCAACGACCTCCAGCTTCAGCAGGACTACTACCCTTGGCTCGACGAATTACAAGACAAACAGGTAAGATCTCTTTATTTTCCTACATAACTTCTTTTTTATCCCAATTCCTGTTGGTTTATCTTTCCCAACACAAAACACCATCCCTCTTCTCACTAAACAACTTATCTATTACAAAGTTTGTGGATGCTTGTGCGCACACATTTAATTTATCTTAATTAATATCTTTCTGTTCTGGGTGCTATCAGTGTTCCCTGTTCTATTTCCCTTTCAGCCTTTGCGCAACAGATGTAAATGTTTTGTGAGAGTTACACACACAGAGTGCTGTAAAATGACTGCATATGGTGGCTGTTGGTAAGAAACTTGTATGCACCTGCCTCGGAATGAGGAATTCAGGATCCTACATGTCTGCATGTTATCACTCTTAGATATGTGTACCATCGCCTCATATTTAAGCGTCTGTAAGTGTTTACCTCATTGTTTTTTCCGTCCATAGGAGCTGCGGCTGAAACAGAACCTGGTAGAGCTGCTTTATAAGCTCTTCAAATTCCACAGACCCAACAGCACAGTAAAACCCACGAAGGAGCGACGTGAACTGGATAAGAAGATGACGACCCGCGGGGCAGGCTGCCGAATCTTCTTCTGGAAATCCTGGACTGCCTGCTAACTCTGCACCTGAGTTAGCAGGCAGTCAAACCAGCAAATGGATCTCTCATCTGTCTGATTTTGTTGATAAAATGTAGTTGTTGCTTGATATACTCTGGTTTGCCTTATATTGCAAACTATTTATGAAAGTATAAATATATATAGCTTTGTTATTTATGTAACCTGGGATCATAGCATATTGACGTCCTGCCATCCACCCGTTAAATGTCTTAAATCTTGGTCTACATGTTTAGTTTATGTGACAAATAATGTTTAGCAAGATGAGAAAGTTAAAAAAAATCAGTTTTAAGAAGCATTGATCAGGTTTTATAGAATGTACATTGTGTGTTCATGTTGGTTTCTTATTTAAAAGTTTACTCTTTAACTTAAAAAGAATGATACATTTTAATTCTACAATCCACCTACAATATAAAACTTGTTGATAGCATGTGTTTTTAATTTTTTAAAACCTTTTTAAGCGAGTTTAACTATCTGTGTTACACCACATGGCAGTTTGATGCTAGATCCACTCAACAATAATTGCAGTTTAAATCTGTTCAGCTAATCCTCAGTTCTCCTTGCAGTTTACGCCTGAAAGTACTCAATGAAATGAATAGGAATGAATATTTAATGTTCAGTAAATGAACGATTGTAGTAGATAAACGTCACTTGCCAGGCTTGTTAAAGAGATTGCACTTAGCCAAAGAGCATTGTAGAGAACTCAAACCACAACGAGCCCTCTGGCCCTGCGGAAATGAATGTCATATTTGAATGTGCAGTCGTAAATCAATCAACATTTATCAAATGCAGTCATCATCAGACACATCCTCTTTTGTCTGTGGGTTTCTTTCTGTTTGCCAAGTTATTTTCTATCCAGCAGAGGAGACTGTCCCTCTCTTTGTATTATCCAGATAGGCTCAGAAATGTAATAAACGTCTGGCGTGTGTTTGATGTTTCTCAGTGATCGTCACAGTAGACTGGCAGAGCAATAAACCGGCGGCTTCACAGAGATCCATTCTTCTTCCGTGTCTTTGATGTCTCTCCGATTATTATCCAATTGAAGCATATTGGACACCTTCGCCCTATTTAAGCCCAGTCTATAGCCTTGGCACGCAATCTGCAGTGAGGTGAAAGACCTGTGTGTGTGTGTGGCATTCTTTCACAGTGTGTGTATGTTCCCTTAGGCCTATACCTGTCTGTGAAATCTTGTAACTTCACATATCATTGCATTTTAGTAGCTCGGCAGCTATGTACAACCCCGTTCTGTTAAACCACACACACGCACTAATCTCCACTGTGCGTGTATAATGCTTGCATGTAGCACTGAGAGAACTCATTAACCTCAAACAGGTAAAACAAAAGATGGTGCAGAGCACAGAAATAGGAGGTCTAGCTTTAAGAGGCATGTATAAAACTGGATAGAGTGGTGTAAAGGGAATAGAGATTAGGAACATGAGAAAGAAGAGATGTGCAAAAGAGGATGAGTGGGGGAACAAGTGAGAAATTATTAAAGAAGCAGCGTTGGATCATAACTGCAGTCAAAGCTTGGTTTATATCCTCTCTGTCCCCAGGCTATTGGGTTTCAACAGAACAGTTTGCCTCTGTAACAGGAAACTATTGCCAGCACATTTACATGCTCATGCTGCAGCGCCTTTAATGAAGTGATAATGTGTTAGAGTAGAACATACAAAGTGTTTGGGCGGTTGTGTGTGGGGGTGGCAGGGTGAGTTACAGGCTGCATGTGTGTGCACTTTGCATGAAATTTTATGTGTTCATCCATCTCTCATGTATCACTGTGCACTTCCTTGTATTAATCCTAGATTTATAGTTCTTGGTCTCAAGACCAATCTTGGTCTTAAGACCACGTTTTCGTGGTCTTGGCAGGGTATTTGCATAGCACATTTCAACAAGGTAATTCAAAGTGCTTTACATGAAACATTAAAAGCATCAAGATACTATTTAAAAACAGATTTCTGTGTCAACAGTCTTTGGTTTTGAGACCATTCTCGAGACCAGTTTTTTATGGTCTTGGTCTTGTCTCAGACATGACAGTCTTTGGTCTTGGTCTTGTCTTAGACTCGGGTATCTTGGTCTTGCAATGTCTCTGACTGGCAGAGTGGTCTTGGAGGCATTTGGCAGGCACTCAGGTTTGGTATCATGGTAGTTCACTGTGTTACTGACGTCTATGGTGGAGAATAGAGATATGTTTGTGTTCATCTTACCCATATTCACTCATGGAAGGGCGACGTTCCACCGTCCACTGAAATCCATATAATGGGAGGCGCTTGAGCCTGGTAAGAAAATAAAAGTACAAACCTTGTAATAGTCCTCCACTGAAATCCAAGTGTCTTGAATGTGTAACATCCAGAGTTTACCTCGAAACACCATCATTTAGTGTATTTTTACAACATAAACAGTCATTATACCAGAGCTGACTGAAACTTAAACTGAAACTGACTTGACATTTTTCTTTTTTCTTTCAAAGTAGTGTTTCGCTGGTTCTGATCGAGTCACTGTGGTCATGTATCCTCACATCAAAACTTGAGTGCCCATTTACATTGTTATTACGGTAATGTGACTTCATATTTGATCTCTGTCAGTAGATGAAAACATTTGAGTTCAGACACAGACATGAACTGTCTCTGTATTGTTGTGTCTGTAGTTGAAAAAATACAATTTAATATTTATCCTAAGGAGCTATAACGTGAAATAGGAAAAGCTTAAATGGTCTTGGTCTTGATACTCTCTGGTCTTGATAGTGTCTTAGTCTGGGTTTAGGCAGTCTTGACTACATGTCTAGTTAATCCCTCGCGGTGCATCTGCAAACAAAAGGAGCCAAAAAACAACAAATCACAGAGAGTACGATGCTGAGAGAAGGTAACGTGATCTATTTTTATCGTCCCGGGACGGCGAGACAGGCTCCATGACAGAGATGCGGAGGTTTGAAATCTGTCTCTAACCGTCCGAACTAATTTCATTCAAACATTTTGTAATTACTCCCAAGCAGCTCCTCTTCCCCCGCTACGCCACCCTCTGTCCAGAAACACATTAGAACCAATTATCCGTTGCTTTTGCCAACTCTGAGGAGTTGATTTGGATGAAAAGACGCAGATAGAAGAAAAAAAAAAAGCTACAGCGAGAGCCAGCAAGATCAAAGGAGCATCACTGAGGCTTAATTGAACAGAGTCCAATTATTTTTAATGAGTAGAACTGAACGCCCCACTTCTGAGTAGGAGTTCCCTCACTCTCTCCCTGAGAGGACGAGAACAGAGAAACAAAGTGAGTCCCAGTGGTTCAGGCCCTTCTCAAAACAACAGCACAAACACAGGTAGACAGAGGAGGGAAAGGACGACGCATGGCATGAAACATCACCGGTATTTTTACTCTGTGAGCTCCTGGGTCTGTGAAAGACAAATAAAGTCATGTTCAGATCTGTATAAATACATGTACAGGCTATAAATAGACACCACTTTTGTTGTTGACCCAGTTAATTGCAAAACCCAAATGTTCTCCATTGGCTATTATAGTTAAATGCTTTGACATTATTGCAGGTATCACTGTGTTCTACACAATCAAACATTTACAATTTGACAGCAGAGACTACTAAAAGCGCAATTCATAACAGGATCTCATTAGATAGAACTGCATACAAATTGTTTGTATTGCAGTTTTAAACTGTCACATGTGGCCTTTAAAAATTAAATTAATTCAGTTTTCTTCCATATTACTTAGACTTGTTAAATGAATGTGTTGAATAGTTTATTACTTAAAGTGGCCTAAATAATAGATACATTTAAGAAATATACAAAAAAAGTAGTTAACATAGTTTAATGCTATGTAAGTCAATGGGACTCCATTAGGTTGTATGCACAATATTGCATATTGTTGCCATTTTAACATATTAGAAAAAAAAAATTAACATCAAAATTCAATTAAATTCAAGTTGTTTTTTTATTTAATGAAAATTTTCCCCAAATTCTGAATAAAAGACAACTATGGGTTTTGAGACAGTGATGCTCACATGTCAAATGTCCATAAGCAAACAGGAAATCCTGAACATGTATGTTCTTCCAAAATAAAAGCCCCCTTTTCATACCTGACAAGACGAGACTTGCATATAGCAACACTATGCAATAGAGGGTTAACACAGATGAGAGAAAAGAAGTGAGAATAACATGATGTACTGTGGCATAAGAACTTTTTTGAGGTGGGGGAGCAGTCTAAACTAATTTAGTGTAATTTTAAAACCTCCAAATGTTATGACTGAAGTATTAAACTAGTTTATATCAGGTGCACAGTGTGTTCACCGGCGACCTGCCGGGGTAATCACATTTCAAAGCCACTAATATATACTTGATATACAAAGCTGACATTCCGACCTGTGGGTGGCACAAGAGGAAGCTTATAAAACTCCGAACTTAGATTCCCATATATGATATTAACACATTCCCTGCCTGGGGCGAAGTTTGTTGGCTAAAATGATTCCAGGCCACGTGATTTGATATTTGTCTTTCAAAGTAACGGTATTCTGACGTATATATACTTTGTTTTTTTATTTGGCATATGAAGTTGAGACAGAAGTGACCTTGAAGTGATATGGAATCTGCAAACTGTTAAACTCCAGTCTGCAGGATGTGATGTGCCTTTTTTTTCACATAGCCAGTGGCACCTGCTGTCTACAGAAAGAACTGCAAACAAATTATATTAATAATCCTCAAATTATAATATTATCTGCCATTATTCATTATCTATGGATATACTGTTTCTCTATATTGTTTATAATGTTTGTTTGAATTTATATTTATGATCCAGGGCACAGAGCAGAACCCCACAGAGCCCTGATTGGCTGCCTGGTGCAGTGGGCGGGGCCAACGTTAGCAATCAGAAGCTAGTTGTGAGACTTTTAATTGTTTACTTATTTCAGTCTATGTAGGTTTGAATAAAAGCGACATTTAATTATCTGGCTTCTGTGCATCGTTCACATTCTTGTGCTGAATTGATATCAATGGTTGTAATTTCCTCAATTCCTTCCATAACTGACACTAACAGGTTTCTGTGCTTCCTCATGTTTTCCTTTTGGCCATGTGCACCAGTTGTAATATGAAGTTGTGATGTCTCTAATAAGATAAATTTGTGATTTTAAGCTCCAAAAGAACACACAAATATTTTAAATCTCTTCTCTCAAGCTTTTCTCTCTCAAATAGATAATTAAAAATCAGCAACATACATTGTTATGGACTGATATGAAATATTTGATATCAATATATTGTATGTTCTAGCCATATCACCAAATTCAATATAATTATTGATATATTTTTATTGTTTTCTGTATAGCAACAATTACTTTATAATTTCTCTTAAAAGCTGTGATATAAAATCTGTTTTTACAGCTATTCATGAAAAGGGGGCTTTTATTTTGAAGGACATACAATTTATGAGGTCGCCAGTACCTCATTGACATTTGACATGTGAGCATGTCTTTTGTCTTTTACTCAGAATTTTGAAAAAAGTCACCAAATAAATTCAAATTCAATTTTGATGTTTTATTCTAATATTCTATTTCTATTCTATTTTTCCATATAGCAACAATATGCAAATATGGAAAAGTCCTAGTGCATACAACCTAATAGAGTCCCATTGACGTACATTTTTTTAAATATTTTTTTTTATATTTCATTCAATAGAGGGTTAATAGAGTTTTTCTTTTATAATCTCCCAGCCCTAATTTATATAACACCTTAACCTTGTAATCAAAAAGCAATTAAAATCTGACTTTCTCAAATATTAAACCTTTGAAACATGTTAGTACAAGTAATTAAAAAGTTCCTTCAGAGCAATAGATCATGTGATAAATTAATGTATCCTCCACTACAGGGAGGTTGAGCAGGAGACAGGAGATGTTTACAGTCCTTGCCCTGCCTGCATGTACCAGATGACCCTGTTTAGACTAGCAAATCCCACGGGTGTTTAAATAGCTGACCTTAACTTGTTTCTGCTCTTAATGAAGGTTAATCACAGGGGAAGATGCAGTGAACTGCACAGCCTATTGATTGTGGTAAAACATGAGAACTTTTTAGTGGTTTGCCTTTGCACACTTTGCAAATACAATATAATCTGTCACATGCATTTTCTACATTACTTTCAATTATCTACTCTCCTGTAAATCAAGTTTCTCTCATTTGATATTATCCCTGCAGAGTCAACACACATATAGGCATGATTTACTACATTTTTCAAAATAAAAGTCCTGTTAGGTTTATACTGGGCAGCACAAATGCATGTGCTCTAAATAGATCTGCAATGATTAGTTGAATAATCTGTTAGTATCATGTTAATCACCTTAACTAATTATTTTGGAAATCAATCAATTTGAGTACTTTTTAAAGAAGAAAACATCTAAAATCTCTAGTTCCAGCTGGTTTTCTGGTTTCTTTAGTCTTCTATCTACACTCTTCTGTTTAAAAAGTATCTGCATCTTCACAATATACTTTAATATTCTATTATTCTTTTTAAATGTGTGATGCACTTTGTGTGAATCACACAAGGTACCAAAGGTACCAAATAGTTTAATATAGTATTATTATAAATTAGAGCTGCAATGATTGGTCGATTATTAATCGCCAACTATTTTAATCATAGATTTGAGTCATTTTACAGAAGAAAATGTCCAAATTCTCTGGTTCCAGCTTCTCTTCTCTGATTATTTCCTGGTTCCTTTAGTCTCTATAATAGTAAACTGATGATCTTTGGGTTGTGGACTGTTGGTCTGGACAAAAAAGACATTTTAGGTTGAATAGCAGCTTTGGGAAATAGTGATCAACATATTTCAAACTAATCGATTAATCGTTTCAATAATCAATAGATTATACGACTATCAAAAATAGTTGTTAGTAGCAGCCCCAGCTCTAAATATTGAGGAGGTCATATTCCCTGCCCCTATACCGATATGTGCATGTAATGATTGTGTATTTGTAGAGATAAGGAGAAAAAATGTATTTTTAGCAGAACACAGGAGATGATGAACTTTTGAGTGATGAAATATAAGAGAATTTGTACTTTTGTCTTTGTTTTTTCTGCCCTTTGCCTCATTCCTTTGTGGATCCCGCTGAGTCGGTGTGTACTTGTCGCCCAGGTTGCAGCGCTGCACTCTCCTCAGCTGTTTACTGTAACTGAAGGAAACACCAAAATAGAAAAAAAAAGAACAAACTACCCTCTCCTCCATCCCTCCTCCCTCCTCCCCTCTTTCTGTTCTCTGTGCTGCAGCCATCACGCAGGAGAGAAGTCCTGAAAGTCAGGGGAGCCTTCATCCTCCTCCTCTTCCTCCTCCTCATTCTCCTTGCAGACAGCACGGAAGGTCTGTTTCCATGACGACGGGAGAATTAAGGGCGAAGGAGTGCCATCCCAAAATGACACATTGGATTTAGGGGCTAGCGAGAAGATAAATCGCCCCCGGTGAATTGATAGAGGAAACGGATTGGATTTTTTCGTGGATTTGAACCACATTAAAAAAAAACACACATTGATGGATCTAGTTTTCTTTATCCCGCTGCTTCCCTTGATGTCACGAAAGGGCGACATTACAGCAATAAAAAAAAAAAAGATGCACAGCACGAGATCAATCACCGTTTTTTTGATAACATAATCTTTATTCTTAAACAATCACTAACTTCATTCAGATTTTTATTATCAATGCATTTTTTTTGTTTTAAATTTCATCTCACAATTCATAATGCATATATGAGCGTGTTCCAAATGCAGTGAAATCATCTGCAAACTTAAAAAATAATAAATTATACTTAATATCACATACAACAAAAGCCTTTGCTCACCCCTTTCATACATCAATACCCCCCCTCCTTCCCCTTCCCACCACAAAAAGTGCTCTCTTTACTGCTATTTTTACCTTTTCTCGCTTTTGTCATCCCTCCCCGCAAATCCTCTCATTCCGCTGTCAGCTGTTGACATCGAGTACATCCAATTTCATGCATTGCTTTAAGTCCACATGTGTCTCATTTGCACCAATATAAACCTCTATAAAAAGATACTTATATATGCTGGTCTTGCCTGTTGACTTTCACGTGTCTAATATATTGTATGTGTCGCTGTTAAACGCTGTAGGTGCCGTGGAAGTTTGAACTAATCTACCGTTAGCTCTTGCGGGTAACTCTGCACCAGCGATGGGCCTCAGGTGGAAGGACCCTCCGAGATCCATGGTATATCACTGCGATTTTGCTCTGTGCAACTGAATGTGTGCTATTTTACTGTACATACCACCAACCCGATCGTATGAAATCCAACCAGATAAAGGAGAGCTGCGTAAAATCTCTCTGAATTACCGATTGAAACGTTGCATAAACTTTTTTTTTTTTTTTGGATTTGTTTTCCCGGAATTTGAAACTGTTCTCACCTCGAAAATCAAACCAAACTCGCTCTCACGATCATGCGATGTTCATGCTTTGTCCGGTTTCTTTTGTCGGCCTCCCTCAACCGGCTACTCCGCCTTTTAACGGTTAAAAAAATGCCATCGACTCCCATCCCGACCTCTTTTGAACACCAGGCCAGGCTTTGTGCAAACCGGTGGCCCCGTTCGCGGAAACAATTGTAGGACTTCCTGAGTTAGACAAACTAATTTAGGGATTAGGAATGAGCTCTGCAGCCTGTACCAGCCGATTCTCCCCCGCGTTCGTACAGCCCTGCCGGCGTGTTTTGATTTATGAAAGAGGAAACTTTCCCGCACAGTGCAGCAAAACAGCTCATTTCATGGGTCATGAAAACCAGGAGAGATGACGTCTGTCTGCGCCGGTTGTCGGAGAAAACGGCAAAGATGCTCTCGCCGAAAATGGTAAAACATCCTCCCCCTCCGGCCTGGTTTAATCCAGATTAACTGGCTCCTCAATGAGATGTTCTGCTTCCACGGTGACAGGAAAGCGGTTTTATGATTGTGACCTTGTTGAAATCATCAACAAGACGTGGTCGTGGATTGTTAAACAACAGTCAGGCACCCTGTCCACCAGTGTTGAGAAATCTCTGATGCTTTTTTTTTTTTTCACAATAAAAGGAACGGAAATAGAAGAACCTCTTGAAAATGAGTCGATACACAGTTCCTTCACTGCCAAACCTGCCAAAACCATCCGGTCTCTGGCTTAGAAAAAACAGTTTAAAGGACCATTTCATGATTTGTCCATGACTGTTCAAAAGCATGAATACAGTTCTATAATTATGTTTTGAGAGTCGTTGTTAACAGCAGAGAAGGGGTCTGTATTTCTTTAGGTGCAAATGTGAAGTGACCAAGAGTTTTTTTGGTCATGGCTCATAGTGCTGATGCTGGTCATTGATTTTCCTCTCAGCTTTTGGCGAGAATACTAGTCTTTTGCCGTTTTAGACAAGTTTGGACATCTCTTCACCTACGTAAAACCTAATAATCCTTGCAAAAGTTAAGAGTATACTGAAGCTAAATCAAAACCGTTTTCCGTTTTGGTCAGACTTTTACCTACTAGTACAACTTTCTTCGTCAGTCTTCTCTACCTCGACCAACACGCCGTCCTCAGGAATCCGTGGTCAGGTTGTTATTACTATATAGAGACATACTACACTGCTCTCTATTATATTGCTTGATTCAGCCCTGTCCAGTCACGCAGGACACGTGATAAGGGAGTTTGTGTTTAGAGCACGTGAAACAGCCCCTATCTGTTCTATTCCTCACACTTACAGAACACACCTGAGTATAAATACATCCCACCCTTAGCACTCTGTTTCCATTGGAGTCCAACACAGAGAACCATCAAATACATTCAGTCTTACCCTCACACCAGAGCAGGTAGTGCGACAGTGCATTCAAGATCAATCTGTAAGATAAATAAAGTTAAAAAAAAAAAAAAAAAATTGAAGAAAATACTTCAAAAGAAAGCCAGAATAACCATGGTAGAATAGCTGGGGATGATAGGATCAACAGATTATCAATGGCGATGATATAGTTATTATTGACAACAGTAACACAATAACGCATATGAGAGTGCAATAGCATTTAGAAAAGAAAAAATAACTCAATGTATGAAAATCGAACATGTATTAAAGCTTGTTTTTCACAGCATAAATTGGAAATGATAGATATTTGTATTTGTGTGAAGAGAGACCACCACTCCTTTTGTTTGTTGATCACAGCCTTTTCTCTTTTTTTTGCATAAAATGTTGGTCAAGTCCTGATTGAAACAGTTTGTATATATATATATATACGTATACATATACATATATATCCTCTGGTTTCATATTAATTCATCTAAAAGTTTTCACAGGCAAGAGTTCAGTTTTTGTCGTCATGGGTTTACAGTAATTGCTCCTCCTCCTCCTCTTCGCCGCAACTCCCTCTTTGGGGATTGGTGGTGCGTAATTGGGTGGGGGTGGGGGGGTGAGGGGGGAGTTTTCCTATGGCCCCGCCCCCTGAGTCAGGATGAGGCCACTCCCCCTTGCTGGAAACCCCTCCCCCCGCTGCTATGTGGAGTCCTGATTGACAGCTTTCCCTCCGTTCATGGTGGGAGTCCCTGAGCTCTTCCTGGAGCGGTGCTTGTCCTCTATCTCATGCATTGATGGCTCCCTGTACATACAAACTGTGGAGGAGATGTAAACAGGAGAGGAGAGGAGAGGAGAGGAGAGGAGAGGAGAGGAGAGGAGAGGAGAGGAGAGGAGAGGAGAGGAGAGGAGAGGAGAGGAGAGGAGAGGAGAGGAGAGGAGAGAAGAGGAGAGGAGAGGAGAGGAGAGGAGAGGAGACAATGGAGAGCAGATTGGAGAGATGGAAGTGCAGACAGAGACAAGGTCAGGTGTGAGAGACTGGGACAATTACACCAGGCTGCAAGGGATAAGACAGGGAACTAGAGTCATGTCAGCACTTTTCTTCTATCACGTTGCTTGACGAGTTTTCATGATAACATCATACATATCACATGCATCTAAAGGTTATATGTAAAAATAAACCTGTTAAAATCCCCCAAAGAAACTCTGATACAGGGTACACTGAGTTTCGCTTGAGAAAACCTTAGCTACATCACTAAATATTAAGTATAAGTATTTTTATTTGTAGTAAAACAACACAATGTTACACAGAACCGTGTATTGATACAGCATCAATATATATATATATATATATATATATATATATGATGAATGAATGAAGTATTTTTTTCTGTAGTAAAACACAATGTTTGATTTTTTTGCAATCTATTCGATTCTATTCCAAAATATTGCAACTATATTTGCTCTGTAGCATTAGTTGATTCTGATACTTGTTTAGTCGTCTCACATGATGCAATAACCTTTGTGGTTTTGGAGATATTCTATATTTACTATCATTTATATCAAGAAAACTGAAAAATAGGTCCGAGGCTTGAAGCTAAAGAAATATTAAAAGAGACTTTATGATGAATATCAACATTTAGTAAAAATGCTAATTTATTTCTTTGCTGAGATTTAGATGAGAAGATCAATACCACTCATGTTTATGCTAAGTATAAAGCTAGAGACAGTTCACATAAACTAGGGCAAACAACTAACCAGGCTCCATCCAAAGGAAACAACTCCCACTAATTTACATGTTTTATCTTTTGAGTTTGATCACTGCAAAAAAACAAAAACTGTAAAAGAGACAATTTGTGGATTTATTTCCACTTTTTGGCTGGACAGCAACAACAGCACTACAAACCCTGATGTCAGCGACTGAGTCACTGTTTTCCATAAATTTCCATGAATAAATTAAAAACATTGACTTCCAGAAACATGAGTCGTGCTTCAGGTGGATAATTTATGGGAGTAAACAGACAGAAATGCCATTGAACAGTAACTAAGCAATATTTTTTATGATATATTGTCAAAGGTAGACTAGAAAACAAAGCCATTCTTTTACCTTCGATGGGCCTGGGCACAAAGTGTGACGAGGGCTTAGTCTTCTTGACGCGGTTGCCTTTCATGACTTGTCCTTCCTTAGTGAGGCCAAGGAACCAGGCCCGACCCGACTCCTGCTGCCGGTACACAGTGGACGAGTAGATCACGTAGTAGTTCTCGAAAACGGACTCCTTGAACTTGCACTCCGGCGTGAACATCTCCTGCGAAAGGGAGAGATTGAGGTATAAAGATACAAGGCTCATACATACAGGGACGTAGCTGTAAACCAAATGATGCATAGACCATTTGCACCAATGCATCCGTGCGTCCATTAGGGCGACACATGCAGACACACAGCAAATAAACAGATGGACCATTTGACTGAAGATTTGTTTAAGGGCACTTCCACACCACTAGTTTGATTATTTGGTCTGCACCAGGCAATAAAATGTTATAAGCGCCAATTCTGACTCATTCTGACTCAATGTTTGCTACTTGCTCTTATCTACTTCTTATCTTCTTGTAGAGCAAAGCAACTCGACTTCTGAGTAGGTTTGAAGACATGCTTTGCTCTACAACTCTACAAAACACTACAAAATAAAAGTCGACTGAGAACTTACATGGACATGCTTTCATCTTTCTGTATTAAATCCTCTGTATTGGCCATTATTGTCAAAATATCCAATTCCACTGAAGTCACCAAAGACGTATCGGGCAACATTTCAGGCAGAGGAGACATGCTATTTTCAAGAATTGGGTCATATGGGACGACCATTGTTTCAAAGACCCACAAGGTAGCTATGAAATAATTAGTATGCACCTGTTTGGACCTGAGTTTGCTTCTCATCAGAGGGACCAAACCAAAGTTTGTCATTTTGTTAAGGTTTTCTGTGCTTTTGTGTTCAAACATCTGATTCTCTTTTCTAAATTTCTCCACATGTGCTCTGTGTTTTTTGTCTGGATTCTCTGTCCCCGCCCACCCCTTGGTTTGGTTTCCCGCCATTGTTAATAGGCACAGCTGATTTCTGTTTGAGTTGATTGGCTTGTAGGTATTTAAGCCCAGTGTGTCGCTCAGTCTGTGTGAGATCACACCTGAAGTTACACTGAGCATTTGTGCTCAGTAAGTTTAGGCCTCAGTCTCTTGCCTTATAAGATTTCTGAAACTTGCCCTGTGTTTTTTGTCCTCCGCCAGTTTTTTGGTTAAACACAAAATATTTGAAATACCTAGTAGTCACCTAGTAGAAACGTGGAAGAAACCAGTTGAACGTATATGTAGATTTATTTATCACACCACTTGTTCAAAATTAATTGAAAATCAGCCTCTTTTTTGAACAATATGGGAAGAGGCAACGGGAAGAAGACAAAAGAGAGGGGGACACAGGCCTCTGTGAAATATTGTACTAGTTTTTCCCCTCATTGATTCATGATTTTATTTGCCTTGTGTATGAATATAAATATAAACTATAGTACTACAACTACTATTATTACTTTTAATACCATTGTGTAAAACGTTTAAACATGATGAGGATATTCACACCAATGAAAACAAACTGAACTAAGCACCTTTGGTTCGATTAGTGCACACCAATTGTTGTTGGTGTGAAATCACCCTAAGATATAAAAAAACAACTATATCTGTTTTACTGCCAGTATTGGATCTCACTACAAACATGTTGCCAAGGTCAGTAAACACAGTGTATTAGCACACACACACCTACATCCTTGGAATTTAAATAATGAGAATGATAGACTTATCAGAATAATAAGAATGGAAGATGTTTATCCCTCGCCTTCATTATCACAGTGGCAAGTCAAGGAGAAAGTCAAGGAGATGTACGGCAGCTGGAGAGGAATGACAAGAAAAAAAATGGAAAGATCCGGATACTCTGCTGGGACGGAGCTCTGTGCCAGATTATTGCCACACACAAAACAATCCACTCTCTAACCAACAAATCTAAGATGTAATTTAGATATTGCGCTCTAATCTTAATGAGCCCATTGGTGGCACTGACCTTTGGAAGTGGCAGGACGAAGGCTGCATCTTTACTTTTCCCAAACAAAATCTATAGCCAATAAATCAGATGAGCTGATTAACATGTTGTGACAAGATGGATGCCAACCTCATCACCCTTCATCCGCTGCCCTGCTCTTCTGTTTGAACGGTTCCTGGCTGCAAGAGGCTAATCTTAAAAAAAAAAAAAAAAGGAGTGGGGAAGTTGTGTGTGTCCAGAATAAATGGAGGATGATGTGGTGCAGATGGTTTGGCGGCTGCTGCGCCGTCTGAGTTTGGCCGACTTTGTCTGTATCCGTGTGTGTGTGTGTGTGTGTGTGTGTGTGTTTGGCTGTCGGTGCCGTATTTCACTCATTAATAGCGCCTGCAGGGTTCTGTGCCCTTTTTAAAGTAAGGTTGTCCATTTGACTGACAGCCCATTTCGGCTTCCCGCTGGAGGTGACTGTTTATGTGTTTGTGTGTGTGAGAGTGGGAGAGTCTGTAAAAGAGTGAAGTCTATAAATTACTAATGTCTGGGAGCTTTTGAGATATGTTCTTACTGTTCTAGCCATCCTTCTTTTGTTATATTTTGTCCAGGTTTTTGGAGAGATCAGTCTCTGAAACTCCATCCTCCGTGGAATTTTGTGTGTGATGCTTTTCCAAACAAGTGCAGACACATCGGTTCTGGAAAGTGTTGCAGTTTAAATTGTCAAATGTCATATTAAATGTCATAATAAAATGCTCCAAGCACAACAGGAAAAATAGCTTTCACATCCATTGAATTGGATTAGGATAAAGGAAGTGGGTGTTTTTTGTTGAGTTTTTGCATGATTTATTTTATTTTAGCCACTTGAGAGAAGCCCAGTGACATATTACCTTACCATAGTTACTATGGTATATATACTGGCAAAAATATTCCTCTTTACATTCAGCATGAACAGGGCAAAATGATTCTTTGTGGATGTAATATTTGGTCTCGTTTTAGCTCCATGTTTCCTCTCCACCAACCAGAGGAAATTATCTAGTGCTTTATTTATTGAAAGCCATTTCCTGACAACATACGCATTACTATTTTATATATAAAAAGTTAAGTGCAGCTTTTAAAAAAAACAAAACGTTTAAAGAGTATGTATATATATCTGCAGCTTCGCAATATAATTTAATATTCTAATAATCTTAAATTGTCACTTATTCCTGTTTTTTTAATTTGCAATGTACTTTGTGTGAAAGGTGGCAAATATTTTTATTATAGGACTATTACTATAAGTTAGACTTGCAATGATTGGTCAATAATTGGTTATTTTTCAGTAATCATCAACTATAATAATAATCAATTGCAAAGTAACCTATCTATCAGAATCATTAAAATCAGAATCATTAAAATCAGAATCATTAAAATCAAATCATTAAAAACTAAAATAAACCAAGTTAGTGTTTCTTCCAGCACAAAAGGCAGAGGATGAGCAGGCAAAGAAAAGAAAAGATGAAAATTGTAATATTCTAAGAGAATGAGAAAAATCATGAAGTAGCCTAGAGACGCATGCAACAGATGGAGATGCTAAACTGTAACCTGCTATTTAGCATAGGCTAAAACATGAAAGGACATGCCATGAATATGAATATTTTAAGGTCATGTTCAATCAAAGTATGAATTATCCATCAATAGGCTACGATTTAGATGTTTGGATGGGTATAAATAGTAAATAATGTGATTAGGTCTATCCTATTCTATTATATATAGAATGTTGACCTCGGTATTTTAAAAATCCTGCTTTTACTCAAGTAAAGGATCAGAATACTTCGTCCACCCCTAGAAAGTTTGACCGCACATTTCTAAGGGCACAGCAGCGTGCAGCCGGCTGTGTAAAGGACTCTGGGAAGGTGAGGTCACATGGTCGGCGGTGTGGAAAACGTCTCGCTGGCCAGCAGGAGAGAGGACGAGCTCTTTGTGGAGAGCTGGCAGCGGCGTTTTATCGGGGCCCCGCTGACACGCTGTCACGCAGCAGACATCTCTCTCTCTGCTGGGGCGCCGGGGGTCACGCCGCGCCTGTCTGGCTGCGTTTCTGTTGGTGCTCGGACGTATGTGTTTGAGCGGGAAAGGGGACAGACAATGATATGTAACACTCCAGCGGGCTCCTTCCCTTTCATCTGTTGTTAGCCTAAATCAGGTCAAGTACACACACACACACACCCATAAATGCACTCTACTACCCTACTCTTTGCAGCCACTTTGCAGACGAAGCACTGTAGAATCCCCTCCAAATTAGTCCACAAGGGCGACGCTGCTGTTACCGTCTATGAGCAGGTTTGGAGCAGTTATGAAAGTACACAAGCCTGGGAATGATAGGGGTGGAATGTAAGTGACTTTGAAGTCTTTGACAGCGCACCTTGTTTGTGGATGACTGAGTGGAAACATGAGGTGAAGAGACGGGGTCCTTTTGATTAATGAGAGCTCCTTAATGGACACGCGTGGTACCGCCGAACCGCACGGGGAAAAGAAAACACACACACGCATGCAGAAACTCAATGTGAAACGCGTGCTCTTGCATACTAAAACGCACGGCGATAGGTTTGCCCTGTCGCTTCCTCCGCCAGGAATACATAATCAGCTAAAGTTGTTACCGCCGCTAAACAAGGAAAATAAAAAAAAAGGATAATAATAATAAAAACGACATGCCACATTCCAGGACTAACAGGCTGTGTGCCGTGATAGTAAACTGATTACAAGGACACTTATTTATATTCTGTGGCGATACGGAGGACGAAGGTGAAGGACTTGTTAGTGAAACTGGGCACGTGGGATTGTTCACATGCCGCCATCAGGGGCCTCGCTAGGAAGCAGAAGATAAATAAACACAGGCCTGCACCTGAGACCCGCTGGATAGACACCAGCGAGCTGGGGACAGAATATTCATATTTCAACACAAAACCATTCACTGTATGTTTTGCAACCTATTTACTTCTTTGAAATGGACACATAGCATTTATATCTCAAAGTTTATATCCTCACGTAACAGATCAGGCATTTGTTTGAGACCAATTTGGAACAGGAGATTAAATCCTTCCTCTCAAAAATCCTGCTCAGAAAAACTGGAAAAGATAATTCTACTCAAATTCTTTTATTAAAACTGTATGACTACCATATAACTTCCATTTTCCAAAAGTCAGATTACAGTACGATAGTTCCTTCTCTCAAGATTTTATTTGACCAAATAATAGCCGAGTTTCAATGAACTACCCATTTATAACCACAGATTCCAAATAAATGCTGAGTCTAATTTAAAAATTAAAAAAAAAAACAATTAAGGAAGAAGACGTGACACATTTTTTCATAAGTGCTTTGGTCCTGACCACATCATTGTTGTGTTCAAATGACAAAACACTCTCTTGGTAATTTACGGTACTATTGTTATGTCGCGAGATTCGTCTTTTTATCAGCAACCATTTTGTCACAGTCCTCTGTATTCGTCTGTAATTCAGGGAAACAGGCGACACATTTCACTGTGGACACTTTAGGCACAACATCAGGGGGTTGATGAGTTTATTTATGTGTTGGAGGCTGCTGGAGAGGGAGCGTGCTGCAAAATGTAAAATGAAACACAAAGAAGAGGAGCGAAAACTGGGTTGCACGCATTCTGAATCCAAATCGTCTTTTTTGGCTCCAGCCGAGGATCATCAGCTCCACTTCTGCCGACAGGCGAGATGCGGAGGATAAACAGGAAGGATCTCCATTGTAAATAAGCGCCTGTGCCACTGGTGTGTCTCAGAGATTCGCCCTCGCTGAGAATCCCAGACCTGCCTGGAACTCCCGAGGAGATGGTTATTATTCAGGGAGAGATTCAGGTCAGGGATTGTCTAGACGAAACTTACTGAAAAACTCTTTTTTTTTAAATTTTCTATCCCTTTCCTATCCATCCCTATCTCCTTTATCTCTTCCTCCATCTCACTCAGAAAGTCGATTACTTTGGCTCTGCGTTTCCCATTCTTAACGTCTTCCAGAAAAGACATGAATGGTTAATAGGCCAAATCAAAGCCCAAATGCATACTAATGATTCAGTGGTCATGGAGGAAAGTATTGACTGAGCCAAACACTTTGTTTCTCTTCCTCTATGTGTCATTCACGCCCTTCTCTCTCATCTAACTCCTCTTTTTTATCTCTTTCCCTTCAGAGAGCACTTCAAATCCATTACCTGTCATTACCATTGTTACATGCAGCTGTAGGATGCATAATTTATTAGACAGGCTCGACAGATAATTTATCACCAACAATTTTGATAGTCAATTTCATTGTTGGGGTCATTTATCAAGCAAAAAATTCCAAACATCGGTCATTACCAGCTCCATGCATACAATTTGAAGACAGGATCTGAGACTTTGGAAATGGATTTGCACCCAACATCTAAAACCCTTTTTATCCACACACTTCTCTATCCGATTCCTCCTCTGAACCACATCAACACAGCACTTAAGTGGAGAGAAACATCAGATTGAACAGATTGGTGCAGCAACCCCGATCCAGACCTTTTTCGGATTCATAACTTCGCATATGCTCACAAATGGCGGCTATGTCTCAGTTTGTGTCTGTGCTTTTGATGCTTTTGGTATTTCAGACATACAGCTGAATTTAAGATTACTACATGAAGTGCAAGCTCAGATCTCTGGCAAATAAAAGCCTATTTAAATTAAATTCTGGTGGGTGGCAGATCAGCAGTGTGTATATATGAGGGAAAGAAAAATCACAGGCGGCGGGCACTGTTTTGAAAACTGATGTGTTTCGTGATGCCGTTGCAGAAGAAATAATCATAGATTTACTATAGAACTGGATACCGGACCAAAAAGTGGCCACCATTCATTTCAATGGAAGTTGCTCACCTGGCGCATATGTAGAAGAAGTTCCTGACTTTTTAGTTTACTTCTGTGTTATGTGACCCATAGAGACTGATCAGTCTGATCAGTAGAGTCACCTCCCATGATGCTCTGGGGCCTCCCACCATGCCCCAGGGCAATGAGAACATTACACAGGATATTTTTGTTGCAGTACCATGCCACTGTGAAAAATCCGTATGCTGCAGAGCGGCAGAGCTATAACCAGGTTTGTAATATATACATGTAAATAACAGGCCATCCGCGCATCTCTAGCATAGATCTGTCTGTGTTTTTGAATCACTGCGACGTTGCACTATGCTAGGAAAGGAGGACGATGCAAATACGACAGAATGCAACAGGAGCAGGGCGGCAGCAGCTGTTTAGTGAAAGACGAGCAGGAAACAACAACACTCCAACCGGCCGTGATGCACTGTTGCTATGACAACAATGATGCTGCGCATGTTCAATACCTTCTTTTACGCAGGTATTTGAAATTTTGCCACTACTGGCCTGGCGTGGTATTGCAGGCAGATCTTATTTGGTCTTCATGTAGTCTGAGATATTGTGGAAGGAGACTTTTTTTTGTTTTTAACCAGGGGACGAAAATATCTGGTCGATAAAAAATCTAGACTAGCAAAACTGGGGCCTTATGTAAATATACAGAATAAAAATCATTAGCTGTAGCCCACACAGACTTTCATCTTACATCTAAGTCAACTCAAAATCAACTGCTCAGAGAACAGATTTCTTCTTGAGAGAGAAAGACATAAGAGGGCGGAGGGAGGAGAGGGACATGATCGCGTATACCTATTATCATCCCTCACTTGAACAAAGTCTGAAACTCTCTCGACCTTCCACACCAGCTGCCTCTCACTCCTCCCTCAGGACCTTCACTGAAGGCTTTACTGCAACCCATTATTTCTTTTTCTGTGACATAAATAAGAAGCTGTAGAAGCTGTAGTGTCCAACTCTAAGAAAGAATACAGTTTGGACATGATCGATAGATAGATAGATAGATAGATAGATAGATAGATAGATAGATAGATAGATAGATAGATAGATAGATAGATAGATGGATAGAAAAAGGCTTCTCAAACTTGAATGATAGCAGCATAGAAGAGAACGCTTGTTGTGTCACATTCTCTCGCTAACAAGAGAGCGCAAGGAAGTAGGGAGAGGGAAAAAAGACAAAAGGGAGGGAGTGTTAGAGAGGTAGGAGGATATCCCTCAGTAATTGTCTCCCAAGAGGGGCCGCGGGGAGAGAGCTGTGCATCTCTGCTCTCGGATGCTCGGAAGACAAAACAAGGCAACAAAAAAAAAGGGAGAAACCTTATGTTTAGAAGAAGGGAGAGAGACAGAGAGAGAGAGAGAAATAAAAGACCTCAGAGGAGAAGAGCGAGAAGGAACGGGGCGAAAATAGTCAAACCTGGACCAATAATACTAAAAGAAAATGTGAGATATGAAAGCAAAGGACTTGTTTTATGGCTGCGATTGCACCGTGAGGACTGTAAAAAAATAAGCAGTTCCCAGCTACATCCTCAACTATCACTTACATAATCTGGGTACTTGGTGAGTTAAACGGGTAAATAATGAGAAAACAGGGGCTATCTGCGCTTCCGTCCCGTGTTTTGTTAATTTAGGCTTTTATGACCACTCCGTGGCTCTCCCAGCCTCCCTGTTATCACTCATTCTGCTTAACAATGCATGTTAATTTCCCATGCTTCACATCCGAGCAACTGGACCTCCTTCATATGGCCGGAGAGAGCATTCAATTCACTCTGTGTCTTTTGTTAAACGGCAATTCTCACCTCCTGACCAACGCTCCCCTTTGCAGTCGTGCATGTGATAGAAATGTCAAAAGATTGTGGTAAATGGTAAATAAAAAGGTTTAATGGAGTGTCATGTTTGTCGAGGCAAAAACCACCATTCACTCGTTAATAATAATCGTGTACCCGCTGACGTAAATGATGATTTCATCGAGGCCAGGGTGTGGGCGATGGGAGGGGTGAGGCAGCACCCCCCCCTCCCCGACGCTGAGTGGATTTAATAAAATAAAAGATCGCTGTCTGGGTTCTGTTGAAGTTTAATTAGAATAGATAAGTGGGTGGAGGTTTATTATAAGCCTCGCAGCAGCAGCGCTGTGGATTATACGCTTGTTTATGAGCTTTTATGAATGAATCCGTCTACCTGGATGAGTCATAACAGCCCACACATTCCTTCTACGCCCCTTCCGACTTGCCAGTTCTTATACTTCTGAGAATTCTCTTAGAATAGTGGCACCAAATTCACTAGACTGTCTTATTTATTTATCTGGTCTATTTCAAAATGTTCTCCTGCCTCTCTCTCTCTCTTATCAATAAATGGAAGCTGATGCGATGCCGGCTCACTGTGTCCTTCAAGGCTTTTATGAGTATTTTGAAAAAAAAAAAAAAAGTCAATGGGCCATTTGTGAACTCCGGCTCCTGCTGTCGCGCCGCCGCCGACGTGTCCCTCATCAGAGATTTGTGGCGACACAACCCTCACACCCGCTTCTTTCTTCCTCTACCACCATCTTCGGCCGGATTAGGAACTACATGGCTGGGGGTTATATAACCACGCCAACTAGGGACATGTTCCTGTCTCCCTACTCTACCTCTGTCTCTCTCTGCAACTAATTTCCGACAGTCGTGCTCCAGAAGCACGTTTGCAAACAGCTACGACTTAAATGTTTTTTTTCTGCCAACCGACATCCGTCCACCCCCGCCCACACTCACCTATATGCTGCTCACGTCTTAAGACTGCACACTAAATCCATCCCAGCAACATTTGTTCGCCCACTCAGCCTTGAATGTATTTTTATAACCTGACAGGATAATTCTGTTAATGCTGGGGGATAACTGACTTTCTGAAGGTGAGGTTAGTGGTTAGGAGTCGGTTACGCTTTGCTTGACGGGTGAGTTTATAACTCGTTCACAGCAGCTTTCGTCAACTGCAAATAAAGCGTTTATCACTGTTTAATGAGACATTCATACCAAACATTTCATGAATGTGGATGAAGACTTGTCAAAATAAAAGTCCAACAATTGTTCTAAACCTCTTTACCTGATCAAGACATATGTGATTCAGTGGGTTTGTCCAGTGCCAAAAAGAAGGAATATGATCAAGCAAATTATATTTGTTTCATAAAAGCATGTGTTTTATAATTTAACCTTTGTGCATGATTTTGCTCCTAAGAATGTCCAAGAAGCTGCCAGTGTTAAATTCAGCAGAACAAGATTTAGATATTTAGATATTTCTAGCTACAACTAGCTACATTCACCTGACCAGTATTTGTGTAACCTGTTGGACATTCCAAATAGTAAAAGATGAGAAATCATCTGCAAAGGTTATATTATAAAACAAATTTTATTTGCTTCACCATGTTCTGTCTCTTTGCACTGGATGAACCCATTGAGTCAGATGTGTCATGATCAGGTATTTGGAGCAAAAATGGCAACGCTGCTTTGCAATTGTTGGACTTTTATTTTGACAAGTCGTCATAGTTCTGTCTTCCATATCCATGAAAGGTTCAGTATGAATGTTGAGTCATGTCTCATGGGAATGTTTTATGTGCAGTTCATGACAGCTGCTGTAACCCGTCAGGTAAAATGTTACCCAGGAGTTTGGGTTAAACTTACAAACTTTATAAAAATGCAGAACATTTGGGTAAGAAATTACACGTTCAAAATAATTCCTGAAAAAAAAAGGTTACATCAGAACAAGTGAAGTACTTCACAGCATTAAAATAAAAGGATATCTTTGCAGTGTAGTAATTTTTCATAGCAGCGGGAATCATGAATAGAAACCAGCATGAAAATTGAACAAAGCAGCACCATCCACATCAAATGACAATGAAATTCAAAGTGTTGTTTAAGGCTGCTACATAACAAGCTTCTGGTAGTATCCAGTAAAAGAAGAAAAGTGATTTAAAAAAAAAAAAAAAGGCCGAGGACTGAACTCAATGTCAAATTAAATGTAAAACAAGCTCGGTGCTGCAACAACAAACGGGCTGGAAATAAGTGCTGCACGGCAACACAAAGGCACATCTGAAGAGCTCATGAATAGAGCAGTGATGATGAAAGGGGTTTGGAAGGGCTGAGTGTTTTTTTTTTTTTTTTTTGCTGCAGTGGGATACCGAAAAAGAGGCGAGACGGGCACAAAACGCTGCACGTGTAAACGGCGGCGGACGCACATGCCGGGATGAGTGTCTCACCGAGCTGTAGAGCATGCCCTCGCCATTCATGGCGATGTAGAAGCCGCTCTTCACCCCCTGGATCGCCACCACTCTCAGACCCACGGGAATAAGATTAAACAGGGCTGCGGAGCAGACAGAGCCAGGGATAGAGGGAGGGAGGGGAGGGAGGGAGAGACAGACACAAAGAGACAGAGACAAAAGAGACTCGTCAGACAGAAAGGACAGAATAGGACAATTGAGTTTTCACTTAACTCTTGTAGACACGACAGCGTCTGATCTCTGT
Organism: Lepturacanthus savala; assembly: GCA_030544235.1. Taxonomy (NCBI): domain Eukaryota; kingdom Metazoa; phylum Chordata; class Actinopteri; order Scombriformes; family Trichiuridae; genus Lepturacanthus; species Lepturacanthus savala. Next base: position 28,436,117 of record CM060461.1, on the reverse strand, counting down.
TATTTGGCTATCCGTCAGCAGTAAAGTGAACAGTACAGGACAGAGATAATAGCAACGCTCAAGTAGAACAGTGACGCACTGGAGGGATATGGGATATAGGCTTATTGTTTTTCTTGCTGAGATAGAAGAGAAGATTGACACCGCTGTCATGACCGCGGGGTGAAACAAAAGGTTAGAAAATCTGCCTGCAAACACCTGAAGCTCAGGAATTAACATGATTCATCTAATTTGTTAAGAACTCAGGCCTATTTTCCAGTTTTCCTGCTATTAAATGATAATAAACATGGAATATCTCTACAAACACAAAGGTTATGTACTCAAACCTGGGGTCAAAAATAAATCTAGAACATGTGAGGTGACGTCTAGTCTATAATATGATATTGTGTTTTACTACAGATACAAATACTTTATTTAAAAGTATCAAATCAAGAAATAAGCTAAATTATCTGCAATGCAAAGTTGAATAAGAGTTCAAAGGTCAATTATTTGTTCCTAAAATCATAGGAATTACCCTGAGGATCATTACAGAACATGAAGAATATATTCTATAAATTAATAAAGGACCCTACTGATATTATATTAAACAGTTTTATTGTACTTATGATGTAGATTTTGACAATATACATTGATGCTGTAACAGTAACTACAGATAAAAATACTTTTAGTGTTGGAGCTGAGATTTTCTACTGTGATTTATGAATAAAACTCAATGCTGCCCTGTATCAGGGGGTTTTAGATTTCAACAGGTTAAATGAGTTCAGCTGTATGTTTTACTTTTACCTCCCTGCAGGCCAAGCTAGCTTTTGGTGGATTTTAACAGGTTAAACCCATACAAAAACCAGAGTGGAGGTGAGTTGAATCAGGTGCAAGGACAGCACAAAGGACCAATGACAGATCTGCAGCCTGAGAAGAAGAACAAGGAGGATAAAACCGACATGTTGTGCTTTTAGGGAGAGTTATATGTCAATCAGTCTATTTCTTGGCAGGGAGCAGTGACTCCTTGGAGTCTACACCGGTTGCTTGGCAAACTCAAGGTGATGACAACGCTTGGGGATGTCGTTGTGCCTGGCCGGGAAATGCAGCAGAAATACCCTGTATTTCCCAAATGTCAAACCATTCCTTAAATGTTAAAGCGGAAACACAAAAGTTCCTGTTGAACTCAAGCAGGAGGAAGTCGTTTTACATCGACATACAGTTATTCATCAATAGAAAGAGCGTCAACTTTTTTTTTTTTAATAATAAAAAGTCTTACACTGCAAAAACTGAAATCTTTACAAGGGAAAATGTATTATTTCTGGTAGAATTCGTCCAATATTAGATAATTCTACTCAATATTGGACTAATTGTACCAAAAACGACATTTCAGTTTTTGCAGTGTACTTTTTGATTTCATATAGAATCCCTGGATAGGTTTTTATATTATAAATAAGTCCTGTTTTTCTTCTGAGGCTCATCTCTCCTTCTTTTCTATCTGGAATAGATAATGAAGACATTTTATACAAACCCATTTTGTTGCGTCTATAAATCACGGGGCCTGACGTTTGTGACGAGCTGTAAATCTCAATCTCATCGTGTGCTCTATCAGAAAGTGGCTTGGCCCTCGCTGACTCTCTGTTCACTCTGGTATCTTTGATGACATTGAAACTCACGTTTTATTTATGGACACGTTGTCCAGCAGACAAACACAAATTACTTTAAATTAATTTATGATCATAAAACGTGATTTTACTGAATGTAAAAGACATGCAGATTATTTTTCTTGACACATTCCTAATCTCAAGGAGGCTAACCTGCATAGTTCCGACAGAAACACTCATGAGACCTGTTATGTATTGAGAGTTTAATAATCAGCTAATCAATATTCAGCTAATCTGCTTTATCAGGACAGTGTGGATGTGGTCTGATCAGATACAATTCAGTCATTACAGAACGTTAAATGGTGCCATGTTGGATTTAGAGTATAGTGAAGGGGTGGCAAAAAAAAGCAGAAAGGCAGAAATATCTCATGTGAAATATCCTAAACTGTTAGATAGTGATGGTGTCAAATTCTGATGATTATCATGTAGCATCAAGTAGTAATTTTGATAGTTGATTAATCTATCGGTTATTGAAATGATTAATCGATTAGTTGTTTGGTTTATACAATAATGTAAAATGTCAATGACCATTTCCCAAAGCTTAGTTATAAACTAATAGATTAATCGACTACTTGTTGCAGCTCTACACCTGCTATTAACATCTATCCTGGGTGATTTGAAGACAAGTGAAAAACTCTAATACCAGATGAGTTTCCGTTGCTCAGACCACATTCTGATGTGGTCTGTGCACACACTCCTAGAGCGGTGTGTATGCAGCACAGTCCACAGCTGGTGTTCAGGAGGATAAATAATGGTGAGAAATGAATAATGGTGATGTAGTTCATCTGTCTCCCCTCTGCTCTGTTCTGTGTGGGGCCAGAAATTACAGCAAAACGCAGGAGAGACTTTCACTGAGCTCAAATGTGCTACTTTCACACCTCTGAGAACTGTGTTTCAGCCTCCACACACACACACACACACACACACACACAGCAAAGCAGAGGTGAGACAGACAGTAACTGTAAGTGATGTTAGAGCTGCAATGATTGATTTATTGCTATTTTGTTATTTTATAAACATTTTTTAAAATCGATTAATCGATTTGAGTCATTTTTTTAAAAAGAAAATGTCTAACTTCTCTGGTTCCAGCTTCTCAAATCTGATTATTTTCTGGTTTTCTTTAGTCTCTATAATAGTAAACTGATGATCTTTGGGTTGTGGATATTTTAGGTTGAATCCTTAGCTTTAGGCAACAGTGATGGTCATTTTACACCATTTTATCAACCAAATAAATAATCAATTAATCGTTTCGAGAATCAATACAGTACATTATTCAGATATCAGAATAGCTGTTACTCACCACCTTAATATTCAAGTGTTGCTCTGGGACTGAGCTATTTATTGATTTGAAGTTAAAATACTTGGAGCAACAATGTGCAATGAATAGGAAAAAACACATTTAAGGATTAGAGCTGCAACGATTAATCAATTAATCGATTAGTTGCCAACTATTAGTCAATTAATGGATTTTAATCAGTTTAAAGAAGAAAATGTGCAAATTGTCTGGTTCTAGCTTCTCAAATCTAATTATTTTCTGGTTTCTTTAGTCGTCTATAATATTAAACTGATGATCTTTGAGTTTTGTACCGTTGGTCTGGACAAAAAAAGACATTTTAGGTTGAGGAATAATCGACAGTAATCAACATTTTACACCATTTTATGAACCAAACAACTCACTCAGCTCAAACCAGCTGTGCCAAGGGCCTTTGAGTTTGTATCATCTACTGGTTCTACTTGATGCTATATGATAATCATCAGAATTTTGTCTTAGCATCATATTTCGAGTCTTTAGTCTCTCAGTCAACTAGTCGTTAGTTAGTTGCAGCCCTACTACAGTGGAAAATGCAATCTAATCACAAAGTGGCCAGATGTATGTCATTGCCAGGTGTGTCTGGGGCCAAACTCAATCATCGAGGTCACTGGTTATCTAGAATTACTACGCTAGAGGCTGAAGTGATGCTCCGTTATCTCTGTAGGCGAGTGAATCTGAGGACGAGGCTGTGACTTTCATGGTGTTGGTCGGGGAAGGTGTGTTGTTGGACTCCCTGTGTTGTTGGGACGATTGTTCTGCAAGTAGCGATGGGGACTATCAGATAAAGCTGGCAGGGACGAGGGGAGACGTGCCAACACAGGTCTGTCCTCCGAGCAGATTCAATTTCACTCAATAAATATCGACGTGCAGCTTTCGCCTGCCAATGGTTTCAATCTGACTTCGGGCCACTGGCGCAGGTGATACACACCGGCCACTCGTTCATATACCCTTGAGGCACATAAATTTGGGGCATAAAGGCAGAATGTGAGTCCATCAGCAACTTAAATTCTGTATTTTCAGGCTCCTCGCTCTCATTTCTGTCATCGTTCACCTTCCCTCCTGTCCGTTCCCCCGCTCCCCCCTCTCCTTTTCTGCCTTACATGGCTGCTGCCTTTGCTGTTTCGATGACTGGCGGTGTCTCTCACAGGCGGTATCAGTAAAACCCAGAGTGTTCCACCCTACAGCGCCTCCACCTTCCCAAACATATTCTAGCTTTTTCATGAGCCGTCACACTTGCAATAGGGCCCTCAAAAACACTCACCATAATAGCCCAGCTCGGAAAGAGAAGGGAAAAGAGACACAGGATAAGGTGCACTAGTAAACTCTGTTGCTATAATTACAATATGCCATTCCTGCTCTCATTTGCCTGCCAAATAAATTACACAACTGACAGGAGCTGTCACTCATCTACCTCTAAATGTCCGGGGTTTTCTATTTGCAGCTCCAGCAGTTGATGGATTCCATAATTACAGCTGCACTGACTGTTGTTAGAGTACCTGATGACTATTCTGAACACGATTCCTCTTCCTTAATAACCTCAATCCTATCGCTCACTGAGAAAAAAACAAGGGGGAGGAAGCTCAGCTGGTGCATGGGCAGACTTAAGAGATTTCCTGGGATTTTCTATCGTCAAAGGGCCAGACAAATGGATTCAAACAAGGCAATAAAGCTAGATCCTTGAAACGGCAAGTCTTCCAGCGGAGTGGTAATCGCCAACAAGAAAATCCAGCAGATAGCCTAAAGGAAGTCCATTTGATGTGAGGAATACTGGCGCAGCAGGAAATAAACCCTGCAGGAAGGTTTAGAGAAACACTGAGCTAAAATTCGACTGCCGAAGGCATGTCTCCAAAATTCACAGAGGAGGAGGTGGGAGAAAAAAACAAAAGTGTCTTTCTTCATCTCCAACCATCGAACCAGGAGCATCAGAGACAGATACCGCAGGTGTGTCATTACTGGCAGTATCTGAGCCTCGATGTGGCAGCTAATTACTGAAAGCGATCAAATGATGGCAATCAAATTAATAACTGCTCAAATCAGAACACGGGCGTTAATTAATCGAATGGTGTTTCACAGCGCTTGCACTTAGTTAAGTGTAGCCCCGCAGTCACTCGTGCTTGCCACTAAATCAGTTTTACATTGATCGGCTTGGAAAAAACTGTGGCTTTATTAGCAGAATTACATTTGCTTGTGCATTTCTCCCACTAGAACAATTGTCTGCCGTTTGTTGTTGTGCCCTTGTTGTCATTCTGCACAGAAGTAAATAATTTAAAAAAAAAACTCATATGGAAATAGGCTCCGGGTTGAGGTTGCACCTAGTATGCAGGTGGCATCGTGCTCTTCAGTCCCATCAGGATCCACTGAGCCTCCCCCTGAAAATAAATTACTGTATTCCATTTGCTGCTGCCTGGGATGAGTCAGGTCAGAGGGTGGTATGGCTCAAGGGTAGGGGGTAATATATTATTCTAATAATCCAGCCGGGCAATCAATAGTTCAGCAGCAACAGCTGAATACTAAATCGTCTTTCTTCTCTTGATCACACCTTTCTCTCTCTCTCTCTGTCTTCCCCTCGCTGAGCCTTCTGCTCTCTTTCTATCTTCCCTCGGACTGTCTCTTAGAGCTTGAGGCATCTCATATAGAGAATTATTCATTGGTGCAAACAGAGAAGGCGGTATTTTTAGTTTCCTGTGGTTGAATTATTCACTGCATTCCTCCATCCCTGTGCTGGCAGGACTACTTAACAAGAGGATTACCTAGAGGGGGTGGTGGAATCCTCACATGCAACAAAAACCTCATCAGCCAAAAACTTTTTGAAGACAACGGGTGCTCTAAAGACAGCAAACGTGTGCATGGCTTACAGAGAAAATACGCAAATTTCATCCTCCTATCCTACGTGGCAGTTCTTTTCAATCTGAAGAACATTTCCTCAATGCTATAATCCAACCGTCTCCCCATAAAACATAATATGACGAGTGAAAGGGACAGGCCGTTCTTTTCACCGCATGACTGCAACGGTCCAGCAGTTTTGGCCCCGGCTGCCTGTAAGATTGGCAGGATGTTTTAGAGAAGAAAGGTCACGATCGGTTTCCTGTCTGGCTTCGATTTGGACGGGGAGTGTCGTCATTATCGCTTAGACGGCCGTTCCCAACTGACATATATCTCTTCCATGATCCTTCACTTCCTAGGGGAACTAATACAAAAGCCAATATGTTTTAATAAAGAAGACTCTCAACGGACTCGACTGATTTTCTCCTTTTTCTGTTCCATTGGGACAGGGGTGGGATAGGACTAGGGGTCTATATCCACCGGTAGCCCACGTTGATTGATAGTGAAAAATTGCAAAGAAGTGGTTTATAACCACAGCTGCAGGGCTGCAGTTTTTTTTTTTTTCTAGGAAATTCTGCTGCGATAATCACACGCTTCCGAGCCGAATCAATCAAAAAAAATGTGACACTTACAATCATGTGGTTGACACAGTAGAAACGTTCTACATATTGTGGCTTTGGCAGGATCCTGGAGTTAATTAAGTTTAGGTGTAGACACTTCAATACTAGATCTCTATGTCAGGTTTTATAGTATATACATATCGTGTTTACTCACTGTAAAAGGTACACTTAAGAATTCATAAACCATCCGAGTCGGTTTTGACACATTAATATCTCATGCATACTATTACATAACCAACCCTGTTTTCTGCCTTGTGGATTGGTGAATCACCCCCTTTTGATTTTTTTTTTCTTTTTGTATCAATAATCCAATTATAGTGAGGACTTCTTAAAATAATCTTGGCATCCGTTATATAAGAATAAAAAAAAATGATAAAGCACTGCATATAAAATGTGGTAATATATTACGTAACTACATCATCGTCATTAAATGTTTTATGCTGGAAGCTGCAGCTCCCATAATGCTCCACTCACTGTTGTCGCTGTTCTCGTCCTTGCTGCCGTCGATGGTTCCATCCGGCTTCATCTGCAGGTAGAAGCCCTGCTGGCTGAACAGTCGTGTCACGATGCCTTTCAGCTGCGGCTCTGAAACACACGCACGATACACACACACGCACGCAAACACACACACACACACAGAAACCATCGGCCAAGCCACAACCCCAACCCCACCAAGAATATGTCAGAATGACATTCTCATAATCGGAACAGAAACACAAAAAGTGAGTGGATTTCTGAGCCTTCAGCTAAGCCTCTGCACACTCACGGCTGTTTATATTAACAAATCTCAAATGCTGAAATGTGTTCTGGGGAAATGTTTCACAAGCACCAAATTGTACAGCGTTAAATCAATAAAAGAGCGACAAGTTGGCAGCGGAGGCTGGAGCGTGCCACCGAAATAAGTCGACTATTTTTCACTTTCATACAAATTAATACATCTAACAAAATGTAATTCATGTATACAAATGCATTTTAAATATGCATGTCTGGATATTATCAATTAAACATTTTACATTGAAATAGTCTCATTATTACTGGGGCACAATCCAATCTCTGTAGTTTCTTACTAGTAAAAGTAGTGAAAAAATTCTGTCATTAGAACCATTTTACTTATCTCTTATCAGCTGTTGAATACCAATGAGCCTATGATGGACAGTCTGTAATGAGTCATCTGTTACACCCATGTTACCCTCCAAAAGGGTAAACCACCAATTGACTGGAAGGCCTTTATGATGAGAACACACCACGACAGGAAATCAATGAGAACGTTGTTACTTTCTCATCGTGTCTCATTGTCTCGACTACACAAAGATGACTTGAAAACCCTTTTAAAACCACACTGTAATACACACTGACATGCCAATGGTTTCTTTATTTGGTATGAAGCAACTGTTTTATTTATTTTTTTTTTCTTTTTAGGTTGGTACGACCAACATTCGGGGAAATGCATCTCTTTTGCAAGAGATTTTGAAATATTACAGGTCAACAAGTTGACCGGAGGTTACCTGACCTGAAGTTTCTAGAGTTTTTTTGTTTTTTTTCATCGCAGTAACCCTGAATCAACCTCCATCATTGAGGCTGTGACATCTGGGGCCTGGCCAGGGTGCTGCTGCAGCCGCTCCACACGGGGCAGGTGGAAAAAAAAACGATTAGCTCGGGATGGAGGAAGCCTCTCGGACACAGGCAATGCCAGGAAAATGAATATTTGTGATGAAAAATATTTAAAAAAAACATGTTTATCTGAGGAAAACTGGAAGCAAGGTCTCTGTGGTTTGTCCAATGTCCAGCAGGTCTTTTGATTTAGCGTAAAAAGCCGTAGTCAGAGTGAAATGACGCCATTACTGTAAACAGACTTGGATCCAGGCTCTCGACTAAGAACCCTTGTGTTATTTGCCAAGTCCTGAAACAACATTTTGAGATTAATGAAACTAATTTGAATGCAGATAATAGAAAACGATACAGAACGTGTAACTGATGGAGGTTCCTCGCCTGTAATGAAAGACTAGAGCTGAACAGCAATGTGTTGTTTTTGCAATGCAATGAGATTTCGAGACAAGACAGCAAGTCAGATGCTGCTTATTGCTAATCCTTTGTTTCCTTTGTTTGTCTTCCTGACAAAGGAAACGTATTATGCATTTTGTCAGAATTTAATTGGTTTTTATTTTTTCCTTTTTTTTGTGCCTAAATCAACATTTGGTGGCTGAAAACGCTCACTGTGCATTCACACATTTTTCCAAAAACGAAAAACAGATAATGTTGTGTGATTTGAATAAAATAATATTCTGTCATTCAAGGGCATAGCATGACCTGGAGGTCATGCAGTTCAGTGGAGTCCAGTCAGCCCAAATTAAAAACTTGGTATCCTAACAGTCAGACACAGTTAAATAAATTTGTCATCAACAGCACATATTTGAGTCTTGAGTCTTTTTCTCAACGATCACTGGAATAATTACTGCTCTGTTTATTTTGTACAAAGACTTAGCTGAGTGGTGACCCAGAGTCAGAGGAGTGGGTTTACGTCGGCTCAGCTGTACATCATCCTGACCATCAGCCCCTAACTCACCTACCCCTGGGGGTGGGGCCATCAATCCCCGGGACAGGCTCTTCATCATCCATCACGGGCCGGGTGAGGAGAACATGTCCACGTGTGTGTGCATGTGTGTGTGTGAGAGTTAAAGCACATGGCACACATCAGTAAATTACATGTGATAACTATACTTTCATAAATTAAGGCTTACGTGGGCCTGAGCCATATCTGACGGCTCATCAGTTTCAATCATTTAGCAGAGAGTGTGTATTACTGTGTGTGTGTGCGTGTGTGCGTGTGTGTGTGTATGAACAGAGTTCCAGCTAAGCTCCAGAGCTTATAAAAAACGTGAAAGGACAAGGCAATGCAATGAATATGAATATTTTAACCCTGGTGTTGTGTTCATTTCATATTAATCAATTTAGTGTTTTGGTATATTATCACTTCCTGTTGTGTTAGATTTTTTTCATCAATATAACTTCTTGTGAACATTACAAGTTTTGAACTTCTATTTGTTATTTAAGGCCTGTATGTCTCATTGATCTGAACTTATACATCTTGAATTTGAGTTTTAAAAAAGACAATTTCTGGATTATTTTACTATGAGAAATAATCAGGTGAAACGTGTGTGTGTGTGCGTGTGTGCGTATGAACAGACTTCCAGCTAAGCTCCGGAGCTTATGAAAAATGTGTGTATTGTGTATGAGAATGCCTTTTAGTGGACATCAGTGTGTGTGCGTGTGTGTGTGTGTGTGTAGCATGGCGAGCCACTAAAATGGCATATAAAATTTACTTCATACCAATACAGAAGGACAAAAACACTTAGGTACGTCGACAAATGGCGTCATGACCGTGAAATGGTGAATGATCACCTGTTCTGAAAGAGTGTTTGACGGGGGGAGGGGGGGAGGAACACATCAAATCCAAATACAGCACTGTACAGTAAGGACCGGTACTACACTTAACACACTTTGACACAGATTTACACACGGCGGGACGTTAAAGACTGATCCAACAGTGACTGACGAAGAGAATGAGGCAAAAATGAGAAGAGGAGGAGAGGAGCGACACATGACCGGCTAGGAGAACTTTAGCTGTAGAATAAAACAAAAACTAGTAAGAAATTAAGCTTGAAAACACTAAAATAAAAAGAAAGCCACACACAAAGGTGATAGAAAAAGAAGAAACCAGCAAAAGGTAGAGGATCGGCTGTCAGACAGGTGTTGAAGCCCCCAGCCCCTCCCCCGCCCTCCCTCCCTCTCTGTCCCACCCCCTCCCCTAGGCCCGAAGAAGGGGGTAAAGTCGACATGGGCGCGAGATGGGGGGGTGGTGAGAGACGAGAAGAAAAAAACACAGCACACACACGGATGGAGGCTGAGCTACTGACCTAGCCTGCAGCCCTTATGGGACACCTGTGGAGGTTTCGAAGGTGCATCTTACGAAAGTGGCGGGGGTGGAGGGGGAGGGGTTGGGGGGAATAGAAGGAAAAACAACAGTCTTTTTAAACAGGCAGATCTCAGCAACTCTCCAGTGTATCGGCTGTTTGTATGCAAATAGAAATCAGTGGAAATGTAAGGAAGGACCAATCACAGGACATACATCATCTGTCTCTGTGAGCTTCAGCCTTTGTCTGGCAGTGGGAAGGACTTACCTACCTGGGCCTGTCGTCTTGTCTGCCTGAGTGATGTGTTTTTTGTTTTTTGTTTTTTTTTGGGGGGGGGGGGTTCTCAGGCATTTCTGCAAGATTGTCTGTCTGTCTAGTTTCTAGACGACTTTCAACCTGTCTGCAGGGACGTCTCGACCTGTCGTCCATCGCGACGATGGAACTATCTGGATACGAGGGAGGGGTGACTTGCTTGTGTGATCCGTGGCACCAGGAATAAAACGGGGGGAGGCTCCTCCATCGTAGGCTACAGACACGGAGCCTGTCTATCTATCAATAAGACCCGGAGTGGCCCTTAATCACTAAAGCTTTACCTCCCTTTCACTGCAGTAAAGCTCCCTTCTCTGCAATAAACATTTACCATTAAAACATTTAATCTCAAAAGAGCCTTGGTGCAGTGCAGTGCAACTTATCTCCCTCCAGTGTAACCCCCCAATCTGCATCAATATTGAATTAGGCAATTTAAATCAGTCTTTTTTTTCTTCTTGAGTTGTGTGTGTGTGTGTTTTAGAGGAGGGGAGGGGGTGAAGGAGCAGATAGATGTAATGTGCAGACTTTGAAGCCAGACATGTACAATAAGGATATTGCAGCTGCTAACAAAAGCCCGCTCCGGGGCATTCGACCGGGGGAAACCTTGGCACCAATTTGGGCAATCGATCATTCTGATCGGAGCACGGCGCATCAATAAAAGGAAAGGTGGTAACGTCACGGCTGGGAGATTTTACTCATCCGGTCTCCGGGTGCAGACTGCAGACAGGGGCGGCTGGCGGCGGCTCGACAAAACAACAAGACCCAATGGAACAGGTGGATTTTTTTATTTTATTTTATTTTTTATCGCACCGCGGAGGAGAAAAAAAATCTACCTTCTCTTGGTTCGGATTGGAGCTCTTGACTGCAGTATGCCTCTGCTGCTCCAGAGAGGGGCGGGGTGGGGTGGGGGGAGTGAGGAGGGGGGGGGGTGTTGGGGGGATTGGTGGAAACCGTTTCCATACGCACACACATCAGGATAAGAGAGGAATGCAAAAAAAAAAATCTACAGCACTGACCTGGTCGCCGCCGAACGGGTCTTTTCTTGCCGCTGCAGAACCGGACTTTGCTGAAGACCCCCAAGAAATGCCTCTCGCAGAGAGAGCGGGGGTCTTTGCTCGGGCTGGGGCGACGTTTCGAGGTAGAGACCCGGTCGCTGTTCGACTCCCTCGCCTGGCGCTTCTGGCGGATCAGGGAGCTGGCGATCGCGGCCATCTCCCCGAACCGAGTGTTAAAAAGAAAATAAATAAAAATAAATAAATAATAATAACGGAGTCTAGTTCGGCAGAGGTCGGATCCTCTGGTGCGTCTTCTTGGCGCAAACAAAAAAAAGAGAGCGAGAGAAAGAGAGAATTGACGTGTGTGTGTGTTTTTCGGGTCCACGAGTGTTTTCTCAACCAAATGTCATCCTGATCAGAGCATCAGAACATCCTCCGGGTCCCGGCATCACTGCGCCGCAGGCAGCGGCAGCGGCGGCGGCGGCAGCTTCATCCTCTGGCGCGTAAAATCAGCCGCTGCGCGACTTGTGGCAATAATATCAGGACTCCGGATCGACCGATCGATCGATCGATCTTATATGAAACATAAATCTGCGGGCGAGGCCACGAGGGCCGACACGTCAGTCAGCAAAAACACATGCAACAGTGCCGGTAATAAGTTGCTGCAGCTGCGTGTCATCGGAGCTTTCAGGTATTCCAGGTGAACGGCGTCGCGTCGGATTTCGTAATCCTCATCTGCATCTCTCCCCCCGGATCCCTGACGCCTCTTTTTGTTATTAACTCAACCTCAAAAAGAAAATATGTGCACAAGAAAGACCAAAAAAAATCCTAAATTCTAACTTTTTTTTCCTCTCATTATTTGGATTTGGATTGCTTGCAGGCGGGTTCCGTCCCGTCTCGGTGCTGGTTGTGCACGGAGCCCGGATGCGTCTTCTCTCTCTCTCTCTCTCTCTCTCTCCCCTCCTCCGGTTCCGTCGATACTGGCCACCTCTACATGCAGCCGGAGACGCGGGCTGCTCTCTGCAAAGATGCTGCAGAGTGATTTAAGCCTGCGGGGAGGGATGAGACGTCGTCTGACGGAGCAACACTTAGTTGGGGCGAACGCGCGGCGGCGGAGTGCTTTCCGTTGTAGCGCACGAATAATAAAGTAGCCATAAGCGATATATTTCCAGCGCGACCCGTGCGGATGCTGCCGGTGCGTTACAGCCGGAGTGAATGGTCTCGGTCCATAGCCTCCCCCCTCTCTCTCTCTTTCTCTCTCTCCCTTTCCCTCTATATCTCTCTCTCCCTCCTTCTCGCTCTCTCCCTCTCTCTCCAACTCTTTTAACGCAATCATACGTGATTGAGGTTCGTATTAGGAATTCTCAGAGGGATGGTAAGATAGATGATCGAAGAAAATGTAGAGGCTATGTAAAGCCTTTTAAAATGATAGGAAAAAAAGAAAAATATCGGGGGGTGCGTGGCTTGTAGATGCTGGGTGCAGTGCTTGCGCGCGTGCCAGTCCTTTGGGATAATGTGCACATCTAAATAAATAAATATTTGAAATAAAATAGGGGAGGGGGGGGCGTCTTAAGAAGTTGCAAAGCAGTTTTCAATTGGTTTAACTGTGCTTTTCCAAAAAGCCCATTTCGCCACACAGCAGCACACCATACAGAACATATTAAATATGTCTAAAAGGATTAACTGCAACAGGTTTCACTATGAACACACAACACTGAACACCCAGACGGTGACAAAACACACACACATACATAAAAATATAGGGGTTCATGGCAATGAAAGCAACATGATGCACTAAAACACTGAAGCACAACATACAACAGTAAACACAGTAACAACAAAGCTATAAAAACTGTTCCTTCATTGCTCCTTGAGCCAGGAGACTGGTGCTTCCACTGCAGCTGGATTCAGCACAATTCTTCTGTTTCTTTGGAATTAATGTCACTGTATAGTTAAAAGGATGAAAGTAAATTAATGCAGCGTCCTCCAAAAAAATGCCCTGCAAGCATGTGTGTGTGTGTGCATGTGTGTGAACCAACATGAGTGTGTGCACATGTGAGCGGCTGGGTTTATGTTTTTTGCATGCACACTCCACACACACAAACACACACACACGCTGTGGGAGAAAAGAACACGTGAATCTCCAGCAGCACAGCAAACCTCTCTCTTCCCCCTGATGAAACAGCATGAAACATTTAGAGGCGCTTTTTTTTCTAGGACTCGGTTTGACACTCGCTCACCGAATCAAACCCAGAGAGAAAGAGCCCGAGAGACAGGGAAAGAGGGATGAGAGCGCGTGTGAGGGAATTTTCTTTTGACTACCACTATCCCCCCCCAATCCCACTTACGTAAGAATAGAATGAAGATATAAAAAGATATAATGGTTAAAAGTGCTGAATGTGAGGCACTGCTATCGTGGATAGTCCTTTGCGTGCGTTTTTATCTATCTTTGTGGGGACATGAAAGAATTTTTTTGGAGTTGAGACTATGTATCATTTAAAACGAAGGTCCCCAGAGTGTACGTATTTAAGGAAGGTCCCCACAGGGTGTGATACACAAGTGTGTGTGTATGTGCATGCATGTCTGTGGTCCCCAGGGTGTAGGTATTTTACAAATGACCCCACAGGGTAAGGTAGATGAATGAGTGTGTGTGTTTTAATGTATCTCTCTTTGTGGGGACATGAAAGATTTTTTGAAGTTGAGACTATGTATCATTTAAAAACGGTGGTCCCCACAGTGTAGGTATTTTACAAATGATCCCAAAGGGTAAGATAGACAAGTGAGTGTGTGTGTGTGTGTGTGTGTGAGAGAGAGAGAGAGAGAGAGAGAGAGAGAATGTGTGTGTGTGTGTGTGTGTGTGTGTGTGTGTGTGTGTGTGTGTGTGTGTGTGTGTGTGTGTGTGTGTGTGTGTGTGTGTGTGTGTGCTATCTTTGATGTATCATTTTCTATGTATCATTTAAAACTGTGGTCCTGACAGTGTAGGTATTTTATGAGTGACCCCACAGGGTCAGATAGACGTGTGTGTGTGTGTGTGTGTGTGTGTGTGTGTGTGTTCGCTATCTTTGATGTATCATTTTCTATGTATCATTTAAAACTGTTTTTATTTTATGAGTGACCCCGCAGGGTCAGATAGACGTGTGTGTGTGTGTGTTAGACAGAGCAGACATGATCAGTCATTTCTAAGACTCAGACACAGTAAGAATGAAGATAGCAACAGAGAAATTAGAAACTAAGGGCTGGAGTCAGTGAGAGCTTAAATCAAAACGCGTCGGGGCTTTGTATTCTTATTGAGCTGCCAGTGAGCGCTATAGAAATGGATATGTCACCACGGCACAAAGAAACGCCAATAACAATATCATTCATCATCCTAACGGATATATGCGGGACTCTGTGTGATATACACTTCTGAGGGAGGAAGTCAAAGAAGAAACAGCTTGCAGGTTTGAAGTATGAAGTGAGGCTTCTGCAGAAATGGGAGGGACTTTGTGGCAAAGAGAGCTACAGAGACACAGGACGTACGTCTTTGTCAGGAAAAAAAGATAAAGTATTCCCTAATGAGGATCTGCTCGGCTTCCTCCCCCCCTCCCCACCGTACCACAGACAGCTGATGTTCACTTCATTCCAGCCAGGATGTGATAAAACACTGCCGGCTCGTGTGAAGAGCGCTGCAGCTAAAACATAACGATCACTTAAACCGACATTTAAAATGATTTTTACTATATGAAAAGGTTTCTTTACTTTACTTCACAGTGTGACTTCTCTTAAATGCCTACAGTTGGTGTGCATTCATTTTCTTCTTTAATCACTGCAACTGTGCCTGTTTCTGTGAGCCTTAAATTTGCAATGAAAGCAGAATCACTGCAGGAATTTGACATCTGTGAAAACTGGAAGAAACGATCAAACCTCTACTTGTTGTCCACAGTTTATTTCTTTATGCCTGCTGCCACCTTGTGGATTGAGGATGAAGAACAGGTGCCAGAGGAAAACTAGTGGATGTTTTTTTTTTCTCTCCCTGTTCTCTGAAGTTCATCACTTCATTGTGTCCTTGAGATACCTCACAGATTTGTTGACTCAGAGAGGACCAGACTAGTTTCCTCTGTGTAATGTCTGCTGAACTATGCTGACAAGTCTCCACGAGGCAAAGAGGAGAGATGTGGGTGAAGATGATTGATGCTGTTCATGACTGCACCGTCACAAATCAAATCTTCCTGGTCGCTTATAGTTAAGAATGTCATGGACTCCTCTTAAGCCTCTATTGCATGAATAGGCCTAGTAAAAATGTTTTTTATTACTTAAAATAGTAAAAAAAATAATAGGCATATTAAGTCTACATATAATAAAAAGTTGTAAACATAGTATTAGGATAGTTTCATGCGATTCAAGCCTTTTATAGCATATGCTGAACGAAATGTTAACAAAAATAAATAAAATAAATATAAAGTTTACCTAATTGAGATAGTCATTTTCCAAAATTCTGAAGAAAAGACAACCTTTGGTTGTTAGACATTGATCCTCACATCTCCAAACAGGATATCCTGGTCATGTAACCACATGAATTGTATGTCCTTCAAAAATAAAAGCCCCCTTTTCATGCCTAGCAGTGAAAATATTTTTATATCACAGATTTTTATAAGTAAAGATAAAGTAATTGTTTCCACCTGGCAACACTGTGCAATAGAGGGTTAATACACAAAACAAGTTCTAATATAAAGCATGTGATCCCAGCATTGCAAGTAAGACATATTTTCAAATGGGCTTTACATTGGAAGCTGTTTGAATAACTAACGATATTTTTGTCATGATCAATATGCAAAAAAAAAAAAAAAACACAAGCAGAGGAAGTATAATCAACTGCTAATGGAGACTTTCTATTGCAATGTTGCCAAATGGCAACAATCACTTTGGCTCAATTTCACTAAAAGGCTGTAATATAAATGTTTTACTGTTCTGTTGTAAAAGACAAAAATGGGTCTTTAACTTTGAAGGCCAAAAAGAAGATCACACGGCCAGGAAATCCTGTTTTCACTCCTGTTTCCATGGACTGATAGAAAAAAATACTTGTGGACCTCCAGGGAATGTTTGTTGCAGCAAATCCAAACACTGAGGTGCATTCAGGGCCAAAAATAGAAAGAGTCGATAGGCAAGAAGTGTGCATATAGCTGCTATATGGCAGCACCATGCAATAGAGAGCTAACCTTCCCCTTAATGTTTCCATCTCTTATGTTAACGGGTCGGTTTTGACCCATGTCTTAAATCAGCTGTAAAATACACTAATGTGTTTCTCCTTGTTAGTCTTCCTTAACCATGAAAATATTGTTTTTCATATTTTTAATATTATTTATATATATATATATAATAAACCCCTAGAGAATCATAGATATAAATAAGAGGTCATTGTGTGATCTGAATATTCCTGATTCCTTTTAGCAATAGAACTTTGATGAGAGAGAGAACGTTTTTGTAGGGGTGCCTGATGCAAACAAAAAATTGAAGTGGTTCTTTTATGCATTAAAAATCTAACATGGGTCGGTGTCGACCTTAACACGAGAGGAAGACGAAGACTAATTAAGTTAGTCATTAAAAGTAATCTTAAGTGATGAGACGACAAAGACAGCAGCATTTACTGTAGGGGTCAAAGCTCCCTCTACACAACGTGATCACCCATAAATCCAAAGTAATTCAAGTGAAAACACAGTGTTGTATTGATTAAACAGTCGTACGGAAACTTCCAAAATCACAACTACAGTGTGGCCACATGGAACAAGAATAAAGAGTCACCACTGCTCAGGACAAGGCTTTGTTACCGGTTGATCTCTGTTATACCACCCAGCTGCCGTCTATGTATATAATAACCTGAAACTCAGACATTCCAACTACTTAACTTTCACACAAGTAAAGGCAGGTGGCAGGTGCAAACTTGACACTACAAAGGACAGCAGGTGCAAACATTAAAGCCTAATCTTTCACAGAGAAATCCCTGGGAGCCGAGTCTGGCAAAGTGCCCGAACCTAAAGCATGAAAAAGACTTTCTGCTCCTGCTGCTTTACATGGTCGCGTATGGGCCAAAGTCTTTGGAGCAGTGAATGATGCAGTGGGATTAACATGCAGGAAGCTGAGGTTTTTAAAGTTAAGTGAGTGAACGGTCTTCATCTGATCTGTGAGTTTCCAACTGTATTTAAAATATGCTCAGTTACATGAAGAATATTCTTTATCGTGACCCATGAACAGGCAAACTCAGATATGACATTATATTAGTTGTGTTATCATCTGCAAACAGCACATTGTCTTATAAAAATACCCCAAAAAGGTCATGAGGTCAAAGAAATAGCACATTCCATGTGATTTTGGTCAAACAACTGAGCATTTCAAACGACAAAGAGTAATGATTAATGCCTTTAAACTGTATTTTAAAAAGTTTTTGAATTTCTCATCTTTCCAACAATAACACAATAACACAAATCACAAATCTGAACAGTTTGACTCCATCTGTGCACAAAACAAAACTTCAGAGTAAGGATCATAGATAGATGTGAACAGAGTCGACTAAAATAGCAATAATCTAATGCTGTTGTGATATTTTAGCTCTGATTTGAAATGTCAGTGCCCTAGATGAGCAGCAAAGCCAAAGTAAAACTCGTCTTCTTGCTAAATAACTCCAACAATTCAACCACAGAGGCTCAAATAGAAAAGGAATTACCCCGCGAATGAGTGAAACTTTTCAAACGAGGCTTTCAGCCAAACACATGCATCCAACGCTTTTTTCACCCATGTGTGTCAACACCGATGAGCTGACTCATAAAGTTCTGATTGGGGTCGCGCGGTTCACCAGTGACAGTGAGCAGGGATGCAGAATCAGGACTGATAGGGCTCCCTATCCGAGTCCCACAGATCCCAGTGTGTGTGCCGCTTTTGGTTCCAACCACCTCAGAGGAATCAACTGTGCTTAATGGAGTTTCTAATTGTCTGCCCTGAATTTGAGAGCTGAAACTACCGGAGATCCTGCAAGTGACGGAGGAGGTGTCGCATCTCTCTTTCCCAGTCAAACAGATCTTTATTTTATTTTTTTGCCATGCTACTTTGGAGGTTTGGAGGCATGAAGGAACAAAAGCAGCAATGCAGTAAATGGCCTATACATGACTAGAGGACACGGCAGGCTGCTTCAGGCTTGTTGCCAAACGCTGGTTCACGACTCACGTGACGTTGGAGCCAAGTGTCATTGAAGCTTTGTGTTTTGCGGTGGGTATAAGTTGCTAAATAAGTCCCTTTTTATAAAAGTAACACTTGATTTCCCAGGTCAAGATGCAGCCTCTTAACCTTCTATCGCATGAAATATCACTTAGATAAAATGTTTTGAATGATTTAATTGCTTAAAATGCCCTAAACAAGACATGTTTTAAAATATATATGCAAGAATAAGTTGTAAACATAGTCTCAGGATAGTTTCATGCTATGTAAGTCAATGGGACTCCATTAGGTTGTATAGGCATTGAGAATTTTGCATATTTTTATATCGTTGCCATATGGCAACAAATCTTTTTAGCATATTTCTTATAGCATATAATTGAATGGAATGTTAAAAATAAGGTTTACCTACCCTAGACACTGAGTTCAGATTTTTATTTTGTAAGAATTCTCCAAAATATCTGAATAAAAGACAACTTTCTGTTATGAGACAATGACGCTCACATGTCAAATGTCCATGAGCAAACAGGATATCCTGGTCATGTGACCTCATAAATTGTATGTCCTTCAAAATAAAAGCTCCCTTTGCACAGCTAACTGTAAAAACATCAAAGCTTTTTAGAAAAATTAAGATAAATTAACTGTTGCCATATGGCAACACTATGCAGTAGAGGGTTAAAGTAGTTCATTGGAGTAATGATGGAGTTCTGGGGACTTAAAGGGGTCAGACTCGTTTAGTTTAAGGGCCACATTCAACACAATTTGATCTCAAATGGGCCAGAACAGAAAACATTGCATAAAAATAACAACATCTACAACTGTCTCCCTTCCTTTTGGTGTAAATAAATATAAATCCTAAATATTTACAATATTAATTTACAAAACTGGAGATGACATAATAAAAAAGTGCAATTTCCACAATATGCCTTATTATTCCATATTCATATATTGCAATTGAAGGTATTTACTCACTGAACAGCTGAGGTTATCTCCTGCATTCTAAACCACTTTTACAAAACAAAACCATTAAGATTTTGAAGGATTCTCACTGAAGAAACTTTTCTATAAGAGACCACTGCAAAATGATCATTTTTTTCTGATTTTACTACTTATATGTACATGTTTGGGCAAAAGGAACATTTTTGTTTGAGTCTATAAACTACTGACAACATTTACGCCAAATTCCAGATTTAAAATATTATAGTTTAGAGCATTTATTTGCAGAAAATGACAAATGGTCAAAATAACAAACAAGCAAAGAAACATAATACTAATGTTTACACTTCAGTGCGGTTTAGAAATCAATATTTGGTGCAATAACACTTATTTTTAATCGCAGCTTTCATGCATCTTGCCATCCTCTCTCCAGTCTTTACAATTGTTCTTGGGTGATTTTATTCCACTCCTGGTTCCTCTTTAAGCAGAATGAGGTTGGAATTCAACAGCCACTGGCTGGAATACATGTAGAGATGCTGGTTTTTAGAAACAAATACAAAGTGGCCTCTAATTTGTTTCCAGAGCTGTAGTTTAACGTCACTTACAGACACAAGCAAGACATAATCATTAAAGTAATGATGCAACTGGGGTTTAAATTGGGTTTAACATAAGTAAAATGAGTCAAATCATGACATGAAAAGTTTCGGAGCACTTTGACCTGTCATGTCTCTGTCCATGGTGCTGAACTGGAGTTTTTGGCCTGTAACAACCTCTGAGGAGCCTAAAGTTTAAATACTTAATCCCTGCATTGTCCTTTTCCTTGTTTTTTTCTTTTTTTTTCTTTTTTGGCCCGCTTCAGATGCAGCACAAATATAGCTCGTTGTGGTAAAGTAAATCCGGAGTCATTCGCCCTCCCTCTCCTCTCCCTCTCCTCTCTGGAGTGTCGGTGCGGCTGGACGCTGCTGGCTGCAGGTTCAGCATCACCGGAGACCGAAACGCACACAAACTCGGAGGTAAAAACCCGGATTGAAGCGCACAAGGAGAGGCTCTCTCCTCTCTCCTCTCTCCTCTCTCCACTGCAGACTCGGAAGATGTTACTCACACACTCGAGTGGCCAATGAAACCACTCCTCCTCTCCACCAACCTCCAAAAAAACCTCCATCACCCCCTCCTCTTCACCAACCACCACCACCCTCACCCCCTCCTCCTTTCTCCTTTTTTTCCATCACTCAAGAGAGAAAGCATGCAAAGCAGAGGTTGCTATGAGCTATAAGCCGCTATACGTCGTTGCTTTCTCACCGTTGGTGATAGTGGTCGACTTCGATCGTTGTCCACAGAAACACTGCAGCATATGCGCTCCTTTCTGAAGGAATGGCCTCAGAATCCTCATTGATTTGGGTTGATGGGAGCCTTTCCTCAATCCAAACAATCGGGAGGGGGGGGGGGGACGGCGCTGTATCACAACACGGCGGCGGCGGCGGCGGCGGCGGGGTCAGGCAGCATCGCGGTAGCCGGCCAGCGTCTCTCCAAAGGCGCACAGCAGCCCTCAAAACGCCGGAAGGGCACAGTCTGCAGGACAAATTACGCTAAAACGAGGCATCTTGAGTGATTTCCCCCTCTCTCTCTCTCTCTTTCTCTCGTTCTCTTTCCCTGTCTCTCTCCCTCTGTGTGTGTGTATGAGTGAGTGTGTGTGTGTGCGTGTGTGTGTGTGTCTATCCTCTTCTCGTCCACCGACGGTCATTCGCGTTCACGGCGCACTCCTCTTCCGCCACGGCAGGCAACGCAAGGACGTTACAATGTGCTCTTAATTGTACATCCCCCCCATCCTCCTCCCCCCTCCCCCCTCTGTCTCCGCGTCTTTACCAGCAGGGAAGGAGAGAGAGAGAGAAAGAGAGAGAGAGGATAGAGAGAGGTAGATTTAGAAAGGAGGAGGGAGAGAGAGAGAGAGAGAGAGAGAGAGAGAGGGAGCATGCACGCCAAAGTTAAACTGCAGAGGTAAGTGGCAGACCGGCCATGAGTGAGGTAATGCGGAGCTGACAGTTAAAAGGCGACGCTGCACAGATGTTGGAATCCAACAGCCAATAGTTTTTTTCCTCCTGTTTTATTTATTTATTTATATATTTATTTATTTATTTTTAGAGCTGTGGGAATAAAGCGCACAACGCAGAGTCTACGTCAGCTGCAGCCCGTCACTTTAAAGACAACCCACTTCTCTAAATGTGACCATGAAGTTTATGTTTATTTCAATAAAAATGAGTGAAAACCCTGAACATATATATTATTCTTATTATTGTGCACTGAAAGCTGCTGTAGTATTTTTACAGTAGAAATATTCTACAGTATTGTGTCTTTACTGCTAAATAAAGATCAGCTAAATACTCTGTGTCAATCAATTAAATAATTAAGAATCAACTCAATATTGTTATTTCAGTTATAATCACAATATTAGGTGATGAACTGTAAAATACAAATATATTATATATAGTGATTTCAGTTGTATTTACAGTATTAGGTAATTAACTAGAACACAAACAAATAGATAATGTGATTTCAGTTTAACTGTAAATTAAATATATATTAAATACTGTTATTTCAGTTGTATTTACACTATTAGGTGATTAACTGTACTATAATACAGTAATACTTTGACTACTACTTATACAATATCTGCAATCTAGTGTAATAATCATTTACAGTAACATTATTGTGTTTAACACAGTAAATAACTGCAGATTTCACAGCAGTGTTTTACAGTGTTGTAGCTGCTGCAGGTGGAGCTAATGTCCATTTAATAGTTAGTTAGGTTTCCAACCAATGGGTCGAGTCCCTCCAAAGGGTCACAAGGTAAATCTGAGGGGTCGTGAGCTGATTAAGGAGAAAATACAGAAAAATACAGATTACATCTGTTAGACTTTTACTGTAATCTTTGATTTTTGGAAATAAATCTGAAATGTGACCCAGACTACACAATGTTTTATGTACAATAAAATGCACCTGAAAAGTAGCTGAAAATTATACCTAAGTACCACCACTGGTTAAAAGTAGTTGAACAGTAGCCTCTTCATGCACTGACCAAAAAGAATAGAAATCTAAAAGAAAGTTTACTTTGGCTTGAAATAAATCTTCCTAAATGCAGCTATAAAAGCAGCAAGTGTAGAATAATTCTTCATGATATTCCATGTGAAAAGCTGACAGTAACATACCAATATAAATGGTTGTAATGGAATTATACATGGAAATGATGATGATGCACAACTGGAGTTTATGTGTTTGTTATGTGAGCATCATAAATTAATTACATATAACAATATTGTACTCGCAAAACTGTTTTATAGACAATATGGTTCATGTTTAGTACACTTTTAGGATTAGGAAGTGTTGCAGCATCATAGAAAACACGTATGGTGTTATAGACTATAAAATATGCTATATAATATACTTGTAGTAACTCATTAATGTCTATTCTCTGTTTGAAAGTTAAAACATAATTGTGTGATGTCAAACATCTGATTCTCTGTTGAATTCCAACACATGAACACCTCATTCTGCTTAAAGAGGAACCAGGAGTGGAATAAAGCTGGGATTAAAATTAAAGGTTATTGCACCAAATATTGATTTCTGCACTCTTTTTAAATGCAAACATTAGTTTATGTTGTTTTAAATGAATTTGATCTTGTTTGAATCGTTTGAAGTCTGAAAACATTGTATCTTATTTGTTATTTTGACCATTTTCTGCAAATAAATGCACAACTTTTGGTTTTTCATTTGGTTAAACATCCTAGATTTAAAACCTCAGGTCCAGGATGAGCAGCATTGTCCTGGAAGAGAAACTAATTCACTATTTTCTACTCTAGAGGGAGCTGTAACATAAAACACCTGGGAGGTAAATACAAAGGAGAGAGACACAAATGTGAACATGTAGCAGAGAGAGGAAGAAAGAGAAATAATCAAAGTATCACCACTAACGTTTTATATCTCCAGATGCATTGGAAATAACAGATATATGTTTAATTATGCTGTATGCACAGATAGAAAATATAGTCTCTGCATTAGTGTGCACATTCTGCACAAAATCTGCTGCAGTATTACTTCCACACCGCTGCATTGATGGTGTTTCATGTCTGTTGTTCTTTTCAAATGTGCCTCTTTTGTTGCACTCGCATCACTTTGCACCACGAGAGAAAAAAAAAAAAATCAACAAATCACACGGCGCCAGCGACCTTGGGAGCACGCCTGCTCCCAACGTATAATATACACAACGCACACAAAAGGACATTTTAGGTCAGCAGAATCAAGCCTCAACAACAGCAGCCGCGTAAATAGGAAAAAGGTCAGAGAGGAGTAAAGGGGGAGTCACAGATATGGTGATGATGCTGTGCATTCAGCCCTCACTACAGTAAACTGTCAGGGCACACAGCCAATCACCGCTATGCAAAGACAGACATGGACAGAGGAGTGTGAGGAGGAGAGGAAATGGACCTCAGAGAGACTACAGCAGAAAATACAGGCTCTAAACTTTACTCCACACATTTATGACCAGAAATATGCAGCTTTTCCCTGTATGCCAACACTGAGCTGACCCTCTCATACAACAACACATAGCTTATTGCTTTAAACCTGTTTGTGCCAGAGAAAAAACACTGTTTCCAATTATATTTGAGTATTTTAAACATTAACTGTATCTTTGCCTAAAAGAGCATATGGTTCCATAATCACAGCAACAAAGGCACAATCACACAAGCAAAGAAAAGGTCAGCCAACACAAGCAAACACAAGGTGAGCTTTTGACGCATTTGAAAAAATAAAATCAACACGGATCTATTACATCAGTGGTTTTATGAGGGGATGTCAGGGGATTCCAAGAAAAGCAGTGAATAATTTATTTTCACTAGGATTCTATCCATAAATAAGAAAATGACAGTATGTAGAACCATTAGGAGGGCTGCTATATTTAAAAATAAATACATTATTTAATTTAGTAGTATTTATTTCCTAATATGTGTGTATTTTTTCCCTTTGCACATTAATTTATTTAATTTCCAATTTTATTTTCCATTTCATATATTTATTATGTTCCATACTGAGGTGAAAATGAAGGAGGAAAGGTCAAATAAAAGGGAAATTAATACACAAATACATTTATTTCATGAATTAATTAAATGGAAAATTAAGTAAATATGGACATTTCCTAATTTAATATTTTACTTTTCTTGGTCTATTCATGAAAATTCCACACTTTATGGCTCTAAAGCATCTAGTATGACCTGAAGCAGCAATACAGGCTGCCTTCTCACACACTCACTCACAAAACCTAGAATCTCTAGGTCTAAATATTTACATATAAGTACTGAAAGAAGTGTTTTTGTAATAAAAAGAGGAACTACTCCTTTTTATCTGACCATCCCCAGCTCCCAGAGGGGCGGAACATTTCTCATTCCTCGGCCAATCACAAAAGAGTGGGCTTTTCAGGAAGGGGAGGTGGGATTTTCAGAGTGAGTGTGTGAGAAGGCAGACTGTATTGCTGCTACAGGTCTAACTCTGTGCTTTTAGACCATAAAACATGCAGATTTTGATATATTAAAAAAAACAAGACTAATGAAATTAAAATATTAAACTGGCCAAACTAGTATCATCATAATATATTGTTTCTCAAACCTTCTTTCGATTTTTGCTTTAAGATGTTTTAAAACAGAAACCTGAGGCCAAATTATGGAGAACTGAAACTGCCATGATCAGAAATAAATCTACCACCTAATCTTCAATTCCTGTTGTGACATCACAACCATTTCTGGCCAGGTTTCAGCTACAGAAGAGACCAGATCATCCCAGAATGAGATGGTTTGTTAGTAGAAACACCGAAAATCTAAATATTTGCACAAAAGCACTGAAAAAGTGTTGTTTTGTCACTGTTTTCACAAGCTCTCTATATCCTGTTAATCACTGCCAGAACAATTACAAGATTGAAGATTATTTAAACTTATTAAGATGAATTGTCTGCTCCCATTAACCCATTAAAGACCAGTTTTCATGCATATAATTATAGCAGTTTTTTCATATATAACATCAATGTTTTCCCGTTTGTATTCTGAATCAGAGAATAACAAGTCTGGCAATTATATTTGCCACTTGCACAAATATGCCCATAATGTAAAAAACTATTATTCTAGCAACTTGAATGAATAGATAATAAATAGATTTATACATGTCAGGTTTGAAAAATCATAATAAATAAAATAAAATGACCTCTTTCTTGGAGGGTTTTTGTCTTCTTCATGTTCTGGGAGGAAGGAGCAGGAAGTCAATAGCTTCTTCATTTTGCTTTGTTTAAGTTATCTACTATCATGCCATTAGAAAACAAGCTGCATGAGTGACATTTTGATTTTTTAATTTAAGTATAAAGTTAAGTCATAGATGTAAAAGGTCTTAAATGAAGCCACATAATGCACATTGCATTGCAACATCTAGATTAGCATTAGAAACTGTCTACATTTGATGACACTGTGGAAATGATCCCAGAGCAGCCAGCTCTCATTTCACCTTCTTATATATACAATATGTCAACAGAAGTGAGGTTCAGATGTTCACCTTGTAAGATGATATCAGTGATGAACCATCAAAATGTATGATGATGTATAAATGTACTGTAATTATTCTAGTCAAACATTCAGAGGAGTAGCTGTAAACTGAGACGTGGATGTCCTTTACTTCTCTTTTATTTAATATAGAAAAAAAAGTTGTGTATGTTTAGATTTATGGAGGTTTATTATCCCTCATTCAGAAAGGGTTTTTATTGTGGTTCTGCAGAGGGAAGAAAAACTGCTGCATTTCTAGAATATTTCATCTCAAACTATTCAACCCATCAAATGCGTTGATGGCTCCATCATTATAAATTCATGTTGTGCAGCCAGGCGTTGATTAAATATCATTACACAGTATAAAAAAATCACAACATATCTCAAGTTTTTTCTTTCGTTTGATTTTCCTTTAAAAATTGCATTAAACTACACTAAATATACACCATGAGCTTATGAGGGAATGTGGACATGTTTAATCTAATTATACTTATGCAAACCAAAATTCTAATTAAATATGTTTGTGTTTAAACGTGAGTCAGAGGATGACTCAGTGTTTACAGCAGTGGAACAAAAATGATCATTATAAAACATAGAAACAGCAGCTTCCTCATTAAAATCCTATAAAAGTAATGTTATCAGAATATGCTGACTACAGCACTTTTTATATTAACCATGACACTCTTTAAATGAGCCCGCTGGTGTTATTGCATTGATATTATTTCATCTCAAAATTCACATTTAGATAATATTAATGTTTGGGTTGTTTTATTTATTTTCTGTACAAAGACACTGGAGTCTGTTTCAGTTTTATTTAAAGAGAAGTTGATGCAAACCTTGATAGATATCAATCAAATTCTAGGCTGAAAAAGTTCATTTTGTATTGAGATTATTACAAACGTCTGAACTCTGAAACATTATAATATATAAAAAGTAATTTCAGCAGTAATTTAAAACGTGCACGGATATTGACATGATCTTTTAAACCTACTGGACAACATCCAAACACCTTTACACAATTACTACACTCCTGTGACCTTTAGCATTAAGTAAACACACAGGTCAGATGTATCAATGTCGGTAGCGGCCGCTGCCACGTCAGTATCGGTTTTAATGTTCAGCCTTCACAAAGAAAGAACAATAAGAAGGATTCCGATCAATAGAAGCCACTTTAATAAACACACACGCTGTGATTTCCAGCAGCACAGCTGACGTAACAGGAGGTTTTGTCATGTCGTCCATCAGGAAAACATCAGTTCATATTTGTATGTGTATGTTCAGAAATCAGTTTCCTTTGTTTCCTGCTTCATGATCCCAGTTTCAGTTGAATTCCACAGTGTTAAAATCACAGCTTTCACTGCGATGAGGGTTTGTCGAAGAAAAAAGAGCGAGAACAGGACTGAAAGACAAATTCGTACGGAATTGTGGGCTGAAAGTGGTGCAAAATCTGGAATGACAGAATGCTGTCATGTCGAGAAAAGGCAGATTTAAGAGGGCAGTGAGAGGGCATGGAGAAAAATATCAACAGCAGCAATAAACGGGCATGTGTACTTGCTTATAAAGAGATTTTACTCCTTTAAAATACTGACTACTTTAAAAACGGTGAATTTGCTTTAAGGTGTTTGCAACATGAATAGAATTAAAATGATGTGTTTATTAAACAACTGCATAATATTACTTTATCTTATTTCTTCTAAAAGAACTGTGATATAAAAATCTATATTTTCACAGCTAGGCAAGGAAAGGGGAGGTCACATGACCAGGATATCCTGTTTGCTCATGGACATTTGACATGTGGGCATCACTGTCTCGCAACCACAGTTTGCCTTTTATTCAGAATTTTGGATAGGGTAAGTAAACTTTATTAATTGATTTATTTTTTTACATTTAATTTATTTTTTTTCTCATATACTAAAAAAGGTTTGTTACCATATGGCAGCAATTTGCAAATATGGATTGCGAGTGCATACAACCTAATGGATCCTAATGCATTTCTTACATGTTCTTTTTTTAATATATCTATTATTTAGGCCATTTTAAGTAATAAGTTACTATATCTAAAAGAATATTTCATGTAATAGAGTTAAACTGCTCTTTAGAAAGGTGATGACCTGATGTCTCTATGCAAGAAACAGAGAAATATATAATATGTAAAGTAAGATAAATGCTAATATTATAATGAATATGCTGCATCAAGTAGGTATTGGCCTTTCATTGAGATAATCAACTGACTTCAATGCCATATTTTGAACAGATGCCTCACGAACATAAAATAATGATTGTTTTTGAGTAGTTATGTCCCGAAGCTTGTTATATTGAAAGTTTCTGACACTTTTTGTGTGCATGTGTAGCATAAAACTGAATGGAAATAAAAGAAAAGACCCTTAATATCTAATGATATAACACAGATTGCACTGTTCCGCTCAAAAATAACCCAAAAGTGCAAAAATCATGAACTGTAACAACAGACATTAGGCATTAATGTACACAGTTAAGCGCAAAGCATTTCATATTTGCAGGTAATGAACATTTCATTGTCCCTGTGTGAAGTGAAGCCATAAACTCTGCAGATCCCACGGTGGGTTGAAGAAAGATAAAAGTCAAGTTTATAGCTCTGACACTGCCAACATAAGACAGGGCGTCTTTGCACAGCTCAGTTTTGTGTATTCTGCTTCACTGTCGCATTTTGTTTTACTGTAAACTCAGTGTAAAACAGGACAAGCTGGCTGTGAAATAGAAGCCTACCCTACTTAACCAATGACCCTTGTCCACATTTTGTATATGTGCTTGCTTTAACTCCTTGCATTCTTAACCCTCCCTGCAAAACAGACACAGTGATGCATTAGTATTTAAAGCTATAGGCAAAGTCACCTGTTATTTTATTTTTCATGCAGCAAACTGTGCACAGCTATACAATTATTTATAGCCTATTACTGTCAGAGTTGAAAAGCTTTGTCAACAGCAGCATGCTGATGGTTCAGGCCACACGGCTGCACAGGGAGCAGCAGTACATTCATCTCCCTGGGAAAAGAAAAAGTGGAGAGCCAGCAGTTTTTGTCTAAATCAGCTGACAGCACCGATAGCGTAAATGGAAAGATCCTTCAGGCAGAATAAAGCCTGCTTTTCTTTTTTTTTTTACCATGCTCAACATTATAACAGCTATTTATGAAGACCTAATATTTGCACGAGTTGTGTTTTATATGACGTGGGGGTTTAAAGGTGCACACGCCGGAGGGAGCAGAGTGTTGGAGGCGGCAGGTTGGAGCTATGGAGCCGGGTAGAGATCAGCAGCAGCATCGCTGCAGCACTGAAGCATCTCAGCAGCTACACGTTAACACATCCTGTAAGTTGGCTCTTAACGCTGCTGTTTCATATTGCATGTGGCGCCCTGCTTGCAATGCATGCACATTTTGACATAATGCAAAAAAAAAGAAAAAAAAGTTTGGAAGATGCTCACTGTTCCGCAGTGTGTGATCCTCCAAGAATCGAATAACAATAATAATGCAGCGTCCTGGGAAAAAAAAGAAAAGAAGCTGCACACGTGGAAGTTTCTTACCGGCGTTTTTATCACCCATGTCCTGCCCTTGGTTCGCAAGTTACAGATGCTGCTGCCGACTCGGAGGCTGAAGGGATGCTCGTTTTCCTCACCGGGACAGCAGCGGAGCAGTTGCTTGTTTCAAGTAACAAATTGCGGAACCAGCTCCGTCAGGGGGGGTGACTGCATGCAGCTGACAGCCCGGGAGAGTCTCTGAGTAAGGTGGACTGAGGCTCAGGTAAAGAAGGAGGGAGGGTGGGACTTTGTGACTGTGTGTGTGTGGGTGTGTGTGTGTGTGTTTTGCAGGGGTGAGCGGATGCAGGGTGTGTGTGTGTGTGTGTGTTGTGTCTTGATGCAGAAGCACAGTAGAATCACTCCTGCATCAAGTAGGAGCTGTCCTGCCTCTGTGGTGCTGAAACATTACATCAAGTCACTGAAGACATCAGTGATTACAGTGAGTTGCTTTTCTGTTCAGATTTTTGTGCTTAAGTTGGGATTTTATCTCTGAACTATTGCAGCAGAAACTGTAACAGGAAACATTTGCACCTGCATACTGTACACATGGATAAATGATGCATTTATTAGTGCTATAATAACTATATATGCATGACACATGCTCAGGTTAGAATACACACATTCATAAAAGCCAGATCTATAATGCTGCATATACATTTCAGAATAAAATCATTAATAAAATCATTCATAAAAACCTGAAATATGAATAAATATTACTTTTACTGCCTTCCAGGTGCAGGTGAGCAGACAGCAGTTATCCAGAACATGTCTGGATTTTATTGGGTTATATTATAGGAAACAGTGACATTTTTAATAGGTTAAACAAAAATGATAAATGAAAAATAGCAAAAAAAAGTTATAAATTAATATTCAAAGATAAATTGAATGCACATCGAATAGGAGTAAGTAAAAGTATATATGTTCTAAATGTATACATTCGAAATATATTCATAATCTAATTTATATTGATAAAAATATATATTTATAATATATATATTCCATACATTATACGTATTATATGTAAGCTGAGTGAAGTTTACACTTTAAAGAACTTGTCTTTTTCCAAGTGCTAGAGACGTTTTCATGATATCCTCTGCCTAAATAAAACAAATATATATTCCTTTCCCGCCCCACGGTGGAAAAAACTCATCCTCACACACCTGCTGAGCACATAGACCATGTTGCTTTAGTGATAGCATAAGGCAGATGATATTTTGCTGAGTGTCGTTAATATTTAATGAATGAATCATAGATCGATAGCCGTGTCCTGAGCATCTGACTCTTTATTTGTGCCTGTTATCTGATTATACTGCAGCAGTTTTCATAGACACAGTGTACAGTTTACTAAAGCTGTTTCAGCGTATTGGGCTTGAGGCAAACAGCTGTGGAGGAAACAGCAATGCTGGTGTTTAATCAGAAACTGTGGCAGACGCCTACAGTGGCTGAGCGGGTGTGTGACAGTGTGCTGCGCTCACATTTATTCAATTGTCCCTCCCAATTAATGTTGGCTTTATCTTTAATCCCACTCAGTGTCCAAACCGGGACATTTTGACAGTGCAGCTGCCAAAATACACACACTCTTCACTGAGTCTCAACATCCATGCAGGAAAAAAAGCAGAAAACAAGTCACAGTGTGGTATTATCTAACTGGCCCATTGATCAGTGTCTGAGAAAGCTCCCAGTCAGCACTCCGATGGGACGCTTTGATAACAGCTAGAGTTTCCTCTGATGGTATAAAAAGACCTCGCTGCTGGTATAAGATGTTTCCATCCTGGAGGCTTCTGAAATAGAAGCCTCAAGGCCAAACCACGTTGGGTTTCATGCACTTGGATCCCAGCATTAAACTCAGGAAGAAGCACGCAGAGCAGAGTTTTTCATCTGCAAAAAATACAGGAAGATGGGATGTCCTGCATGGATGACACCGTCAGGTTTCAAACTGCACACTTCCTGTCACGTGACCACCCCCCTTTTTACGCCTCCCGTTGCCGACGCAGGATGAATCCCGGCTGGCGTCGGTTCGCAGCAAAATCGATGAGAGGACCTGAAAGAGGACACCTACTGCTGGGGGGAAAACATGCACTGTATTGATCAGAAAAAAATGAACCCAAAGTTCTCTACAGACTTCAGCAGCAAAGAGAGTCACGGATAAATAAACGCGCGCGCGTGTGTGTAGGTGCGAAAATCGTATTTCATTAATGGCGGGACAGTTTTTAGAGAATAATTTCTGGAAGTCACATGAAAAAAAAATATTAAATACTAAATAAATATAAGGCAAATGAGATGAATCAATGAGGGAAAAATACTTTACTCTTCCCGGTTGAAAATAGTATCTGGACGAAACCACTGAGGAAGTGGAGGGGGGACATAATTTTCCGACAATTAATTAACGCATTTTTTACATATAGCAGCGTTGTCTTGTGCATTTATTTAACTTTTCTGTAATATTCATAATTATTTTTGGTCTTTACAAAGACTTTAATGGGGGAGGGGGCAACTTTGTGGAATTCCGGTTTCAGGATTTCCGCCTATGTTAGTTTTATTGGTTTCTTCCTCGTAGCTACGAGTTAGCCGTTAGCCGTTGGAAACATGGATGTAATCTAGGCGAAACCACTTTGAGGAATGGGTCACTTAAGAAACGCTTTGTTTTACATTTAGCAGCGTTTGTGTTGTGCATTTATTTAACATATCTTTAATATTCACAATTATTTTTTGTGTTTATAAAGACTTTTTTCATATTAGTTTTATTGGTTTCTTCCACGCAGCTGGCTACGAGTAAATAGTCAAAATTAACCGTTAGCCGTTTGAAACATGTAATATAAAACGTTTTATAATACATCCGTGCTTGGGAAAACAGTATCTGGACGAAACCACTGAGGAAGTGGAGGGGGGCATAATTTTCCGACAATTAATTAACGCATTTTTTTTACATATAGCAGCGTTGTCTTGTGCATTTATTTAATTTTTCTATAATATTTATAATTATTTTTGGTGTTTACAAAAAGACTTTAATGGGGGAGGGGGCAACTTTGTGGAATTCCGGTTTCAGAATGTCCGCCTATGTTAGTTTTATTGGTTTCTTCCACGTAGCTACGAGTTAGCCGTTAGCCGTTTGAAACACGTAATATAAAACGTTTTATAATACATCCGTACTTGGGAAAACAGTATCTGGACGAAACCACTTTGAGGAATAAGGGGAGGGGGGTCATATTTTTCAACACTTAAGAAACGCATGGTTTTACATTTATCAGCGTTTGTGTTATGCATTTATTTAACATATCTTTAATATTCACAATTATTTATTTTGTGTTTGTGAAGATTTTTGTGGGGAACTTTGTGGAAGGTGGGGGTCACATACCCTGTGCCCCCCCTTGAAAGTAACAAGCATATTTTACCTAAGTTGACCCTGCTGCCACTCAAATATTAATGCTTCTCACCCTAATTTGGTCCCCTCTCCTCCCTCTTTATGCTCTTCTCCTGGGCCTCCTTCATCTGTCCTGTCACCGGCACCCTCCCTCCCTTTTTCCTTTTTTTTCTCTCTCTCATCAACCCCTCTTCCTCCTCTCCCGTCCTCCCCTGCCCCAGACCTGCACCCGTAGCATATCATCTAACCTGGCAGGGTGTCCTTGGGTCCAATACAGAGGCAAAGGCACATTGCTCTCTCATTATTTTGTACACGGCATCTTTGCCCTGGAACCTCAACACCTTCCTTTTTTCCTCTACGGCTGCATCATTTTCTTACAGAATAATCCCCCTCCCCTGCATAGAATGCGCTGTTTTCCTTATGATTAATTACCTGCAAACATCTTTTATTCTTCGCTCTGTTACAGGATTTCTCTGTTCAATATTTTTCTAGCGGCCGGAGTCGAATGCAGGAGAGCCCTAGTTACTCTGCAGCCACTGCACTGCAGCCTTTTCACTGTACATTCTAACTTCTTTCACCTATTTCGGGAGCCACTGGCAGCCTATGAGGAGTTTGTGGAACTTGTCCAAGTGCCAATAGCAGCTCCTGGTGTCATCAATACTGCACAGCTCTGCAAGGCCTCCGCTACTTTCTCTCTTGTTTTCATATAAACAAACGGCAGTGTGTTCATCAGCCTGTTTTGGCAATAGTCGCCTGATAATGAGGATAAGATGAGTTGTCTATATCTTCCATCTTTAGTCTCCAGTATTGCTTGCAGCTTTGCACACAGATGGGACAGTTTTAGTTGTATTACTACACATTTGTGTGTGTTTTTTACTTTTTAAAGTGCTTCCCCTTCTCCATTCTGTTCTATACCCAAAGTGTAGAAAAATAATAAAATACAAACACATTTTGTTTCCTACAACTCTCTAATATGCTTTTACATTACATCATTATGGAGAATGGCCCACTGAAGAGTGATTTCTTGTATTTGTGTTCTTTTACTACTCATTCATTCATGTGTAAGCAGCATTTAGGTACTTAATATATATTTTATTTTATTTTTGTTAAAATCTTTTGTTGAAATATTATGAAGTAGAAGAATAAGAATAAAATAGCAAAATTGATAAATGAATAAATGCTAAAATTAAGTACAAGTGCTTCTAAACTGTTCTTAAGTATAAAACTTGAATAAATTTGTTCTTGGATATCCGACAACATGCAGATATGAGTCTGTAGGTTTCTAAGACGCCACTAGAGGGAAGTGAAATGCTACTTATCAAAGGCTTCTACTGCATTCAAGTACACTTACATTTTTTATCCTGAATATTCAATATAGGGAATTTAACTCTTTGGTTTCCAGTCCTGTAGAACAAATGTAGATCAACTGTACATGATCAGCTACAAGCACTGGAGGGAACACTGAAATAAATATTGTGCAGGTATAATGTAATAGATTATATTATTGATATTATGTACAGTAAGGCTGTACTACATTAGAGCTGCAATTAATCAATTAGTCATTTGGTCTATAAAATGAAAATGGTGAAAATGAGGATTAATGTTTCCCACAGACCAAGGTGACATACTCAAATCCTCAAATGTCTTGTTTTTGTCCTCATCTAAAAATACAGAATTTACTATTATAATAGGAGACTGAGACACTAGAAAACGTTTTATCAAGTTGCATGTACTTTTATGTTGAATGTACTTCTAAAGGTTTGCAGAGGGGTTAAACACACATTTGACAACATTTCCCATATGTTGTCTTATTTAGATATGCAGTGACAAAGAGAGACACTTGTGTACGAAATATTTTACCAATATAAATAAATTTAATCATAATTTAAATTTAAATAAATAAATCTTGCTCTCCTGTTAGAGACCAAACTTTAGTTTTCCAGAGAGATACCTACATTAAATTCAACAGATGAGTAAATCTTCTAATCTTCTGTGACCCCTCAATAGCTTTCACAGACTTGTGTGATCTAATGAGAGATGGGAAAGAGAATAAACGTAACATAGTCACGTTGTCTTTATAAGACTTTGTTAACTTCAAAATCTTTTCTCAATTGGCCACAAAGGTAGTCTAAAAACAGGAAAGTTTCCCTATTTTCCTTATTTTCCTTTGTTGAAATACATCTGTCATTACTTTCTTGTACTTTGTATTCAAAAATGTACAAAGACACAAACCCATAGGTTCCAATCTTTGAAAAATCCATTAATAGTGGTTTTCAGCATATTATTGTATGTCTCTAGATATCTATGATAATTTTCAATGGTTTGCTGCAGCATTTAAAATAATTAAACAGCAACATAACATTATTTCTGCATTATCATATTTTAAAATTCTGTTTAAAAAAAGCAAATTGTCACCAGCACTATTATGAGCGGAGAGGCAATTATCTAATATAATAACATATATAATAATAATAATAATACGTATATATGTATATGATCTTTACTCCCTGTTCTAATTCTTCATTCACCATTTTAAAATGAACATGTGCATGTGATGGATAGTGAGAAGTCGGAGCTTTTGGAGGAGCGCTTGAACGCACCACCGGCTCCTGTCTAGCAGTGGGCGGGGCTTCAGGCGGGAGGTCATCAGAAACATGGCGTGGAGAGGCTGTATCATGAAATGGGCCAAAACAGAGTTCACCACGTCCAAAAACGTAACTTCTCGAGGCTCCAGGTGAGTAAACAGGTCGCTAAGCTGAAGGAAAGCGACAGCGTGTGATTAGCGAACTGTTCCAGGTGACAATGTACAGAAATCAGTACGCTAACAACAGCCTCGAGTTATTTAAACTCGACATTCAAGTGTTCATGCTAACATCGAAAATAAATCAGGGGCTGACGTTAACTGTCTTTTTAAAAACGAGTCTATTTACCCTGTTTACCCTGTGAATTGTACAACAGATACTATCTTCACTCTAAGGCTGATTCAGCAGAGTAAAACACTCCTAAACAATTCAATGATCAGGAAAAACCAATGGGTTTGGTCATAAAACCATTAACCCTTCAATGTACAGCATGGATCCAAGTGTTTTTACTTTCTATGTCTTTGGAATAAATGCATTCCTTCATTTAAAATCACAGGTGTTCATTAAATATAATTTAGTTTGATTTCCTGTAACAATTATTTTTATTTTCCCTTTTTTTACTTAAGATATTTCTATTTCTACATCAATACATGGGACATATATATTTTTAAGCAGGAATTTGAAGATGTCACCTTGAGCTTTAGAGACTAAACCATTAATCAGAATCTTTTTTATTCTATTTTATACTTAGAAATAACTGTATACTTCTGTAAACACTATATTTCTATATTTAATCCATATGTCTTGTCCATGCATCATCTATTTATCCTGTTTTTACCTAATAAGCTTCTGTAACAACCAAATTTCCCATCTGTGGGATTAATAAACAGTTGTGTCTTATGTAAGTTTTCAGATTAATCAACAATAAACATATATTTTGCATCAAAAAACACATTAGATTAAAAATGAATCGTGAAGAATAAGCTTCACAGTATTTACTCAGGTGTATATTAACCAGATCTGAACATCATTTATGAAATTAATGCTAATTCTGCCTGTTTTTCATCAGACTCAACCCCTACAACCAGCAGCGATGCGGCTTCCGTCGCGACGTGAAAAGGCCAGAAACAAAAAAAGGAAAAGTCAACCAGGAAACAAACGTCTCTGAAGCTGGAAGTCCAGGACCTCCGCCTCCTCCTAAAGTCCCCAGACCTACGCTTTTCAAACCCTTCATGTTTACATTGGGGGTAAGTCTTTGAAAGATTTTATGTTCATTATTGTCTCAGGTCAGGGGAGGAAATGAAATAAGGCGTGGGAAGGTTTGGTTGTTGAACCCGTGTCAGTTTACAGGCTGCTCCTTTGGATCGGCGGCCATCCTGCAATACGAGACGCTGAAGTCAAGAGTTCAGTCTGCAAAAGATGAAGAAGCATTTGGAAAATCCCTGAAGGTGAGACTGTAATGACAGCAGATGGCAGCCCTCTGCTGGTTTTACCTTATATTTGTTTTAACCCGACATACGGCAACAGAAATATAAAAATCCATGTTACGCCCTTTAGTTGTACAAAAAATTGTCTTTTATTTTGAAGGATTTTTTTGTCCTTCAAACTAAAAGACATCACATGACCTGAAAATCCTGTTTTCACTCCTGTTAACATGGAGGGTTTAATCTTTTTAACCTTCATGTCACATTTGTGCAGCATTTTGGGCCAAAATTAGAAAGATCTGTATATATGACCAAATTTAGAGGGTTGATTTTAATTTGTTTATTTTTTTATATTTTCCTCTAAACACTTTTTTATTAATTGTATAAGTTTGCTCTTATTTTTTATTTAAATTTTTTTTGGATTTTTAGTTTTATTTAATTTTAATTAATTTTTCTTGTTTTTTATTTTAAATTATTTATTTTTTCCCCTTTCAATCAACTTTTTTTAAATTGTATAACTTTGTTCTTTTTAAATAAAATTTCAGTTTTTAATTTTAATTAATTTTCTTGTTTTTTTTATTTCAAATGATTAACTTTTCCCCTTTAAATCAGCTGTTTTTTTAATAAATTTGTATAAATATATTGTTTTTTATTAATTTATATTTGGGGATTTTTAATTTTATATCATTTTAATAAATCTTCTTGTTTTTATTTTAAATGATTGATTATTCCCTTTTCAGTCAGCTGTTGTTAAATTGTATAACTTTATTCTTGTTTTTGATTTAGTTTAAATTTTAGGATTTTTAATCTTATTTAATTTTAATATATATATATTTTATTTTTCCCCTTTCAATCAACTGTTTTTAAATTGTATCTTGATACTTTTTATGTAAATTTGTATGTAAAGCACTTTTAATTACCTTGTTGAAATGTGCTCTATAAATAAACTTGCCTTTATCAATATATCTACTATCACCAGGGGGCTCAGGACATGGCGCAGTGGCACGACTGGTGGAACCAGCTGACCAGCTTCCAGCAGCAGCTCATCATCCTCATGTCGGTGGTGGACGACTTCTGGAGCAGCCTCACCGAGGGACAGAGAACCGTCACCGGTAGCCGCGTCGCTTCTAATTTAACCACATTCTTCTTGTGTTCGGTATAATGGGACGCTTCTTCATACTCGGCCGTTTTCCTTGTTATATTTTCCAGGTATCATCGCTATAAATGCTGCAGTCCTGTGCTGCTGGCGGATCCCAGCCATGCAAAGAAGCATGATTAAGTACTTCATATCCAACCCGGCCTCTAGTGAGTATCATGGAGGATGAATTGCTTAAACAAGGGCAGTAGAGAAGTTAAGTGTCTCAGTGTGAAATTACACACTGCAAAAAATATATACTTCAAAATACAAATCCCCAGTTTACACATATACTGTGTCTACATACATATATACACAAACACATACAGATGCATATACATGTACATTCATGTTTTAATACATTACCCTTAACAGAAAATAAAGCATTTTATTTTGTCATTGTGTCATTTTTTTATCAGTATTTTTTGCAGCAGTTTTGATTTTGTGGCAACATAATACATTTGTAAAAGTGTTTTTATAAAACTATATTGGCTTTTATTTTGATATCCCTAACAAGATCTTATTTGTGGTTTAAGGTATCAACAATCATCTACATTTACTTTCAAAGTGCTTTTACAGAACTTGTCTCTGTTCTAGAATGAACAAGTGGTTGTGTGCATGAAATATAATACATAATATTTAATTGAAATTGAATAAAATCAAGAAAAACTATTTGAAATAAGCTCAATTATCTGGACTAATAGTGGACTAATTGTACCAAAAACAAGATATTTCCACTTGTTAATATTTCAGTTTCAGTGCAGCTTGATCCACAGGCCGCCATCAAATCCTGTCTTTGTTCCAAATTCAAGGTTTTCTGCTTTTCATGTTTCTCTCCTCGCCCAGAAACGCGGTACCTTCCCATGGTCCTGTCCTCGTTCAGCCACTACTCCGTCATCCACATGGTGACCAACATGTATGTCCTGTGGACATTCTCCTCAGGAATCGTCTCTCTCTTAGGGAGGGAGCAGTTTCTTGCAGTCTACCTATCTGCAGGTGAGTGATGCAAAGGTTTGGGGTCTGGTAACATCTGTTTGACCGTGGTTTACATATTTCTCTGTTTGTCAGATCATATACATATTTAAAACATCATTATTATCTTTAAAACTTAATATCCTATAGGTGTGTTGTGGTGGTGTAGGGGTAGAGCGATTTACTTTTAAGCACCAGGCCTGGGTTCAAGTCCCGGTCGGAGCATTTCTTTGTTTTTCATAAAAAACATCAATGCCACAAAACTTCTCTACTCATAGACATATATACCACAGTAAAGGTCTGTATCACAGCTCATATTTTATTGCTTCCCAGCACTTTCATTACAATTTAATTTAAAAAATATAATATCTATCAAAAACTACATGCTAAGACCTCAGCTGGTTTAGCTGCTACTTTATTCCTCACCCAAGATGCATTCACAGACCCTCAGGAAATCCCAGCACTATCAGCTAACAGAAAAGATAAATTATTTGCATGTCACTCCTTATCTCAATGTATGTCTGTGTCTTATGATTTGTCGATTAAAACTATGTAATGGTCATATAAATCCTCATATAAATACATATTCCCTACTGGCACTGCACTAGTTTAATTAAATCTAAAACAAAATACGTTTAAAGGGAGGAACTGAAAGAACAGGAAATTGGATTTGGAATATATTTTGTACAGAAATAAGTGATGGCTCATCCTCAATGTGTTTATTTACAGGTGTGATTTCCAATATGGTTAGCTACATGTGTAAAACAGTCTCTGGACAGCTTTTTCCCTCATTAGGAGCGGTAAGATATTTCCTTTTTTTACATCTTAACCCAAATCAGCAACCAATAATCCTAATCTTTTTGTGTGTGTGTGTAATTTATAGTCTGGTGCAGTAATGGCAGTTTTAGCTGCCGTCTGTTTCAAGGTACCAGAGGCCAAACTAGGCATCATCTTCCTTCCCATGGTCACCATCACAGCAGGAAGTGTAAGTGACCCACCGTAGGTCTTAATACTTGTGCATGTGTGCATTCAGCGGTGTGTAGTTTTCTCATAAAGCAGATTCACACTTTTAAAGTGTCATAAGGAGTTGACGCACACTTGTCGTCTGTTTTCGCTGCAGGCAAGAGATGTAAATCTGTGCATGAGCGAAGCGGATAAATTCCGGTGTATGAATGGGTGAATGTGTAAGTATGAATGCAGGGTAGAGTCTTAGCTGCAGCCGCTGCACTTTGCTTTGTGTAACGTTGCCGTCATTTTTTTCCTCTTAGGCTCTGAAAGCTCTGGTCACCTTGGATGCGGCGGGGCTTCTGTTGGGATGGCGGCTCTTTGACCACGCTGCTCACCTGGGCGGAGCCCTCTTTGGAGTGTAAGTGGCCAATGTTCATTCATTTTACACTGAAAACCATAATCAATAATCAAAGATTCAATAAAGTATAAAATGAATTGGTTTCTGCCCTTAAGTCTTACTTTTATTCTTTGTATTTAACGAACAAAACCCTCATTTTTATCCTCATGTTTTAGCCGGACTTTGTCTGATTTTTAACACAATAACTCTAAAAGTTTTAGCTCAAATTCAGCAAATGTTAGGAATGGTACCATAACCACATGATTACATTTTGGTAATGATCCAGAAGAAATTCTGGTTTCTGGATGACTTTGAATGTTTTTGTTGTTTGCTAACATTGCGGTAAATGGACCTTCAAACAGGTCGCCACCTGGTGGTGATATCTGGCACCTGCATAGTAGAGGACGACAATGTTGGACATGCTTTTCTAGTTATAAGAAAAGTACTAGTTCATTTTTAGTTCCCTGAAAAGTTCCCAAAACAAAATGCTTCGACTTCCTTTTAATACCTTTCAATTAATTAATGTTATACAACAGCTGGTTAGAGATTAATTTCTGCTGCAGATTAAATAAAAGTCGGTGTGTTAGTGATAAAGTGCATCAGCACATAGTCATACAGTGTGTATGTAATATTATAATATAGGCCCAGATTGTTGATATTGTTCTGTATATTGTGATTATTGTTTCATCAGTTGCAGGATTTTAACTGTGGAACGGTCTCCACATGAAACTAAAACATTGTCCAGACATGATTTTTAAAAAATACAATATTTTTAACAACACAATAAAGGAAGAAGGAGCCATAACACTGTATTAATTAACTGTTTTATTCTAGTTGACATTGCTGTTACTCTGGAATTGACATTATTATTATCTTGACTCTTATTGATATCATTATTATCATCAAAATAAGTATTACATTAATATTATTAGGACTGTTAATGAAAATTACATTATCTATATTGATATAAGTGAGAGGGGTAGAATTTTAGTTTTTTTATATTGGTTTAACCTGTAAATAAACTACTGCATAGTTATAAAGGCATCTTGTATCTTCACATATGTTCTACAGATGGTACGTGGCATACGGTTACAACCTGATTTGGAGGAAGAGGGAGCCACTGGTGAAGCTGTGGCATGAAATGCGGTCTCCAGAGGCTGGATCCAGACCAGGGACCAGTGATGGTGCTGGATCCAGATCCGAGACCAGTGATGGAAGTGGATCCAGACCAGGGACCAGTGATGGTGCTGGATCCAGACCAGGGACCAGTGATGGTGCTGGAGACAGACCCGAGACCAGTGATGGAAGTGGATCCAGACCACAATAGCTCTCTTTAAAGCTCCCTCGTTTTATTTCCTCTCAAAAGAACTGTTACCTCTGAATATGCAAGGACACTTTTATCCAGTGAAATATTATCGTTTTATCAATAAATAGCTGTTTATCGAATGAATAAATTAATGAGTATAATATATAAGAGGGTTTTATGCTTTAAGGAAACCTGAATTTTGAATATAGGTCTGACTGGTGTTAATTTACATATTAATAACATCTGCCTTTTGCTTTAGGATTGTAAAGAGGATTTATTATTTGTTAAACCAACAGCTGTGTTTACTTAGCTGAAATTTGGGTCTGTACTGTTTACTTCACCGTTATTATCAGACCTCAAATAGTAGTTTGTGCCATGCAGACGTTGGTTAAGTCTCTGTTAAATATCACCAGACACCAGTGCAGAAACCTCTGATGTCAAACCTGCTTAACCACCACGTGGTCAGGCTTTAAAGTTTTCCTGCTATAAAGAATAGAAAGAAACCTAGAATGTGAGGTGACTACAGAAGAATCAAAATCAATTTATGTTGCTGTTACAGAGCAAATATAGTTAGAATATTGCAAAAAAAAAATTGGTTTTATTACAGATAAAAATCCAAAATCAGGAAAAAAAAAAGATAAATTATCTGCAATGCAAAGTTGATGAATGTTTTAATAAGATAAGAGTTCAAAGATCAATTAATTGTTCATAAAATCATAGAAATCACACTGAGGATCATTCCAGAACATGAAGAATAGATTCTGTAAGATGTTTAGATTATAAAGGAGCCAATTAAATAATCACACAAACAACTAAAATCTAAATTAAATATCTAAACAGAGGTTAGTTGCAGCTACTACTGATATTATATTAAACTATTTTCTTATTGTATTGATTGATTGATGATATATATTGATGCTGTAACAGTAACATTGTGTTTTACTACAGATAAAACACTTTATTTAATGTTGGAGCTGAGGTTTAATACTGTGATTTATGAATAAAACTCAAAGCTGCTGCTGTATCAGGGGGTTTTGGATTTGAAACAATATATTCTAACAATAACTGAAGCTAATACAAACTTTATTTATGCTTAAATTATATACACAATCAACCCAAAGGACAATGAGCTAAACGTAAAAGATGAAATTAGACCATTTAGATTCAATATGTCAGTGAAACTAAGGAAACAACTAAATTCCTGGATTCCACATGATCAATTTATAGCTTTAAATAATTAAGACTCCATATACTAAAAAATGTTGACTTTATTTAAACTCATCACATGAATCAGTCAAGAGTTGACACATGTACAGATTTAAAAAAATAAACGATTAAATATACATAATACCTGCAATAATTCTATCAGATTCAATTACTTTTGCCAAAAATACACATGTATTCAAACTTTCTTGGGAAACACTAAAGACTAAATATGAGCTACAGTAAAAACTAAATCATCCGTTAATAAGTCTGCATCAGTCCTGTAAATCAAATAAAAGCAGGTTATCAAAGCTGATTAAAACCTGACGCCTGCTGGTTTTAAAGTAATTACACTGCAGTTCACACGGTGAAGAAGACACTTTGGTTACGGTGCAGATTACGTCCCAACACGGACTCATCAGACTGGGCTTCCTGTAGAATCTCTGGCTCCATTCTAGTCCTGATGATGCCACAGTCAAACTGCTGTAGCGTCA
The DNA here is from genome assembly GCA_030544235.1 of Lepturacanthus savala. NCBI lineage: Eukaryota > Metazoa > Chordata > Actinopteri > Scombriformes > Trichiuridae > Lepturacanthus > Lepturacanthus savala. The sequence goes on along the minus strand of CM060461.1, from coordinate 28,392,448 downwards.
TTTAAATAAGAAATAATAAAGTTATGAAAAAGTCTAAACATTTAATGCTCCACCACAAACATTCCCTCTGTTTTTACAGTAATATAGTAACATGAACAGATGAAACTCTACTTAATGTACATTTAAAGTACTGAGTGTGTGTTTTAAAGCTGATTTATTTATTGGAATATAACCAAAAGACTTTATATCAGTAATTCGATTCAAAAGAGTGAAACTTGTATGTTCTATTCATTCATTACACACACACTGATATTGAAACTATTGAAAATCCCAACTTCAGTGTTTAGAATATCACTAAAGACAGATTTTTCTGGGATAATCTATTTGTGGTTTTCATTAGTTTCAGATATAATCATCAATATTAAAATAAATAAACTTAAAATATGTCAAGTCTGTGTGAAATGAATGCTGCTTATATAATCAGAATATCAGGGAAAATGTTGTTTATCAGTCAGTGGAACTTGTATATTATAGTCATTCATTGCACATAGACGCAGATATATTTCTAATATTAACATATTAGTTTATTATACAAATAGGTTTTCATTAGTTGTTAGATATAATCATCAAATTTAAAGAAATAAACACTTGAAATATGTGAGATGAAGCAAAAAAGTTGATTTATATCAGTAATCCCATTCAGAAAATTAAACTTGTGTATTATATTCATTCACTACAGAAAAATAAATTATTGAAAACTAATGAAAATCATAAATTCAGTATCTCAGAAAATTAGAAAATTAATATTCTAATATTCTGGGATACCCGATTTGGGATTTTCATTAGATATTATTTAGATATCTAATAAAATAATATATTAGATATCTATTAATATAATAGACATAATATTAGATGTAAGACTGATTCTGAGATACTCAATTTGGGATTTTCATTAGTTTTCAGATATAATCAATATTAAAAGAAACAAACACATGAAATATGTCAAAATCCAACTTTTTCCTGATATTCTAATTCCAGCAGCTGTATATAGTAGAATAAAACTTACCAGACTGTTACTCCACTCTGTCCTCATTCAATCCTACAACAGCCGCTGAGCCGAGTCCTCCTCAGCCTCTGGTCTTGTGGTTGGCGTAGCTGGGGAAGCCAAACTGGGAGACCATGACGTTGGAGTAAAGGAGCGGCATGAGTCCGTAGATCTGGCTCAACTTATTCAGGCAGTAGGATCTCTGCAGGAGGTGCTCGGGGCGGTGCCACATGCCCTGGTACCCGCTGCTGGCGTCCTTCTCCAGGTTGCGGAGGTCCACGGGTTTGACGAAGACCCCCGGGGGTCTGGCGGGGCCGCCTGAGTGTTTCCGTAAGTGCAGCGCCACGGCAAAGTTCATGGCGATGTCGTCGCAGTTCTGCGTGGAGTCCACCAGCGCGTGGACCGCATGGGGCTGGTCCTGGAACAGCTGGAGGTAGCGGCGGTGGAAGAAGGCGGCGCCGATTAACACCATGGAGTAACTGAAGTGATGGATAGAGACAAAAAGTAGGGAAAAAGGTCTTTATTGGATTAATATTAACAAACAATAAGAGGTCTGTATGGACAGAAATACACTACTACTACTAGTAGTGATGGGTAGATGAGGCGTCATGAAGCGTTTTGACACATTGCCAAACTGTATTGATACTGTGTCGATACTGTGTCGCTGAATACTGACACCTGCTGGACCTTAAATGAGCTTTGATGAGTTAGTATATACAATAATATAATTTAAGTAATTGTATTATTTCATATCGTCATTAACATTTAAAATATCTGATCATTTTGATAGTCAATAAATAATGTGAACATGTATCATAATGTCAAAATTTGAGTAAACGTGTTGTGAATGAGGATGCTTGTGGACTGGGTTTTTTTTTTTTTTTACAAATTTTTATTCAAAAAAATAAGTTTTTCCATAGTTTTATAGTTTAGTCTGTTGCGCTTCTATGAAATCCCTTCTCCGGCAGTCGAAAACACCCGCTCACCTGGCACAGATGAGGCTGGAGTACAGAGGAACTCTAATGCCAACTGGCAGAGGTTTGGATAAATTGGTTTCTGGTTCTCCCAGTATCTCAATGGATCCTGGGTCCTTGCAACATTTCCCTCTATATTTCCCTACTATATAATAGATACCGTATTTTCCGGACTATAAGTCACGTTTTTTTCAGTTAGTCCGGGGGTGCGACTTATACTCTGGAGCGACTTATGTGTGAAATTATTAGCACATTATTACCTGTATATCATTTCACATGTTATTTTCACACAGACAAAAACAACACATTCCTTCCAGCATCAACTCTTCTTCAGTAAACCTTCTTACAATGATCACACAGCACCACCCACTGGATAAACAATCAATTGCCCCTTAATTCCTAAAAAACGAGGTAAAGAATAAATGAATATGAATTAATTATCAATAAAGCAACTGTGAGTAAGTTGTAGAATGGCTGTATACCTGAGTTTATCCTGGGTGTATCTGTCACTTCATTTTCATGCCTGGCCCTATAATGCCTCAGCATTGAGGAGGTAGATTTGTTTAAATAAGACAACTCTGTCGAACAAATGCGACATTTAACCTGCAGAAAAAATATCAATAGTGAACGAAGAGTCACTTTGAAATGAATTTGAATTCAGATAGGTTAGATCCAGTGGAAACTCTGAGAGGAACAGGATGAAACAAGGAAAACAAATTATTATTTGCCGATACGACATCAAAGTGGTCCCACAAGGCGGAAACCTTTCTTTTCGATTGAGGCTCCATAATTCTTGATGCGCTATTACGAGATTCAGTTGGCAGATACGTCCCATGACAGATTCACTGCCTTATAAACAGTTTGGCGCGTCAGCGTGTGTTCGAAACAGTTTCGGTATCGGTCACGTGACTTTGTTAAAGCGATACACGCACCGACATGGGGTTTCACTCTATGAGCTCGAGCTTGACAACATACTATAGTATGACCTTTTTTTGACAACATACTATAGTATGACATTTTTTTGACAACATACTATAGTATGACATTTTTTTGACAACATACTATAGTATGACATTTTTTTGACAACATACTATAGTATGACCTTTTTTTGACGACATACTATAGTATGACCTTTTTTTGACAACATACTATAGTATGACCTTTTATGGACGACATGCTATAGTATGACCTTTTTTTGACAACATACTATAGTATGACCTTTTATGGACGACATGCTATAGTATGACCTTTTATGGACGACATACTATAGTATGACCTTTTTTTGACGACATGCTATAGTATGACCTTTTTTTGACGACATACTATAGTATGACCTTTTTTTGACGACATACTATAGTATGACCTTTTTTTGACGACATACTATAGTATGACCTTTTTTTGACGACATACTATAGTATGACCTTTTTTTGACGACATGCTATAGTATGACCTTTTTTTGACGACATACTATAGTATGACCTTTTTTGGACGACATACTATAGTATGACTTTTTTTTGACGACATACTATAGTATGACCTTTTTTTGACGACATACTATAGTATGACCTTTTTTGGACGACATACTATAGTATGACCTTTTTTGGACGACATACTATAGTATGACTTTTTTTTTGACGACATACTATAGTATGACCTTTTTTTGACAACATACTATAGTATGACCTTTTTTGGACGACATACTATAGTATGACCTTTTTTTGACGACATACTATAGTATGACCTTTTTTTGACGACATGCTATGGTATGACCTTTTTTTGACGACATGTTATAGTATGACGTTTTTTTGACGACATACTATAGTATGACTTTTTTTTGACGACATGCTATAGTATGACTTTTTTTTGACGACATGCTATAGTATGACCTTTTTTTGACGACATGTTATAGTATGACTTTTTTTTGACGACATGCTATACTATGACTTTTTTTTTGACGACATGCTATGGTATGACCTTTTTTTGACGACATACTATAGTATGACCTTTTTTGGACGACATACTATAGTATGACCTTTTTTGGACGACATGCTATAGTATGACCTTTTATGGACGACATGCTATAGTATGACCTTTTTTTGACGACATACTATAGTATGACCTTTTTTTGACGACATACTATAGTATGACCTTTTTTTGACGACATACTATAGTATGACCTTTTTTTGACGACATGCTATAGTATGACCTTTTTTTGACGACATGCTATAGTATGACCTTTTTTTGACGACATGCTATAGTATGACCTTTTTTGGACGACATACTATAGTATGACTTTTTTTTGACGACATACTATAGTATGACCTTTTTTGGACGACATACTATAGTATGACCTTTTTTTGACGACATGCTATAGTATGACCTTTTATGGACGACATGCTATAGTATGACCTTTTTTTGACGACATACTATAGTATGACCTTTTTTTGACGACATACTATAGTATGACCTTTTTTTGACGACATACTATAGTATGACCTTTTTTTGACGACATGCTATAGTATGACCTTTTTTTGACGACATGCTATAGTATGACCTTTTTTTGACGACATGCTATAGTATGACCTTTTTTGGACGACATACTATAGTATGACTTTTTTTTGACGACATACTATAGTATGACCTTTTTTTGACGACATGCTATAGTATGACTTTTTTTTTGACGACATACTATAGTATGACCTTTTTTTGACAACATACTATAGTATGACCTTTTTTGGACGACATACTATAGTATGACCTTTTTTTGACGACATGCTATGGTATGACCTTTTTTTGACGACATGTTATAGTATGACTTTTTTTTGACGACATACTATAGTATGACTTTTTTTTGACGACATGCTATAGTATGACTTTTTTTTGACGACATGCTATAGTATGACCTTTTTTTGACGACATGTTATAGTATGACTTTTTTTTGACGACATGCTATACTATGACTTTTTTTTTGACGACATGCTATGGTATGACCTTTTTTTGACGACATACTATAGTATGACCTTTTTTGGACGACATACTATAGTATGACCTTTTTTTGACGACATGCTATAGTATGACCTTTTTTGACGACATACTATAGTATGACCTTTTTTGGATGACATACTATAGTATAACTTTTTTTTGACGACATACTATAGTATGACCTTTTTTTGACGACATACTATAGTATGACCTTTTTTGGACGACATACTATAGTATGACTTTTTTTTTGATGACATACTATAGTATGACCTTTTTTTGACAACATACTATAGTATGACCTTTTTTGGACGACATACTATAGTATGACCTTTTTTTGACGACATGCTATGGTATGACCTTTTTTTGACGACATGTTATAGTATGACTTTTTTTTGACGACATACTATAGTATGACCTTTTTTTGACGACATACTATAGTATGACCTTTTTTGGACGACATACTATAGTATGACTTTTTTTTTGACGACATAGTATAGTATGACCTTTTTTTGACAACATACTATAGTATGACCTTTTTTGGACGACATACTATAGTATGACCTTTTTTTGACGACATGCTATGGTATGACCTTTTTTTGACGACATGTTATAGTATGACTTTTTTTTGACGACATACTATAGTATGACCTTTTTTCTTGACGACATGCTATGGTATGACTTTTTTTGACGACATACTATAGTATGACTTTTTTTTGACGACATGCTATAGTATGACCTTTTTTTGACGACATGCTATAGTATGACTCTTTTTTGACGACATACTATAGTATGACCTTTTTTTGACGACATACTATAGTATGACCTTTTTTTGACAACATGCTATAGTATGACCTTTTTTTGACGACATGTTATAGTATGACCTTTTTTTGACGACATACTATAGTATGACCTTTTTTTGACAACATGCTATAGTATGACCTTTTTTTGACGACATACTATAGTATGACCTTTTTTTGACGACATGCTATAGTATGACCTTTTTTTGACGACATGCTATAGTATGACCTTTTTTGGACGGCATGCTATAGTATGACCTTTTTTGGACGACATACTATAGTATGACTTTTTTTTGACGACATACTATAGTATGACCTTTTTTTGACGACATACTATAGTATGACCTTTTTTGGACGACATACTATAGTATGACCTTTTTTTGACGACATACTATAGTATGACCTTTTTTTGACGACATGCTATGGTATGACCTTTTTTTGACGACATGTTATAGTATGACTTTTTTTTGACGACATACTATAGTATGACCTTTTTTAGACGACATGCTATAGTATGACCTTTTTTTGACGACATACTATAGTATGACCTTTTTTAGACGACATACTATAGTATGACCTTTTTTTGACGACATACTATAGTATGACCTTTTTTTGACGACATGCTATAGTATGACCTTTTTTGGACCACATACTATAGTATGACCTTTTTTGGACGACATACTATAGTATGACCTTTTTTTGACGACATACTATAGTATGACCTTTTTTGGACGACATACTATAGTATGACCTTTTTTTGACGACATGCTATAGTATGACCTTTTTTTGATGACATGCTATAGTATGACCTTTTTTTGACGACATGCTATAGTATGACCTTTTTTGGACGACATACTATAGTATGACTTTTTTTTGACGACATACTATAGTATGACCTTTTTTTGACGACATACTATAGTATGACCTTTTTTGGACGACATACTATAGTATGACCTTTTTTGGACGACATACTATAGTATGACCTTTTTTTGACGACATACTATAGTATGACCTTTTTTTGACGACATGCTATAGTATGACCTTTTTTTGACGACATACTATAGTATGACCTTTTTTGGACGACACACTATAGTATGACTTTTTTTTTGACGACATACTATAGTATGACCTTTTTTTGACAACATACTATAGTATGACCTTTTTTGGACGACATACTATAGTATGACCTTTTTTTGACGACATGCTATGGTATGACCTTTTTTTGACGACATGTTATAGTATGACTTTTTTTTGACGACATACTATAGTATGACTTTTTTTTGACGACATGCTATAGTATGACTTTTTTTTGACGACATGCTATACTATGACTTTTTTTTTGACGACATGCTATGGTATGACCTTTTTTTGACGACATACTATAGTATGACCTTTTTTGGACGACATACTATAGTATGACCTTTTTTTGACGACATGCTATAGTATGACCTTTTTTGACGACATACTATAGTATGACCTTTTTTGGATGACATACTATAGTATAACTTTTTTTTGACGACATACTATAGTATGACCTTTTTTTGACGACATACTATAGTATGACCTTTTTTGGACGACATACTATAGTATGACTTTTTTTTTGATGACATACTATAGTATGACCTTTTTTTGACAACATACTATAGTATGACCTTTTTTGGACGACATACTATAGTATGACCTTTTTTTGACGACATGCTATGGTATGACCTTTTTTTGACGACATGTTATAGTATGACTTTTTTTTGACGACATACTATAGTATGACCTTTTTTTGACGACATACTATAGTATGACCTTTTTTGGACGACATACTATAGTATGACTTTTTTTTTGACGACATAGTATAGTATGACCTTTTTTTGACAACATACTATAGTATGACCTTTTTTGGACGACATACTATAGTATGACCTTTTTTTGACGACATGCTATGGTATGACCTTTTTTTGACGACATGTTATAGTATGACTTTTTTTTGACGACATACTATAGTATGACCTTTTTTCTTGACGACATGCTATGGTATGACTTTTTTTGACGACATACTATAGTATGACTTTTTTTTGACGACATGCTATAGTATGACCTTTTTTTGACGACATGCTATAGTATGACTCTTTTTTGACGACATACTATAGTATGACCTTTTTTTGACGACATACTATAGTATGACCTTTTTTTGACAACATGCTATAGTATGACCTTTTTTTGACGACATGTTATAGTATGACCTTTTTTTGACGACATACTATAGTATGACCTTTTTTTGACAACATGCTATAGTATGACCTTTTTTTGACGACATACTATAGTATGACCTTTTTTTGACGACATGCTATAGTATGACCTTTTTTTGACGACATGCTATAGTATGACCTTTTTTGGACGGCATGCTATAGTATGACCTTTTTTGGACGACATACTATAGTATGACTTTTTTTTGACGACATACTATAGTATGACCTTTTTTTGACGACATACTATCGTATGACCTTTTTTGGACGACATACTATAGTATGACCTTTTTTTGACGACATACTATAGTATGACCTTTTTTTGACGACATGCTATGGTATGACCTTTTTTTGACATGTTATAGTATGACTTTTTTTTGACGACATACTATAGTATGACCTTTTTTAGACGACATGCTATAGTATGACCTTTTTTTGACGACATACTATAGTATGACCTTTTTTGGACCACATACTATAGTATGACCTTTTTTGGACGACATACTATAGTATGACCTTTTTTTGACGACATACTATAGTATGACCTTTTTTGGACGACATACTATAGTATGACCTTTTTTTGACGACATGCTATAGTATGACCTTTTTTTGACGACATACTATAGTATGACCTTTTTTTGACGACATGCTATAGTATGACCTTTTTTTGACGACATGCTATAGTATGACCTTTTTTTGACGACATGCTATAGTATGACCTTTTTTTGACGACATGCTATAGTATGACCTTTTTTTGACGACATACTATAGTATGACCTTTTTTGGACGACATACTATAGTATGACCTTTTTTGGACGACATACTATAGTATGACCTTTTTTTGACGACATACTATAGTATGACCTTTTTTGGACGACATACTATAGTATGACCTTTTTTTGACGACATGCTATAGTATGACCTTTTTTTGACGACATACTATAGTATGACCTTTTTTTGACGACATGCTATAGTATTACCTTTTTTTGACGACATGCTATAGTATGACCTTTTTTTGACGACATGCTATAGTATGACCTTTTTTTGACGACATGCTATAGTATGACCTTTTTTTGACGACATACTATAGTATGACCTTTTTTGGACGACATACTATAGTATGACCTTTTTTGGACGACATACTATAGTATGACCTTTTTTTGACGACATACTATAGTATGACCTTTTTTAGACGACATACTATAGTATGACCTTTTTTCGACGACATACTATAGTATGACCTTTTTTGGACGACATACTATAGTATGACCTTTTTTGGACGACATGCTATAGTATGACCTTTTTTGGACGACATGCTATAGTATGACCTTTTTTTGACGACATGCTATAGTATGACCTTTTTTTGACGACATACTATAGTATGACCTTTTTTGGACGACATACTATAGTATGACGGGCGACACGGTGGCGCAGGGGTTAGCGCTGTTGCCTCACAGCAAGAAGGTCGCAGGTTCAAGACCTCCTTGGTCCGGGGTCTGGGACCTTTCTGTGTGGAGTTTGCATGTTCTCCCCGTGTCTGCGTGGGTTTTCACCGGGTACTCCGGCTTCCTCCCACAGTCCAAAAACATGCTCAGGTTAATTGGAGACTCTAAATTGCCCATAGTTGTGAGTGTGTGAGTGAATGGTGTGTGTGCCCCACGATTGGCTGGCGACCATCTGGGGTGTATCCCTGCCTCTCGCCGTAACGTGCTGGGATAGGCTCCAGCAGACCCCTGCGACCCTAATGAGGAATAAGCAGGTATAGAAAATGACTGACTGACTGACTATAGTATGACCTTTTTTGGACGACATATGACCTTTTTTTGACGACATGCTATGTCGTCATGTCGAAAATGACTGACTGACTGACTATAGTATGACCTTTTTTGGACGACATATGACCTTTTTTTGACGACATACTATATAGTATGACCTTTTTTTGACGGCATGCTATAGTATGACCTTTTTTTGACGACATGCTATAGTATGACCTTTTTTGACCTTTATTTTGGTAGTCATACTATAGCATGTCGTCAAATAAAAGTCATACTATAACATGTCGTCAAAAAAAGTCATTATATGCCTTATATGTTGGTGTTGCCAGTGAAACCTGGTTTAAATCTGGTTCTTGGCAAATACTAGAAGATGTTAGTCAGTTTTTGAGTGTGTCCATCATCCATAGTGAAGATGATAAATGTGCCCGGAGAACTGCTTGTGGTGTCATTAGGACTCATAGTGTGATGGGTTAAGTGGTCATGATAAGGTGCAGAAGGCTGCTGGTTCAAATCCACCTGCAGATGTAAAAACCCCTGGGCACCTTTTGAGCGTTTGGGCTTCACTGATTTATAAAGGCCAAGTCTCAAAATGAAGATGATAAATGTGCACGGAGAACTTAGTCTGTTGTGTTTATAACTTGTGGAGTTGTTGGTTAAGTTGCAAGTATAAAGTGCCAACGATGTGAGCGTCTGCTGGTTCAAATCCACCTGTGAATGTAATGTGTTAAGCAACTAAAGTTTTTAATGTGTGTCTTCTGAAATGAAACACAAATAGGAGAACGAGCAATTGAATGCGTAACAGTGAAATTAGCTCAACAGGTTGAGCTCCTGCATAGATCAAACCCCAACCTGTTGGATGTTGGTTCAACTCCTCCTACAGACATAAAGGTATGAGAATCTTTTGAAACTCACTTTACAAAGTCTAACACCCAAAGTGAAGATGATAAATGTGCCTGGAGAACATCTCTCATTGTGAAGGGGACTGATGGCACAGAGGGTAGCTGTGCTTGACCGTAAGGCGTCACTGACGCACGGTGTGGTTTAAAACCCAACCAGGATCACAAAACGAAAGAGCATGTGAAAGCAGATATGGCCATGTGCCCAAGGTGTTTCACATGGGTGGAACCTGGGGGTTATGGAAGGAGGACTCATCCTCAAAGTTTTGCAAGTATTTTGTCAACTAATTTAACATTAAAAACTTAGCTAAAGACCTGGGTAATTAAGGTAGAGTAGGTTAAATTTGGTTGGCAAAACACTTGCAAAATCATTCATCTTCAACCACCAAACTTTCAGCCGCCAATGATTCATCCTTCCATAACCCCCCATCATCCACCCGTGTGAAACGCTTCCCCCCATGCCTGCTTTCACAGGTGCTTGTGTTTTGTTCCAAGGCCAGGTCGGGTTTCGAACCACACGACCGGGCCCCAAAAAAGTGCATCAGTGACGTACAGTCACGCACATCCATCCTTCACACTGCGAGATGATCTCCAGGCACATATATCATCTTCACTTTGGATGTTAGCCTTTTTAAAGTCAGTCTCAAAACTTTCTCACTAACATTCACAGGTGGATTTGAAGCACCAGACTCTCACACCGTTGGCACCTTATGGTTGCAACTTAATCAACAACTCCACGAGTGGTAAATACAGCAAATCCAGTTCTCCGCGCACGGTTATCATCTTCACTTTGAGAATTTGCCTTCATAAATCAGTGACGTCCAGACCCTCAAAAGCTGGCCGGGGCTTCCTACGGGGTTTTTACATCTGCAGGTGGATTTGAACCAGCAGCCTTCAGAGCCTTAGCAACATAACTTAACCCATCACACTACGAGTCCAGCTCACACCACAGGCAGTTCTCCGGGTGCATTTATCATCTTCACTATGGATGATGGACACACTCAAAAACTGACCAACATCTTCTAGTGTTTGCCAAGAAACAGTTTTGAACGAGGTTTCACTGGCAACACCAATATATAAGGCATATAATGACTTTTGTTGACAACATACTATAGTATGACCTTTTTTGGATGACATACTATAGTATGACTTTTTTTTGACGACATACTATAGTATGACCTTTTTTTGACGACATGCTATAGTATGACCTTTTTTTGACGACATGTTATGGTATGACTTTTTTTTGACCTTTTTTTGACGACATACTATAGTATGACCTTTTTTTGACGACATACTATAGTATGACTGTTTTTTGACAACATACTATAGTATGACCGTTTTTTGACGACATGCTATAGTATGACCTTTTTTTGACGACATACTATAGTATGACCTTTTTTTGACGACATACTATAGTATGACTTTTTTTTGACAAAATAGTATAGTATGACTTTTTTTTGACGACATGTTATAGTATGACCTTTTTTTGAAGACATACTATAGTATGACTTTTTTTTGACGACATACTATAATATGACCTTTTTTTTGACAACATACTATAGTATGACCTTTTTTTGACGACATGCTATAGTATGACTTTTTTTTGACGACCTACTATAGTATGACCTTTTTTTTGACAACATACTATAGTATGACATTTTTTTGACGACATGTTATAGTATGACCTTTTTTTGACGACATACTATAGTATGACCTTTTTTTGACGACATACTATAGTATGACCTTTTTTTGACGACATACTATATAGTATGACCTTTTTTTGACAACATACTATAGTATGACATTTTTTTGACGACATGTTATAGTATGACCTTTTTTGGACGACATACTATAGTATGACCTTTTTTTGACAACATACTATAGTATGACCGTTTTTTGACGACATGCTATAATATGACCTTTTTTTGACAACATACTATAGTATGACCGTTTTTTGACGACATGCTATAGTATGACCTTTTTTTGACGACATGCTATAGTATGACTTTTTTTTGACAAAATAGTATAGTATGACTTTTTTTGACAAAATAGTATAGTATGACTTTTTTTTGACGACATGTTATAGTATGACCTTTTTTGGAGGACATACTATAGTATGACCTTTTTTTGACGACATGCTATAGTATGACCTTTTTTTGACAATATACTATAGTATGACCGTTTTTTGACAACATGCTATAGTATGACCTTTTTTTGACGACATACTATAGTATGACTTTTTTTGACAAAATAGTATAGTATGACTTTTTTTTGACGACATGTTATAGTATGACCTTTTTTTGACGACATACTATAGTATGACTTTTTTTTGACGACATACTATAGTATGACCTTTTTTTTGACAACATACTATAGTATGACATTTTTTTGACGACATGTTATAGTATGACCTTTTTTGGACGACATACTATAGTATGACCTTTTTTTGACGACATGCTATAGTATGACCTTTTTTTTGACAACATACTATAGTATGACCTTTTTTTGACAACATACTATAGTATGACATTTTTTTGACGACATGTTATAGTATGACCTTTTTTAGACGACATAGTATAGTATGACTTTTTTTTGACGACATACTATAGTATGACCTTTTTTTGACGACATACTATAGTATGACCTTTTTTTGACAACATACTATAGTATGACCGTTTTTTGACGACATACTATAGTATGACCTTTTTTTGACGACATACTATAGTATGACTTTTTTTTGACAAAATAGTATAGTATGACTTTTTTTTGACAAAATAGTATAGTATGACTTTTTTTTGACGACATGTTATAGTATGACCTTTTTTGGAGGACATACTATAGTATGACCGTTTTTTGACAACATACTATAGTATGACCGTTTTTTGACGACATGCTATAGTATGACCTTTTTTTGACGACATACTATAGTATGACCTTTTTTTTGACGACATACTATAGTATGACATTTTTTTGACGACATACTATAGTATGACTTTTTTTTGACGACATGCTATAGTATGACTTTTTTTTGACGACACACTATAGTATGACCTTTTTTTGACGACATACTATAGTATGACCTTTTTTTGACAACATACTATAGTATGACCGTTTTTTGACGACATGCTATAGTATGACCTTTTTTTGACGACATACTATAGTATGACCTTTTTTTGACGACATACTATAGTATGACTTTTTTTTGACGACATGTTATAGTATGACCTTTTTTGGACGACATACTATAGTATGACCTTTTTTTGACGACATGCTATAGTATGACCTTTTTTTGACGACATACTATAGTATGACTTTTTTTTGACGACATGTTATAGTATGACCTTTTTTGGACGACATACTATAGTATGACTTTTTTTTGACGACATACTATAGTATGACCTTTTTTTGACGACATACTATAGTATGACTTTTTTTTGACGACATGTTATAGTATGACCTTTTTTTTGGCGACATGCTATAGTATGACCTTTTTTTGACGACATACTATAGTATGACCTTTTTTTGACGACATACTATAGTATGACATTTTTTTGACGACATGTTATAGTATGACCTTTTTTGGACGACATACTATAGTATGACCTTTTTTTGACGACATACTATAGTATGACCTTTTTTTGACAACATACTATAGTATGACCTTTTTTTGACAACATGCTATAGTATGACCTTTTTTTGACGACATGCTATAGTATGACCTTTTTTTGACGACATACTATAGTATGACTTTTTTTTGACAAAATAGTATAGTATGACTTTTTTTTGACGACATGTTATAGTATGACCTTTTTTTGACGACATACTATAGTATGACTTTTTTTTGACAAAATAGTATAGTATGACTTTTTTTTGACGACATGTTATAGTATGACCTTTTTTGGAGGACATACTATAGTATGACCTTTTTTTGACAACATACTATAGTATGACCGTTTTTTGACGACATGCTATAGTATGACCTTTTTTCGACAACATACTATAGTATGACCTTTTTTCGACAACATACTATAGTATGACCTTTTTTTGACGACATACTATAGTATGACTTTTTTTTGACGACATACTATAGTATGACCTTTTTTTGACGACATACTATAGTATGACCTTTTTTTGACAACATGACCTTTTTTGGAAGACATGCTATAGTATGACCTTTTTTTGACGACATACTATAGTATGACCTTATTTTGACGACATGCTATAGTATGACCTTTTTTTGACGACATGCTATAGTATGACCTTTTTTTGACAACATACTATAGTATGACTTTTTTTTGACAAAATAGTATAGTATGACTTTTTTTTGACGACATGTTATAGTATGACCGTTTTTTGATGACATACTATAGTATGACTTTTTTTTGACGACATACTATAGTATGACCTTTTTTTGACGACATGCTATAGTATGACCTTTTTTTGACGACATGCTATAGTATGACTTTTTTTTGACGACATACTATAGTATGACCTTTTTTTGACGACATGCTATAGTATGACCTTTTTTTGACAACATACTATAGTATGACCTTTTTTGACAACATACTCTAGTATGACAGTTTTTTGACGACATGCTATAGTATGACCTTTTTTTGACGACATACTATAGTATGACCTTTTTTTGACAACATACTATAGTATGACCGTTTTTTGATGACATGCTATAGTATGACCTTTTTTTGACGACATACTATAGTATGACCTTTTTTTGACAACATACTATAGTATGACCTTTTTTCGACAACATACTATAGTATGACCTTTTTTTGACGACATACTATAGTATGACTTTTTTTTGACGACATACTATAGTATGACCTTTTTTTGACGACATACTATAGTATGACCTTTTTTTGACAACATGACCTTTTTTGGAAGACATGCTATAGTATGACCTTTTTTTGACGACATACTATAGTATGACCTTATTTTGACGACATGCTATAGTATGACCTTTTTTTGACGACATGCTATAGTATGACCTTTTTTTGACAACATACTATAGTATGACTTTTTTTTGACAAAATAGTATAGTATGACTTTTTTTTGACGACATGTTATAGTATGACCGTTTTTTGATGACATACTATAGTATGACTTTTTTTTGACGACATACTATAGTATGACCTTTTTTTGACGACATGCTATAGTATGACCTTTTTTTGACGACATGCTATAGTATGACTTTTTTTTGACGACATACTATAGTATGACCTTTTTTTGACGACATGCTATAGTATGACCTTTTTTTGACAACATACTATAGTATGACCTTTTTTGACAACATACTCTAGTATGACAGTTTTTTGACGACATGCTATAGTATGACCTTTTTTTGACGACATACTATAGTATGACCTTTTTTTGACAACATACTATAGTATGACCGTTTTTTGATGACATGCTATAGTATGACCTTTTTTTGACGACATACTATAGTATGACCTTTTTTTGACAACATACTATAGTATGACCGTTTTTTGATGACATACTATAGTATGACTTTTTTTTGACGACATACTATAGTATGACCTTTTTTTGACGACATACTATAGTATGACCTTTTTTTGACAACATGACCTTTTTTGGAAGACATGCTATAGTATGACCTTTTTTTGACGACATACTATAGTATGACCTTATTTTGACGACATGCTATAGTATGACCTTTTTTTGACGACATGCTATAGTATGACCTTTTTTTGACAACATACTATAGTATGACTTTTTTTTGACAAAATAGTATAGTATGACCTTTTTTTGACGACATACTATAGTATGACCTTTTTTTGACGACATACTATAGTATGACATTTTTTTGACAACATGTTATAGTATGACCTTTTTTGGACGACATACTATAGTATGACCTTTTTTTGACGACATACTATAGTATGACCTTTTTTTGACAACATACTATAGTATGACCTTTTTTTGACAACATGCTATAGTATGACCTTTTTTTGACGACATGCTATAGTATGACCTTTTTTTGACGACATACTATAGTATGACTTTTTTTTGACAAAATAGTATAGTATGACTTTTTTTTGACGACATGTTATAGTATGACCTTTTTTTGACGACATACTATAGTATGACTTTTTTTTGACAAAATAGTATAGTATGACTTTTTTTTGACGACATGTTATAGTATGACCTTTTTTGGAGGACATACTATAGTATGACCTTTTTTTGACAACATACTATAGTATGACCGTTTTTTGACGACATGCTATAGTATGACCTTTTTTCGACAACATACTATAGTATGACCTTTTTTCGACAACATACTATAGTATGACCTTTTTTTGACGACATACTATAGTATGACTTTTTTTTGACGACATACTATAGTATGACCTTTTTTTGACGACATACTATAGTATGACCTTTTTTTGACAACATGACCTTTTTTGGAAGACATGCTATAGTATGACCTTTTTTTGACGACATACTATAGTATGACCTTATTTTGACGACATGCTATAGTATGACCTTTTTTTGACGACATGCTATAGTATGACCTTTTTTTGACAACATACTATAGTATGACTTTTTTTTGACAAAATAGTATAGTATGACTTTTTTTTGACGACATGTTATAGTATGACCGTTTTTTGATGACATACTATAGTATGACTTTTTTTTGACGACATACTATAGTATGACCTTTTTTTGACGACATGCTATAGTATGACCTTTTTTTGACGACATGCTATAGTATGACTTTTTTTTGACGACATACTATAGTATGACCTTTTTTTGACGACATGCTATAGTATGACCTTTTTTTGACAACATACTATAGTATGACCTTTTTTGACAACATACTCTAGTATGACAGTTTTTTGACGACATGCTATAGTATGACCTTTTTTTGACGACATACTATAGTATGACCTTTTTTTGACAACATACTATAGTATGACCGTTTTTTGATGACATGCTATAGTATGACCTTTTTTTGACGACATACTATAGTATGACCTTTTTTTGACAACATACTATAGTATGACCGTTTTTTGATGACATACTATAGTATGACTTTTTTTTGACGACATACTATAGTATGACCTTTTTTTGACGACATACTATAGTATGACCTTTTTTTGACAACATGACCTTTTTTGGGAGACATGCTATAGTATGACCTTTTTTTGACGACATACTATAGTATGACCTTATTTTGACGACATGCTATAGTATGACCTTTTTTTGACGACATGCTATAGTATGACCTTTTTTTGACAACATACTATAGTATGACTTTTTTTGACAAAATAGTATAGTATGACTTTTTTTTGACGACATGTTATAGTATGACCGTTTTTTGATGACATACTATAGTATGACTTTTTTTTGACGACATACTGTAGTATGACCTTTTTTTGACGACATGCTATAGTATGACCTTTTGTTGACGACATGCTATAGTATGACTTTTTTTTGACGACATACTATAGTATGACCTTTTTTTGACGACATGCTATAGTATGACCTTTTTTTGACAACATACTATAGTATGACCTTTTTTGACAACATACTCTAGTATGACAGTTTTTTGACGACATGCTATAGTATGACCTTTTTTTGACGACATACTATAGTATGACCTTTTTTTGACAACATACTATAGTATGACCGTTTTTTGATGACATGCTATAGTATGACCTTTTTTTGACGACATACTATAGTATGACTTTTTTTTGACAAAATAGTATAGTATGACTTTTTTTTGACAAAATAGTATAGTATGACTGTTTTTTGACGACATGTTATAGGATGACCTTTTTTGGAGGACATACTATAGTATGACCTTTTTTTGACGACATGCTATAGTATGACTTTTTTTTGACAACATGCTATAGTATGACTTTTTTTTGACGACATGCTATAGTATGACCTTTTTTTGACGACATACTATAGTATGACTTTTTTTTGACGACATACTATAGTATGACCTTTTTTTGACGACATGCTATAGTATGACCTTTTTTTGACAACATACTATAGTATGACCTTTTTTGACAACATACTCTAGTATGACAGTTTTTTGACGACATGTTATAGTATGACCTTTTTTGGACGACATACTATAGTATGACCTTTTTTTTGACAACATACTATAGTATGACCTTTTTTGGACGACATGCTATAGTATGACCTTTTTTGGACGACATACTATAGTATGACCTTTTTTTTGACAACATACTATAGTATGACCTTTTTTGGACGACATGCTATAGTATGACCTTTTTTTCCTCCTTACAATGATCACACAGCGTCACCCACTGGTTAAACAATCAATTGCCCCCTAATTCCTAAAAAACGAGGTAAAGAATAAATTAATATGAATTAATTATCAATAAAGCAACTGTGAGTAAGTTGTAGAATGGCTGTATACCTGAGTTTATCCTGGGTGTATCTGTCACTTCATTTTCATGCCTGGCCCTATAATGCCTCAGCATTGAGGAGGTAGATTTGTTTAAATAAGACAACTCTGTCGAACAAATGCGACATTTAACCTGCAGAAAAAATATCAATAGTGAACGAAGAGTCACCTTGAAATGAATTTGAATTCAGATAGGTTAGATCCAGTGGAAACTCTGAGAGGAACAGGATGAAACAAGGAAAACAAATTATTATTTGCCGATACGACATCAAAGTGGTCCCACAAGGCGGAAACCTTTCTTTTCGATTGAGGCTCCATAATTCTTGATGCGCTATTACGAGATTCAGTTGGCAGATACGTCCCATGACAGATTCGCTGCCTTATAAACAGTTTGGCAGCGTGTGTTCGAAACAGTTTCGGTATCGGTCACGTGACTTTGTTAAAGCGACTAAAGTGACTTTTTTTTGATGACATGCTATAGTATGACCGTTTTTTGATGACATGCTATAGTATGACCTTTTTTTGACGACATGCTATAGTATGACCTTTTTTTGACAACATGCTATAGTATGACTTTTTTTTGACGACATACTATATTATGACCTTTTTTTGACGACATGCTATAGTATGACTTTTTTTTGACGACATACTATAGTATGACCTTTTTTTGACGACATGCTATAGTATGACCGTTTTTTGACGACATGCTATAGTATGACTTTTTTTTGACGACATACTATAGTATGACCTTTTTTTGACGACATACTATAGTATGACCTTTTTTTGGCGACATACTATAGTATGACTTTTTTTTGACAACATGCTATAGTATGACCGTTTTTTGACGACATGCTATATTATGACCTTTTTTTGACGACATGCTATAGTATGACTTTTTTTTGACGACATGCTATAGTATGACTTTTTTTTGACGACATGCTATAGTATGACTTTCTTTTGACGACATACTATAGTATGACCTTTTTTATGACCTTTTTTTGATGACATGCTATAGTATGACCTTTTTTTGACGACATGCTATAGTATGACCTTTTTTTGACGACATGCTATAGTATGACCTTTTTTGACGACATACTATAGTATGACCTTTTTTGACGACATACTATAGTATGACCTTTTTTTGACAACATACTATAGTATGACCGTTTTTTGACAACATACTATAGTATGACAGTTTTTTGACGACATGCTATAGTATGACCTTTTTTTGACGACATACTATAGTATGACCTTTTTTTGACAACATACTATAGTATGAGGGGCGACACGGTGGCGCAGGGGTTAGCGCTGTTGCCTCACAGCAAGAAGGTCGCAGGTTCAAGACCTCCTTGGTCCGGGGTCTGGGACCTTTCTGTGTGGAGTTTGCATGTTCTCCCCGTGTCTGCGTGGGTTTTCACCGGGTACTCCGGCTTCCTCCCACAGTCCAAAAACATGCTCAGGTTAATTGGCAACTCTAAATTGCCCATAGGTGTGAGTGTGTGAGTGAATGGTGTGTGTGCCCCACGATTGGCTGGCGACCATCTGGGGTGTATCCCTGCCTCTCGCCGTAACGCGCTGGGATAGGCTCCAGCAGACCCCTGCGACCCTAATGAGGAATAAGCAGGTATAGAAAATGACTGACTGACTGACTATAGTATGACCGTTTTTTGACGACATGCTATAGTATGACCTTTTTTTGACAACATACTATAGTATGACCGTTTTTTGACGACATGCTATAGTATGACCTTTTTTTGACGACATACTCTAGTATGACAGTTTTTTGACGACATACTATAGTATGACCTTTTTTTGACAACATACTATAGTATGACCGTTTTTTGATGACATGCTATAGTATGACCTTTTTTTGACGACATACTATAGTATGACCTTTTTTTGACAACATACTATAGTATGACCGTTTTTTGATGACATACTATAGTATGACTTTTTTTTGACGACATACTATAGTATGACCTTTTTTTGACGACATACTATAGTATGACCTTTTTTTGACAACATGACCTTTTTTGGAAGACATGCTATAGTATGACCTTTTTTTGACGACATACTATAGTATGACCTTTTTTTGACAACATACTATAGTATGACCTTTTTTTGACGACATGCTATAGTATGACCTTATTTTGACGACATGCTATAGTATGACCTTTTTTTGACGACATGCTATAGTATGACCTTTTTTTGACAACATACTATAGTATGACTTTTTTTTGACAAAATAGTATAGTATGACTTTTTTTTGACGATATGCTATAGTATGACCTTTTTTTGACGACATACTATAGTATGACCTTTTTTTGACAACATACTATAGTATGACCGTTTTTTGATGACATGCTATAGTATGACCTTTTTTTGACGACATACTATAGTATGACTTTTTTTTGACAAAATAGTATAGTATGACTGTTTTTTGACGACATGTTATAGGATGACCTTTTTTGGAGGACATACTATAGTATGACCTTTTTTTGACGACATGCTATAGTATGACTTTTTTTTGACAACATGCTATAGTATGACTTTTTTTTGACGACATGCTATAGTATGACCTTTTTTTGACGACATGCTATAGTATGACTTTTTTTTGACGACATACTATAGTATGACCTTTTTTTGACGACATGCTATAGTATGACCTTTTTTTGACAACATACTATAGTATGACCTTTTTTGACAACATACTCTAGTATGACAGTTTTTTGACGACATGTTATAGTATGACCTTTTTTGGACGACATACTATAGTATGACCTTTTTTTGACGACATGCTATAGTATGACCTTTTTTTGACGACATACTATAGTATGACCTTTTTTGGATGACATACTATAGTATGACCTTTTTTTGACAAGATACTATAGTATGACATTTTTTTGACGACATGTTATAGTATGACCTTTTTTGGACGACATACTATAGTATGACCTTTTTTTTGACAACATACTATAGTATGACCTTTTTTGGACGACATGCTATAGTATGACCTTTTTTTCCTCCTTACAATGATCACACAGCGTCACCCACTGGATAAACAATCAATTGCCCCCTAATTCCTAAAAAACGAGGTAAAGAATAAATTAATATGAATTAATTATCAATAAAGCAACTGTGAGTAAGTTGTAGAATGGCTGTATACCTGAGTTTATCCTGGGTGTATCTGTCACTTCATTTTCATGCCTGGCCCTATAATGCCTCAGCATTGAGGAGGTAGATTTGTTTAAATAAGACAACTCTGTCGAACAAATGCGACATTTAACCTGCAGAAAAAATATCAATAGTGAACGAAGAGTCACCTTGAAATGAATTTGAATTCAGATAGGTTAGATCCAGTGGAAACTCTGAGAGGAACAGGATGAAACAAGGAAAACAAATTATTATTTGCCGATACGACATCAAAGTGGTCCCACAAGGCGGAAACCTTTCTTTTCGATTGAGGCTCCATAATTCTTGATGCGCTATTACGAGATTCAGTTGGCAGATACGTCCCATGACAGATTCGCTGCCTTATAAACAGTTTGGCAGCGTGTGTTCGAAACAGTTTCGGTATCGGTCACGTGACTTTGTTAAAGCGACTAAAGTGACTTTTTTTTGATGACATGCTATAGTATGACCGTTTTTTGATGACATGCTATGGTATGACCGTTTTTTGATGACATGCTATAGTATGACCGTTTTTTGACAACATACTATAGTATGACCTTTTTTTGACGACATACTATAGTATGACTTTTTTTTGACAAAATAGTATAGTATGACTTTTTTTTGACGACATGTTATAGTATGACCTTTTTTTGACGACATACTATAGTATGACTTTTTTTTGACGACATACTATAGTATGACCTTTTTTTGACAACATGCTATAGTATGACTTTTTTTTTGACAACATACTATAGTATGACCTTTTTTTTGACAACATACTATAGTATGACATTTTTTTGACGACATACTATAGTATGACTTTTTTTTGACGACATGCTATAGTATGACTTTTTTTTGACGACATACTATAGTATGACCTTTTTTTGACGACATACTATAGTATGACCTTTTTTTGACGACATACTATAGTATGACCTTTTTTTGACAACATACTATAGTATGACCGTTTTTTGACGACATGCTATAGTATGACCTTTTTTTGACGACATACTATAGTATGACCTTTTTTTTGACGACATACTATAGTATGACTTTTTTTTGACGACATGTTATAGTATGACCTTTTTTGGACGACATACTATAGTATGACCTTTTTTTGACGACATGCTATAGTATGACCTTTTTTTGACGACATACTATAGTATGACTTTTTTTTAACGACATGTTATAGTATGACCTTATTTGGACGGCATACTATAGTATGACCTTTTTTTGACGACATGCTATAGTATGACCTTTTTTTGACGACATACTATAGTATGACTTTTTTTTGACGACATGCTATAGTATGACCTTTTTTTGACGACATACTATAGTATGACTTTTTTTTGACGACATGCTATAGTATGACCTTTTTTTGACAACATACTATAGTATGACCGTTTTTTGACGACATGCTATAGTATGACCTTTTTTTGACGACATGTTATAGTATGACCTTTTTTGGACGACATACAATAGTATGACCTTTTTTTGACGACATGCTATAGTATGACCTTTTTTTGACGACATAGTATAGTATGACTTTTTTTTGACGACATGTTATAGTATGACCTTTTTTTTGACAACATACTATAGTATGACATTTTTTTGACGACATGTTATAGTATGACCTTTTTTGGACGACATACTATAGTATGACCTTTTTTTGACGACATACTATAGTATGACCTTTTTTTGACAACATACTATAGTATGACCGTTTTTTGACGACATGCTATAGTATGACCTTTTTTTGACGACATACTATAGTATGACTTTTTTTTGACAAAATAGTATAGTATGACTTTTTTTTGACAAAATAGTATAGTATGACTTTTTTTTGACGACATGCTATAGTATGACCTTTTTTGGATGACATACTATAGTATGACCTTTTTTTGACGACATGCTATAGTATGACCTTTTTTTGACGACATACTATAGTATGACTTTTTTTTGACGACATGTTATAGTATGACCTTTTTTTTGACAACATACTATAGTATGACCTTTTTTTGACGACATGCTATAGTATGACCTTTTTTTGACGACATACTATAGTATGACTTTTTTTTGACGACATGTTATAGTATGACCTTTTTTTTGACGACATGCTATAGTATGACCTTTTTTTGACGACATACTATAGTATGACATTTTTTTGACGACATGTTATAGTATGACCTTTTTTGGACGACATACTATAGTATGACCTTTTTTTGACGACATACTATAGTATGACCTTTTTTTGACAACATACTATAGTATGACCTTTTTTTGACGACATGCTATAGTATGACCTTTTTTTGACGACATACTATAGTATGACTTTTTTTTGACAAAATAGTATAGTATGACTTTTTTTTGACAAAATAGTATAGTATGACTTTTTTTTGACGACATGTTATAGTATGACCTTTTTTGGAGGACATACTATAGTATGACCGTTTTTTGACAACATACTATAGTATGACCGTTTTTTGACGACATGCTATAGTATGACCTTTTTTTGACGACATACTATAGTATGACTTTTTTTTGACAAAATAGTATAGTATGACTTTTTTTTGACGACATACTATAGTATGACCTTTTTTCGACAACATACTATAGTATGACCTTTTTTTGACGACATACTATAGTATGACTTTTTTTTGACGACATACTATAGTATGACCTTTTTTTGACGACATACTATAGTATGACCTTTTTTTGACAACATGACCTTTTTTGGAAGACATGCTATAGTATGACCTTTTTTTGACGACATACTATAGTATGACCTTATTTTGACGACATGCTATAGTATGACCTTTTTTTGACGACATGCTATAGTATGACCTTTTTTTGACAAGATACTATAGTATGACTTTTTTTTGACAAAATAGTATAGTATGACTTTTTTTTGACGACATGTTATAGTATGCCTGTTTTTTGACAACATACTATAGTATGACATTTTTTTGACGACATGTTATAGTATGACCTTTTTTGGACGACATACTATAGTATGACCTTTTTTTGACGACATACTATAGTATGACCTTTTTTTGACAACATACTATAGTATGACCGTTTTTTGACGACATGCTATAGTATGACCTTTTTTTGACGACATACTATAGTATGACTTTTTTTTGACAAAATAGTATAGTATGACTTTTTTTTGACAAAATAGTATAGTATGACTTTTTTTTGACGACATGTTATAGTATGACCTTTTTTGGAGGACATACTATAGTATGACCGTTTTTTGACAACATACTATAGTATGACCGTTTTTTGACGACATGCTATAGTATGACCTTTTTTTGACGACATACTATAGTATGACTTTTTTTTGACAAAATAGTATAGTATGACTTTTTTTTGACGACATGTTATAGTATGACCTTTTTTTGACGACATACTATAGTATGACTTTTTTTTGACGACATACTATAGTATGACCTTTTTTTGACAACATGCTATAGTATGACTTTTTTTTGACAACATACTATAGTATGACCTTTTTTTTGACAACATACTATAGTATGACATTTTTTTGACGACATACTATAGTATGACTTTTTTTTGACGACATGCTATAGTATGACTTTTTTTTGACGACATACTATAGTATGACCTTTTTTTGACGACATACTATAGTATGACCTTTTTTTGACGACATACTATAGTATGACCTTTTTTTGACAACATACTATAGTATGACCGTTTTTTGACGACATGCTATAGTATGACCTTTTTTTGACGACATACTATAGTATGACCTTTTTTTGACGACATACTATAGTATGACTTTTTTTTGACGACATGTTATAGTATGACCTTTTTTGGACGACATACTATAGTATGACCTTTTTTTGACGACATGCTATAGTATGACCTTTTTTTGACGACATACTATAGTATGACTTTTTTTTGACGACATGCTATAGTATGACCTTTTTTGGATGACATACTATAGTATGACCTTTTTTTGACGACATGCTATAGTATGACCTTTTTTTGACGACATACTATAGTATGACTTTTTTTTAACGACATGTTATAGTATGACCTTTTTTGGACGGCATACTATAGTATGACCTTTTTTTGACGACATGCTATAGTATGACCTTTTTTTGACGACATACTATAGTATGACTTTTTTTTGACGACATGCTATAGTATGACCTTTTTTTGACGACATACTATAGTATGACTTTTTTTTGACGACATGCTATAGTATGACCTTTTTTTGACAACATACTATAGTATGACCGTTTTTTGACGACATGCTATAGTATGACCTTTTTTTGACGACATGTTATAGTATGACCTTTTTTGGACGACATACAATAGTATGACCTTTTTTTGACGACATGCTATAGTATGACCTTTTTTTGACGACATAGTATAGTATGACTTTTTTTTGACGACATGTTATAGTATGACCTTTTTTTTGACAACATACTATAGTATGACATTTTTTTGACGACATGTTATAGTATGACCTTTTTTGGACGACATACTATAGTATGACCTTTTTTTGACGACATACTATAGTATGACCTTTTTTTGACAACATACTATAGTATGACCGTTTTTTGACGACATGCTATAGTATGACCTTTTTTTGACGACATACTATAGTATGACTTTTTTTTGACAAAATAGTATAGTATGACTTTTTTTTGACAAAATAGTATAGTATGACTTTTTTTTGACGACATGCTATAGTATGACCTTTTTTGGATGACATACTATAGTATGACCTTTTTTTGACGACATGCTATAGTATGACCTTTTTTTGACGACATACTATAGTATGACTTTTTTTTGACGACATGTTATAGTATGACCTTTTTTTTGACAACATACTATAGTATGACCTTTTTTTGACGACATGCTATAGTATGACCTTTTTTTGACGACATACTATAGTATGACTTTTTTTTGACGACATGTTATAGTATGACCTTTTTTTTGACGACATGCTATAGTATGACCTTTTTTTGACGACATACTATAGTATGACATTTTTTTGACGACATGTTATAGTATGACCTTTTTTGGACGACATACTATAGTATGACCTTTTTTTGACAACATACTATAGTATGACCTTTTTTTGACGACATGCTATAGTATGACCTTTTTTTGACGACATACTATAGTATGACTTTTTTTTGACAAAATAGTATAGTATGACTTTTTTTTGACAAAATAGTATAGTATGACTTTTTTTTGACGACATGTTATAGTATGACCTTTTTTGGAGGACATACTATAGTATGACCGTTTTTTGACAACATACTATAGTATGACCGTTTTTTGACGACATGCTATAGTATGACCTTTTTTTGACGACATACTATAGTATGACTTTTTTTTGACAAAATAGTATAGTATGACTTTTTTTTGACGACATACTATAGTATGACCTTTTTTCGACAACATACTATAGTATGACCTTTTTTTGACGACATACTATAGTATGACTTTTTTTTGACGACATACTATAGTATGACCTTTTTTTGACGACATACTATAGTATGACCTTTTTTTGACAACATGACCTTTTTTGGAAGACATGCTATAGTATGACCTTTTTTTGACGACATACTATAGTATGACCTTATTTTGACGACATGCTATAGTATGACCTTTTTTTGACGACATGCTATAGTATGACCTTTTTTTGACAAGATACTATAGTATGACTTTTTTTTGACAAAATAGTATAGTATGACTTTTTTTTGACGACATGTTATAGTATGCCTGTTTTTTGACAACATACTATAGTATGACATTTTTTTGACGACATGTTATAGTATGACCTTTTTTGGACGACATACTATAGTATGACCTTTTTTTGACGACATACTATAGTATGACCTTTTTTTGACAACATACTATAGTATGACCGTTTTTTGACGACATGCTATAGTATGACCTTTTTTTGACGACATACTATAGTATGACTTTTTTTTGACAAAATAGTATAGTATGACTTTTTTTTGACAAAATAGTATAGTATGACTTTTTTTTGACGACATGTTATAGTATGACCTTTTTTGGAGGACATACTATAGTATGACCGTTTTTTGACAACATACTATAGTATGACCGTTTTTTGACGACATGCTATAGTATGACCTTTTTTTGACGACATACTATAGTATGACTTTTTTTTGACAAAATAGTATAGTATGACTTTTTTTTGACGACATGTTATAGTATGACCTTTTTTTGACGACATACTATAGTATGACTTTTTTTTGACGACATACTATAGTATGACCTTTTTTTGACAACATGCTATAGTATGACTTTTTTTTGACAACATACTATAGTATGACCTTTTTTTTGACAACATACTATAGTATGACATTTTTTTGACGACATACTATAGTATGACTTTTTTTTGACGACATGCTATAGTATGACTTTTTTTTGACGACATACTATAGTATGACCTTTTTTTGACGACATACTATAGTATGACCTTTTTTTGACGACATACTATAGTATGACCTTTTTTTGACAACATACTATAGTATGACCGTTTTTTGACGACATGCTATAGTATGACCTTTTTTTGACGACATACTATAGTATGACCTTTTTTTGACGACATACTATAGTATGACTTTTTTTTGACGACATGTTATAGTATGACCTTTTTTGGACGACATACTATAGTATGACCTTTTTTTGACGACATGCTATAGTATGACCTTTTTTTGACGACATACTATAGTATGACTTTTTTTTGACGACATGCTATAGTATGACCTTTTTTGGATGACATACTATAGTATGACCTTTTTTTGACGACATGCTATAGTATGACCTTTTTTTGACGACATACTATAGTATGACTTTTTTTTGACGACATACTATAGTATGACCTTTTTTTGACAACATGCTATAGTATGACTTTTTTTTGACAACATACTATAGTATGACCTTTTTTTTGACAACATACTATAGTATGACATTTTTTTGACGACATACTATAGTATGACTTTTTTTTGACGACATGCTATAGTATGACTTTTTTTTGACGACATACTATAGTATGACCTTTTTTTGACGACATACTATAGTATGACCTTTTTTTGACGACATACTATAGTATGACCTTTTTTTGACAACATACTATAGTATGACCGTTTTTTGACGACATGCTATAGTATGACCTTTTTTTGACGACATACTATAGTATGACCTTTTTTTGACGACATACTATAGTATGACTTTTTTTTGACGACATGTTATAGTATGACCTTTTTTGGACGACATACTATAGTATGACCTTTTTTTGACGACATGCTATAGTATGACCTTTTTTTGACGACATACTATAGTATGACTTTTTTTTGACAAAATAGTATAGTATGACTTTTTTTTGACGACATACTATAGTATGACCTTTTTTTGACGACATACTATAGTATGACTTTTTTTTGACGACATGTTATAGTATGACCTTTTTTGGACGACATACTATAGTATGACCTTTTTTTGACGACATGCTATAGTATGACCTTTTTTTGACGACATACTATAGTATGACTTTTTTTTGACAAAATAGTATAGTATGACTTTTTTTTGACGACATACTATAGTATGACCTTTTTTCGACAACATACTATAGTATGACCTTTTTTTGACGACATACTATAGTATGACCTTTTTTTGACAACATACTATAGTATGACCTTTTTTTGACGACATGCTATAGTATGACCTTTTTTTGACGACATACTATAGTATGACTTTTTTTTGACAAAATAGTATAGTATGACTTTTTTTTGACAAAATAGTATAGTATGACTTTTTTTTGACGACATACTATAGTATGACCGTTTTTTGACAACATACTATAGTATGACCGTTTTTTGACGACATGCTATAGTATGACCTTTTTTTGACGACATACTATAGTATGACTTTTTTTTGACAAAATAGTATAGTATGACTTTTTTTTGACGACATACTATAGTATGACCTTTTTTCGACAACATACTATAGTATGACCTTTTTTTGACGACATACTATAGTATGACTTTTTTTTGACGACATACTATAGTATGACCTTTTTTTGACGACATACTATAGTATGACCTTTTTTTGACAACATGACCTTTTTTGGAAGACATGCTATAGTATGACCTTTTTTTGACGACATACTATAGTATGACCTTATTTTGACGACATGCTATAGTATGACCTTTTTTTGACGACATGCTATAGTATGACCTTTTTTTGACAACATACTATAGTATGACTTTTTTTTGACAAAATAGTATAGTATGACTTTTTTTTGACGACATGTTATAGTATGCCTGTTTTTTGACGACATACTATAGTATGACTTTTTTTTGACGACATACTATAGTATGACCTTTTTTTGACGACATACTATAGTATGACCTTTTTTTGACGACATACTATAGTATGACCTTTTTTTGACGACATACTATAGTATGACCTTATTTTGACGACATGCTATAGTATGACTTTTTTTTGACGACATACTATAGTATGACCTTTTTTTGACGACATGCTATAGTATGACCTTTTTTTGACAACATACTATAGTATGACCGTTTTTTGACGACATGCTATAGTATGACCTTTTTTTGACGACATACTATAGTATGACCGTTTTTTGACAACATACTATATAGTATGACCGTTTTTTGACGACATGCTATAGTATGACTTTTTTTTGACAAAATAGTATAGTATGACTTTTTTTTGACGACATGTTATAGTATGACCTTTTTTTGACAACATACTATAGTATGACCTTTTTTTGACAACATACTATAGTATGACCGTTTTTTGACAACATACTATAGTATGACTTTTTTTTGACAAAATAGTATAGTATGACTTTTTTTTGACGACATGTTATAGTATGACCTTTTTTTGACGACATACTATAGTATGACCTTTTCTTGACGACATACTATAGTATGACCTTTTCTTGACGACATACTATAGTATGACCTTTTTTTGACGACATACTATAGTATGACCTTTTTTTGACGACATACTATAGTATGACCTTTTTTTGACAACATACTATAGTATGACCGTTTTTTGACGACATGCTATAGTATGACCTTTTTTTGACGACATACTATAGTATGACCTTTTTTTGACGACATACTATAGTATGACTTTTTTTTGACGACATGTTATAGTATGACCTTTTTTGGACGACATACTATAGTATGACCTTTTTTTGACGACATGCTATAGTATGACCTTTTTTTGACGACATACTATAGTATGACTTTTTTTTGACAAAATAGTATAGTATGACTTTTTTTTGACGACATACTATAGTATGACCTTTTTTCGACAACATACTATAGTATGACCTTTTTTTGACGACATACTATAGTATGACTTTTTTTTGACGACATACTATAGTATGACCTTTTTTTGACGACATACTATAGTATGACCTTTTTTTGACAACATGACCTTTTTTGGAAGACATGCTATAGTATGACCTTTTTTTGACGACATACTATAGTATGACCTTATTTTGACGACATGCTATAGTATGACCTTTTTTTGACGACATGCTATAGTATGACCTTTTTTTGACAAGATACTATAGTATGACTTTTTTTTGACAAAATAGTATAGTATGACTTTTTTTTGACGACATGTTATAGTATGCCTGTTTTTTGACAACATACTATAGTATGACATTTTTTTGACGACATGTTATAGTATGACCTTTTTTGGACGACATACTATAGTATGACCTTTTTTTGACGACATACTATAGTATGACCTTTTTTTGACAACATACTATAGTATGACCGTTTTTTGACGACATGCTATAGTATGACCTTTTTTTGACGACATACTATAGTATGACTTTTTTTTGACAAAATAGTATAGTATGACTTTTTTTTGACAAAATAGTATAGTATGACTTTTTTTTGACGACATGTTATAGTATGACCTTTTTTGGAGGACATACTATAGTATGACCGTTTTTTGACAACATACTATAGTATGACCGTTTTTTGACGACATGCTATAGTATGACCTTTTTTTGACGACATACTATAGTATGACTTTTTTTTGACAAAATAGTATAGTATGACTTTTTTTTGACGACATGTTATAGTATGACCTTTTTTTGACGACATACTATAGTATGACTTTTTTTTGACGACATACTATAGTATGACCTTTTTTTGACAACATGCTATAGTATGACTTTTTTTTGACAACATACTATAGTATGACCTTTTTTTTGACAACATACTATAGTATGACATTTTTTTGACGACATACTATAGTATGACTTTTTTTTGACGACATGCTATAGTATGACTTTTTTTTGACGACATACTATAGTATGACCTTTTTTTGACGACATACTATAGTATGACCTTTTTTTGACGACATACTATAGTATGACCTTTTTTTGACAACATACTATAGTATGACCGTTTTTTGACGACATGCTATAGTATGACCTTTTTTTGACGACATACTATAGTATGACCTTTTTTTGACGACATACTATAGTATGACTTTTTTTTGACGACATGTTATAGTATGACCTTTTTTGGACGACATACTATAGTATGACCTTTTTTTGACGACATGCTATAGTATGACCTTTTTTTGACGACATACTATAGTATGACTTTTTTTTGACGACATGCTATAGTATGACCTTTTTTGGATGACATACTATAGTATGACCTTTTTTTGACGACATGCTATAGTATGACCTTTTTTTGACGACATACTATAGTATGACTTTTTTTTGACGACATGTTATAGTATGACCTTTTTTTGACAACATACTATAGTATGACCTTTTTTTGACGACATGCTATAGTATGACCTTTTTTTGACGACATACTATAGTATGACTTTTTTTTGACGACATGTTATAGTATGACCTTTTTTTTGACGACATGCTATAGTATGACCTTTTTTTGACGACATACTATAGTATGACATTTTTTTGACGACATGTTATAGTATGACCTTTTTTGGACGACATACTATAGTATGACCTTTTTTTGACGACATACTATAGTATGACCTTTTTTTGACAACATACTATAGTATGACCTTTTTTTGACGACATGCTATAGTATGACCTTTTTTTGACGACATACTATAGTATGACTTTTTTTTGACAAAATAGTATAGTATGACTTTTTTTTGACAAAATAGTATAGTATGACTTTTTTTTGACGACATACTATAGTATGACCGTTTTTTGACAACATACTATAGTATGACCGTTTTTTGACGACATGCTATAGTATGACCTTTTTTTGACGACATACTATAGTATGACTTTTTTTTGACAAAATAGTATAGTATGACTTTTTTTTGACGACATACTATAGTATGACCTTTTTTCGACAACATACTATAGTATGACCTTTTTTTGACGACATACTATAGTATGACTTTTTTTTGACGACATACTATAGTATGACCTTTTTTTGACGACATACTATAGTATGACCTTTTTTTGACAACATGACCTTTTTTGGAAGACATGCTATAGTATGACCTTTTTTTGACGACATACTATAGTATGACCTTATTTTGACGACATGCTATAGTATGACCTTTTTTTGACGACATGCTATAGTATGACCTTTTTTTGACAACATACTATAGTATGACTTTTTTTTGACAAAATAGTATAGTATGACTTTTTTTTGACGACATGTTATAGTATGCCTGTTTTTTGACGACATACTATAGTATGACTTTTTTTTGACGACATACTATAGTATGACCTTTTTTTGACGACATACTATAGTATGACCTTTTTTTGACGACATACTATAGTATGACCTTTTTTTGACGACATACTATAGTATGACCTTATTTTGACGACATGCTATAGTATGACTTTTTTTTGACGACATACTATAGTATGACCTTTTTTTGACGACATGCTATAGTATGACCTTTTTTTGACAACATACTATAGTATGACCGTTTTTTGACGACATGCTATAGTATGACCTTTTTTTGACGACATACTATAGTATGACCGTTTTTTGACAACATACTATATAGTATGACCGTTTTTTGACGACATGCTATAGTATGACTTTTTTTTGACAAAATAGTATAGTATGACTTTTTTTTGACGACATGTTATAGTATGACCTTTTTTTGACAACATACTATAGTATGACCGTTTTTTGACAACATACTATAGTATGACTTTTTTTTGACAAAATAGTATAGTATGACTTTTTTTTGACGACATGTTATAGTATGACCTTTTTTTGACGACATACTATAGTATGACCTTTTCTTGACGACATACTATAGTATGACCTTTTTTTGACGACATGCTATAGTATGACCTTTTTTTGACGACATACTATAGTATGACCTTTTCTTGACGACATACTATAGTATGACCTTTTTTGGACGACATGCTATAGTATGACCTTTTTTTCCTCCTTACAATGATCACACAGCGCCACCCACTGGATAAACAATCAATTGCCCCCTAATTCCTAAAAAACGAGGTAAAGAATAAATGAATATGAATTAATTATCAATAAAGCAACTGTGAGTAAGTTGTAGAATGGCTGTATACCTGAGTTTATCCTGGGTGTATCTGTCACTTCATTTTCATGCCTGGCCCTATAATGCCTCAGCATTGAGGAGGTAGATTTGTTTAAATAAGACAACTCTGTCGAACAAATGCGACATTTAACCTGCAGAAAAAATATCAATAGTGAACGAAGAGTCACTTTGAAATGAATTTGAATTCAGATAGGTTAGATCCAGTGAAAACTCTGAGAGGAACAGGATGAAACAAGGAAAACAAATTATTATTTGCCGATACGACATCAAAGTGGTCCCACAAGGCGGAAACCTTTCTTTTCGATTGAGGCTCCATAATTCTTGATGCGCTATTACGAGATTCAGTTGGCAGATACGTCCCATGACAGATTCGCTGCCTTATAAACAGTTTGGCAGCGTGTGTTCGAAATAGTTTCGGTATCGGTCACGTGACTTTGTTAAAGCGATGCACCGACATGGGGTTTCACTCTATGAGCTCGACGCATCGGTGTTGCCGACCCATCACTAACTACTACTAATAACTATAAGTTATGGATATTGTTTTTACATGAGTGTTTTTCTGTCTGAATTTTAATGCAATAAGTAAAAATTTCCTTTGATTTGACTAATTTTACACCATTTTTATTCGTTTAATGATAATTTATTACCCAATAATGTATAAAATCCACTCGGTCTTTAATAATATCCCTAATTTATTGTTATTCGTGTATGTGTCACCAGAAATCACATAATTATTTGAATCATTGCATTGAAATGTCACAGTAAAATTTAAAATTGACTTTAAAAACTGAATTGAGAGTTAGAACCTAATGAGAAGATATATAATTTATTCTAAGCCATCACCTGCTGTGTGTGTGTGATTGATTGATAAAAAGTTAGATTCC
Organism: Lepturacanthus savala; assembly: GCA_030544235.1. Lineage (NCBI taxonomy): Eukaryota > Metazoa > Chordata > Actinopteri > Scombriformes > Trichiuridae > Lepturacanthus > Lepturacanthus savala. The sequence goes on along the minus strand of CM060461.1, from coordinate 28,356,716 downwards.
AGTTCCAAACTAATAAATTCATCATTATCAAATCATACTATTCAGTTCCAGTTTCCTGATGCAATGATTGAAGTAAAAACAGGAAAAAAATGAATTATATATAATAAAATGTCAAATGATGTGATTCAAATTCAGTTTCTGGTGGCACATTTAAATATAATATATATATATAACCATGGTTTTACATTATACTCTAACATGATAGCATGTTTAGTGTCAGCCATATTAGATTTGATTTTTATCTCAAACATATATGCAAATATACAAAGGTGGGGTTAATAAATAAAATAAAACATAAGATTTTCATGAAATAAAATCAAAAACAGTTTGAGAAGGAGCAGAAAGAAGCAATGCTGATTAGGTATATTATAATATATATGGAAAATAAAAATAAAACCGAAATAAAATAATCTTTCTTAACATTTAAGTGTTAAATAACGTATGTGTATGAAACAAGCATCATGTTTTTTCTGATTCTGATGAACCTAATTATCAAATAAATCCAAATAATAATAATAATAATAATATGGAGCTTTACATAAAACTTACTGGTCACCTCCTCCTCTTTCTGGGTCCTGCAGCTCAAAGCTGCCGTAACTATACACTCCCCCTGATGTGGTGACGTGTTTCCGGGGAACAAATCCCACAATTTGGTCTGGAAATTGCTGTGGAAGCAAAAAAAAGAAAACAATTATAGTCGATATTAGATGTTCAGGATGTTAAGTCGGTTTTAGATTCACTGAATTTACCTTCCAGACAGAGAAAGCAAAACTGATGTCAGGAACGCTGAGCAGAGTGTCGTCATCCAGCATCAACACGGCTACGGACCAGAAGAAATTACATTTAAATATCTCTTAATAACTGTATTTCAAAGCATAATCAATATTTTCACCCTATTAAAATAATCTTTTTTTGACAAAAGTGAGTTTTTGGACTCTTTATGTCCTATAAGACAATGGACATTTTAGTTTTTTTGCCTAACTCAAAGGTTTTTTTTTGCCAAAATCAGGATAAAATGACAATTTAACAGCTTTCATGATGGCAGCTGCTTCAAGATTCAAGAAAAAGCTCTAAACATGATTCTAGAATCAATTTCTGTCTGGCTGTAATGTTTTATAGTAATTTAGTCTAAATTTCACATTAGACTTTAATTTTAATTTTAATGCATATCAATAAATCCAATAAATATGCAGCCAAATCTAAAGAAAGAAGGGAATTTCCAGGATCATCAGACTATTAAGGTTAATATAAGTTTAGAAAAAACAGTTTAAAGTTCAACTAGAATGTTCAATAATTGGCCTAAAGTCACTTTATTCTTTAATGTGGTGATACATGATGTTCTATAATAATAAATGTAATATTCTCTGCATTTGATAAAGTTTTTTCAATTAAAAAAAATGCCCGAGGCCATTATTTTAATATGATGACCATCTGCTGTCTGACAGATACTGACCATCAGTATCAATCTCAGGAAATGGTTGAAGTCTGTTTCGCATCTGATTGACAGTCTGCTCCTTGAAGACCACAGGGACCGGATGAGGACCCAGAGAGTCCCAGAGCTTCAGGGGGGTCTGCTCCCCCACGTTGTTCCAGACTATGATGATCCTCTGGAGATGAGGCGCCGCCTGGTAGTGGTTCAGGAGTTTGAGGAGGATGTCGGTGCGGTTGTACGTCTGGATCACGACGGTGAACCTCTCCTCCTCCTCCTCATCAGCGCCGTCGCCATGGCGATCCCGGTTCTGGGATGCCGCCCGGCGTAGGAGACCCGGGTCTCCGGCACCTCGCTGGTCCTCGGCTGACGGCAGCAGAGCCGTCAAAGCTGCACCGACCAGGAGCAGCAGCAGGATGGGCCAGACCAGATAGGCTCTCCTGAACCCCATCCAGCAGAACCTGAACCTGCAGCCAACCAAAACATGTCACTACTGCTATGTATACAATTCTATGATATATAACTTTATTAGTCATATAGAATATTACACATTTTCAATATTATTATTACTTGTTATTGTATTATATGCATGCATGTGTGTATATATATTACTTTTCTAGTCATATAGAATATTACATATTATTAATAGTATATTATTATTTTATTATGTGTATGTATATATGTTATAGATATATGTATGATATATGTATATATGTGTATTTTTATACATATTTTTAAATATATGATATTACATCATTTATATTCAAATATCCTAACTTATAGCTTATATTTATTACACATGTATTAAATATATTATATATATAAATTTAGAATTTTCACACAATACCTTATTCTATATTATATGTTTATATTTAGATATTAATAATTCACAATAATGTATATAATAATGTATATAGAATAGGTAACCATGTGTAATTTATTTATTTATTTCTATTTTTCCATTTAGTCACCTACCTTATACCATGTGCACTTTACAATAACCAAGGTGTGTAAAGGCATTTACTTGTATTTATTTATTTTTGTATTTGTTATTGATTTTACTTTCTCTGTGCTGGTGTTTGTATTTAGGGTGTTGTTGTTGTTTTTACAACTTATTTCTGTGAAAACACTTTCAATGGAATAAATATGTGAATGATAATAAGCTAATGTGCTTAAAAAACTTATGAAATGATTATTATATGGTGTAAAAAGCCAGAGTATGATGCCGATTAAGTTTTCCAACATCCCTTGTGACGCCCATGCACGTATGCAATCAGCGCTGCACTTAAATCACATGTTATTTGTTACATAAACATGTTACGTTAAGCGTTTTCTTACACCAGTATTACTTAATAATGATTAATGATAACGGACTCTGTTTTTCTGCAGTGAACAAAAGAAAAAGTCCGTTTTAATTCCTTCACAGATCTTAAAACTCACCTCATTTTATAAGAGCTGCAAACAAACCTTTCACCTCCTCACATATTCGCCATGCTGGATGACCAGGAGCAGAGAGCCTGCACGGAAAGAGCTGTAACAAGCTAGCGTTAGCATCGATGCGCCAACGCGGCCGCCATCTTGTGTCGGGGGAAGGCACGTCTATCAACTCGTAAAATCAACGTTTTGCGTGTGTAAGCGAGAATGTATTTGTTCTAGCTCATAATATATAAATGCAATTAATGTAATAATTACCTTTTTCATTTGTTATGTTATTATTTATGTTCTTTGACTTTTATTTATTTATATTTTGGTGTTTTGTTGCCCTCTCTTATGTTGTTCATGCAGTTCTCTCAAATACTTTTTTAAATATTCATTTTTATGAGAAAATTAAAATAAAAGTAAAATGACATAAAAATGTTAAAAGTTATTCCCTAGTTTTCGCATTTTCAGCTCAGTGCGGTCAGAACCCCCGACACAAGATGGCGAACGTGTTGACGCGTTTAACTAGCTTGGATGTGACATTTACGTGTCACAACTCGGGAATGAATTCCGGTATAAAACATTCAGGTTGACTATTAGCATTAACGTTACTTTGGGAAAAGATGGACACTTGTTTAAGTGTATATTTTTATGTTTTTTAACGTTACGCGGCGTTAACTTTGTACGGATTCGTGCGCAGTAAACCGCCGCCATCTTTGTCGGGCTACACTAACGGGCGTCGTGCAATAACATTTTCCGCCAGTGTCTCATCTCCACCTGCCCCGACTGACGCTGCACGGAGGCGGAACACATTTCTATAATAGCAGCCTTCACTGTGCAAACTTGAAAATCCTCCATAACATTCCAGCACACGACACAGCTCATAGGATAAAGTGAATCTTGTTGGTGTTGTACATGCACTATTAACTATTAACGTTAATTATAATATAGATTTCCCAACAAGAGGAATATGTCTTTACTACGAGCGCTTAATTGTCCTAAAGTTCCACTTTCCAATGGTCTGCAGATTCCAATATTTGGATTAGGTGAGTTTTATTCGCAAATATCGGATCTTTACAACGAAATATATTAAGTACTATGCATTTTATTGTTGTTGATACCCTTAAGATGTGTAAGACTGAAAAAAGTAGACATGAGTATTAGGGCCACTAAAAATTTCAGGGGTAATATTTTTTTTTAATTATTATTAATTATAAAAAATAGTCAGAATTGTAGCTTTAATCTCAAAATTCTGACTTTTACTGGAACTGAAAAAAAATATTTTTAAAAAAGTTAGAATTCTGACGGGAATCTTAGAATTTTGAGAATAAAAAGTCAGAATTCTGACGTGAATCTTAGAATTTTTAGAAAAAAAGGTCAGAATTCCTTCTTTCTCAGAAATATGAGATAAAATCAGAATTTTTTTGTCTTTTTTTGCTTTTTCTCAGAACTAAAAACAATGAATTTGTTCCAGAAAAAACTCAGAATTCTGACTTGAATCTTAGAATTTAGAGAAAAAAGGTCAGAATATGGTCTTTCTCATGATTCTGAGATTGAAGTCAGAATTTTTTACTGTTTTTTTATTTGTTTAATTTGTTAGTCAGAATTTAGATTCTTCTCAGAACTAAAAAATGTATTTCTTAAAAAAAAAAAGCTGATTTCTGTGAAAAGGTACTAATTTTTTCTGACATTTTTATTCTGAACTGAAACAAAATACAGGATAAAAAAACATTTGAATGTCATTAGGGGCGACACGGTGGGGCAGGGGTTAGCGCTGTTCCCTCACAGCAACAAGGTCACAGGTTCAAGACCTCCTTGGTCCTGGGTCTGGGACCTTTCTGTGTGGAGTTTGCATGTTCTCCCCGTGTCTGCGTGGGTTTTCACCAGGTACTCCAGCTTCCTCCCACAGTCCAAACACATGCTGAGGTTAATTGGCGACTCTAACTTGCCCATAGGTGTGAGTGTGTGAGCCTTATGATTGGCTGCCTCTCGCCATAATGTGCTGGGATTGGCTCCAGCAGACCATGTGACCCTAATGAGGAATAAGCAGGTATAGAAAATGACTGACTGACTGTCTTTTCTCTCCCAGGCACGTCCCATCAAGGCGGCTACTCCCATGACGCCATCTTGTACGCCCTCACTGAGTGCGGCGTGCGTCACATCGACACGGCGAAGCGCTACGGCTGTGAGGAGGAACTGGGCAAAGCCATGAGAGAGAGCGGGCTACCTCGAAGTGATGTGTGGCTCACCAACAAACTGTGGCCGGGAGACTACGGCCACAACGCCGCTAGAAAGGCCTGCCTGGACTCCTGCTCCAGGATGGGAGTGGATTACTTTGGTCTGGTTTAACACATTTTTATGAGAAATAAAATCTTTGTGCCTTTCCGTCTCTCATTAAATCATCATCCGCCCGTTTTTCAGACCTTTACCTCATGCACTGGCCAGAACCGTCCCAGCAGGGCAGCTCCAACCGGGAGGTGAGAGCGGACACCTGGAGAGCCCTGGAGGAGCTTTACAAAGACGGTAAATATTCACCTTATTGTTCTATTATATCTATTCTATAGATTCAGACAGAGGAGAATATTTGGGGCTTTTAGTGCTTGCAGTAAATACCATTATATCCCTGTAGGGGTTTGTCGCGCTATTGGAGTGAGCAACTTTCTGATCCATCACCTGGAACAGCTAAAGGAAGACTGTAGCGTGGTGCCACATGTTAATCAGGTATTTATTTATTCACACTAGTTTTTGGAAGTACTGTATACTGTTGAATACTGTTAAGGGCTGTATTAAAGTTAATAGAGGATAAGAAGTGTCCTTTTTCTGGTGAGGAGCGAGATGTCTAAATTATTTGTGTTCACTTTAATGTCCATGAATTTGTGATATGCTGTTTATTACAGCAATGAAATGTATTAGATTAATTAATTGGTCCCTCCAGTTAATTTGTGTCATAATTTAATATAGTCTGAAATATATCCCCCCCCTTGGAGGCACAAAATGGTTTAGTCCACCCACAGAAATGACCAAACCAACCAGTCATCTATATAATCTGGTCTGATTGTAGCTTAAATCCCTATTTATGCTTTTTCTAAAGTCTTTTTTTGCTCACATTTAGAGTGTACACAGTGCTACGCCCCTGTTTATTTATTTAAAACAGGGACAAGACATATAACTTATATATGTGTAAATATGCAAAATTATAATCAACGGTTAATTTCCATCCTTAGTCGCAGATGTAAGGTTTATGGCATCCACATAAAAATCTGAAAATAAACGAAAAAAATTTAAAAAAAAGAATAAGATCAAGAAGATTTAAAACAATTACAGAATTAGTAAAGAAAATAATTATAAAAAATCAAAATGATTAAAGTGCAGGGTGCTGAAATGGTAAATTGTTCGTTTTAGGCATAGTGGTGACAACAGGGTTGTTCTTCCAATAGTAAAAGAGGTCAGAGTCAGGAGTTCCTGAATTGTGTGTGTGAAAACATGTCTTTCTGGTGACCCTTCAGGTGGAGTACCATCCCTTACAGCAGCCCTGCCACCTCATTGAATATTGCCGCCAGGAGGGCATCGTGTTCGAAGGCTACTGTCCTCTGGCCAAAGGTCAAGCCCTCAGTAACCCCACGATCCTCCAGATCGCAGAAAAGTACAGACGCACGCCTGCTCAGATCTGCATCCGCTGGAGTATTCAGGTCCTTCAAATCCCATGTTGAATTGGCCCGAGATGATGAGGTTTTAGATTTGTAACCGTCATTTTATGATCCGCTTATGTAGAACGGAGTCGTCACGATACCAAAATCCACCAAAAAGAAGAGGATACAAGAAAACTGTGAGGTGAGTCAAACTGATGTTTGCACGATTGGTGTGCAAATAAAGAAAATGTGACATTTATTTGAGCAATATTGAGCAAACAAACTGGAAAAAGATGACAGGCAACAGTTAAGGAGTATGATGATTCATTTACCCGACTAAGGTTAAAGGTTAAACTCATGGGAGCTTTGATTGTGACCATGCTCAGAAACTGTCCTGTGATTTTTCCACTAATCGCTGCTATTTATGCTGCAATTGTTGCCTCCTCTTGTTCCTCTTCTACCACACACACTGCAGGTGTTTGACTTCCAGCTGCAGGAGTGTGACATGGATTCTTTGGGGATGTTGCATGATGGAACACATGTGAGCTGGGATCCAACCAACGTGAAGTAACAAAACAAAAAAAGGATATTGCAGAAATCTATCAGTCTCATTGTGGCTGTATCTCTGTTAACAATTATGAAAAATGTAATAGTAACTAAACAAAATTAAAGATAATAAAAGCTTGGAGACAGTCAAATGTGTTTTGTATCTATGTGAAGGAGAAATGATTGCAATAAAGTTTTAAAAGCACCTTTTCAAAATAAAGTTATAATCATCCCTTTATGTGGGACTGAGAGGTAAAGTAAGAATTTAGTTCTATTAAACCTCTATATCATGACTGTATCTTCATTTTTCTTTGCAAGCTGTGATATAAAATCTGTTTTTACAGTTTGGTGTGAAAAGGGGGCTTTTATTTTGAAGGACACAATTTATGAGGTCACATAACCGGACATATCTCAACCAATGGTTGTCTTTTATTCAGAATTTTGGAAAGTTTTCACCAAATAAAAATTTGAACTCACCATCTATGGAAAGTAAAATGTATTTATTTACACTTAATTCAATTTTGATCCCATAAGTTACTGTTTTAATATCCTAGAAAAGAGAAAGATTCGAAAAATTCTATTGCAAACAACTATGTTCACAACTTTTTCTTATATCATTTTTTAAAAATGCATCTATAATTTAGGCCATTTTAGATAATAAATACATTCTTTACCAAATCAAAGTAATATTTCATGCAATAGAGGGTTAACTTTCCTTTTTCCTTATTTCATATAGAATCTGTACTGTTAAAACCTTTAGTTTATATAACGTGTGTATGTTAAATATATATTTTTTAAATAATAAAACAACACAAACACTCAGAGTTAGCAATATCATTTAATCTTCCCCCCTCAGCTTAGAATCACTGTTGTACATAAGTTACATTTTGTTTTCTCAATTTCACAGGTTCATTTTTTTTCTCTCTTCAAACTTCCAGTTTGACCTCCCTCTCATATCAAACAAAAAAAAAGCAGATTGTATTATACAAAAATGCAAACCAATTTTCACACAGTGAATTCTCTTACAAAGTCATAAAATGGCGTAATAATGGCTACATCCACATTGGAGGAAAGATAATTCTAGACATTCCTTAATGGAGTATAATATACATATAAAAACTTTTTTTTTCTTGCTGAAATCAAACCTGTACCTTAATTTAAGAGATATTTTACAAGGGAGTAATTATATAAAAAAAGCCATTTGCGAATTTTCCCCCAGAAAGTCAGGGAATAAAATGTGAGCCTCAAACAGCAGTAACAGAGTTCAGTGGTCAAGGGTGGGAGTGGAGGGGTTAACTGGTTATGTAAATGAGGGGCAGGCAGCAGTTCCACTCAGAAACAAAAACACACAAGAGATTGAAATGAACATCTTTTGCTAATTACTATGTCGTAAACCACCCCACATGTCATCGTATGTCAGTTCTCCAAAAGCTAAAGGTGGTTTTTTTAGGCTTTTTCACACCTGCATGGACACCATCAGGTAGAATCAGCGTTGTGATACTTTTGGTTCACTTGCGCTTTTGAGAAACAACATATTGAATTAACACCATTAAATGCTGCCAATTCATTGGCTAAACCCGAATTCCCTCGTTTGTTTTTTTTCCATAAGCCATATACTGATTTCCTTAAAACGTAAGAGCAAAATTAAGCCATCGGCCAATTGTGTGAACGTCACTCTTATACTCTTTAGAGCTGTTGACTACACATCAGGTCAGATGATGTGTTAAAGACTATAAGACTTGCAGGTCAGTAAATTCACTCAACTATTGCAGAAACAAAAAAAAAAAAGAAGAGAAAGAAATAAAAACTACAAATCCAGCTAAGGTCAACAACATTTCCTTTAGAACAAAAAAAAAAAACAATAAAAAATACACATTTTTGCTCCAAATCTTGAGATTTGCATTATTGCATTGTTGCCGTTTTACATGACAGTTTATTTTTTTTAAGAGGGTAAATCTCCTAGGATCCATTTGCAGGACTCTAAAATCATGCCAATTCAGTGTTAATTAGGTTTTATTTGCAATCACCTCATGCTCCTAAAGCAGACAAGGTAAAAGGAGAAATGCAAGAGGATTTAAGGCCAACCTTCCATCAGAGACTTCCTGAATATCCTCTTTGTGGGCAAAGGGGGGGGTGGGAAAAAAAACCCCAACACTTTTCTAATACCTCAACACTATCACCCAAGTACAGCACACTTTGAGGAGGAAGGAGGAAAAAAAAAAAAACTTAAGTCAGGGTACATTTTCTACAATACAATCTAGCACACACAAAACGTATCCATAAATTTTTTTTCCAAAGTTATGTAAATTTTTGTCTTCTTCGGAAGCATAGTCTATAAAGAACATCTTTGTTTGAACACAAAAGATTAAGTGAACACACGTCAATGCGCACAGAAAGTCCTTCGTCTGGGAAAGGATAAAGTCTGTGTTGGCAACCAGTGGACAGAAAACAAAAATCAAACAACAAAAAAAAAAACATTTTGCTGATTCTAAGTAGAGATCATTTAATATAAATGCTGAGCGAGTAGAATAAGAGGTGGCACGTTAATAGTGCTTTAGTATATTAATGTATGTATACATACTCATATGTATAAGTGAGTTGTGTACCTAAACAATAAATGTAGCGAGGAGGAGCAGCCGGAGGCTTGAAATGTGGTTTGGTGGCGGGGTGAAAGGGGGGATCCCAAACATCCACCATCGTGGCGCTGACATCGTGTGAAGCGATGATCCAGATGAGGATGTAGGACACAAAAAAAAAACATTTGTGTCTGTATTTAAATCGACCGGTCAGTGATCAGGGATCGAGTTTGACCAGAACCAAGGATTCAACTAAAACCACTAGACCCAGAGTGTCTCCCTCTATCCTTCAACCGTTCAAAGCGCAAGGACTCAACTCTGCGGAAAAACTGAAGCCGATCGCGTTAATTGTTCACAGAAGGCAAAGAGCTCCGTTTGAGCAACAGCAGTGAACAATTAACATGATGGAGAAAGAGCAATAAAAAGTGGAAACGGTGGCGACGGTGACAGCAAAGTGTCTCAAACTGTATTTTTTATTCGTTTGCCGCTCAGTTATCCTCAACTGTGTATATCGCTTGCAGCTAAAAATGCTACAACAGATACGCTTTAAAACTATGACGAAACAAACACGACAAAGTCTGGGATTCGCTTTAAAGTCGTCCATTTTATGACAGAGAGGAGGACGCGCGCTACAATCGGCGAGCTTTGCCCCGCCCCCAGAACCGTAACAACGTAAAGCATGAAAAATCAAACAAATCCAACAAAAAAAAGACACAAGGGAAGGCAACTTCATAGAAGTTAGGTGAACAAAATGACAAGATAATCCCAATGGGGAGGCTTTTTGTGTGGCCAGATGAGAAGCTCCGAGAAGGGAAATGCTTTTTTTTTTTGTTTCATTTATTGTATCCTGACGTTATAAAGTCAAGTTTACGCTCGTTCACCTGATGCTAGAAAGGAGTTCTCTCCTCTTTTTCTGTCTCTACGACCGTTCCTGTACGTTCACCCTCAAAAGAAACATGTTTTTGTTTTTTAATAACGTGTGAAAAATTCACAATATGACCGGAAGCTGCGGGTGAAAGGCGTCGCTAACCGAACCACATCAGGCCGCACCACAACCAGAGAAGCACAGAGTAGATTTCCCTTATTATAGAAAACATGTGGAAAGCTTATTATCAAAAAGACGTTTGTTGCAATCTTTAAAACAGAATGCTTCAATTAAATATAGTAGAATATACTGCTTTCAAGTATGAAACAGACATATGATGTGTTCATAAAATGCACTAATAAAATCATACTTCTCGTGGCAGGTTAAGGAAGTGCATGTGGTGCGCGAAATGTGACTTATTCTAAAACACCTTTCTTAAATCCTCGTTTCGGCTGAATAGAATGGTGGAAGATTTTTTTTTTTACTGCTTTTCCCTCCTAAGACCGTCTAGATCTGGGCAGCCACTTTTTTTTTCCTTTTTTTTTACGATTCTGGGGGTGAGCACCTTCAAATACCTTCAGATCGGAACAAGAAAAGTTGACTAAATGCCTCAGTGCGCGTGTGAATCTGCTCCTCTTTATTTAACCGTTTATATCCTATATTATTAAACCACGAACCTCAGCTGGGGGAAAATTATTCAAGCACTTGACTACGTTGTTTTATATTTAAGGATGGAACTAGGCGACACTTTTAAATAACGTCACGACAGCCGCTGTCAACGTCACCACCGTTCTTTCTCTTCCTGATATATCTATTGTGAGCCTTGTTAATGTATAATCCCAGTAGAAAAAAAAAAAAGAAAAGAAAAAAAAATAACCACACAAGAAATGTTATCATATTCCCTGGTTTCCAGGCAAGGAAAGTCATTAAAAAAAGCTCATTCACAGAACAAAAAGAAAGAAAATTCATATCACGGCAGATACTGCTCATCTTCTAAATAGAATGGGTGTATGTGTGCCTGTGCATGCTTTTCAGTTGAGCATCTTGAGTGTGTGTGTGTGTGTGTATATATATGTGTGTGTGTGTAAGTGTGTGTGTGTACTGCCTAAGAGCAGGAATGGACGACGCCATTCTTCTGCATCTCTGAACCAGCGGCGCCTGGATCAGAACACAGGCTCAACGCAGACGTCTTATTGGTCAGTGACAGCATGGACCCGCCCACTGCACTTTCTTGCAGACTGCTGGAGCCGTTTGAGACCTCGCTGAATCAGGGAAAAGAGGAAAGCCGAGTGAGAACGGAATTCTGGGAAGAGGTCGGCACTACACGGCAGGGTTCCTACAGGTTTCCTAAAATAAATTCAAGTAGATATGACCTAGTGTATTTAGGCTACATTAGTTCATCTTAAATAAGTGACACTTGAGTAAAATGTGGTATGGAGAAGTTATGTCCTGCACTGATTTGTAGTATTATTAAGATATTATTTCCAAACTCATAAATTCAATGCTTTTATTATATATTTATTTATATAAGACCCAGCAGAAACCCTGTACATGGGAATTGTGGTATTTTCCACAGCGTTTCCTGCATGTGTTTAAACTCACCCCAGAGCCAGTGAGATTTCCTCCAGCTTGTGGTCTGGTTGTCCGTTCTCTGCAGGTTTCATCTTGTACTGCTGAACATCATGGGCTACTTGGTTTTCCTGGTTTTTGGAAATGGACAACACATCTTTAGCTGGTGGGAAAAAAAACCCACTTTCATATTTTGTTTCTGATGAAACTGATTTTCTATGCATTTATTCACTTCTCCCTATGTTAAAAAGACATAACCTGTAAATGTTCCCGGACTAAAGTTGTAGCTGCAGGAGGCAACACCAGTTTATTATTAGGAGTGCATGAAACTAAGATGTGCGTCCTCTTCCACGTCTGCAGGTAACAACGTTGTCATGGCAACACAAAAGCATGATTCAAGCATCGCTCAAAGACAAGAAAAGCAATTACTGCAGTAATTATTCTCTAAATTATTAGAAAATGGGGTTAACACACAATCATGCATGGAAAAAAAACAACAACCTTGAAATACTGTGACAGATCATTTAGAAAAACTGCCCAGCTCTATGTCATACTGGTATTAACTGTGTGTAAAACTATTGATATTGCCATATATCATGATACTGGAGCAGAACACATTATACAACAGTTTCCACAGTTTTAATCAAAATGACTTTAGTGTCTAAATCTGGTGTTGGAGTCTCTCAACTAGTAACAACTACACACAATAAGTGGAGGATATTGTCTATTTCAGTGATCTGGAGGCAATTGCATTGCCTCATATGATCATATATATATATGTAAATAATATCCCTAAGTTACTGTGAGTGGTGTAGTTGGGCAGCAGCTCCCCCTCCTCACCATGGCCATCTCGCGGGTCCTTTTCCCGATCTCTCTCTCCACCTGGCTGAGCTCCAGGCTCAGCTGTTCACTAGAGACAGCAGCTGCACTGGCTCCCCCTGCTGGCCACTTGGCCTGTTGCTGCTGCTGCTGCTGCTGAGCTGCTGCTGCTGCTGCCTGGCTGTGAGCAGGCTGCACAGGCTGAGCTGCCTCCCTCTGCAGCATTAAAGTGTTACTGGCAGCCTGGGATGGAGGAAGAGGAAATGGAGTTATATGATAATAGAGGTTTTAGCGATGATGCACCATGACTAAGTACTTTTATGCTTGACTCAGTTGTGAATGATGTGAAATGACTCCATGGATAAATTATATATGTAGTCACCAGAAAACACTTCCAGAAAGTACCAGATTTTGATTGATTTGATGTGATCCTAATTTCTCTCTTTATTTCCTGCAAAACCTGAGAAGTAAATGGAGATTTCTTCTTTTTTTTTTTAACTGGGAGCCCAACATATGTCAAAATAAACAAACAAATACTTGAAATTGTACTATACAATTTAAAAACTGAATTTCTTAAATCAATTTCTATACTTCCCAGACTTGTTGATGTTCTCTTATTGGTTAACCTATTTAAGCCTATGAGCCTTTAAGTCTATGACTGTCAATTTATCCTTAAAATAAAAATCGAAACGCTGCTCATACAGCTTTTTTTGTATTTTCTAATGACATGAGACAACTCAGAAGAAGTGCTTCCTGTCACATGACATCAACTTCCTGCTCTTCCCATCCGATAACATATAAAAACAAGGTTGTTTTATTTAGATTATTATGATTTTTAACCCTGACATGCATTTATATATTTAAATACTAAAGTCTCTAGAGTAATCCTATAAAAGAATGGGATAAATAGGTTTTGTTTATTGGAATATTTCTGCAAACGCCAACTATAATAGTTAATAAAATGCTATTTCCTGCAAAGAAAAGACTAGAAAATAGAAAAAAAGATACATATCATAACTGATATAATTATATGCATGAAATCTTTGAAATAAATCTGTCTTAAATGGGTTAAAACAGATTATACATACCTCCATGCTGTGCATCTGGGTCTGTTGGTTGATCTGCTGGTTGACCTGCTGCAGCTCAATCTTTAACTGTTCTCTGTCTGCCATCGGCAGGCTGCAACGGTCACAGCGAGACACATTTACATCACACCTCATTATCATTAGTGGCTGCTTTGTTATGTCACCGGTGAATAGATAAGAGGAGAAATGAAGGACTCACCGCTCACTAAAGTGTCCCTGAGAAGAGGCGGCAGTCTGTTGGGAGGGATATGAAGCTGCACCCCATCCTCCATGGCTTCCATAGTATTCTGCTGTGCACATGGTGGCAGAAATGTTTTAACCAATTAAAACAATAAAAGGTGCATTATGTAAGAATTGGTAACATCACATCACATTCTGATGAGAATTTTAGTTCATTCCTCAAATGTTTTAAACTAAAATTTGGACGAAATCTAGATATTGCACCTTAAAAATCATAACATTATGTGAGAGAGTTTAGGACAGTGTGGACAAAATTAGTAGAGCATAATAGAGAATTATCAATAGATTACAATATTTTCAGAATTTAGAAAGTCTTAAGTCTTTAGAATAACCCAAAATAAATCGTTAATGGACATATTTGTGCAAGCGGCAACTCTAGTTATAAAAATTAAGATATATAACAAGATTGTTATGACTCAACTGATAATTATATGCATGAAAATGGAGTTAAAATGATTTAATAAGTATATAAAAATCACATAATGTTCAAATTTAATTTGTGTATTGTTTGTGGTTAATTTTAAGAAAATATGCCTTTTCACACAGTTTCACAACTTCCCCTCCTGATAAATAGGAGCCTACTCCACCTGAGAATACCTGATTATACAAGCTTTTAATAGACTGTATTTGCTTGAATGTTAAAGTTACATCATTGGAGATACTGGATAATATATTGATGAAGAATTGTTTTATTTTACCTGGCATAGCCATGTGTTTGGAGTTGGGGTTCTGGGGGGTGGCGGCCATGGCCTGCACTGGGCCAGTGGTCTGGTAGCCCGTCTTTGAGGTGCGAGATATGGCACCAAAGCGTGACACAGTGGGCTGGGGGCCAAAGGGGATGATGGGGTCATCGTCCTTGACCTCTGCTCCCCTACGAGGAGCCTCAAGAGATGATTCCCTCAGACTCTTAGCCTCAACATTCTGCCAGAGAAAGAGAAAAAGTTTAGTTGCCACCGCTAATGTCTGCAGGGGGGAATACTGACAGGGTGAATAACAACTCACCATCATCTCCATGGTTCCAGGAACCATAACATCTTTGGGTTTGGCATCCTTTGTGCCAATGTAGGAGCCGATGGTTTCGCAGGACCAGGGAGAGTACTGCCCAGCGTAGTCGGGCTCTCTGCATTTCCCTATGGATTTGGAGCTCTCTTCACCGTACTGCAGACACACAACATGGAGACACAAAAGTGATGTTATTAGGATTTATTAGGGTTGCAAAAGGGTGGAAAACTTCTGGTAAATTTCCAGAAACTACCCATGGGAACTTAAGCTTGGGAATTTTGGAAATGTAAATGTAAAGCACCTATTGCTGTGACTATGAAAATGTTGAACTATCCCTTTAAATCTGGTTGTTTTAGCCAAGATAGCCATTAGCCTTTGTACCATTAGAACACTGGAGTGACAGTTGCTAGATATAAGCATCTATACACCTAAAAATAGACATTTGCAGCTACAACAGTCATTTACCACATTAACAGTGTATAGTTAGTCATCTACATTGGAAAAAAACAGTGTTTTTCTTTAAAAAATAAGGAAATTTCTAAGTGACTCCAAACTTTTGAACAGTATATTGTGTATAATGAAGTTTCCTGTTAAAGGCCAACCTTCCCATTGTGTACATTTTGGATTTATTTCTGTTTATTCCCATATATTCCTGTTAATTCCCATGCAAATTTTCCAATTTTAGATATTGCTAGAATTTCCCAACCCATAGTACTTAATCCACCATAACTTATTTTCCAACTGCTTATACTTGAATCCTGAAATAACCAAGGTATCAGATCTCTAAGTTTACATAGTACTAACCTCAGGAGGGTAGTCGCTGGGGAAGGAATGAGAGAGAGTGGGGGAGGCAGCGAACGGCGGAGGGGAGATGACTTTCCGCTCCTCCAGCTGGGATAACAGCTCCTGTCTGCGTCGGTGCAGGTAGTCCAGACTGGGCTGGGATCCGCTATATGACGGCCCCTAAAAACACAAGCAGACACAACATTAAGAGATTATATCGCTGCTGTTTTGCAGCTACAATGGCCTCTCAGCGGGATTAAACGTACAGAGCTAATATGAAGAATAATCCCAAAAAGAGACTCACTCTGACATAACTCCTCATGGGAGGCGGCTGGGCCCCCGGTGGGTAGTAGCCGTCTGGTGGGTATCTATCCCGGGCACTGGGCTCCTGGTGGTACAGTGAGTTCCCCTGCCCTGAAGACGGCGGGACGTCCAGGGGGGCGGGGCTCATCCTGACCATGCCGTCCCTCTGAGATGTGTAAGGCTGCGGGGGCGGCGGGGGGCCGGTGTAGGTCCCGTGGCGACCCCGGTCGTAGTGCGGGGGGTGAGGGTAGGAGAAGGTCTGGCCAGAGTGAGGGCCCTGGTACGGGCGGTCTTGCGGGCCGTAGCCGGGGTACGGGTCATGATAGGGGGGTCCGGACTCACTGGGAGGCGGGGGGTTACGGATGTAATCCCGAGGAACATACTGCGGCTGTTGGTAGTAACCTGAGAAACACACGACTAATTATTAACATCAAACCGATCTCATTTATATGACATCCAAAATCCAAAGTATCTTAGTCTAGTTATGCCAGGTCTGATTTTCACAAAAACACCAGACATCAAGTAAGATCAGTAACCTGCTGATGCCAAAGAAGATATTATTGTGTTGGACTCTTACTTGGGGGGTACTGCGAGGGTTCATACTGAGGACCAGAAGGTGGTGGGCGACTGTCGTTGTAGAACATCTCAGACAGCGGTGGCTGAGGGTAGACCGGAGAACCTCTGGTTAACACCGGCATCTGTTTCACCCCAGAGAGGTGGTCTGCAGGCATCCTGGGGTGGGCCATGCCATGTGGCGGCAGAGGCATTCCAGGTTTGGGCAAAGAGTCCATGCTGCAAGAATTAAAGGGAAGATTTAAATGCTGATTACATCAATAATCGCATGAAATAAAAACAAGTTTCTGCTATAGAGAACTAAGGGTCTGCAGGTTTCTATTACAAATGATTGATATCAATAATTATTGATGATTTCACTAGTTTATAATCTGCCTTTCAATTACATGTCTAATATAAAAACATACAGAGAACAGCATCAATATGTAGATTTATCTGTCTTAACATGTGATAACAGTTTAATCAATATAATCTGAGCTGAATTAGGGACGGGTGATGATTTAAAAAAGTTTATATTGATGGATTTTGATAATTATAGATGATTTTGTATTAAATAACGGGGGCATTTTATGCTTAATGACCTACTTTTTATATGTAAATGTAGAGCGACCGATATAACTAGATCATATATTGATAAATATTTAATATCAGTGAATAACGATTGATGATTATTGAACATAGGACAAAAAAAGGCTGAATGTGACCCTTTATATTAAACCTGATTTGTGGTCTTTAGAAGTTCTCTTAACAAAAACACTACTCACGGATCAGGTGGTGATCCTGGGGCGCTGGGACTCACTCCATCCATCTTCATAGGCTTACGCAACAGTTCATATGGGACTGTGTCTGTGCCGCGGGCGATGAGCTGAGGCAAAGAGGGTCCACCGCTGCCATTGGTGAGGGGCGAAGGCTTCCGGGTCACTGCTACATCAAGGGGAAGGCCTTCGTCCGGCATGAGCCCTGAGCCAGGGAGGCGAGCTGCCAGGCGCTTGTTCATCTTACGATACCTGACAGAAGACACGGTGCAACACGTTTAAGGAACGCTGTTTAGGTTCAACCGCAATATCTCATGGAAAAAGGTTCCAGACTCACTTCTCCAGTTCTTCCTGAGAGTGAGCAAAGGTGCAGCTGGCTCCACGAGGACAGCCGCCCTTCTGCTTCATGTCGCGACACATGTACGTCTTGTACTTGCTGTGCTGAGGAGGCTAAAGAGAGACGATGACGGGTATTAAAACACTGAACTTTTTAATTTTCATTATGGTAAAATCATCTTGATAAGAGAAGTTGTCAGGCAACAAGAAATATAAAAAAAAAAACAAGCAGCAATGTAAAAACCTGAAATCTAAGCTTGGTCTTGGTCTGATTTTGTGGACTTTTATTTTGAAATGCAGTGCACAAAATATAAATCAATCTTTTTCAGAATACAAATATATAGATAAAATAATATAATTACATGAAATCTACAAATAATAATAAATTATGAAAATAAAATTCAAGATTCAATTGAATAAAATCCAAAAACTTGAAATAAGATAAATTATCTGCCAGTGGAATAAGATATTTCTTCCCATATTTGGACTAATTGTACCAAAAACCTGTTAAGATTTCTTTTTTGCAGTGAAATACGCTGCAAAAAATGAAATATCTTGTAAATATTTTTATATTGGGTACAATTAGTTTACAGGAGGGATGAACAAGACATTCTCTTCTTAGGCGTTAGGGTGACAGTTTGTCTATATTCTCCCATGGAGAATATACCCTAGATTGATAAATTAACATGTGATAAAAGGCTCTTTTGGTGGTGAAATGGACAGACTGACCTGTTGAGGGTCAGCTCCTTTCTTGCTGTGGTTCTGGATGAAGTCCACCAGGCCGTGCACCACCGTCTTCACTGCTACCAACCCCTTCTCTAGCTGCTCCCATGTGGGAGGGGGAGCATCTGGGGGAACAGACGGAGAAAGAGGAATGAGGAAAAACACAGATTCTATCAAAGCATTACAACTTATTAATACCTAAATGTATGCATATTCCAGAATTTGGAATCCCAAGTTGCCTTTGAAGTTATTTAAGAAAAAATAACAGGATATGAGAGTCAGCTTTCATCCACAACCTTACTTCTGCAGCCGTTAATAACACAAAAAAAGTGAAATACAATATATGTAGGGGAAACCTTATTTGTATTGGTCAGTATAACTGGAATGCAACATTTTTGGCCATATTCTGGCAGGTCATCTGCTTGTTATACAAGCTTTTTAGACAAGATATATCCTACTGGAATGATAGGAAGGATGTGGGAGAGAGGGCTGAAAAAATACCACGGTCATAGTTTGGATTCTGACCAGTTATTATTCTGCGTGTGTGTATTTCAAGAAATGAGCTCCATTCTTACCAGGACTGGGGTCAATGTTGGCCAGTAGTTCCAGGTGTGGCCGCAGCCTGTTGAGGTTGGCTGGGTCTCCGGTCCTCTGTAGCGCAATCGTGAGCTCTTGGACGCTCTGAGCAAAAGACGCTGGAGTCTGCAGCTGTGCCGGAAATGGAGAAACAGAGGGTCAGGGCTTTGGTAGAAAGTCATAAATTATCCTCTATGAAACATTTAAATACCGATCTATCAATTTAGATCCAGAACCACGATTTCAGGCAACACAATCCTGAGATTGTCAAAGCTGCAATTTTTTTTTTTTATTTCCCTAACCCAAGTTTTGTTTGGAAGACTTATTGCTCTACTGTAAATTCAGCCATAAGTGGCTCTTTCAGTTCTTTCAGCTGTAACAACTGCTGTTTCTCAAGCACTTGATGCAGCCTATGTACAGCATGTTTCTTATTAATAATCATCACGACATTTGAAATCAATTCTTGACTTTAGTTTTCATTCTTTCAATATAGTTATAGCATTAATTACAATAGATTTCCAGGACATTTTCAGCTGCTACGAAGACAAGTTATCATGTCATACACTAGTACATCCCCCTTTAATGTGTGCCTTAATATACAATACTTCTTATTTATTAACATGTACCTCTATTCTATTCATTATTCTATTGTATATAAGCCACAGGTCCAGGATAATGACATAGACTCTGGAATAGTCAAAATGACTTATTGTATGTATTGGGGAAATAGGGCCAACATGAATTTCTCTCACGTACCTTATCAATGATAGACTGCATGTGTGACTTGTGAGACTGATCTCCATATAACAGAGAGGACCACTGGTCGGGGGCGATGCGCAGACCACCCTCCATGGCAATCTGAACAATCTGAGAGTCGTGCTCGCGCCGCAGAGCCTCGTATGTGCGGAACTCCTCTTTCAGTTGCATTAGGGATGAATCTTCATCACGTTTGGTCACCTAGGTAACCACACACAAAAAAAAATTGAACATTATTAGGGTTTCTTTCAGAGAAAACTTTAATTTCATCTGGCTTTTAATAGTTTGAGTGACAAACATATAATGATTGATATAAAACAGCCACCAGGACAGATAATAGTTCAATTAAAAAACAATAAAAACAAGATAAAGTCGCTCTGTTAATGAAATTAAAACAATCAGAAATCAAAACAATAAAAAGTAACTAAGATTAAAAATTATAAAAATTAAAAGCAAAATACAAGCACAATTAAAAGGGGGAAAATCTGAAATTTAAAATTTAAATTAAAACTTTATTAAAATCAGTTGATTGAAGGGGAGAAATTCAAAAATGAATCTTGCTGTGAGCAGCAACACATGACATCCACTATTAGTCACAACATATTTTAAAATCAATGACAGGTCTCCTGGTTTCTCCACCAGTGACCTACCTTGAAGCAGGAGGCCCTGTAGAGGAGCTGCACCACGTGGCCTATGCTCGTCTTGGAGGCCTGTGGGAAGCGAGGCTCGAGCCGCTGCACTACAAAGAGAACCAAAACCTTCCTGGACAGAGCAGAGCCATCCTCTAGGGCGAGAAGGACCAACTTCAGAGCCTCCTCCTGCATGGCTGGGAAAGACAAAACAAGACATAGTAACATGAGTCACAGACATGAGTAAGAATCAATTGTCAAAAAGCCCTAAAGCACCGACCATTGCTAAAAATATACACAGTAGGCTGCTTCTTGTGAAGAGAGGAATGAGCATGGTTTTTTCTAGGTTCCATATTTCCCAGACTATAAGTCATACATTTGTTCATAGTCTGGCTACGGGTGTGACTTATATATTAAAACATTTTTATGATTTTTACTCTAGGATTGTGTACCTGCACATGTACCGCCGACAATTTAAAATGTATATTAACAATTATGAATGAGATCATGAGTTTGCGGAACTTATGTTCTTTATGCTATAATTATGTGAGCATCTTAACATATTATGTTAACATACAAGACATTTATTCAGTTGGTTGTTTATGCTTCATGCAGCTGAATAACCATCAATCTGTTACGTTAGCATAGCACACACACATATCCAGCCTGTTGTTTTCTATTATGACTATAACTCACCTTTCAAGATGAAACGTCTGTTCTTGGGTGTCTGATTTTGTAAAAATGAATTTCCCCCGAAAATACGCGACTTATAGACCCACAGTTGTGTTTTAAAAAAGTGAGTAAAGCCAAAATTCCTTATAATTTTTATTTCGACGCATTGGGAACACTGCATTTTATATCCTAAATATAAATGTGAAGTAAAATATATCTACACTTTTCTGCACTGAAGCACTAAACTGATGCAGAAACATCATTTTTGATGTCAGCCCACAAGTTTTCAATGGGATTAAGGTTTGGGGATAGGGTTGGTTGAATTTTGTTGGTCTGGAACCTTAATGTTGCTGGTTTACTGGTGTGTTTGGGGTCATTGTCGTGTTGAAACACACGTTTCAAGGATATTTCCTCTTCAGCATAAGGCAACATGACCTCTTCAAGTATTTAGATATAGGCAAAGTGATCACTGATGCCTTGAGTGATCTTGGCTTTAACACAACTGCATAAACAGTCTTTTCTTCTTCATGATGCATTGTTTGGCTTGTGCGACTTATACCCTGGAAAATACGGTAATGGGAAAAGTACCTGGGCCGAGGAACTGACATCCTCGTGCACGCACGGCGGCCCACAGGTTGGAGGAGAGCTGCTGTGGATTCTGATGCTGCAGGATGAGTTCGGTGACGGTTCTCTCGCCCAGAGAGCGGGCGGCCCTCATGGCTCTGACGCGGCCCTCCTCCTCCACCAGCTGGCAGTGGACCAGCGTTACCAGTTTCCTCTGCATGGGCCGACTCAGCATGCTCTGGGCCGTGCTGCTCAAACCCACACCTGGGGAGAGATCAGACGAGACAGGTGAGTCAGTGAATGTAGACGGGTGACAAATTAAAGGAAAAAACAACATAAAGTGTCTTAGTAATGTGCTTCGGTGCACCTTGGCAGTGGTTTTACAAGCCTCTGGAACTCTACAGGAGGCGGGAACCACCCTCCCTCCATAAAATATCCCCACATTTGAAGTTTTGACGATGGTGGACACTCAGTCCAGAATCTCCCGGGGTTTCTTTCAGTGTATTTGCGAGCCAACGTTGTGTTTTGAGACAGATCCTGACAAACTTTGCATCGTGGAAAAGGGACAAAAATGTTTTGAATTCAATTTTTTTTGCTCATATTTACATAATCGCCGTTAGGAAAGAGTGGGAAATACCCAGCTCTTCTCTTTCTCTTCTTTTAAGTAGATTGAGGAATTTCTCATTGAATGATGTTTTTGAATATCTATTTGTCTGTTTTTCTTTTAAATGTTCAATCACCTTGGACTAAAAAGCTACACATGACACTTTTAAACATTCCTTTACAGCACTTTGTTTCAGCTGTGGTTGTTTTAAAGCACTTTATAAATAAAGTTTTGAGACACAGCTGATTTGTGTAGGAAATGTCTATTTAAATGATGGTTGAGGGATTCTAATAGCTCTTGAATTTTCATAAAAGATGATTTATAACACATTACATAATAGTTTTATGCCTCCCACGCCATGACAGAGCCACCAGATCAGTAGTTCGTGACTGAAACTCCTGCTGTCCAAGCCCCAAAAAGGAACCCTGTTAAATCACCATAATCTTTCTTTTTCCCATCATGATACAAATTCACAATCAACTGGGCCTGTTAGATCAGATCAGATCAGATTAGATTAGACAGGACTTTATTGATCCCTTTGGGAAATTGGAAGGAAGAATGATGAGCATTCATATAAACGCCACAGAGCAGGATTGGATGTTAACTGCTTAATTTACTATGCAGAAAAATGCATTGGTTATGTTTCTCCGCACATTTATTCAGGTTAATTTGTCACTGTCTTTACATATTTAGTATTATAGTTGGAAGAGTAAATATTTGTATAACATTATATAATTTAACAGCTTCTATAATGACCAGTCTGAGAAAGTCTGGATCTAAATCAAAATATTAGGATAAAGCTATTTCAGTAATAGAGATGACACACACTGGTGCATTAATTCTTGTTTTATCATAAACACTTGCATCACTCTGTGAGGCTGCATTCAGGGCGTGTTTATTTGTTCTGTAATAACCACAAAATAAGTTCCATTTCTTTTAATTAGCAGTAGCATGTAGCTCAGTGGACTAGTGCTTTTCAAACAAGTCTGGAAGCCGACCACAAAGCCTAATTTTACATTTAACCTCATCAAACAAAGTGAATTGTCACTCTTTTTACTCACTAACGTCAGGCTTCTACCGCTCTGATCAGTCCGATCCAGTTCATGTGATTGATTGATTATGTCTTAGCTACTTGTTTGCACCACTGCTGTTTTTTTTCTTCCTACCAGAGCTGAGCGTACTGCCCCAATTTAAATGAACGGGGAAGACCTCTGATATTCATGCATTGCCTGATCCTGTGTAAATATTGTCACAATGTGGGTCCGTCAAAATAGCAAATCACGGCAAATATAGAAGTGGTTACTGGTAATGATCATGATTATTTAAAGAAATTTAGTATTTGTAAGTATTTGTTAATGGACAATGAGCAAAGTTGCTGCAACATTTGTTTTCCCAGCAACATCGGTTACATCAACCTAGATTTTTTTTTTTTCTGGAACTAGAATTGTGCTGAATTTCCATGTTGCATAATCGTATTTCATTATGAGAATAGCACACATCATTTTCCATACAAGGAACAAGATGGTTAAAAGTGCTGGAGAAAAAAAGTGTGTCATAGGTCACATATAACTCTTCATCTAAAGGTTTTAATCTTAGAGGCTACTGCTATTATTCATCTCATCAAGCTGATCTGTTTGTTTGAACCTGCAGGGGCTTGAATTAAAATGAAAGAAATGCAAATAAAACCTATAAACTGTGCAAAATTATACTATACTTTACAAATAGTTTGTTTTAATTCAAATAGGATTTGAAAGGACTTATACCATACCAGGAATGCCTGTTATATTGGTTTCTTTTTTATGAAATAAGCATTAAGACTGCTTAATATTTGCATTCTGGTCTTCACAGTAACTTTATTGCACATCAGCACTTAAATTAAATAAACTGGAAGCAACTAACATGGGTCTTTTTATTTGGACGTCTTGTATTTGTTTATTTCAGGTAAATAATATGGCAAGAGTTACAGTTAATCATTAACTATAATAAAACAAGAGGATGATGATGATTATCGCCCCTTAAATTATGTTTAACTGGTAAGTTTTTATTATTTTCCAGCCAATGATTTATTGCTGAGAGTATTCTGTGTCAGGGTAATAACTTTTAAACTGCTATATTAATCAGAACTAGGAACATGACAAGTCTCTGTGCTATATTTACAGACAAATAAGTTCTGCTTTTCTATTTCAAACTACATTTTTTTCAGTAACTGGCAAGACTCCAAACAAACAAGCTGATTCAAGCATAAACCACAGACTCTTCAAAGCCTGGTTTAAACATAGCATCATTTTGTATTTTAACCTTTTTTTAAAAAAAAACTCAAATGCAAATGTCACAACTTTGGGTATATGAGACGTTCCACTGATGACAAAGCTAAAAATAATCCTTATTCCTTCAAGTAGGGTTGCATTTAACCCTGTGTATGACAAAGTAATATGGTATTCACAACTTCTCATGTAGAAAATTTCCTGACTGCTCCAAGTTCACGAGTTATGACTTGACCTAACGTGACGTTACAGTAAACACAAACGCATGAACCATGAGAAGGGACACTTCCATTTATAGTCAGTATCAACAATATCCTCACGGCTTTAACCACAGCCAAGAATATTATAAAATACATTTCCTGTGTTGATTACAACATCTGGGGTTGAATTTGAAGGCAGTAAATGTGTCGACTGATCACAGGAAAGGAAAAATTTACTATAAAGAATACAAATGGATGTTTATCTATATATATATATGTGTGTGTGTGTACCTCGGGTGTTGCTGAGGGGTTTGAGGTAGAGGGCCAGCTCCTCCACACACTGCCTGGCTTCCTCATAATGCTGCGAGTCCTCTGGACTGGTAATCAAGGCAACTGGCTGAGCCTTAGGAACCTGTCACAGAGCATATAGGAGAGAATGATTAAAACAAGCCAGTTATAGAAGAAACCTTTAAGGTCTTAAAGCTGCAGGTAAAGGGTCGTTTAAACAAACCAACATATTTTTATTGGATTGTTCAGTCTAACAATAAATATAAAAGTACAGTTTCATATGGTATAATAAAATGTATGAATCTAAAAGTTAATCGTAAAACAGGCTATTGTTTCTCCACTTATAAGAAACGACAACCACAAGCAAGAGTAAATCACTGGTTCTTTGTCGACCATGCAAAACATCTGCCCACTCCATCAACAGCACATATTACATGATTACAATTTCTGCTTCTATTTATCCTCATATATCATGATTTGAGGAACTGCACCTTTCCCCGTTGACGCTATTAATAATCACCAGTGCCAGAAACACTTGGGTTTTCTATTTGCATGCAGCTCTGGAGAATTTTCTACAATAAATGAGGATATTTCATGAGCAATGACAGATGACTATCAGGGCCTGTTAATTTGATCGGAAACTGGAGCAGATAGGCAAGGCTTTCACATCACGACTGTATAAGACACACAACATGTACGTTGTGGACAAAGTGACATTATCTATTATTTTACAGTGTAAAATAATAGATAGGTGCCTTTGCCTTTGGCTCAAAGATATTTCTCTGACATATAAAGCTTTTCTGAACCAGGATTCATTAAACTAATAGAACTAAAGGAAAAGAGCCATTGCCTAATCACTAAAGGGTGACTCATACAGGAATCTCCGAACTATGTGCATCGTGTAATGGCCCCGTGCATAACACTCGAGTACAATCCATAAACGGTACTTAGAGAAAACCTCATACGATCAAGATAGAGCTGGTAGCTTAATGGTAGCTTAGCGTTCCACTCCTCGGACTCATCCATCTACGTTTAAAAAAAAAAAAAAAGCCCACAAGTAACACGCGTCTCACCTGGCCTCCCACCAGCTGCAACAGGGCCGTGTTGACAGGTAGCTGCTCGATGTCTGTGCTGATGGCCGTCTGGTCAAAGGGACAGGCCTTACGGTGCAACTTGTTCAGGCACATCTTGCAGACAGTATGTCCACAACCCAAGCTGATGGGCCGGCGAACAGTCTCCTCAAATGTCTGTGTGCAGATCGGGCACAGCAGGAACTCCGTCCATTGTGGTGCTTGCACTGGCATGGTTGTATGTTGATGGGACGAGGGTGTGCGTGTGTGTGTGTAAATGAATGTAAGCTTTAACACAGAAACAATATAATAATAATATATAATATATGGAAGATTCCACTGGAATCAAGATTTTTTTCTTCCGAACTCAAGCGTTCTTAAATGTCCTCACACATTGTGGATTTTGGATCACATCGCGTGATGAATACTGTGAAAGAGAGGAAAAGACAGTTTTAATAAAATCACTGTATTTACACACAAAAACATCATATACACACATATATTCCATAATGCATGGCAGATACTGTGTATGTTTATACTGGTACAGTGGTACTCTATATATATATTATCATTTTCTATATTTTTTATAAATCTTCTATGTCATTGCTTCTCTGTATGTGAGCTGTGGTAATGCACAAATTTCCCTGATTTGGATCAATAAAATTTCTAATCTAATCTAAATATAATGCTCAAGATAATGCACTCTAAATGCATCCAGGCAAATGAGGAAAATCAGCCCTGTGCTTTGTGTGAGTGCATCTGTAAAAGCAGCGAGATGTCACAGGATGTTTCTCATGGGGGCCATCAATACTCCACTAACCCCTCAATCCACGAACGCGATTACGCAAAAAACAATTCGCCAGTATGTGATGTTCTGCCGGAAAAAGAGAACAAATTACGAAATAAAGCAAATCGGAGGTGACACAGCACATATCTGTAAGATACATGGGTAACTAGCGACCGAGAAGGGATCAAAACAACTCCTGTATGGCCTACTTAGAGGAGCTGGTTTCTACATGACGATGGACAAAGGGTCCATGAGAAGAGGCTAAATCCCTCTGAGATCTTTTAACTTGAGATGAAGCTAACAGAGTCGGTGTCACATCACGCTAACTTAGAAGCATTCGTTTTTATAGCTGGCTCCACCTGTTAGCCATCGCAATCATCCATACTGTCTATATATTCACATTTGTGCTATCCAATATGAGGGAAGCTAACTGTATTAGCTTACTCTGAGCAAGCTAGGCTATGGGTGGCTAGTTAGATTTGTCTACCGAGCGAACGTCGTTTTGGTTGAAAAAAAAAACATGAACTCAATCAACAAAACTCTGTTATTAGTTGGTAATAACGCGCTGGTTAATCTGCACGTGTCTGTGCTCGTGTATCGATTACATTAAGAACGCGACTACCTCGTGTATAAATCAAGGAATCGATAGCGTTAGCTAGCAGTGACACTGGAAAGTGAAGCCTGAAGATTATGTAACGCTAGCATCCGAAACTACCCAAACACAGCCGGGCTGAACATGTTTTTTTACTCGTTTATGGAAGACACGGTGTTCTACTTCATAATAGTCACGAACAGACGCAGGGGGTTGCGTTTTGGTCACAATAAATCAAATACAGAGCACAGGAAGCTAACACAAGCTAACGAGCTCACTCCTCCCTGATAGCCTGTTAGCATGCTAGCCTGTTAGCCTGCAACTAACCACAGCTATGCGTCATTAACGTGACTAAAACAAAGCATGCAACTTCTACTTGGTAGTTTCCGTTAAGTATAATACACAATTATCGCCAGTACTACTCACTCATTCCAAAAGACTTGGAAGATTTTCATCTTTCTTTAAGAGAATGTTGCGATATTTCCTTATTGCCATGTCGACTGTGCAGCTTCGCTGCTGCCGAGCTTTGGGGAGGGTGTCAACTAAGGCTCACTAGCCGGTTACAGCTAGCTGGGCAAGACGTGTGCGTGTGTGTGTGTGTGTGTGTGTGTGTGTGAGTGTGTGTGTGTTACAGTGCCCTCTACTGGCACGTCAACGCACGTGCAGCCACAAGCGAAAACTCGCCAAAATTGAGCAGCGGTCTGATCACATCTGGATTGTGACGGAGCGCTGTCCCGATTAGTCTTGTGCGTGAGCGCATGCGTGTGAAAGTGTGCGTGAATGTGCGTGAATGAAATATTGAGATAGGGGAGGGATCAACCGTGTTGACAAATAAGAATCGATGCTATAATAAGCCAATATTCCCTAAAATAAAATTTATGACTCAGGGTTTAGAATTAATTTGCGCTATATCAAACCAATTTTAGTTAAAAAAAACATTTTCCATTGGTTTATTATTGTGTCGTGTGCGCTCTATACTTACGCAACATAGAACCTCTCCTCACGAGGCAAGGACTAAATTAAAGCAGGCATTTTTTTTGTAGGCTATTCCATTTTTGTCTAATCCCACTGATTTCTGAGGGGATTACCGGACCAGTCATGGTGCAGAGAGGAGCGCGCTGGCTCGCCTGACGCTGCCTGGACCGGGAGCAGAGTAGACGGCGAGCGGAAGAAGACGCAAAAACATTCTGGGGTCTGGGAAAACCATTTGAGGACTATCGTATTTCCTCTTTTTTTTATTATTAATATTATTATGACTACTCGGAGAGGAAAGTTCCTCCCGTCTTCTCGCTTGACGACCGACCTGAGGATGCGCAAATGCGATATATTACGCGCGGTTGGCGCAGGTTGCGTGGATTTAAATTCCTGCGGTTGAATCAACGTTGGACGGTAACTTTCTCATGATGCTCGGCGCTGGAACTGTGTTTTAAAGGATCTTCGCTAAATATCCAGGTAGGTATCCAGTTAGGCTGCATCATTTAACCTAATTTGGCTGCTTTATTCATAAATTGGCCTGGAGCAAGGTGTTCTGCACAATGATATAATCCTCAGATATGCCTATTTATTATGGCTGGATAATTAATTACTCTTTTTTTGATGGAGTTTCAGAGAAAGTTTTGCTTTGGCTGTTATATATAAATATTGTTTGTCCGGCTCAGTTGCAGGCAGCAGTTGCTTATTCTCACTCTAAAGGATTATCCTGTGCACTGCAAAGTAATCAGTGGATAAGGCAACGACCCTGAATCCACATTACATATCTCTTCACCAGGCAGATCAGGCAGAAAGTAGCCGCTAAACCAGAGTTGTACAACAGACAGATGTGATAGAGACAGAGTTACTTGTGGATAAAACAAAGCTAAACTTTCTTTTTTTTTTTTGGACTATCCACTTTTAATGTCAAGCATATTCGAGTGTCCAAAAAAAAGAAAAAGGTTAGAAATTGACTTATTTTTGAAAGAAAAGCACTGTTTTTTCCAATGAATATAACTTTAAAGTAATCACAAATCCACTCTATACATTACTAATGTGGTAAATGACTATTCCAGCTGCAAATATCTGGTTTTTGGTGCATCAATATCTACATATGTGTATAGAGAACCATTTCCTGCAATTATCACTCCAGTGTCATTGCATCAGAAGGTTAATGGATGATTAGAAAACCATTGATGCTAACATGTTAGGTGGTAAATAAAAGTGTGACCCCAAACCTTTAGGAGTATAAGTCCAATGTATTATTATTATTATTGAAGAAATGACAAAATGAGTAAAAACGAATGGCATGGTCCTTCATAATTCAGTCAACAGGCCATTATAAAGATGAATGAAGGCTTGTGTCTCAGCATTAATAAATCTTGCCAGTTTGTCACTTTTCCACCAGTTTTATCAGTTTAACAGCTCCCCTATTACTGTATCTGAGCAGCTGATTATGAATAATGTTCTTCTATTTAAATCATATTCAAATTCCTTTTTTTAAAAATCAACAGGATCTGTCTGGATCAGCCAATGGAGGAAGAGAAGTCGGCGGACGATATCAAAGCAAAAACCAGCTCCCCTTTACCCTCCGGGGTTCCCATAAACTGGGGGCTCATTACTGGTCCCGTACCCGAGCCGGTTTTCCCAGCGTCCTCTCTGGGCGCCTCGATCACGCCGCCTCAGAGCTCGGCTGTGCACGCATTGCAGACCAAGGTGAAATCGCTCACGCAAAGGCGGACACGGTGCAGAGAAAGAGACAAGGAAAGAGATAGACCGGACGCGGACCCTTTGCTGAACAATCCACCCGAGACCCTTTTCAGACAGAGGCCTAGAGGGAAGGGTCCCGTGCCCCTGCCCGAGATCCCCTGGAGGTCCGGGGCGACCAAGACCTTGAGCAGCAGCGACGAAGACGAGGAGGTGGAGGTGCAGGTGAGGTTGCAGATCCACAGCCCTCCGGTGGAGGCGCAGGGAAAGCAGCAGGCGTTGCAGGGGGCGTCGGAAACCGAAGACGAGAGGTCGGAAAGAGGGTTTCAGACATTCCGGCCTCGCAGGCTCGCCGTTGGCACCAGTCTGGAGAGTCTTCTCTCTGATAACTCCAGCAGTGGCAAGGATGAGCCTTCGCCTCCTCCTCCACTGCCCGTGCTCTCCTGCTCTCCCGTCGCCATCACCTCGTCCTCCTCCGCTCCTTCCACGTCTTCCCCTTCTTCCGCCACGAAAACCAGACACTGGGCGCCTCCGAAGGGCTTCTGGAGAGTAGCCAGACCAGAGACGTTGCTGCTGAACGGCGTCGGCTCCAACGCGGCCTCTGTTTTACCAACTAAAGACTATACCCGGATAGAAGCACCGGCCGAACCTCAGGGAGAACCGAATCCCGCCGCAGTCGTGGACGACAGCGACACGTCCTCGGAGTTCAAGCACTCGGACAGCGTGGACTGCTACCTGGACAGGTACGAGCACAAGGAGGCCAAGGAGGCCGACCCGGGCAAAGGCCTGTGCAGCTCGGACAGCTGGGAGAACAGCGCGTCCTCGCAAGGCGGCGGGCCGCTGTCGGCCGAAGAGAAGCAGAAGGTGAAGCAGAGGGTTTACGCCAGGATGAAGGAAAGACAGCAGAACTGCAGAGAAGAGAGGGAGCAAAGTGGTGAAGAAAGCGTCAGCCAGCATGGAGACAGGCTGGACTGTGAAGGTAGGATTCATCAGGGACATTTGCATGTATTAACCCACTGAAACCCCCTATTTTTCTATTTCCCTGCTACAAATGCTAATAAATATGGAAGATCTCTACAACCATGAAGGTATTGTACATAAACATGGTATCAAAAGAAAAGTGAGGAGACGACAGAAGAGTCAGAATCAATTTATGTTGCTGTTACAGAGCAAATATAGTTAGAAAGTGCAAAAAATATATATATAAAATTGTGTTTTACTACAGACTGACCGAAATCAGGGAACAGAATTGAAGCTAAGCTATCTGCAATGCAAAGTTGAGTTCAAAGACAGCTAAAATCATACAAATCACACTGAGGATCATGCAAAAAGGAGATTATAAAGGACCCAATTAAATAATCATAAATCTAATTTAAATATCAAAATAATGAAAAGTATGCTGGGATTGGCTCGCACAGACCCCTGTGACCCTAGTGAGGAATAAGCAGGTATAGAAAATGACTGAATGAATAAAAACAACCACAATAAGGACAAATCTTTACTTGTGGTTTTAAGATATTAACCTGAGTCACAGACAAGATCAACTGCTGTGAATCTTCTGACTCTGAGCTTTTACAAAATGACCAACTTATTCTTTATATAAATTACATCCTGTTTTTTGTGTTAAGAAACAACAAAGAAATGAGTAAAAACAGGCAGCATGATCCTTCATAATTCAGTCAACAGGCCATTATAAAGATGAATAAAGGTACTTTTTTGTCACTTTTGCAGCCACTGTTTTCTCAGTTTAACAGCTCTGTTATTGGGTCAGTGACAAATAATTGTCTCTTAAAAACCTTTTTAAGAGAGTTAAACTGTAGCTTAGCAGCAAAAACAGAATCTAAACATCTAAAAAAAAATCATATTGAAATTAACTGTTACAAACTCTGTGTTTTGAACTTGCCTTTGTCTGTGTGCTGCTGTAAAGAAATGCGATATGTAACCTGGCTGGTTTCCAGTGTTGAGCAGATGTGCAGATGGGCAGATGTGCATGAGGATGCTGCTATTATTAGCAGTTGGAGCAGAGATGGGGGAAGTGTCCCTGCTTTTGTTTCTCTGTCTGTGTGCTAATGGATGGTCTTTCATGTCAGGTGACAGATTAAGTGTTTTTCCATGCTAGGTTTGTGTAATACTGTGTATGTTTCTGCGTGTGTGTGTGTTTCAGTGTCATTATTTTCCTCTTTCCTCTGGGATATCTGCCCCTCACTGGTTGCATAACCTCTGTTTACTGAAAACCTATGAGACAGTCACTGAATCTAATGTAATGAAGCTTTATGGAAATCCTTATGATCGCACAAAGACTCAATTACTTTAATACAAACATGCCCCTATAGGACACCTACATTAAAGCTGATGGCTGGCTTGGCAGCCATGTTTGCACAAAGCAATCATGAAAACCACTGAGTGAGAAAACTGGAGATGAATCCACAAAATGCAACATCAATTCTGCTGCAATCGCACAATCTAACATTTCCAGAGGTGCTAAGATTCATCCTTTTCCTCTCCATTTCATACCAGGTGCTGCTGGGGATTTGGACGCCTCAGACTCAGCCGTTCTCGCCCAGGAACTTGAACCCTATCTAAGGTGAGCATTGCAATGTTTCTTTATGTGCTTGGCAGGGGGAGTGATATACAACTCCTGTGCACTATTTATAGCCCCTCCTCATAAATTCCAATCTCACAGATCCACTTGTCACCTTTGTTTCCTGGAAGCTGCGTGAGAAAAATAACCATTGTGCCCGGAATACATTAGTTTCCATGAGGTATTACCATGATTTATAATATTAAATAGAATGTGCTCATAACATTTCAATATGATATATCCCAAATGAAATAACAATAATGATTTTCTTAATTGCATCGTGACACATTACATTAATTAGATTATTTCCTTTTAGATGTCATTATAATAATAGAGAATAGATTATTATAATTGTAGACTGCAGATTGGAACAGTTGCCATGTCATGCAGTGTTTGTCAATATTGGGTTAGAACACTGACATAATAAACTGTAATCTATTGAATTACAATATGTTGCCCTCTTGTCACACAGGGGGAAATGAATCACACTCACTCCATTACAAGGATAATCCACATGCTGGTGTATCATGCTATCTTTATCGCAGGGCCAGGGGATAAAGACGAGTACAGACGATGGAGCACAATGCAGAGCAGCTTAGTTGCTGGGCATAAGCATACATGGATGGATGACGTGTCACTCTGCTGCTCAACGCCAGTGCCACGCCCCACTATCTATCTGATATTACATAAGACAGCTTAGGAAGACGCAGCTTGATTCACTCCCTGTTAAGTCAATCTGTGGAGAATATTATATTGTCTGGTATGTCATAGCGTTTCATCAAATGCTTCGGCTTCACCCAAACGGAAATATTTGGAAGTCCAGTCATACATCCACCCTCTCTGTTATCTTAATGACCGAAATGAATGGTCTTTTTTGGTCCTGTCTGTCTCTGGTGATGTTCAGGTCTCTCCTCGTAATCAGCGATGACCTCCCGCTGAGCCCAAGACACGAGCAGGCCAAACGTCTGCTGGAGCGAGCGCGGCTCAAGGCTCGATCCAGTCAGGGTAAAGGCGACCACCCCTGCAGACGCTCCCATTCCGATCAGAGACCACCCACGGTGTAAGTTGATTGGACCGAGCTACAGGACGCCGCAGATGTTTTAAGCATCAAATTAAATGAGGCCGCACATAAAAGTTGACTTCACGCAAACACAATTTTCAGACCACCATTGATTCATGAAACATCTAAGGTATGAAGATGCCAAAGAAATCAACATTAGGAGTCTACCGTGCAAACAGTTGAAGCAATTTAGATTTCTTCTCATGATGCATCATCCATAATACCACCAGGGAAGCATATAATCAACTGAATTGTCTTCAGCAAGAAGAAAACAAGTGTTTTATCTCTCAGTTTGCCTTTCTTGTGTCTCCATTACCTTTCTCTCTGCTGTATATTTCTCTCTTGCTAAGCTAATGTTGCATAATAATATGGCACACTACAATAATTAATAGTCAGGTCTCCATTTACGCCAGGTGCAGGTGTATAAAAGACCACCGGTTCCAAATAAACGCTGAGCGTGATTTATTTTTAAAAATCAAGGAAGAAGAAGTCCCACTACTATCCCGGTCAAAGGACATTAAAGAACACTTTCTCTGGTGAAATTTCTTTACTGTCGATCAGCATGGCTCCAGTGCAATAAAAAAAATAATGTACAATATGAAATTCAAACTTTCTGTGGTAAAATATGCTCTGGAGAAGCAGCTGTGAGACGTTTAACTACAGTAATCTGACTTTTGAGAAATGTCTTCAGGCAAATTGAGGGATAAAATAAAAGAATTTGAGTAACTTACCATATTTTTTTTTCCAGTTTTGCTGAGCAAGATTGTAGTATTTCACAGTATTCTTTTCTGAAAATGAAGAAACCCACACATCCACACCCTGAAGACAAAGTCATATGTGAAAATAACCAAAGTTTACCAGCTTGTCGTAGGCTGTTCTTTTTGTCTGAGTTTCAGTTTCATTTTTCACTTTTGCTTTAGTTTTGACTCACCTTCATAGGACACTAACATATAAACTGAGTTCTACACAAGAATACCTCCTTCAGACATCTAGTCAACTGAATAACACACATTTGCTCTCTTTCTTGCAGTAAGAAGCAGCAAGATGAGTCTCTCAGTCCAGCACCAGTGCAGAAAGTTGTTCAAACCAAAGAAGACCTTGCAGCTCAAGCCATGTCTGGGAACCTGCTGGTCCCCGACCAAATGGACTCCCCCGGCGACCCGGCCAGCCGGTCCAGACGGTACGGCTGCTCGCCCACCAGGGTACGCTTCGAGGACGAATCGGAGAAAGAAGCTGAGTCTCGGTACTTGGACAGGGTGAGGCAGCGTGGCAGACCGGCGGTGAAGTCCAAGAGCAAGGAAAGCAACACGGACTCAAGCAGCAGTGGCTCAGAGAGGAGTAAAAGCCACAGAAGTGTCTCCATGCCTCCTCCACAGAAGCAGGACGATGCAGGTGTCAGTGGTGAGACCATGACTGTGGTCAAAGAGATAATAGTGCTGGTGAAGAAATGTGAGGCATGCGGCTCTGTGGTTAGGGAACCGGTCTCATCCCTGGCGGATGCACTGAACATCGATCTGCAGCAGGTGGGAAACCCAGAGGACCCACGGGGCAAACCCGTTCCTCACTGGGTTCCCCCAAACAAACCAGAACCGAGTACTCGCCCCAAAGCTCCTCTGACTGTCACTTTCGCGGGAGCTTACGTGCTGGGGGAAAATAAAGAGAGCAGCACGGGATGGAAATCTTCAGGGTTTGGGAAACTTAGGAGAAGGAGCCGGAAAGGGGAGAGCAGGATAGAGTCTGGCAACGGCCCTTACGGTCCGTCATGGGCTCAGCGGCGAAACTCGAATCCCAGGAACAGGGTCAACATGAGCAACGCCGTCTCCTTCGCCCCCGGCAGCCCCGTCGTTCTACAGCCACGTTTGCCGGAGGCGTCCGGCGGGATACGGGAATCGCCGCCCCCCTCTCTTCCTATAAAGTCGGCTCTGAAGTCAAGCTCAAGGAGTCGCACCGCTGCGGGTCAGACCACGGTGCAGTTCCAGATCGACTCGGGTCAGGGAGGTGAAGGTGCCTCGCAGCATTTGGCCCTCCTGGACTCGCCAGAGGTGAGGAAGGAATCCCCGGTGGCTTTGACTCAAGGGACGCCTTCGGCAGGCAGCCCGGCGCCCTGCATCAGGCCGTCCACTCTGAAGTACTCACCAGCCCGGCTCACCGCAGACCTGCAGGCTGCGGAACTCTGGTCTGTCACTGTGGATGGAGCAGGTGAGCAAGGTTCTGTATGCAACATGCACCAGAAGCAAGTAAATCCTTACCTACACTGCAAAAACAGGTGAAAATATCTTGTTTTTGGTACAATTAGTCCAATCATCAAAGTCCTAATTACCACCAGAAACAATCTATTGTTCAAGATTCTATTCCAATTCTGGAATAATTCAACTGTCCCCTGAAAAACACTGAAAAAATTAAATCTCGAGTAGAATTATGAGTAGAATTATCTTATTCCACTGGCAGATAATTTATCTATTTTAAGTATAATATTGGAATAATTGTACCAAAAAGAAGCTTGCTTCACCTGTGTAACCCTAATCATATCTTGATCATACTGTAGATTCCCTAATCAAAGCATTTTTAATTCCTTAAACTAAACTATAAATGTCATAATTATGTTTCATAATTATGATTTCAGTATTATTAGCATCACTTCATCCTCAAATATATTTTGCTCATCCAATATAGTTAGAAAAGTATGATGAGACTTGCTGATTTACTACATTTAGCTTTGTTTGATTTGCAGGATTTAATGATGATATATGTAAAATTGTATTGATGCATTAAATATTAATAGTACTTGTTGTGGATGTTGAGGTGAAGCTAATTTGGGCTTTTATTACGAACAGTATTTTACAAACTGGATATTCACACATATGTGAATGAAAGGGAGTGAATATAGCAGAATAGATATGTGGAAAATAGAGTAATAAAAAGAGAAATGAACATTTTAAATGCATGAGTGGAAATATAAAGCAGCATTACACTTTTAAAGTACAGTACACAAATATTGCACTTAGAGATTCTGCTATAAAACTGCACTTTCTGCAAAGAAGGAAATCCATTGAGGATATTCGTTCAAATCTTACAGATTATATAGAAAAAAAGCCTGATTCTTTGGCACCAGACTAAACTGCCTCCATCAATCCGCAGGTGTCGGAGACGCCGGTTCTGGTCTGGAGTGCCGTCCCACCCCGCGTGGCCTGGCTCTGTCCCGGGCCGAGGATCTCAGAGCCGAGCTGCTGAGAGCGGAGCATCTGAAAGCTGAGGCCTTATGGGAGGAAAACGGTGACGGGTCCAGGTAAAGCCAAGATAACAACGCTGCTGTCATAGCTTAGACGATAAATCCCTTGCCCCCGCCAGCGCTGTTCCCACAACTAATTGAGCGTGCCAGTGGCAGCAGTTAAGAGATTAAAACTCTGACCTACAATCCGCAGGAAGTTGCTGCTCTAAAATATTTCTGTGAAAGAACAACACAATCCTGCCCTCTTGTGGACATAAGAAGAATTATCAGAAAAACTATAAGCATCATACTTACTGTAATTTATTCATTTTATTCATAAATTACAGTATTAAACCTCAGCTCCAACACTAAATAGAGTATTTGTATCTGTAGCGTACACATTAATGTTACATTATCAATATATATCATCAATATCCACATCATCAATACAATAGGAAAATAGTTTAATATAATATCAGCAGTAGAGCTGCAACTAACCACTATTTTAATATATTTAATTTAAATTTGAGCTGTTTGTGTGTTTGCTTTTTAAAGAATCCTATATAATATATTCTTCATATTCTGTAATGATCCTCAGTGTGATTTCTATGATTTTATGGACAAAAATTGATCTTTGAACTCTCATCTTATTATTCATTAAACGTATTAATTTTGCTTTAATTTATTTTTTCCTGATTTGGGTCAGTTTAGTATTGTTTTAAGTATTTGAGATTTGAAAACTGAAAACCAACCAACTAAAAACTTGGTATTAGATAGTTTAACTCTCTTAAAAAGGTTTTTAAAAAAAAATCACACCCACATGCTATTAACACGTTTTATATTCTAGGTGGATTAAATATTCTTACACCATTTGACATTTTGTGATAATCACACAAGATCTACGACACAATTCTACAAATAGACTTTTCAATAACAAGAAACCAACATGAGCATAAAATGTACATGTATTTATTGTCCTTTTAACCCATAAGAACCTACCGTGACTCTGGTGTCACTGTCCCTTTAAATGTTAAACGTGAATATTTCCTCATTTCCTGCTTTATCCTCACCTTAAACTGATGAAAGCCCTAAATATATATCACATTTAACCTGTTCCCACCACAATTCTTAATTAAATTGATATAAAACAAGTGTCACATCAGGCTTATTAACCTTAAAATAGTCACGGAAAACCACATATGAAAAATAGTAATGAGCTTCTCAGGTAATTTAACTGATTCACTTACTTTTGAATTAATTTAGTTTCTGTCGTTCAAATAATTTGTTGTTAATCCTAAACAACAAAAACTGCCAAGCTGATAAATAAATATATATAACATCACAAATCTATGATACTGGGAGTTAATATTTCAAGAAATGTTTCAGAAATGTTCCATATTTAATCTGTTTAATATCACTGAGAATTTTCCTTAAAGGAGAAATGGGTTAAGCAGGAAAACTAAAAGAAATAATCCCAATGTTGCCATGATATGTTTATTCTAATACCTACATCTCTGCAGGAAGCTGGACGGACGGCCGAAGCTCTTCCTGCGTCGCTTCTTTTCCTCCATTGGTCTGAACAGCGTTGGTCGACTAGTTAAAGGAAGCCGCTCCAGTAGCATGGAACAACTCAGCATCTCCCCGGCTCACCGGGCCGGTTCTGCTTCGGCCAGCCCCACCCACAGACCACAGCCCACCATCCAGAGGACCCCGTCTCTGCAGACCCTGCACACGGTGAGCAGCGCAACACGTGGATACAGCGCTGGAAAAAAAATAAGATGTAGTTCAGCCATTGCATTCCAGCTTCTGTTGAATTCCACCTCATTCTGCTAAAGTTACCCAAGAACAATGGTAAAGACTGTGGAGAGCATGAAAAGACGCATAAAAATAAGGGTTATTGCACCAAATATTGTTTTCTGCACTCTTTTAAGTGTAAACATTAATATTATGCTGTTTTAAAATAATTCGATCTTGTTTCTTTGCATTATTTGAGGTTGTAATTTGTCATTTTCTGCAAATAAATGCTGTCCTGGGTCTGGGTTGAAATACCTTCAGGGTTCCAAATGATAATACTTTTATTTGGAATTTGGAGGAAAGGGCAGTTGTTTATAGGCTGAAGCTAATTTTTTTTATTTTGCCCAAATACATACCAATAAAAAACTGCTCTGTATAGAGAAAACCTCTTAATAACGTGTGTTTCCTGTAAACTTCCCAGTTTCCTCTTTGAAGTACCTTTCACTACTTGTTTGTCACAGTGGACCCAACCAAAGCTTTGAAATATCACCAAGCTTCAATAATCTATTCCAGGTTTGTCTGTGCCGGAGCCAAAAAGTTAATCTTCCAAAAGCCTTGGCGTGGTGAATTTACCCAAATATCACATCGAGGATTTGTGACGATGCTGTTTATTTGCCACTAGGTGCTGCCGCTGAACCAACTGCGTAAAGCCTCATCTGTTCAGAGTCTAGAGAGGAGAACAGAACGCACGACAATACTGGGAGAAGTGCAGATACCTTATGGGCTGGCACCCAGGTAGGTTCCAAAGAAATAATAAAACACACACACATGGATTTAAGTGGATATCTTTAGCGATTTGACTAAATTTCTCTTCCAGCCCGGACAGTCCTCAGCTGGAGCTGCACAAGGCCATGAGTGTCGGGGACATTCTCACCTCCACGGCGGTGCGTCCGGTCAGCCGCGTCACTCAGGCGTTACCTGACGGGACCCTCCTCCTGGAGCTCATCAAGCCCCCAAACGGACCTTTCGGTTTCGTCATCTCAAGGGGCAAAGGTCGACCTGACACGGGTAGCTTCACTTTACGCCATCTTAAACATGGAGCCTTTAATTCACAAAAAAAGCAGCATTTAGTTTTATTCATATATAGCATGAGAAAACCTCAGCTCCACTAAATAAAGTGTTTTATCTGTAGTAAAACCCAATGTTACTGTTCCAGCATCGATATATATCATCAATATCCACATCATCAATACAATAATAAAATAGTTTAATAGAATATCAGTAGTAGAGACTATTTAGATATTTAATCATCTCCTTTTTAAACATCTTACAGAATATATTCTTCATGTTCTGGGATGATCTTCAGTGTGATTTCTAGGATTTTATGGACAAATAATTGATCTTTGGATTATTGTCTTCTTAATTATTGAACTTTTCATTGCAGATAATTTAGTTTTTTTCCCGATTTGGGTTAAAACACGATGTTAGAATATTTTTTTGCACTGAATTGATTCTGACATTGTTGTAGCCACCTCACATTTCTCTTGATACCAGGTTTAAGTACAATAACCTTCGTTGTTGTAGATATATTCCATATTTATTATCATTTGTAACAGGAAAACTGAAAAACAGGCCTGAGCCTTATTAACTATGTTGGTTCCTTTATTACCTGAGCTGACTGCATGCAGGGAAATATGTTGTGTATCCTGAAAATAGAAAAACAAATCCAATATGATCAAAATGTCATAGTTCAGATATAAATTAAAACTCACACTCTAATTTGTAATTCTTCGTGCTGCCTCCATTCTTTCACCGTACGACCTTTTGTTCACCTCCCTCCTCCAGGTGTGTACGTCGAGAAAGTGGGTGACGGCAGCGGCGACGGCCCTTACGTCGGTCTCCTGGGCATCGGCGATGAAATCCTCCAGGTGAACGGAGAGGCGGTGGCCGGGCTCAGTCTGGAGCAGGTGACGCGGCTCATGACCCAGGAAAGCGTGGCTTCTCTCCGGATCATGCCGGCCCGACGCAACCAGCGCTGACTGGGAAAAACTGGGCACGCGGCCATTTCTCCTGTGGATTTTAATTAACGCTGATGGACTATGAAGTGTTGTAGATGAAAGATTATTTTCATATTTCAGTGCGGTTTTATATAGAAAAATGTCGACATGGGATAAAATCATGCAAACCTGAACAATCAAGAAAGGACTTTGGAAATGGCAAATAACCAAATAACATCTAAAATCCATGAGCAGACTAGTTAGGAATTGGAATAGAGATTAAAATACTGACATGACTTCTGTTTTTCAGCATGAGTTTGTGTTTTACTGTCGTATTTTTTATCCTAAAATCTCTCCTGATCAAACTCTTTCCTGTTAAACAACAAAAACTGTAAAGAAATGAAATCTGACTTCTGTGGCAAAGAAAAATGTGTAAAAATTGTCCTTTTCTCATGTAATTTTGTCATTTTAATTTATTTTTCTTGCAGACAGAGTAAGACACTGTGTGTGTGGAAGGATGTTTTGTCACACGTTTTAAATTGTGTGTCCTCTTGTTGATTATTGCAGCTAATTAGTAAGAATATGCCACACAAAACCCTCAAATCACAGCCTATTTGCACTATAATATTTTTAAATAAAATAATTAATATAATATATATTTATATTTATTGATATCCTTCACAAATATCTCTAAAAAAAAAGCTAATATCAATTATTTTTTTGCCTATTCCTTCATGAGACTGATACTGGTTTGCTTCCAAATAAAGATTATTTATTTTTACCTTGTTTATTCTTGATTGTGACATTAATTAATTAAATGTGCACATTTAAATCAGATGCTGTTACATTCAGATAAATTCATCAATATTTAAAGTATTGATTTATTATTTTTTGCCTATTCTTTCATGAGACTGATACTGGTTTGCTTCCAAATAAAGATTATTTATTTTCCACCTGTTTATTCTTATTAAATGTGCAAATTTAAATCTCATCTCTCTCCACTCAGATATATGCATGGATATTTAAAGTTGTGCTGCTGTTGTTTCATGCATGGAAGTTATATAGTTCAGTTATTACTCTTCACATGTTTTAATTTGCCTAGGTCTAATTCTTCTGCTAATTTAAAATAATCAATTTGGAGTCAAGTATAGCGCTGAACCCACCTCCCTCCCACCATCCTCCCTACAAACACTAACACAAAAGGGGATTATGTCAAGCTGATGCTGTTCAGCAGGATGTGGGATGATGGTCGTGACTGCTGCTTCAACAGGTCTGTTTAAAGGTCGTGACTGATTATGGCACTAAAAAAAAAAACTACATTTCCTAGTTTGCATGCATGCATCCTGTCTATCTCTACGCTATCTGTGTATCTTATGGCGCATATGCGCACAGAAATCCAGTTAAATATTAATAACATCCATTTAACCAAAAGAAAGAAAAAGAAAAACGAAGAGTCCTGTGTGAAAAATCCGTTATTGGGATGTACCTGTTAACATTTGGGCCGTTCTGAATGTGCTCTGATAGCGCGTCACCGTTGATGCCGCTGCGCATTTATCTGATGCGACCAGCCGTCGATGCGCCTTTATCTGCTCCTGCCACGACTCCCCACGGACCAAGGCCCCCCATCACAAACAATGGCATGCAATACATATATATAAATATATATATAGAGAGAAATGTTATGTTCATCATTCAATTAAGACGCCCTAATTAGAGCCGCATCATTTTATCAATCTATTCCTATCTAGTCCATTCAGGCTCAAGGCGCAGTAATGGATATGGATTAATGGATACGTTTTTTATTCTTTTTAGAGGAAAAAGAAGAAAAAAAGGAGCCAGTCGACCCTCTGCTATCAGCAAGTTATCTTATTTCAGGATAAATGGGGCTTAGAGGAAACCCCCCTTTTCTTTTGTTGGAAATATAAATAGGTCAAAAGCTTAACCTGCAGCTTTTGTTTCTTTCATCATCAAAAAAAAAAATTAAAACACCTCAACTATAGCTCAGCTACTGTATTCTATACATACCTCACGCTGTTACAGGCCGGTATTGCGCTGTGCCTGTTTGCTTTTTTTTAATGCTTTGCCCTCCACAAACCTATATAGCCCACGACAGCCAAATAATAATGAATCATTTCATAAATAATGGGTTTAGGGGCTTATCGGGAATGAAGAGGCCGCTGCCGTGCGCTTATCTCGCTCGGCCACATTGCGGCCTGTGTTCCGCTCCCCATACTGAGGGAGCGCACTGGATGCGGCGAGGAATAACTCAGCTACACACACACAC
Organism: Lepturacanthus savala; assembly: GCA_030544235.1. Classification (NCBI taxonomy): domain Eukaryota; kingdom Metazoa; phylum Chordata; class Actinopteri; order Scombriformes; family Trichiuridae; genus Lepturacanthus; species Lepturacanthus savala. Next base: position 28,313,522 of record CM060461.1, on the reverse strand, counting down.
ACACACACACACACACACACACACACACACACACACACACACACACACTGCTCCACAACTGCTAGGGGAAAAAAAAAAAAAAAAAAAAAGCTCAGACATGGATGACCCACTCACAAAATGGCTCCACTTACACAGTAACATCAACAACACGGCTGGAACGGTAAGTGCAAGAAAAAAGACCGTCTCTTTATTTAAATCCGCCGTTATTCGCCCTCCGTTCCCGGAAAAAACGCTCCCGGCCTTAATTGCGCCGCCGTCGTCCGCGTTTTTATCGCCGATACGTGCGTAATATTCGACTTAATATTCTTTATTGTCCCGATCCGCTCGCTGCCGCCGCCGCCGCTGCTGCTGCTGCTTGTTACGGGATGTCAGAACGGATGCGAGGCCTGCTGCTGCTGCTGGAGAACTCCCAGAAATAAAAGATAAAAGTGCGCTTTTTAAAAAAATATATATTATTATTAACCGAATTAATAACCGACTACACATTAAAGAATAAAAAGTACAGGTGGTGTATGGATATGCGTTTGATGTTCGGTTCTAACAGCAGCTGCATATGGCCTGAACCACGATGGAATTTTATTATAATAATAATAATAACGCACCAAACTCTTCTGACATATTACGAAAACGAGTATTTTTGGATCTTTCTCGAGGTTATTTGAGGATTCACTGGAGGATTTTTTATTTAGCAAAGGAAGAATACCACTGGATATTGGCAGCTATAGGCTATAATATTTCATTATAGGCTCGTTACGCGTCATGTTGTCACCTGTAAATAAAACCAGAAATAAGCTTTTAAAGCCTAAATTGTGAACGTGTGCGCTGCGTTAATGTGCTTTAAGATATCAGCTATGAATGTGCTGAAGGCCAAGCGGTAGATAAAAGGTTCACAGGCAAGAAACACACGAAAAAACAGAAAAACATGCAGATAAAACTGCTTTTAAATGATAAGTTAAGGATTTTTTTTGGAAATAACTCTCATTTGAGGCGAATTCATTAGTTCAGTTTTAAATAAAGCTTATTTCACAGCATCAGGATATAGAAAAAAATGTCAAATCCTGAACAAATAAAAATATTTAAATAGTTTAATAATAGTAAAGGATATAGCATGAGCATGTCCTGTGGGGGAAAAGCTGCATTTGAGCTTTTTATCTATTAATTAGCCTATAGGAACAAATAGAATGATCTGGCCACTAATAGCCAATTAATTCTCGCGTTGATAGTATTTGGAAATGCAATGCCAGCAATTGATAATAATTATAATGATAACAATAATCTGAATAATTAACCTAATGGATTGTTCATTCTCTGTGTTTTATCTGACTGGAAAAAAATAATAATATTTTGAGCCGTAAATTAATCGAAGGATTTTTTTTTTTTATTCAGGACGTAGTGCGCTCGAGCGAGTGGTGACTGGAGGGGGGAGAAAAAATGATGGAAAAACGTCAGCCGGAGCTTTGTCCTGGAAGTCCCGACGCGGAGTCCGGTCCTGGAAAGCGGGAGGACTCCTCCATCATCTCCAGACACAACGGATGCAAGGAGGAAGAGGAGCCGAGGAGAAAGGGGAGCGAGGAGGAGGAGGAGGAGGAAGAGGAGGAGGAGGAAGAGGAGGAGGAGGAGAAGAAGAGGGGAGGGAGCTTCAAGGGGGCTGAGGAGACGGATGACGTTCCGCTGCAGAACTCGAGCAACGGGACCTGCATCAGCAGCATCATCATCAACGGCGTTGCCAAGGAAACTGCCTCTCGCGACGCCCTTGACCTGAAAAGGGAAGTGCCGGTGATCGAGCTCTCCAGGAGGGACGCTATAAAAGCGCTGGAGCAGAGGACCGAGAGCCATTTGGTGCCGATCACAGAACTTCGCAGACCTCCACCGCTGCCGCTGCCGCCGCCGCAACGAGACGACGCTCGAATGGTCCAGCTGAGCCCAAACGCGTTTCCTGTCCCGGCCCGGGCGATGCTCTACAACCTGGCGCAGCCTCTCGCCGCCATCAACAGGTAAAGGTGGAGAACAGGCATGCGAAGCGGATGAATGCACTTTTATCATTTTATCATGAATTTGATCACGTGGAATATCATTTTATCATGTGCAATAATCGATCCTACTCAATGTAGCACATCTATCCTATATTATATTGTATTATATTCTATTTATTCTATTTATTTAGCCTGTGTGCATGTGAGCATGTGAGCATCTGTGTACTGTCCCTACTGCTGTTGGACAAATAAAGGTTTATCTTATCTCATCTTATAAATGTTGAATATTCACCATAAAGTTTTTTAGATGATGCTTTATTATGACCCTGCAGGAATAGGTGCATGCGTGTGTGTGGTGTTTAAAGGGTTAAATGATGATGTACAGTGATGCTGGTTTTGATGTCTTCTCATGCACCTTTGCACCTTTTGTCTGCTTTTCTGTTGCTGTAGTCTCGGAGGGGAGTCGGAGCAGTACAGCATGTACCCAAGCAACAGGGTAAAGCGCCGCCCGGCGCCTTATGAGATTGAACTCGACGAGGGTAGGCGCATTTTAGATCTTTATAAGCATGGTAAGGCGCACTTCTGCTGTGTCCTCCCTCCGCCCGATCAATTAGTCCCCTTTAAACGTATCCCTCCTCCTCATCCCCCCCCCCCCCCCCCCATTGTCATTCATCCACTGACACGGGTCTATTACTGTACCTAATCCGAGCGCTGCAGAAGATGCCTCCTCAAACAAGAGGACATTTCTGCACGTTCACCCATAATTCCAAAAATGGAAGCTGCTAATCTGAATGTCAAATACATGTACCTGTGTGTGTGTGTGTGTGTGTGTGTGTGTGTGTGTGTGGTGTTAAAGTGAGAGGCTTCTCAGGCAAAATATTTGGGGGATCGGGGGGGGGGGGAGTTATTTCATTTGAAAACATCATCTCCACCACTGCCCACTCGCTGCCATATGCAGGGGTGGAGGACAGGATGGGGGGGGGGGTGCTGCTGCCTCCATGCCAGGGTTTTTTTTTACTGCAGAGTGGGCTGAAGGATCAAGATAGACTGGGTGTGTTCCAAGGGTGACAAAAGCCTGGAAGACACCATTGTCAGGGGGGTGATGGTGGGAGGATGTGCCTACCTGCAGCGGGGGCATTTTATATTCCATATAAATAGATAAATTAAAGTAGAATATTCAATTGGAAGCCTGTTTTTTTCCTTTTTCCCAGCAGCATTAAACTCTTTATCTTCTGCTCCATCATCCAAAAACACATAGTTAAACAAAAGTTTCTTTAAAAACTACTGCTGCCTCTTTTTTTTCCCCCAAATTCCTCATGTCTCTTTTCAATTATCTACAGCTTTGGATAGAAATAAGAGACCACTGCATTTTTTAAATTTGATCAAGAGGAAGATAGATGGTCACAAGCTGAGCTACTTCAGTTCTTGCACCAGGAGTAGAATAAAGTCACCCAAGAACAATGGTAAAGACTTGTGACGCATGAAAGCTGTGATTAAAAATAAGGGTTATTGCACCAAATATTGATTTCTGCACTCTTCTGTGCAGCATTAGTATCATGCTGCTTTAAAATGAATTTGATCTTGTTTCTTTGCATTGTTTGAGGTCTAAAAATTTGTCAATAAATGCTCTAAATGATCATATTTTTATTTGGGATTTTGGGGGAAATGTTGTCAGTAGTTTATAGACTCAAACAAAAATGTTCCTTTTTGTAAAATCAGGGAAAGCGGATCATTTTGCAGTGATCTCTTATTTTTTCCCATCTTCCATTCTTCCTTTATATCCCTGATTTGCTTCTACCAACTGCATTATCTGTGTTAATCTCATGTTATTTGTGTCAGAGTCTTGTATCGATGCCTCCTCTTCTCACCCTGTCCGTGCCTGTCTCTCCTCCTCTTCCTGCTCCTCCTGCTCCAGCCGGCCAGCCCAAGATCGTCCGCCGCATCTTCACCAACAGCCGCGAGCGCTGGCGGCAGCAGAACGTCAACGGGGCGTTCGCCGAGCTCCGCAAACTCATCCCCACCCACCCTCCGGACAAGAAGCTGAGCAAGAACGAGATCCTGCGGCTCGCCATGAAGTACATCGACTTCCTGTCCAACCTCCTGGAGGACCAGGACGGCGGGAGGAACGTGGGCGGCACGCCGGACGGCGAGACCGGACTCCTGGTCTCGGCCCACGACGGGGTCCCCCAGGGCGGGCCTGGGCACCACCAGGACACGGTGGTGGGCCTGGCCAGGGACGATCTCCTGGAGACCATGTCGCCGGGCTCCAGCTGCGGGAGCCTGCCCGACGGGGACGCCGAGGGCAGCCCGGAGAGCTTCATGGAGGACCAGGACTCACCTCCGGCTCCGAGGACTCTACCGGCTCCAAGGGGGCCTCCGCACCACCTAGCCACCAGGGATCTGAGGCGCAACGGACGCCAGTTGGACGGCTCCGGACGGCGATGATGCCGACGCCAACGGACCTAGGACACAACATCTGAGACTGAAAGAGGACAATGAAAAGGACTAAAAAAAAAGACGGATCTGTCCGGACCCTGTTAGCGTTGAGACATTGGTATAAGAAGCAGAATCGAGCCCCACGTAGCGATGGTAACGCCCAACGTGGATCACGAGCACCTGTCTGACGAATAGCTTGGTTCGATTGGTGATCGGTTGAATTCGATCCGACAAAAAAAAAAGACTTGTAAATTCTGCATGTCTCATGTCTTTGACTGACCTGCGGATTATACCTTTCCGTGTTTTCATAAGTCCAAAGACCGGATGTTCTAAAAAAAAAAAAGAAAAAACAATAAAACAGCAAAAAAAAAGAAAGAATGAGCAATCAAAGCAGAAACAAAACCAAACAAAAGAAACAATCAAGAGACAATGGTGTAATATCGGAGAGGTTTGACCGGTGCTTCAGCCATGATACTTTTGGTTACGAGGAGTAGCCAGATGGAGATTTACGCCCAGCTAAATTAGACGTGTTAGAGTAATGACACAAAGTTAAGTTTGCCTCAGTTGGAGGCCGTAAATAAAGGAACTGGACGCTAATCGTACCCATGTGTTGTAAATATCACTATATTTTCACTGCACAATGTAATAACAGTGACTCAAGTACAAGTTATGTGGTTTAAGATGTACCGTAGTGTGTTTGTCGACGGGTTTTCTTGCAAAAACGGTCTTTTAGGAGACAAGGGAAATGAGAGAAACCGAAATGTAAAAGCAAACAGCTGAGCGCAGTACATCAAATGTGGTACCTTTTACTTTTTACTTCTGTTACACCTTTTGGTGATGAGAACACGACACCAAATACGGCGACAGACAGTTAAACAATTTCACTGCCTGAAGATGAATTTAATTATTTGAAATTTGCTGTGGAGGTACAAGACATGCAGTGATTCCTAACGTGTACAAAATATGGGTCATATGAAAACCATGGGATTGACTCATGCAGTCTTTTTGATATGAATGTCATGTTTCAGTGTGTTTTTTTTTGTTTTTTTTTAACTGTAACACAGTTGTAGTTTAGCAAGGTACACAAACAAATCCCTAGACACATTCATAGAGGCGCACACACCCGCACACACACCACAAACAGTGTTAATATCATGACAGCACCAGCAGTTTTTTCTGAAGAGTTCAGTATTGCTCACTGTTGTTGGTTATTCTGCTTTTTTAGCGGGACTTAGTAGCCTATATTGGTACCTTTGGTAACTATGGTATTTTATGGATTGCAGTAAAGGGACATTGTATGTTTGGTTAATGACATATTTGTTGTATGATAGCTGTATCTATAAATATATCCAATGTTAAATCAACAAATTTTATACAAAAAAAACCCTGAATAAAAACACACGGAGGAAAAGCCTTGTATTTGATCTCACTTCAAGCATGGTTGTGGGTGTCATTTTTTTTTTTTGTACATAATTTTGGGTCACATTGCATCACATATGACTCATTTTATACCTTATACACACATATTCATGATGGCGTAATCTAAGCGAGTAATCCCTGGAGGCTGAGGTGCATACCATTCAACTGTTTCCCACCTTATCTCTACAGAATGCACAGCTCAAAAACCGCAGCCTCCTCCTCATGAAACTCCCTCAATGGACGCTGGAATCCTCACTTCCTCCCAACAAGTGACAACTTCCTGCAGGGGTTAACGTGGCTCGCTGACCCGCAGGATATCCTGCCATTGTGAAAGTGGTTCTGACAGCCTCCGCTGCACTCGTTTGCAACGCTGTTGTGTCTGCACGCCCTGTGAAAACGGCCGTTCCGATTCGCCCACCGCCCCGCAAGTTATTTACAGTCGAGAAAAGTTCATAAACTCAGTGGGGCCGTTGCTGGAATGAGGAATTGGCTCTGTGGCGGGTAGCTCATGCCACTTAAATGTGTTTTAAAGTCTCCTTTCCTATGTTCTATAACTTCACACAGCAGGTTTTGCCACTACTGCTGCTACTAGAACAGCAGCAGCTGCTCAGACGTCTCGAAAAAAAAAAAAAAAAACTATAATTGCTTCCAGAGAGCATCAGAGACAACCAGGTGTTTGGAGACCTCTCCTGTGCTGTGCTCCTGGCTGTGCTGGGACTCCACTGAGGGGCTCTCCGGGTTAACGCCTGCCAAACATCCTACCTGCTTCAGTGTTCCCGACTCACAAAAAAAGGGAGGGATATATGAGGGATTGAAAGCGAGGGAAAGAGAAGAGGCTTGTGCATGTTTGCCTCTGTGTGTGTGTGTGTCTGTGCACAAGCATGTGCGCATGTGGCATGTGTGTGTGCATGCTCTGCATAGATCTGTGTGTGTGTGTGTGTGCGCGCGCATGTGTGTGTGTGTTTATCAGCTCAGTGCAGATGGGTGGCAGAGTGGCTCTTGCAGCCAAATGATTCAGTATGCTAATGAGTTGTTATCTGTGGTGCTGCAGGAACAATATACTGTCTTTCTCTCAGTGGGAATCCAGCCTGCTGGGAACAGATTACACTGCACACACCGCCAAGGTAGTTATTTATATTTTCACACAGAGTAGTAGAAAAATACATAAATGCACCCACACATACACACACACATCCACAGATAGGCCTATAAACAAACAAGCCGAATAACATTTTAACATACGCGCTCACACACCACCGACAGCAGCAGCAACATGCATACTGTGGAAATTCTGAGGTAAGTGTACGTCCTTCGCCAATAGATGGAGATGTTATTCTGGGTTTTCCTCTTTAACAGGTTTCAGTTTGATATTCCTTTGTAAAACAGTACATTTAGCCCCCTATTTGAAGCAAATTAATCAAGAAATAGACTTTTTAATTAATAGACTCAAGTGAGAGAAACTTCAGCACATCTTAGAGGACACAAACCCAGTATCAAGAATCAATTAATCTGTGAATGTTACTTCGTTAACTATAAGAAACTCCTGAATTATAATTCATAAAGCCAAGCTTGACACTTACAGTAAGTCAGCAATGTCATCCTTTGTGATAAATGACTAATTGAATCACATTGACTCCTTCCTGTCCTGATTTAACATTGTAAAGTTGTAGAAAAAGATGCAATCTGCACAGCTACCTTCCAAAATGTCCAAAATGTCCAAAATGTCACCTTTGATTCCATGCAAAACTAATGAATTTTATATATTATCTCTTTATATATATACACAGTGTGAGTGCATGTGTGGAATTTGTATTATTCTTCATTAAAGGACATACACAAGCTAAAATGCAGCTCATCTATCATGATATTAATTGGAATATGGTTGGAAATATTGTGCGTTCATCATGTCACATTATTTAATGTAACATCATATATTTATCTTATGAGTATTGGGTATAAATGTATTTACATGTACAGTAGATCCCAAATGATTTGCTTTATATAAGACATAACGAGACATGCACAGTATATGATATTGATAACTGATTCTAGATAATGACATTCTGTCCGATTTTGTTTCAGTGGAATTCTAATTGTAAAATATTCAATATATATATATATTTGATAATATTTAAATGAATGTATTATGATATAAAAGAGCCCTGCCACAGAGTTGGAGCTGTATAATAAATGATAGATAGAGGGAAATGTATTTCTCACAGTGGTAACATGGGCTGAATTGTGAGTCTTTTATCAGTTTGTTTGCTAAAAACACAACCCACTATATTACATTTTATGAGACCTTTTATTTATTAGCAGCATTAAAGACTCTCCTAAGATATATTTTGACATATGACCTAAATTGCAAGTGAGCAAAAATCTTTTTAATTACTGAGGATTTCAAGCGATTGTGACTTTTAATCCATCAATATTTCTTAGAAATTGTATTGTAAATATAAGATTTTCAGCGATGGTGCATTTAACACTGAACACTTTAAGAGTCAAAACAATCTGCCCTTTCTCTCTTTCTCTCCATCTCTAACAAATACACCACAACATAAAAAGCCCTCAGTGAAAACCTCTCCGTGAAGTAAAATATCAAATGCAATTTGTCTTCTAGACAGATTACCATTATGTAGCCTACTGGCGAATGAGTTATTATCAATTTTAATCTGGTGAGAGGTCTTGACTGTTTAGAGCTTAATGAGATATAGCATTTGTAAAAGGCAATGCCATTTTTCATTGTACAGTACGGCCACTCCAGATCATAATTTATGGCGCGCTGGTCTCTGTACTGCAGAGGGTTATCCACACTGCTCTGTGCTAAGGGAGCTAATCTGTTGTTATGTGTCTGTAATGTCAATGAGGTATTATTTTCTACTCGTATCAGCGTCTGGGTGAAGCTTTTAAAACCCGTATCAGTCTGTTGTGTCCCCATGGATTTGAATCATCTTGACTAGTGTCTTTTTTTTTTTAAATAACATCTGATAATTAGGGGAAAAAAACAGGAACGCTGTTTTTACATCCCTTATCTACCTTATGCCCTACAGAGTCAGTAATACAATTTGGTAATGAACAAAATAAAAAAAGGAGAATCCACAAGAATATTTGTTATAATCCTGCTGTGTGAATGGTATCTGAATTATGGGTTTGCAGTCACTGAATGGACAAGAACACGCTTTGGTTTTCATGCCTTCGAATGGTTTTCTTTCAGGAAATCCAATTTGCTCCTATACTCTTGTTTTCAGCACTAATATCTGCATAGAACGACGGTGCCTCTTCACAAAACCTGAGCACCTTACGCCCTCTAGTGGAAGCTAAATGGAAGCATTCACCTAAGTTGTTTCCAAATTTGGAGTGTCCTCACTGACACAGAGCTTATCTCAGCAAAGACTAATGGCTTATAAATTAGCTGCTGTTCCATTTTCCAAATAAAAACTCATCCATTTCAACCATAGTCATTTTTAATGCAGTTTTACAAAGGTCTGAAATGTTGCATACAGCAGTTTAACCGAGCCTCATTCATCTCCAAGTACAGCAGGGCAAGCAAAGCGTTTGGTTTGATTAGCGACAGCAGCAAGCAGATAACAAAGCAGCAGCGTGTTTTTATGTTTTTTTTTGCTGAATCACATTGTTCTGACAAGAGCAGTGCAACAGGCTGAAGGTTGTGCAGTCTACAAGGAGTAAAATTCAGAGAGCTTGTTCGTGGGGGGTCAAAGGTCACAGGTTTTCCACAGGAGAAGCTTTGCTCTTTGAGTCTGGATAGAGCAGGAAGCCGGAGAAGGTGCTGTCGTCCTCGTTGCTGGAGTAAACGCCGTTCCAGTCCCTCAGCGTTTCCAGCCACACCTGGTCGCCCTCCTTCAGGTGCATCAGCACCAGGTTGGAGGCCTGGTCGATGTCCTGGCCGTACAGAGAGTCCCGTGTCCGCAGCTTCTTTATCCCGTTCACCACCAGGGCGGCGCGCACGGGCCGGTTACGCACGGTGATGTGGTAGCTGAATAAGTAGACCCCGGGGTGGGTGACGTTGAACTTATTGATAAGCGGGTCCCAGTGGCCCTCCCCGTTATAAAAGACCTTTTCGAACTTCACGGGCAGGCTCGGCGGGGGGAAGGACCTGCTGGGGAACAGGCCCACGCTGAAGGCGGAGCGAACCTGCTCCACGCTCTCACCTGGAGGCCCCTTAGGACCCCGAGGTCCTCGTACACCTTTAGCTCCTTTTTCCCCCCTCAGCCCTGGTAAGCCTCTCCCTCCTGGAGGTCCAGGGGGCCCTCTGGCCCCGACGCTCACTCTCGGAGGCCCTAACTCCCCCCTCTCTCCCTTTGCACCGTTAGATCCCTTCTCTCCCGGGGGGCCCGTTGCACCGGTCTGTCCAGGGGGCCCAGGTGCACCCACATCACCTTTGTCACCCCGTATACTCTCACCTGGAAGTCCTTGTTCACCCTTCTCACCTTTTGTCCCAGCAACCCCTGCGGGACCCATAGGCCCCATCTGTCCAGTGTTGCCCTTAGTTCCGTTCAGGCCGGGCTCTCCTCTTTCTCCTGGGTCCCCTTTTAAACCGTTGAAGCCACGTTCACCTTTCTCTCCTCTGAGGCCTGGGTCACCTACAGAATGCAGAGGGGACCAGTTACACGGTAGTAGGGGGGGGAGCAGTGGGAGGGTCATTTACGGCAATGCTACGCTTCAGTTGTTAGTTTCTATGTGCAAATACCTCGTCTTGAAGTTATTTCGCATTGATTGACACCATGCATGAACTAATCGGAGCATGGGAGGAGGAGACAGCCAGCTTGAAAACCAATGAGGACTAAGAAAGTTTGACCACCTTTGGTTTGAATGAGATGATGTGAAGCAGCTCTCAGAAACGACTAAATATCAGTTTAGTGATTCACAGGAATGCTAAATCCTGATGGTTTTCCAGGTTTTGCAAGTTTTCCTGCAAAGAAAAACTCTGCTAAAGACACCGCTATTTCTTTGAACAGTCTAATATTCATTTTTCAGTCTAATATTCATTCCATTCTAAGCATGAGGTCAGGATATAGCAGCTTGAAAAGTACCACCTTTGGTTTGATGGACAGCAGTGACATCCAATGTAAATTTCCATCCAAATCTGATAGCCAGGGTTTTCGAATGACATGTGACATGTGGAAACTATGCTACTTACAACTTAGGAATGTAATTTTTGCAAATAAGACTAAATAGAAGGTGCATTCTAAGAGGTTAAGGTGCATTCACACATGGTCCAGTAGGAAAGCTACACACCTTTTTCTCCTGGTTTCCCGGGGATCCCAGGTACACCGGGAAGGCCTATAGGTCCTTCATCACCTTTATCACCTGTGGCAGTTTTGATAAATACAGCGTAGAAAATGACATCTACAAAGAACTTATAGAAAACAGCGTTTTGGCAAAAAGGGGTGAGGAACAGAGAGAGAATCACAGAGAGACAATCAAAAGCTCTCCTGCCGTTGAGCCCTGCTGTACCTATGTCGCCATTGAGTCCATTGAATCCAGGCAGTCCTGCGGGGCCTGGAGATCCTCTGAGCCCTGCTTGTCCCTTCTCTCCTGGCAACCCTGGAAAACAAAGAGAAGGAAGAAGCACGGGTTTGACCTCCTAAATCTCCTAAAAATAATAAGTCTTACCTGGAGGGCCCCTCTCCCCTTGTGGTCCAGGAGGCCCTCGCTCTCCCATGGGTCCTACGGGGCCTCTCTCAGGAGGACAGCACTCGCAAAAGTTGAAGAAGCACTCGTTGTAGTCGAGGGTAAAGTTTCCATTGGGGTTCCCAGGGGGCGCTATGGCGTCGATGGGGAATTCGGTGGAGTAAGTGTCGCTGGAGTACGTGGTGCTGTCCGTGGGGGACAGAGAGTAAACGTCCGTCACGTCCTCGGTCGTCTCATCGACGTGAAGGCTGGTGGGTGACGGGGTCGTGGTGGTGGTTCGCCGGCCCCCTCCCCCGCTGCTGCCGCCGGCCCGAGGGGGCTTCTTGGTGATTTGGGGTTTGGGCCAGCGTGTGGTCCGAGCCCCGGAGGTCGGCGTGGCCACGAGGACCATGAAGACGACGATCAGGAGGAACAGACGAGTTAAGGACATGCTGGAAGGTTTACAATGATCTGAGAGACAGAGAGGAGACTGATAGAGAAGCAGCACATTAGAATTACTGAAAATTACAGTAAATCTACCAAAAATGCTTGATGTGATGATGTTTTTTTCCAATGAAGATAACTTTAAACTAACCAGAAATACATTCTATACATTGCTAATGTGGTAAATGACTATTCTAGCTGCAAATATCTGGTTTTTGGTGCATCAATATCTACATAGGTGTATAGAGGCCCATTTCCAGCAACTATCACTCCAGTGTTCTAATGGAACAATGTGTTTGCTCATTGGGTCAAAAGGCTATTAGAAAACCCTTGATGCTAACATATTAGCACAGCTGAAAACAGTTTAGCTGCTTAGAGAAGCTAGAAAATGGAGCTTCCTTTGACGAAAGCAAAAATTAGTATTTCAAATACAAATCATTATTTCTAACCTTGTCAATGTCTTGACTATATTTTCTATTCATTTTACAACTCATGGTGGTAAATAAAAGTGTGACTTTTCATGGAAAACACAAAATTGTCTGGGTGACCCCAAGCTTTTGAATGGTGGTGTATAACAAAGAGACAGTCTTACCTGCTGATGTAGATGATGCTGACTCTTCAGTCCATCACCTCCAGTGAGTGGTCGATGCAGCCTACGTCCTTCCTTATATTAGCCCCCCGTAGCCCAACTTTTGCGCCATCAAGCCAGTGAGAGAACAAGGGAGCAGAAACTCCTGGGGTTATTAGGAGGTTGGTGGGCTGGCGGGAACAGATTACATGACTCCTCGGGGGATGAGAAACAAAGCAGGTCGTATACAAGGCGAGACTATTCTTTGTGATACGGGATATGATTCCTTGGCCTGAGAGTGCACACGTTGCTTATGTACGCTCGCTTTGTACACAAACAGGGGAACGAAATAAAGTTATATACAAAGACGCAGAAACACAACACACAAACTGTTGCGCATGGAAGGTAGTGAATAACATCTCGTATGGAAGTTACCGAGGCCGACACCTTGTAGGGATCACACCGTTTGGCAGAACCTCAAAGCAGAAAGTGGATCAGCATAAACCCAGTGAGGGAAGGATCAATGTCCAAAACCAGGCGGCACACTAACACTTATCAAACCATTCACCTCCTTGATCTAACAAAGCCTCGGAGCCCAGTAATCCCAGCAAACCTCATGGAAACCCGGCACCAGTGAACCGAGCTTCACATGTGTGGGTGGTGTTTCAAAGTCTGAACCATCTCTGGTTTGTTACCAAGATTTAACACAAAATCAGATGAGATCTGTAGTAAAATCAAACAGTAAAGATGAACCAAACCAGCACCTGAGGATTCAAGGTTATTAATTTGTCTCAAATGTTTTAAGTTTTTGCAGTGTAATGTACCAAAACCTGTCTAAATCTGCTGAAATATAACACATTTCTGGATTTAGACCCAGATTTCAATTCTGAATCACACTTTCTTCCAAAAAAATGACACAATTCTCTCTGTTTTACCCTTTTTTTGGCAAATCCAGGACAGAACACATTGCAATTCAAGTGGTAAAACCTCCATTTCTGAGGCAATTTGACTGAATACACTGCAAACTATGCTGCAGCCTGTGCTGAAATGAGTAAAGTTGGAAACACACACACACAAAAAAATCTATTTTAATCACTAAATCAAGTCAGTGTAGATGAGCCTCCTGAGAATTGTCTTGCTGTGATATCGTATATTTGTGAGAAATCATGTTTTCAAGGAGAATTCTTGCATAAATAAAGTTTTAAGTGATGACCTCAGCTTGGTGTAAATGATGAATTTGCTGTATTACTGCTGAAAACCACAGGGGGACTGTATGAGTTCAGTTTGATGAATAAAACCTCAACAATGGACAATAATAAATTGTATAATAATATATCGTCTCATACAAGTTTTTTAAATTAACAAATTGAAATATACAGATGATTAAAAGCTAATAAATGTGCTAATTTGCATATCCTGCTGAATCCGTTTTCACATTAATCAGATGTTTATGAAGGGATTTGTTGAAATATTTTATTGAATTATGTCAAAATAACCACATGTGCCTATTTTGCACATAATTAACAATTAAATGGAACATAAAATCTAAAATATTCTACTTAATAAAGTCTGGATATAAGTCCTATGATCGTATTTTAAGTTTTATGAAAGTATCTTAGTTATTATTGATGCAACATATAAAAAACATCTGAAAATTTACACTTTTTTTGTAAAAAAGGCTAATTCAGGGCGGTGCCTGGGCTGAAATCTGTAAAAAATGTAAATAAATGAAGTAAAATATATGTAAACTGCTTTGAAATTGGTCAAAAACCACCGTTTATGACCCAACTCACACTCTTCACCCATTAATTCCTTCCTATATCCATTAAGCTTTTCAGAAATAATAAGTAACGCAGGCATTGAGCTCGATGTGCAACATGTCACTGTGTGCAATATGTTTGTACACCACTACATGGCTGTATGTGTATGAGAGCAGCAGGTGTTGCAGAACAAATTTACCTACAGGGACAATAAAGTTTATTATCTTATCTGAAATGGAAATTTTCTTTGTGCTCATCGAAGATCCGATTTCAATGGGCCCTGCAAGCAGGATTTGTGACATGTGTGATGCAACATGACTGCACCACAATTATGGTACAATATTCAACTTACACAAGTGTGATGTGGAAACTTGAAGCCTCCAGTTCACACACAGAGTTCTGAGTTTGCAGTAAAGCAAACAGCAGGTAAACACTGAAAATGAATGAAGGGTGCATCTTTGTTAATGCTATTTAGTTTGGTTAAGGTTATACTGCAAAACTGAAATAAAGATATCTTGGCTTTTGCGCAATTATCTGAATATTAATAAGAATTCTCTGGCAGATAGAAGCTTATTTTCCTGATTTGGGTCCATTTGGTCCTATTTCAAGACAACAAGACTAACATTTTCTTTAAAAATAAATATTAAATTGACTAAAATCAAGAAAAAAGTTAAAATAAAGCTAAATTATCTGCCAGTGACATAAGATAATTCTACTTAATATTGGGCTAATTGTGCTAAAAGCAAAACATTTTTACCTGTATGATAAGTCTTATAGTATATGTATTTTTTATTATATTGATATTTTGCTCATAAAAAGCCGCTATAGAATGTGAATATGTGAGCGTTGTTTTTTTTAATAAAGCTTTATTAAAACATTTCAATTAAGTTTCACATATATACATAAATAAGAAAATAATGGTGGTAATAATAATAAATAATACATTTTAACATATAACAATGTACATTTGTCAAGATATGTACATAGCAGCTACACACACATGTATATAATAACGTTAAAATGTCTTATACTCAGTCATTTTAATGCAATAAATGAATGTAATTATTAAATTAAGAGGTAAGCTTTAGAGAAAGTAGGTTTATGGACATTATTAGACTAGTTAAGTGTTGATTTTTTATTTTTTTATATAATATAATACGCCTTAGCTTCCAAATTAATTGGGATGTTGGACCGAAAAAGGTGCTTACGTGTTACTTGTATTCTATAAAATAGACATTTGACTTCAACAGTCTATATTCGTGGATATGATTAATATGAGTGTCATATTGTCATATTAAAGCATGACATCATCATTTGATACCGCAGCCATTCGTTCCAATGTTTGGCTCGTCCGTCCTGTGAGTTTGCAGCTGCGCAGTCGTGTCTGTCAGCGCCGGCCACATTAAAAAAGAAGGTCAAACCAGCCACTGTCACCGCAATCTACTTCCGCTCTGACCTTTCAAAATAAAGCTCCCAACTTCAAAATCTGTGCAGGAACAGCTCGACCGCCCAAAATCCCTGCTTTTGTTTAAAAAAATAAAATAAATAATCGCCAACTTCCGATCTGATCCCGGTTCTCGCTGGCTGGTTTGACTAATATCTCCGGTATGGAGGTGTGTGTATGTGCAAAATGCCATGTTGATGCGGAGACTGGGTAGACACATAAGAAACGGGGTCAAGAAAAAAAAAGAGGACACCTCCGAGTCACAAGCGTCGACTTTCGCACCCCCCATCCACCCACCTACCCCCCCGGTGACTCCCATGACTCTCTCCGGGGTGGGTCCAACCCCGACGATCCGTCTTTCTACAATGGACAGCGAGAGACGGGCTCGGGTCCAGAGTGCTCTTGCAGCTGCTTAGGGAAGAAGAGAGCGAAAAAGAGGGAGACATCGGAGACCGATGAGGGTGGCCAGTCCGCTTTTGTCCTGCGCTTCCCGGCCCGGTGTCTGGCAGCCAGCCGCGCACAGTGCGTAAAAGCGCTCGGAGCAAAGACGGCGCCAGGAGGAAACCCGCTTTACATGTACATGTCCAGTCTTTGTCGGGACGTCGTGGTGGTGGCGCATCGCGTTTTTTCACAGCTCCAGCTGAGCCGGATGGAGTGAATTGTGCAAAAAAAAAAAAAAAAAAAAAGAGGAGACTGAGACAGACCGCAGTTCGGTTGCGTGTGATGATAGGAGACACAATGACGCTCTTGTCTCTTCTGGGTCGGATCATGCGCTATTTTCTCCTCAGGCCGGAGACGCTGTTCCTGCTGTGCATCAGTCTGGCGCTGTGGAGCTACTTCTTCCACACGGACGAGGTGAAGACCATCGTCAAGTCCAGCCGGGACGCCGTGAAGATGGTGAAGGGGAAAGTGGCGGAGATGATGCAGAACGACCGGCTGGGAGGCCTCAGCGTCCTGGACGCGGAGTTCTCCAAGACCTGGGAGTTCAAGAACAACAACGTCGCCGTGTACTCCATACAGGGGAGGCGGGACCACATGGAGGACCGCTTCGAGGTGCTCACCGACATCACCAACAAGACGCACCCGTCCATATTCGGGATATTTGACGGTCACGGTGGAGAGGTGGGTAGGTCTGCTGCACAGGCCCAGCACAGCACACCGCATCCAGACCCAGAGACCTGCTGCAGCAAGTCCTCAGCATCACTTACACACACACACACACACATACTGGTTTTCAATCAATAACGAGGACGAACTTTTTAATCATGACTTGTGGGGACCACACTTTCTAAAGGTTCTAGAGATGTGGAAAATATCATTATGCATTGTTAGCTCATACATGACTTCAATACACACACACACACACACACACACACACACACACACACACACACACACACACACACACACACACACACACACACACACACACACACATACACACAGGTTTTTAATTAATTAATAACGAGGATAAACTTTTTAATCATGACTTATGGGGACCACACTTTCTAAAGGTTATAGAGGTGTGGAAACTATCATTATGCATTGTTAGCTCATACATGACTTCAACACACACACACACACACACACACACACACACACACAGGTTTTTAATTAATTAATAACGAGGATAAACTTTTTAATCATGACTTATGGGGACCTCACTTTTTGAAGGTTCTAGAGATGTGGAAAATATCATTATGCATCGTTAGCTCATACATGACTTCAACACACACACACACACACACACACAGGTTTTTAATTAATTAATAACGAGGACAAACTTTTTAATCATGACTTATGGGGACCACACTTTCTAAAGGTTATAGAAGTCAGGTACACTATCCATAGCATTGTTAGCTCATATGACTCCCACACACACATTTCATTGGCTAAAACTCCTCTCAGAATCACTCACTTTAACAGATACTGGTGGCTCTTAAAGTTCCACAGCTGCAACCAATAATCAACACAACATAATGTTCAAAACTCAGTGTTTATTGTCGTGTGCACATAGGAAACAGCTGTCTTATACAATGAAATTCTTACTTTACAGCCCGTGATGAATGCTAGTGGATTCAAAAGAAATACATCAATGGAAAGTATGTAAATGTAGTGCAAATCATGCAAATATAATATTCTACAATTGCCAGGAGTAATAATCTCTGTTGAGCACAACACAGATGGCAGATTTCCTTCTAAAGGGACACAGTTATTTGAACAGACTGTTACTCACTTCATTCTCAGCCCATTCTCAAACAGTGCAGGCATCCCCCTCCCCTCCCCACTCCCACCATTGTATTCCTTTGTGTGAACACCTCCTCCGTCCCGCTGCCAATCAGCGATTCACGACAAAGAATTTGCGGTGTGTGTGTGTGTGTGTGTGTGTGTGTGTAGATTTTTTCCTCTGCTGCCTTGTCAAGGGTCAGTAGTTTCTCATGGCTGCCATCTGTCACACACACACACACACACACACACCTATCACCGTATTTGAATGACACTATTTATTCAGAGCCTGCTCTTCCTGTTTCAGATTCTCTATTGTTGCGTTGTTTGGTTTTAATTCAATCAACACAACACACACACAGAGTGTAAGAAAACTCATATATAAAACTTATACATATCTTGAAGTTTCAGTCATAAGTGTTAAGTTATTGATCTGCTTTAGGCTTTTACAGCCACTTCCTTTTTCATAGGACTGCAGCTAACACTTATTTTCCGTATTGATTCTTGCTTTTTTTTTCCAAATATATTCATTTAACTACCAGACCATCACATTTTAGAGGCTGTGAGCAGTGGCATTAGTTAAGCTACCCACATGAAATGAAAATATTCAGTCAGTCATTAAAACGATTAATTTTCTGTAATTTCTAACATAATTTCAGCTCTATGCTTTTGCGTTGGAATACAAGAGATTTATTCTTATGTAAAGAATGCAGTGTTTTCTAATTTGAGTCCGTTTGAATCAATCCCAGGATGTTTTTCCTTTTGGAAAAACACTTTCTACAGCAATTTAACTGGAGTGTATTCAGAGTAAATTAGTGATATCTGCCTTTCAAACTAAATATTCTCCTGCTGTTCCACCAACCGGCAAGTCCCCGCATGTCTGTTTATCCCTTTTGTCTGACATGATCCGCATTTTGTACCGGTCTTATAATTAAAAAACGCCGGAGACTGGTTATTATGTTCTTAGAAAACAAAGAGATGGCTTGTGTTCAGTCATAGAGGGGGAGACAACAAACAGAGTGGAGGGTGTTTACCCATCTGGACTCTATTCCTGTCGCATAAACAAATATTTAACCTTCCTGCCTGGCTCCACATCTATCATACGGATCATCTCCTTCCTTCCTCTCTTTAAATCTCCATCTTGGGTTTTATTGCTCGTCTTATCTCGTATTTAGTTGTCATCCTTTTTTTATCTTTCATAGGTCGTAGTCAAGTAGGATTTTTTTTTTTCCCCCATCGGTCCGCAGAGTTCCCTGAGACGTGGAAACACTTTATAAATTCCTGTTTAACGCTGCCAGTAAAGTGCAAATAGTAAATTACCATCTGGGACTCTCAGTTCTCATAATGTTGTTCAGGTGCAAAGAAAAACAGCACAGGTGTACATATGAAGGGACATTTATTTGGTAGTTCAGTTTTATGTAGTTTGGCATAACTGTAATCACACACACACACACACACACATATTAAATGAAGCGATGTCTGCCAAACCTAATATGGGCAGATAGAACAGTCTGTCTCTGGCAGTGTGTGTTCTGGCCCTGGAAATGTTGCAGGAAGTTTCTCAAACGCTTCTCTGTTTTTTCTTTTTTTTTTTTTTTTTTAAATAGTTTTCGTCATGGCTGTTGAGTTATAGCCCCCGAATCATAAAAGTCAGCACAGGCTGCTGCTCCTCTTTTAATAATACTCACCGAGACTATTTGCTGTTGAAGCAGGACGTTTGACTAGTTTACAACTCTGCTTTCACACGACTTTGCTGCGTGAAATTGCGTTTACAGCTGCGCGCTGACTCAGGCGACAAATGGCATTTGATTAATCAAATTTTAATAAAGTTAAGTTGGTTCGGTGAGTCCTCGGACTGAGAAGTAGTCGGAATCTGTAACTGCTGGTTCCTGGCACTGCGGCTGTTTACGGCTGATGGAAATTTACACTTGAAGCACTTTTCCTGCAATTAAACAAATGGAGGAATGAACGAGTAAAGTCTCTCAGGAATAAAAAGGCAGAGATTGTTTCTTCTACTAATTATTAGGAATATTTTATTCCCACGCCATGTTCTTTGGCTTTAATTTATTCATTATTCCATCAAGTTCGTGATAAACATCGGGTGAAATCATGGTTTGTTCAAATCCAAATCTGCAGGATTTGATTTGTTGTTCATACATGTTTAAAGAAGCTGTTCCTCAGTATAAATTAACACTAAAATGATTGATTGCATTGATGAAAAGGCTCACAACTATATACAGGTTCATACATACATGTAGTATGCTCGTTTCCACTGGAACTGTGAAAATGAAATATATTCTCTGCATCAACGGGGTCATTAAGATGGTATAAAATGTTCCCATTTTAGAATTGCCTCGGCAGCATTAGCATAATGGAAATCTTGGCAGGGAAAATGAGGGAAGAAGAAGCAGATAAGTAAGATGAGGAGGAGGGCAAGTGGGCTAGAGGATGAGGAGGCTGTTCAATTATTCAGCGCCGAGCACCTGCTGTATGTAGCTGTAAAATGAAACGGAAAAAGCAATACTCTAAATTAGAGTTATGTTGGAGCGCATTATCTGCCAACCACAGCGGGGAAAGAACTCGCAACAGTAAAAACATCACAGGAGGATTTATTCAGTGCCGGGAACCTGTTAAAGTTACTTCATTAAAAAATATGATAAAATATGAGACGCGGTCCAGACAGCTCTATGAATAAGAAGACAAAGTTTATCAGCTTGTTTTGTACAAAATAAAAGTATTAATAATAAGCCGAGAATGAGAAATGATAGAGGAGGAATAAGTTGTAATATCAGGCTTCAGATATGCAGGCAAAACCTCGTACGATCAATTCAATATTGGTTTTAAAAAAAGTGCCACGTGGACAGAAACCAGAATTACAGTGTGGCTGCAGGTCACTGTATCACATTACCTCTGTGCTATTTGGTAAAATATAGAACTGTCAGTCTATGCAAAATCATCTCAAATGAAATAAAAAGGCCTGTATGAGTGTGCACAATATTTGTCTTTAACCCTTAACATTTAAATGTTCTGCAAACTTCCTCTCATCCAGCTTTATCCTTAACTTAAATGATATGTCACAATAAGAAAAATGGTAATTAGCTGCTTTATTTATATAGATGATTCACTCATAGTTTATAATTTGTTGTTAAACATAACCAGCAAAGTTATACAGATGATATATGTTGAGGAAATGTGAATAAAAAGAAAATATGTACTGATTCATTAGAAATAATGTTTTTTTTCCCTTTAAACTTTGCTTTTATCAAAGGAAGCTCAGTTTTCTAGCTTCTCTAAGCAGCGAAACTGTTTCCAGCTGTGCTAACATGTTAGCATCAAGGGTTTTCTAATCATCCATTAACCTTCTGATCAATGATCAAACACATTGATCCATTAGAACACTGCAGTGATAGTTGCTGGAAATGAGCCTCTATACAGACATTTGCAGCTAGAATAGTCATTTACCACATTAGCAATGTAGAGAGTGTATTTCTGATTAGTTTAAAGGGGCAGGGGTTAGCGCTGTTGCCTCCCAGCAAGAAGGTCACAGGGTCAAGACCTCGTTGGTCCTGGGTCTGGGACCTTTCTGTGTGGAGTTTGCATGTTCTCCCTGTGTCTGGTGGGTTTTCACCGGGTACTCCAGCTTCCTCCCACAGTCCAAACACATGCTGAGGTTAATTGGAGACTCTAAATTGTCCGTAGGTGTGAATATGTGAGTGGATGGTGCGCTGGGATTGGCTCCAGCAGACCATGTGACCCTAATGAGGAATAAGCAGGTATAGATGATGAGATGAGGAAGAAAAACAGCACTTTTGAACAGTCGTGTATATGTGACATCACAGATCTCTGAGTTTTACAAAAAGAAGTTTCAGAAATGTGGTCCATCCGGTCTGTTTTATATCCCCCATAATGTTCCTTTAAGGAGATTTTAGACATATCCTCGCAGCCGATACTCGATATTTATGAACTTTTTAACAGATGTTAAATAACAGACAGCTCCGATCCAGCTCCTCCGCCCCGGTCCTGGCTGAATATCTCCTTTTCCCTCCTTTCCTCCTCCAGGCTGCAGCGGACTATGTGAAAGCCCACCTCCCAGAGACCCTGAAGCAGCAGCTGCAGGCCTTTGAGAGGGAGAAGAGGGACGGCTCTCTGTCCTACGCCAGCATCCTGGAGCAGCGCATCCTGACCGTGGATCGGGAGATGCTGGACAAGCTCTCGGCCAATCACGATGAAGCAGGTGAGTTCGGAGGAAGGTGGAAGGTTGTGTTGTGCCAATTACGACTAAAGACTTTAATTTCCCATTATGAATCCTCTTGGCACGATTGAGCCTGTTTGACGGGTTTCTGTACACTAAACAACGTAGTACGACTGAAATATTCTATTACAAAGGCGCCGTATCGCGTTACAAATCACCAAATACAGACTTTCTTTCTGTCATTCGATCTTAAAAGCTGCCGTCAGCGAATCCTTGTTTTGTGTAATGCATCAAATCTGGCAGAGATATTTGCAGACGCTGTTACGGTTTCATTTCACTTGGTTTTCAGGAATGTCTAGTCAGGGAAAACCAAAATGAGTGAATTAGAGCTGCAACGATCAATGCATCAGCTGACGACTACTACATTAATCACTAAATATGTTGATAATTGATTGATTTGAGTCATTTTTAAAGTAGAAAATGTCCAAATTCTCTGGTTCCAGCTTCTCTTCTCTGATTATTTCCTGGTTTCTTTATTCTCTATAATAATAAACTGATGATCTTCAAAAAAAGACATTTTAGGTTGAATTTACATCTTTTGTGTATAAATAGTGATTGATATTTTATACCATTTTATGAATCAAATGACTAATTGATTGTTTCAATAATTTATAGATTAATTGTCGTTAGTTGCAGCCCTAATCATCATTGAAATTCCAATATTCTACTTCCAAAATTGAAAAACTATTAAAAAGGAAGAAAACCACTAATTGATTAATCAACCATTACATTAATCAACTATTCTGATAATAGCTTAATCGATTTAAGTCATTTCTATGAAGAAAATGTCCAAATTCTCTGGTTCCAGCTTCTCTTCTCTGATGATTTCCTGGTTTCTTTAGTCTTCTATAATAGTAAACTGATGATTTTGGTTGGTCTGGACATTTAAAGTTGAATCTTTAGCTTTGGAAAACAGTGATTTTACATTTCATGACCCAAACAACTAATGGAATAATCAGCGTCAGTCAAAACAAACACTTTAGAATTTCAGTTCACGTTTCTGGGGAAATTCCACATTTAAAATGTCAAATCTGTCCTCGGCTGTTTCCTCTTATATCTTCCTGTTTTTTTTATTCCTCCCCCCCAGGAACAACCTGTCTGGTGGCGCTGCTGTCAGACAGAGAACTCACGGTGGCCAACGTCGGAGACTCTCGCGGCGTTCTGTGCGACAAAGACGGGAACGCCGTCGCGCTCTCGCATGACCACAAACCGTATCAGCTTAAAGAGCGCAAGAGGATCAAGAGGGCAGGTAGATCAGAGAGCCACATTTGTGTGATACAGAGCAGAATAAATGGTCTGTCCCTGTGGTTTGTTGGTGCTTGGCTGCCATCTGTAGGTCTACAGAGAAACCAGCATTGTGTTAAACATAGAACTAGAGCTGGGTGATTAAAATACTGTACGATTGTGGGTCAAATCACAGACGTGATTAGCTGTCAAGCATTTCTTCCTCATTACCCGATCGCCCAACTGTGATTAACCTTCCTCTTTATGTTAGTTTGCTACAGGTTTGTTTTGTTCCATGTCTGTAAAATACACTTAAAACAATCATTTATCAACCAATTAGTTTCTCTTGGTTTTCTTGTTAGGTTTTAATATTTTTGGTGTGGGCCACAAATACCGTAGTTTCTGGACTATAAGTCGCTCCGGCCATAAAATGCATAATAAAGAAGGTAAAAACGTATATAAGTCGCATTTTGGGGGGAAATTTATTTATATAAAGAACAGACATGTCATTTAAAATTTAAATGACGCACAATTAAAACTAGAATAGAGGCAACAACAGGCTGAACGGTGCTGACGTTAAATGACACCACTGAGAACGTGTCTGGTATGTTACACAACATATTAAGAGTTATTCTCATAACTACAGCATCAATAACACGCTAAGAAGTTTAACTATAGCATCAATAACATGCTAAGAAGTTTAACTATAGCATCAATAACATGCTAAGAAGTTTAACTATAGCATCAATAACATGCTAAGAAGTTTAACTATAGCATCAATAACATGCTAAGAAGTTTAACTATAGCATCAATAACATGCTAAGAAGTTTAACTATAGCATCAATAACATGCTAAGAAGTTTAACTATAGCATCAATAACATGCTAAGAAGTTTAACTATAGCATCAATAACATGCTAAGAAGTTTAACTATAGCATCAATAACATGCTAAGAAGTTTAACTATAGCATCAATAACATGCTAAGAAGTTTAACTATAGCATCAATAACATGCTAAGAAGTTTAACTACAGCATCAATAACATGCTAAGAAGTTTAACTATAGCATCAATAACACGCTAAGAAGTTTAACTATAGCATCAATAACACGCTAAGAAGTTTAACTATAGCATCAATAACATGCTAAGAAGTTTAACTATAGCATCAATAACACGCTAAGAAGTTTAACTACAGCATCAATAACATGCTAAGAAGTTTAACTATAGCATCAATAACATGCTAAGAAGTTTAACTATAGCATCAATAACATGCTAAGAAGTTTAACTACAGCATCAATAACATGCTAAGAAGTTTAACTATAGCATCAATAACATGCTAAGAAGTTTAACTATAGCATCAATAACATGCTAAGAAGTTTAACTATAGCATCAATAACATGCTAAGAAGTTTAACTACAGCATCAATAACACGCTAAGAAGTTTAACTATAGCATCAATAACATGCTAAGAAGTTTAACTATAGCATCAATAACATGCTAAGAAGTTTAACTACAGCATCAATAACATGCTAAGAAGTTTAACTACAGCATCAATAACATGCTAAGAAGTTTAACTAGCATCAATAACACGCTAAGAAGTTTAACTACAGCATCAATAACATGCTAAGAAGTTTAACTACAGCATCAATAACATGCTAAGAAGTTTAACTACAGCATCAATAACACGCTAAGAAGTTTAACTACAGCATCAATAACATGCTAAGAAGTTTAACTATAGCATCAATAACATGCTAAGAAGTTTAACTACAGCATCAATAACACGCTAAGAAGTTTAACTACAGCATCAATAACATGCTAAGAAGTTTAACTACAGCATCAATAACACGCTAAGAAGTTTAACTACAGCATCAATAACATGCTAAGAAGTTTAACTATAGCATCAATAACATGCTAAGAAGTTTAACTACAGCATCAATAACACGCTAAGAAGTTTAACTACAGCATCAATAACATGCTAAGAAGTTTAACTACAGCATCAATAACATGCTAAGAAGTTTAACTACAGCATCAATAACATGCTAAGAAGTTTAACTATAGCATCAATAACATGCTAAGAAGTTTAACTACAGCATCAATAACATGCTAAGAAGTTCACCAAAACCATCCGTGTCACTAAAACCCAATGAAATCTTCATCCTCGGTGTCACTTTTCATCAACTCCTCTAACTCCGGAGGTAGAAGATGCGTCGCTTCCTCTTCTACGTCGATGACGTCATGTTTTACTACGATGATTTTCTGTTCGCTGACGTTTTTGTTCAGCTGTTTTTAAAAGTTACCGCCAATGTTGATATTATCAACACAAGCCTAGAGCGCCCTCTGGTGGTTTAGTGTGAAAATAACATGTGAAATGATTTCACACATAAGTCGGAGTATAAGTCGCACCCCCGGACAAACTATGAAAAAAAAAAAACGTGACTTATAGTCCGGAAAATACGGTAAATATCAAGAGAATCACGTGTATAAATAGGTTTGTTGTGTGATCTGACTTTTCCTATTGCTACACATCTGTTTTATTATTACAATAACGTTAAAAAGTTCAGGGTCATCCAGAAAATTAGCATCTTCCACGAAAAGTCACACCATGAGTTGTAAATGAATAGAAAATGTCATTACATTAACCTTCTGATGCAATGAGCAAACACATTGTTCCATTAGAACTGGAGTGATAGTTGCTGGAAATGGGCCTCGATACACAATACTATGTAGATATTGCATGAAAACTCATACATTATTAATGTGTAGAGTATGTTTCTCATACTATGGTGAATCTATGGTGTTACAGGTCAATTTTACTTAAATAACGAAGATAAATATCTATATTTTTAGCAATAGAACTTTAAAACAAACACTAAATGAAGATTAGAACCAGTCAGTTCTGCTCTCATGATTTCAGTTTTAGCTCTAATTATTGCTTTACAGCCTTATTTTTATAACCAGATCACCCTAACAACACAAAGAAAACACTTGTTTTTGTTTGTATCTGACTAATAAAAAGTCTGTTTCCATTTCCATCGTTTCCAGGAGGCTTCATCAGCTTTAACGGATCCTGGAGAGTCCAGGGCATCCTGGCGATGTCCCGCTCCCTCGGCGACTACCCGCTGAAGAACCTCAACGTGGTCATCCCCGACCCCGACATCATGACCTTTGACCTGGACAAACTGCAGCCAGAGTTCATGATCCTGGCGTCCGACGGCCTGTGGGACGCCTTCAGCAACGAGGAGGCCGTGCGGTTCGTTCGCGAGCGCCTGGACGAGCCCCACTTCGGCGCCAAGAGCATCGTCCTCCAGTCGTTCTACCGCGGTTGCCCCGACAACATCACCGTCATGGTGGTGAAGTTCAAAAGCGGCTCCTCCGCCGGTGGCGGCGGCGGCGGCGGCAGCAAGGCCGGGGAGTAGGTGGAATTTAAAAGGTCACGTTGTCATCAGTGTTTTCTGTGATTTCCCCACTTTCCCCCCCGAGCAGCAAGCATGATATCACAGGAGGACTGGGACAAGATGGAGGCCGGACACAGACAACTGCATTTTGGACAAGTGCACACACGAAACTTACAAAACAGATGCAAATATATGACAAAAAAAATGAGGTTTTCGTTTTAGATTGTAGATTTCTGATCTGATAAGGGCATTTAAACACAACGCAGCTCTCATTTTAGGTTGAAACTTCAGCTTTGGGAAACGGCGATCGACATTCTACATCGTTTTATGAAGCAACTAATTGATTAATCATTTCATTAATATTCGTAGTTGCAGCCCTAATCGTAATTGAAATTCCAATATTCTACTTGGATTCCAAAACAGAAGAAGCATGTGTATTTACAGATTATAAAAAGGACGACAGCAGCTCGCACCAGTAGAGCTGCAACGATTAATTGATTAATCAATTAGTTGCCAACTATTTTGATAATAGATTCATCAAATGTCAAAATTTTCTGGTTCCAGCTTCTCAAATCTGATTATTTTCTGGTTGCAGATGCAAATATAGCAAGGTTTTGTTTTAGTTTGTAGATTTCTGATTGTGATAAAGGGCATTTAAACACAACACAGCTCTCATTTTAGGTTGAAACTTCAGCTTTGGGAAACAATAATTGACATTATAATTGATTTATTGTTTCCTAATAGTTGTTCGTTGCAGCCTTAATCATAAAAATAGTTTAAAAATATTCTAATTGGATTCCAAAACTGAAAAAGCATGTGTGGATTTACAGTAAAGCTGCAGAGATTAATCGATTAATCAATTAGTCGCCAACTACTTTAATAGTGGATTAAATCGATTTGAGTCATTTCTGAAAATTCTCTGATTCCAGCTTCTTAAATCTGATTATTTTCTGGTTTCACCAGAACTTACAAGCAGATGCAAACATAAAAAATGAGGTTTTGTTTTAGTTTGTAGATTTCTGATTTAAACGCAACGCAGCTCTCATTTTAGGTTGAAACTTCTGGACTTTCAGAATTTATTTGGATTTACAGGCTTTAAAAGGGAAGAAAACAGCTCACACCAGTGGAGCTGCAACAATTAATCAATTAGTTGTCAACTATTCCATTAATTGCCAATAATTTTGATAGTAGATTAATCAGTTTGAATCATCTCTGTGGTTCCAGCTTCTCAAATCTGATTATTTTCTATCTTACCAAACAGATGCAAAAATAACTAAAGAACATGAGGTTTTGTTTTAGTTTGTAGATTTCTGACTGTGCTAAGGGCATTTAAACACAACACAGGTCTCATAACCATCTGCTAAACGAATGAGAAACGCATTAAAATCCAGTCACGCGCTAAACAAACACCAAACAGGATCAACCAGCACACATTAGCCTGTGATTGATTTAATACTGTTTACTGCACATGCACACAAATGGTACTTTAACAGCTCCACTGGAGGCTTCTTCAGAGGAGGCAACAATTAGTGCCTGATTGAGGATTACTGTGCAGGAAGCTAGCGCAGGAAAACACCACCCTGCTTGATGCGCGTCTCAAATATCGTATGCGTCTGATGCACTGGAAATAGTCCGACTCAAAAGAAGAGAGAACAGATGGATTAGTGGCGACCAAACCTTTATTTAACATTTAAAACGTCCGACATTTGTGTGTCAAACACCTCCTGTCGACTTAAAGGTTACAATAAGTTCAATCAGTGGGAAAAAATATATATATGCATCATAACAGTTAAACTCTGAGTGTCCAGCAATAATGAAATATGGAGATGGAATATGAACGGAATTATTGGAATAACAAAAAGTATAATTGAAATTTATATTTGGGATTTTATTTTGAAACTGAATGCTCAGTATATCCTAACACAATTTTGCCAAACTATGACTAAATGGAACCTCTAAAATGTACAATTTCCTTTGATTTTCTGCACATTTGGTTAAGAATAGCAGCCAATCTATAGGTTTTTATGAATTCAACAAAGAAGGTGGGTGTTTTTTCATATTTTTTCCTGTAGTATAGCAGCATTTTTCTTTTTTACAGCCACTTTTCAAGTCTGCAGAAGAAGAGCGAGACTCAAAAACAGTTCTGGAATAAATGCACTTTTGTTTTTTTTTGGAATGATAAATTCTTACATATCAGCCAACGTGAACACTGTATATCCTCAATAACGCGAGAGGGTTTTAAAGGTTCCATACCTTCCCTTCTCGCTGATGCAATTTTATGGAGCTGTGCTGTTAAAGCGGGTTCACGCCGTCTGTGTCGGGGCATGTGCTTTGGCTGATCCCACATACGGACACTAGTGGCTGCTTTTAAAGGCCTGTGAAAGCACACGAGACGAGAATCCTCAGCTGTCAGCAGTGACTTACTGGAAGGTGACATCATGTGCAGCCGTAATGCTTGTAATATAACCCGCCGAAGCAATACAACTGGTGTCGAGGGAAGTTACAGTAAAGTAAACCGCACTGGACTTACTTCTGTTTTATGTTCAGCTACTAGTCACCACTGTGTTTCATAACATTTTGCATCGATGAGAAATGGTACGAGCCTTTTTTTTTTTATTTAACAGTTTACCTAATGCCTTATTTATTGAGTTTTTTTGGGGGATGTGTCCGGCTGTTTGCCAAATCTGTACAGTTCCTGTATATTTCTTTTTTTTTTTTGTCCTTCTGTAAATAATCAGAAGTTTACAATAAAATAGATATCCATTGCATTAATTGAGGCAGTCCATGATTCACAGATGTGTAAAAAAAAACAAAAACGACAAACCTTCTGTATGTAAACTGCCAGTATTAAACAAAGTATTTCATCTGACATGTACCATCTCCTTCAGTTTGTATTATGCAGTGGTGTAGTGTTTTATTTTAATAATATACAGACAGGTGCTGCCGAGTCCTACTTTAGTTACTGTGATATAAAAAGCAAGCAACACATAGACTCCAAATTATGGACATGCAAAAAAAAATTACCATAAATATTTGAGCTGTAACACCGAAAAATCACACACACACACACACACACACACACACACACACACACACACACACACACACACACACACACACACACACACACATTCTGGTGATTTATTACAAACTAATTTGCCACCGAATTCTTTTGCAGTAGTAAGTGCATTAGATATAAATGAGCCAAACAGTGAACATATACCAGTTTATATATATCAGTGGTGTTATTTCAGTTTAAAGCTATAAACACCGCCTCCTAGAGGTAGGAAAATGTAAAAGTAGTCAATTTCAATCATTGAACTAGCGAATATTTGCAAATTAATCACATTTTTATCTGTTCTAAATGTATCTTAAAGAGGTATTTTTATTTTTTGTTAACATGTGAGTAGACAGATATGCTTTAGGCAAGTTTCTGTTTATGATTATTGGAACTAAATGCTGAAAAATCTGGCAAACACAAGCTTCAGTCAGTAAATTTAACATTTACTGAGTAATTAAACATATTTGTTTTTCCTGTTGTTGTAGCAACAGATTCATTTGTCGACGATTTGGGAAACAACAATAATTTTTGGTTCGTAGACCAACTTACAGTAAAATCCTGCTGGTTCATCAGATTTCCGCCGTTTCAACAAGGTTTTTCCGTCTTTTAGATCCTTCCAGAAGTTTTTATCATCCAGCTTTGAGGTGTAGTATCTTATCAGAAGCTTTATACCATAAATCCATAAAGATATTAACTGCATTTTAATGGGTTAGTATCTATTTTCGTTCAAAAATCCCACTTTCTTTACTCAGACGTCCATTTTGCATCACGTGACGCCTTTGACCAATCAGAGCCGCTCTCAGACTGAACCAGGAAATAGAGGCGTTGTAGCTTTAGCGCCCTCTACAGGCTGATGACAAATGATGTTTTTTAAGGAAATCCTTTTTATTTTTTTATTATAATAACTGTGAAATGTATGTTTTCATCATAATAACAAGAAACACGCTTTGTAATTGATAACACTGATAATATTTCATATTTATTAAACTATTAAAAAGACCAAAAAACAACAATCGACGACCATTACACTGTTTTATCTCTCTGGACAAACACAGTTTGACCATTGACCTTTTTTCTAAGGGTCCTTTGCAATTGATATTTTCATTTATGTATCTGTTTTATTCAATGGGAACAGATAGAGTGTACAAAGAAACATTTGTCCAGAGACAGCTGAGGCTTTTATGAAAACAAGATATTAAAACAGTGAGGTAAAAAAAACATTAAGAGAAGACAAAGAACAGCAAATAAAGATCCAATCAGGATTTAGGATTCCTTAAGTGTGTCCATGCATACAGAAGAAACAACACTGAGCTGCTCTCTGTTTATCAAGTCAGTCAACAATGTGTCTGGAGACAAAAGGAACTCAATGACTAATAATAAGATAAGAAAAGAAAATATTTCTTGCAGGTAAAGCAGTGTCAGGTGGTCCAGTCTCACTTGGGGCCACAGGCAATAAATAAATGAATAAATAAATAAATAAAATAGGTCATACATTTAAGTAAACTAAAAGAAAAACAAGTTTTTTAATTGCCCCCAAAAGTATTTGCTCCACCTGCAAAAAACAAAACAAAACACTGAAACAGCAACATCAGCAACATCTACTGGAGATTCCTTAATTTTGCTGATCTCTAGTTATCGAAAGTGCAAAAAATCGATCACAATCAATACATTTAAGTGTAAAACAAAGCCTCATATTGTTTGTTGGTAACAGCTTTTAGTTTTTTGTCAAATCAATTCATGCTATGCAGCATTTGCAAATAACACAGTTGGCATTTATTTGCTTATGGTCACTTCTTGTGTTTATCCACATAAAAACACCAGTTGAGTCCAGTTGATCGAAGAGAAGCTGATGAGTCATTGTCTTTTATCCTCCTATCACTTTCCAGGAATTCGGATCAGATACCTTCACGCCGCCGACCGCCGGGGTCACCTGTCCGCCACAAATCACTCACCGACCCGACAGAATTAGGTGGTGAGTCGGCTAAAGAAACACGCGTGACGTCTCCTCGCGTGCTTCTGGGACGCGTCCTGACCGTCGCGCGCCGCGGACGGATCGGAAACGCGCGCTGATGTCACGTTCTGAGACGGTCCGCGCCAGCTGGACGTGTATAAATATCCCCAAACACATTCCAGTAGTAGCGCTCAGCTGTCTACTCGCCTTAAAGCCGCGTCCTGCGTCACTACGCGGTGTTACGGGAAGAGAGATCTTCGTTGTACACGCGTGTGACACTTTATAAGTGCGACAAGCGCGCGCAGTCACCGGTAGAAGCAAGTTGTCTTTGAGCCAACTGCGACGAGAAACACTAACTCTATGTCTCTCAACTTCATCTGGCTTCTTTTGAGGAGTGTTCTCCTGAAGGCGAAGAATATGGGACACCAGAGCTCCAAGTCCTCCATCGAGGCGCGTGTGGTTTTACAAACCGCCACCTCCGCGTCCGTCCTGCGCATCGGGAAGAAAGGGACGAGCCAGTCGAGCGTCCACTCCTGCGACTCGCCGCCGCGCAAGTCGAAGCCGCATTCCTGGTCCCAGAGCCGCGGGGACGGCGGGCTGGTCTACGTGATGGATAACCCGACCGGAGGCGTGTGGGTGAAGCCGCGGGAGAAGTGGACGAGGTCCTGATCCCGACGGAAAACGGATTCTTGGATGAAATTAAAGCCGAGCGGAACCGAATCCCGTTCAGATTTGGGCGTTTGTGCCGATTTTGCGCGCCCGCGCGCATCCACGAGCGCCTGGATTGAAGTCGTCTTCGTCGACGCGTGGAAGCGAAGAGACACGACTGCGCTGATCACTGTGATTTATTAATTTAGTCTAAATGAGACTTTCACGTGTTCAGTGTCTGACTGGATGGAGGGAAACGAGGAAACAGACAGAAGGTGGAGCGCGCCGTGCGTCATGCGTCAGAAAAAAACACTTATTTTTGTTTACAACATGACTCGAGGCTGTTTTTTATTCTATTTTCAACGCACTGTGGAGTAGATGAAATAAAAGAGGAGGACTGGAGTTTACAGTTAACAGCTGCTGACCAACCTTCATTTATTTGTTCCTTCTCTGCTATTTGAATTCATCCTGTTTACATGAATTTATTTGAAAGTGGATGTGAGCAAAGAAGCGGATCCCTCTGAACCCAGAGTGGATGTTGTTGAATTGATGGTGTGGACGTGTTGGACAGAGTTTGGGGCTGGACACTGACCAAACAGCTTCATTTGACAGTTGTTGGCTGTATTTTATAACAAACTCTGTAACTTAAAAAGGAGCTTTGAGGAAAGTGATGATTGAATTAAGGTTCGTGGAGGAGTTTGGACTGTTTGTCTGCAACTTTAATGGTTTTCTTAAGATTTTTAACCTCAGTCTCGTGTCTATTGTTCCAGACAGAGCAGACCAGCACCGGTTCAATGTGAAACTATTTCTTTCTTTACCTGCTGATCTCTTGACTTTCACTCATTACTGTGTTTACCTATTGATTGATTGAAATGAGACTGCGCTGTCGTGGAACGACTTCAGTGTTATTATTGATGATGTGATTAAAATTCCCAGACAGAATGGCCACTTTATCTCAGTGTGTGCACCATGGGTCTGATGTCCGTTAATAAGCAAATAAAACGTTCCACAAGTTAATGGTGTTTGGAATCGAGTGGTTTTATTACCTGAATCACAGAAAAATGTACGCAGAAATATATCAGAACCTATAATGAAGTTAAATTAAAGCACAGTGAGGATTCATTAATCCCCCGGTTTCAGATACTCCAAATAAATCAATAAGAAAATAGTTTAATATAATATCAGTACCACTATTTAGATATTTAATTCAGATGTTTAATCTTTATAATCTCCTTTTTAAACATCTTACAGAATATATTCTTCATGTTCTGGAATGATCCTCAGTGGGATTTCTAGGATTTTAGGGACAAATAATTAACCTTTAAACTCTTAATCATTGAACTTTACATTGAAGATAATTTAGCTTATTTCAAGTTTTGATTTCTTTTGATACCAGGTACAATAAATACAGCAGGAAAACCGAAAGATAAACCTGGGGTTTAAGTGGTTAATTAATACTTATTCACCATTTTATAACTAATAAACACAATAGATAAATTGCCTTTAAATGGTCGACGTTGCGACCTAAAATGTAATGTTAGATGGTTTAATTAGTTTAGTTTATAACGCACCAATAAAGCCATTAAAGCTACAACTCCCCATCATAAAGGCTGTAATATTCCTGCCTAATAAAACTCCAGTGATGCAGCGTTGCTATAAATAAATCAGTAATTTCCTCAGGTGCAAACTTTGCTCCCTGCGGCGCCTTATCTTACAGCAGCGTGGAGATAATAGCTTATCTATTAAACTCCAGGCAACGCACTGAGCAAACAGTGGATACTGTGAAAGTGAGAGAAGTGACTCCGCTTGACGCATTAGCTCTTGTATCTCTCCGCGTCGCCATGGGCCAGCGGGGATCCCAACCGGAGGCCCGGGTTCTCCTCCTGGGTCTGGACAACGCGGGGAAATCGACACTTCTCTACCAACTGAAGCGCAACGCGTGCGTCGGCACCGCCCCCACCATCGGCTTCAACGTGGAAATGCTCGACGCGCGTAAGAATGGTAAGAACGTCGCCCTGACCGTGTGGGACGTCGGCGGCCAGAAGGCGATGCGGCGGCACTGGAAGAGCTTCCACCAGGACACGCGGGCCGTCGTGTTCGTCCTGGACAGTTCGGACCTGTCGCGTCTGGAGGAGGCGCGTCGCGAGCTGGAGAACACGCTGCGGAGCGAGCAGCTGCGCGGGCTGCCGCTCGTGCTTCTCGCCAACAAGCAGGACGTCGGAGACGCGCTGACGGTCACTGAGATCAAGGACCGGTTCGACCTGATCAGGACCTGCTCCAACCGGGACTGGTTCATCCAGCCTTGTTCCGCCAAGACGGGCGTCGGGGTGGAAGACGCCTTCAGGCGCGTGGTCCAGATGGTCAAACTGCCGTCAGAATCCGGCGCCATGACGCACAGCTTCAAGGACAGAGTTCACACCATCAAAGCCAGCCACAGACATTAGGCTTCATATGAATTGTATTTGCAAACAGAAATGTTTAAATTATTTAGAAATGAAAAGTTAAACCGCTTTATACTAATAATACAACATATAAAAAGACGCGAGGTTTGGTTTAATCTAAACCCTTTTACGCACATTGATTCCTCTGCTCAAACTCCTGTTTACAGCTGCAGAATCTGACAATATTATGACGGTTAAATGGACAGGAAACACGAGACGGCAGGAAGTAAATTACTGTAGCTATAGAAACCGTTTTCATTGGCGGTGTCAATCATCAGGCCAAACATAAGTGGATTATCTCACAGCCTCAGATTCACATTTCACTGATTGCGTCAAATGCGGATGTGGACACTGGTTCTCGGTTGTGAAAAATCCCATTTGGGTGATTTATTTTCCAAATGATGATGCTTTTTTATTGTATAATCCATTTTTTAATGTCTAAGACGCCATTGAATGAGTTTACATTTACATTTTGACAGATCAGTGTTTTAAATGTCTAATATTCTAAATGATAACATGAGCACTTGTTAATTATTTTAAACGTTTTTACCATTAAATGTATTTTTCATGACTTGGAATCTTTAAAAGTTGTTTTAATTGGTTCAAAGCATTGATTTATGGGTAAGAAGCATTCATCGGGTTTCTCTAAATGTACATTTTACAAAAATCACGATTTTGTGACACTAAATGTCAAATTGTGTAACCGAAATAGAATAAGTTTCTAATATTTAATCCGCCTAGAATATAAAACTTTTCTCTTTTTAAGAGAGTTTAACTATCTGGTACCAGGTTTTTAGCCGTTTGTTTCTCATACATTATATTATTTAACATGACCAAAGTTATTAAAAGTGAAACGTGGACACTTTCTGATCTTATTGGAACAAAGTGTAAAAATATCCTGCAGTTTAAGCTTCTGGGGGAAAAAAAATTCTCGGTCGTTTTTGTTCCTTTTCTCCAAATGTCCATTCTAACAACGACCCACCAGCGTCCCCGTCATGTCGCTTGTCCCGCAGACGTCTGACACTGTCCTCCGCGTCCTTCCCGCACCGTCTCCTCATACGTCGGCAGGCCTTTACATTCCTCGTACGTGGGCAGCTGCGCGGCCGCGCCCGGGTCGTGCAGGCCGCCCGGGGCGCAGCTCTCCATCAGCGGCTCCCGGGACGCGGTTGCGGCCGGAGGTCCGGCGCCGCCGCGGCCAGGCGGCGTCAGCTGCCTGGACCTGGAGCACAACGCCCTCTGGATGAAGTAGCCCAAGGCGAACAGGAGCAGCATGATGAGGACGCCGGAGAGCTTCCGGGTGACCATGGCGATGTTGTAGTACGTGCTGTCCACGAAGTGTCTGCAACAGGTGACGTCGTCCGTGTCGTTCCCCTGCGCGCAGCACACCTGGTCGTCCCGGCAGATGTTCGGCCCACATTTCCGGATGGAGTAAACAGCTGGAGGAAGGAAGCAGCAAACGGTGACGGCTGCTGCGATCTGGCGTTGGTATGAACGCATGGTTTATTTCTCGAGACGCACTGAACCAACGCGCTGGATGTGGAGTCAGTGGAGGAAAAAGCGCGCGCTGGGACGCAGACGCGGAGCCATCATCAATAACATCATCCAAATCCCTGCTGCAGAGTATCTATCATATGCTAATGAGGCTGAACGTCCTTCACTCTGATTTATTCCCACTCAGCAGGTGCATCGATGCAGGCTGGAGACGCGCAAACAGCCTCGTGGCTCATTGAGCTGAAGGGAAAGTAAACAGGCGCCCAGGAAATCGACCAGTCGGGTCGGAAGCAGCAGAAATAAGCGGTGATTAATCGTGAAGGTGGGAGGAGACTTCAAGATCACCAGGACCAGGGACCAGAACCAGAAGGCTGATTCAAAACATACACAACCCACAAGAAGTTAGGGACGTTCTTATTTATACGAGTCCTTTGGTCTGAATTGAGATGAATAAGAAGCATTTTATTCGTTTAACCCCAAAAATGTATGAAATCCACTGTCACAGTATCCATAACTGGTTGTGAGTAGTGCAATTACAGTGATGGAAAGGAATTCATTTACTCAAGTACATTAGAATACCTGAAGTATTCTCCTTAAGTATCTGATATAAATATTACATGATCTTATCTGGTTTAATAGATTTTAATATTGAATCATATACATTTTCTTCTGCTCATACTTTGGTTCAATGTCTACATGTTAAATTTATTGAAGGTTAAGATACAGAAAAATAGCTAAAGATTGAATTTAACCTAAATATTTCATTGATGGAAACTACATAATTCATTTTAATACCAAAAAAAGTTATGCATTTAAGTAGTAATGGCTTGGAAAATCAAATTCTACTTAAAATAATTAAACATATGTACAATATACTTAAACATATGTAGAGTTGGATAAATTATTGTTCAACCACTTGATATAAAGGTAATTTCAGTGTATACAGAATTACTGTACTTTACATTTATCTCCAGTTACTGATACAAATGAAGATTTAACATTTTACATCAAATAAATCTACTTTATTCTGTTAAGTGGTGAGAACATTGCTAGTTATGCAGTACTATTAGTCCTCTTTCCACATTAAACTACATTTCACTGCACGTGTTTATGCAGCATTTTCAATGCAGCATTTTTTTGATGACCATATTTTCCCCCAACACTGCTGCTGCAGGAACTAATGTTCCAGCTGGCAGAAAAAGGATTTCCATTTACTTTAAGATCCTTAAAAGGCTCAAATCTTTGTGCCACGTCCATCTGGCTGATTAGCTTTAAGTGCCATTGCTTGTCTCTACACCACCACTTACAGAGAAGTACAATCCACTCATTTAAATACAAATTAAAGACACAGTTCAGATCATTTCTTAGACAACGGTGGCTAATTGTTTTACAGGATGTGGCAGCAACACTGATGTTTTATAATGCATCATACATCCCTCACAGTGATCAATCAATAACGGGACTACGTGATGAGTAGATTGTGGGTTGTAATGGAGGGAAGTGCTCCTTAATGGCATGTCTGGGTTTTAGCTCCGTTCAATATCGAGTTGGACGAATCTCAGCCCAGAGGATGTGTTGTGTGTTTGTGTCAAAGTGCACAAACAAAACCACTTCTGGTGCTCGGGCCTAATGATTTTAAAAGCATAAACGCCGATGCTAATTAAATAGTTTGATGTCATTTTGAGTTCTTGCACCGACAACTTACTGGAAGCTGGATTTGGTAAAGATCGGATATCAAATAAACAGAAAATGATCATTCTTTGTGTGTGTGTGTGTGTGTGTGTGGGGCAGCTGCCAACAACAAGAGCAAAAAGGCAAAGATAATCCTGTAAAAATATTTAATGGAGGAAATAAGTTTGTAATTTGTGCAGCAAGTGCAAAAACCATAACAAAATGTGAGGTTTCCAGCAGCAAAGTTACAGTTTTTCGCCTGATTTTTAGAATATTCTCCACAGTTCTGAGTCTCCGGCTGTTTTTTCCTCAGGTGAAAAGTCCTGTTGTTGAATCTGGTGACATTGTGACAGTAAGAGGTCCCAGCTGGACTCTTCTCTCTGGAAAACAACCACAAGGATTTAAATACATCGTCCTAAATCATCTCTTGATGCTGCAACTTCTGGTTAATCCTGAACCTAAAGGATCAGACTTTGTCCAATCGGACAATGGACATTTTACTTATTTACTCTAGAGAAACGTTTTATTCTTTAGGATAAAATGACTTGATTTGTGCAATTTACCAAGCTTTGGCTTTATGCTGGTGCAGATTAGTGATAAACATGATTCTGGAATCCATTTCTACTGGTTAGTGATACATTATAAAGGCTATATGTTATGTTTTATTGTAATCTTATTGTAATTTAATTTTAGAGGATAAAAACAGCTCTAATGATGGCAGCTGCTTCAAAAGTTAAGCTCCAAACATGATTCCGAGGTGAGTGATAAAGGCTATAGTGTTTTATAGTAATTTAGTCTAAATTTAACAAGTTATACTTTAATTATAAAGCGCTGTGCATTTATAAACTCAATATGAAGCTGAATACAAAGAAAGTTCCAGGATCTTCAGTCTATTAAACATCACAATGAAAATTTAGGTTTCAAAAAGTCAAAATTAGACGTTTGAGGGGAGTTTTGTTTGATAAAAACAGGCAAAGGGCTGGAAAAGTGGTGAAAAGGGAGCTGACATTAGTTTAATTCTAGGTAATGCAAGTTTGTTGGAGTTGGAATGAAAAGAGTTTAAAGTTGAGTAAAAATCACTAGAATGTTCAGAAATTGGCCTAAAGTCACTGTTTTTAATTTTACTCAAGTGACAACATTCTATGCAGGTCCAGACATCCACTGTTATCAAATCATTAAAAATAATATTCTCTGCATTTTCCAAAAACTTGGGGAAATTATTTGTGCCATTATATTAATAGGATGATTATATTTCAGCTGTAAAAAGTCTAACGGGAGATTAAACCTCAACTGGAAGAAATGTCTTTTACTCCTGGTTTGTATATAAACACATTCACATCAGTAAATTTATTTCTAAAGTTGGAAAAATCTATTTTTTTAATGCAACCAGTCCAGATCATCATCTCTTGTACTCACTCGCTTCATAATCCGTGTCTCTCTTCATCCAGCGAGCAGAGGATTGCTGATGTTTTGGAGATTTCCTCTGATGTCCTGCAGGACGGGCGCGGGTCAAACTGTCCGGATGATGTTTGGGGCCGTTCATTCTGACGGTTTTAGCAGATTCTGTTTCCTCAGCGTGATTGTTGCCGTCACAGCTTCTACACACCTGGTCACTACCACCGTCAACAGATCGCCACCTGGAGAAAGGAGATTATCACCTCGTTTCCCAATACAGGTTATAAAATTAATGCATTAGAATAAAATAAAATACCTGTTCTCAATAAAAGAGCAGGCCCTGTTTTGAGAGCTGACCGTTGAATCAACTGGAACAGCCTTCATGTAGCAGGTGATATAGACCTGTGGGAGAGATTTTAGTGCAAAACCGTTGAAATGGAACCGGCTCGATAGAGAAGGTGGTTGGAGGAATAAAACCGACCTGGTTACCGGCCTCCTGGTGGAACACGAACGCATCTATCTGGAATCTGAGCTTGTGCTCTGCAGCTCTCGGCAGGAAACGAGAGTTGGAGCCCGTCAGGTAGGAGTCAGTGAGACACCTGGTGGAGCAGCAAAATAAGAAATACTGAGAATGCAGGTAAATTAAACCTTAAACGCTGGTCGTCGTAAATTCACATCAATGCATTCCCACTGCAGCAGAGATGGTTTATATATTCTCCCCCAATGCTGGATTGTTGAAAGGGTCCAGCTCAGGCTGTCTGGTCTTTGGGTCAGTGGTTTTAGAGTGGAAATGCTGGAAATGCCCAAAATATAAAAGGCCAGAATGTCTTCAAACGCTCAAAATGCAACGTTCATCTGAGCCTCAAGAACCACAACTGATGAATGAATGAATTCCATCAGTAAGAACCAAAGGGTTCGACAGTGGAGGACTTTAAAAAGAGGAAAAAAGTAGCTACAGACTATTTAACACTTATGTTCTAGTATAGTAGAGTATGTATGTATATACACACGTCATTTCCTCTATTTTTAATCGCTCCTATTACATTTATTAGATATCACTTCTCCCTCCTGTGTTCACTTTTGCATTTTATTCTTTTTATTCTACTTGATGTATTGATTTCATTGCCGTTTTATTCTGTTTTGTATCATCTAAATACTGTTTTAATATACTTCATGTAAGGCGACCTTGAGGCTGTGAAAGGTGCCCAATAAATAAAAATGTATTATTATTAGTGCCTATTGTCGCCAATTTGCATCAAACCCATTTTATTTTTATAGACAAATTAACAATCTACTTAATTTAGCATCGATTGAAAGCAGAAAAATGCATTCAGGCATCAAAGGGTTAAAACGAATTGCATTCAAATCAATGGTTTTAGAGTAAAGGGCTGTATTCCTCGTGAATCCTCTTAGAGAGCTCCTAACTTAGCCTAAAAATCCCAGTTAGGAGTCTTTTCTCAGAGAAAAGAGTAAGAAATAGACAGAAACTCCTGTTTTAGTGAGGACGTGTGGTTGATGTACGAGTCATTTCCAAACCTGTGATTGGTCGATCCTAAAAGATGGATAAAAACGTCCTTTTGATGATAATAGTCAAAAGGAAGGATCCTCAAATTGATCAACTTAATCATGGAATCTAATCTTAAGACTAATTTTAAATAACCTCAAAAGAAACTATAAAATAATCCTGAATGCCCACAGATTCATATAATGATGATTATATAAATGAGCTTTTATTAATTTCATGCTTTTGTACTTGACATCTCAACTTAATTTGGTATTAAAGTCAGTAACAGCACAGCTTTCAATGTCCTTAATTGCTGACAGGTGTAGAAGGTTTGTGAGGATTTTACATCTACTGGAGGAAAAAAAAGAAAACTCAAACTACAAAAACAATTCTGTGTGATCCAATCTGCAGCATTTTAATTCTAACAGATTAGGAGCTAGGATTCTTTTGGACAGGACTAGGATCTACTTTTAATTTTTATTGAATTTTATTCTAAGAAAACACCAAGATTCTAAGAATTTGGCCACTAGGAGCATCTCTTTGCACTGAACATCTATAGGATACAGCCCCTGCTTTGTAGTTTAATATTTATTGCCCCAGAAATGTATGAAATCCACCGAGTCTCACCCATTATGATCAATAAAGTCGTATCTCAGTGTTGCCTCTGCATCAGGCGTCGCCGTGGCAACGCAACGCTCCACATAGGTCCGTAAGGGCATGTGGTGACCGATGATGACGGACGCTTCAAAGTTGACGGGTTCACCCAGGAAGTAGGTGGAAGATCCTCTCTCAAACATCCAGTTATCTGCAGAGATTAGATGGGAATCAGAAATTAAAGCGGTTAAGGATTTGGATTATATCAGAGAGAACGTGTTAAAACCTGTCATGAGCTGCAGGCTGAAGTCTATTTGATCCTCCGCCGTCATGGTGGTGATGAGAGGAACCCAGGCAGGAAGAAGAGAACCGCCATCAACTGCATACCTCCTGAAAACAGTCCATCATTAGTCCTTATAGCATTTAGAGCTGCAGCTACTAATCAATCAGCTGATAGACCAAACTACTAATATGAAGAGACACATTTAATGCAGCATATTCTCTCAGACTTACTTGTTATAATGGCATTCGATTGGAATAGTTGCTGCATCCAGTCTAAACAACCCATCACCTGAAGGTTCAGGTGAGTAAACCAGCACAGTGGAATAGATCAGCTTCTCTTTTGTGGACTAGAAGAGTTGAATGAGAGTTAAACGGTGAAAATAGATTATATTAAATAAAAGACAGGAAGCTTTGAGCAAAATAAATCAGACCTTTTATTAAATGAAAGCTTATTAAATTCCACCCTGGAGTTAATGAGTATTTCTAAGAGAATTATAATATAAAACTATAAACTACCTACATATCACTATCAATAAGTAATAAAATGCATTTATCTCAATTGAAAGTGTCAGCAACATTTCTACTAATAGTGTTCATCAAAAGAAACTAGATACATCATTTTAAGTAATTGCAAACTTAATAAATTAGAGTACAAGTGTATTAAATATCAGAATTCATCTCAATTGAAAATGTCAGCAACGATAATTAATTATAAGAAGAAATAACATTGGATAAATCATTCTAAGTAATGAGTGTAAACTTATTCAATCACATCCTTTAAATACTATTGGAAATATCACTGTTATTAGCGTCATTTAGTCTCATTTCCTTTAATAAATTTGCATATTTCTGTATGTAATTAGCTCATAATAGAATATATAACATCCAGTGGTTTTTTATGGGGTTATAATAAAGTCTTACAGAGAGTTGGGTTCCACAGTCCGTCAGCGGGGCCTGGATGGTGAACTCGGCGTCTCCTGACGTGAAAGCTGCGCAGGAACTCCCTTCTCTCACCGGATCCGGGCCCAGGTGCAGGTGGTCCGCGTCCACCAGGAGACCCGTATCGAACAGATCCGCGTGCACCACGACCTCCATCGAAGCCACGTGGCACTTGACCAGGACGCGTCGAGGCCGCGCGCTCAGCTGCTCGTGTTGCTGCTGATCGGACCTGCCGCCGCCGCCGCCGCTGCGGGGGTTGGGGATGCGGGGAGGGGGCGCGGGTCTGGAGGAGCCTCGGTTAACGACTAACCGGCTGTGCGTGAGCGCGCAGGCGGAGAGAAGGAGGACGAGGATCCACCGGGCTGCACCAGGGGGTCTCTGCAGGGTCAAGGTCCGGGTCAGATCCATGCTTGGGCTCCGGTGTCCAGGTTCAGGAGTGTCAGGAGAGTCCCGCAACAGCCGCTGCCCGCAGCTGTAAATCATCTTGCGTGATGAGACGCACCTGTGTTAATCAGGAGGAAACCGCTTGGTTTTCTACACCTAAAACTAAAATGAAAGCACTTTAAGTATATGTCGCCTGTATGTGATTAAATATTAATATTTTATATATAATTTTATTTATTTTATCTTTTTAAAGAAGTTTTTTTTAGCCATTATATGTTTCTAGTTTTGCAGTGACGTGCTATAATCTAATTAACCACCAGGTGGCACTAGATCACAGCTGATGATAGATAGATAGATAGATTATAGATAGATAGATGATAGATAGATTATAGATAGATAGATTATAGATAGATGATAGATAGATAGATAGATAGATAGATGATAGATAGATAGATAGATGATAGATAGATAGATGATAGATAGATAGATAGATAGATAGATAGATTATAGATAGATAGATAGATGATAGATAGATAGATTATAGATAGATAGATAGATAGATAGATAGATGATAGATTGATAGATAGATAGATGATAGATAGATAGATAGATAGATAGATAGATGATAGATTGATAGATAGATAGATGATAGATAGATAGATAGATAGATGATAGATTATAGATTGATAGATAGATAGATGATAGATAGATAGATTGATAGATAGATAGATGATAGATAGATAGATAGATGATAGATTGATAGATAGATAGATTATAGATAGATAGATAGATAGATTATAGATAGATAGATAGATAGATAGATAGATAGATAGATGATAGATTGATAGATAGATAGATAGATGATAGATAGATGATAGATAGATAGATAGAGCCTAATGTGATTTTTCAGTTTAGATTCATATATATATATATATATATATATATATATATATATATATATATATATATATATATATATATATATATATATATATATATATATCCTATAAGTGATTGATAGTTTAACTCTTAAAAATGTTTTTAAAAAAAAATAAAAACAGATTTTTTAAACATGTTTATTCTCTAGGTGGATTAAATATTTAATATTTATCATTCTTTATTTGTTATCATATGATTTGGTTTGACATTTGACATTTTATGTCAAAAAAACACACATTTCTATGTGATTTCTGTAATAAAAATGGTACAAATAGACTTTTAAATGACACATTTATCATC
Organism: Lepturacanthus savala; assembly: GCA_030544235.1. Classification (NCBI taxonomy): domain Eukaryota; kingdom Metazoa; phylum Chordata; class Actinopteri; order Scombriformes; family Trichiuridae; genus Lepturacanthus; species Lepturacanthus savala. The sequence continues at coordinate 28,269,156 of CM060461.1, read as the reverse complement.
CTTTATCATCTTTATACTTTATATAACACCATTCAGTTACACTATTTGATTATTTTGTCACAATTAGTGTGATTTTTGTTAAAGAAAATGGTACAAATGGACTTATATAATAGCATTTATTATCTCACTGGTTAAGATTTATGAGACAAATTTAAAATTTTAATGTGCAAAATATATTAAACCTCCTAGAAACATATTAAAGGAAAGTGAAATTTATCTATGACTATCGTCCACAGCTTTTACTATTGTCTCCTATAATGAGACATTGTGCTCATTTGCTCTTTTCATATATAAATATATATATATATTATGGCAGGGATGTCATAGGTCTCTCTCAACCTCAGCAGCCACAAATCTCAGTCGGGTCATTTCCACTGAACACAGAAGGCGTGTGAATAGAAACCAAACGGACCAAATGTCACTTCCAGTGAGGTTTAATCAAACAGCAGCATAGCTTACCTGTCACTTTCAGGACATATTTAAAGTCGCTGCTTAACCCCGTCAACGAGAAAGCATCAGCTGACTCCTCTATAATAAGAGTTTAATCCAGCTTTCACATCCTGGTGATTATCCAACGAGTAAAACAAACAAAACTAAAACCTTTTACTGGCATTATTATTGTCACATGAAGGTAAAAGTTGATTATTAACACTGGACTTTCCAAATCAAGTGTGAGCAAATACTCTTTGTTTTCTGGGGTTAAAACAAATCAACCACTTAAAAACCTACGTTTATATTTCAGTTTTCCTTGTTATAAATGGAATTAAATGTGAAGGTTATTGGATTTCAAAAAGAAATCTACAATATATGAATTAATTCATGTCAAATATATTCTATAATCTAAAATTCTGTTATAATACGGATAAAAATACTGCATTTAAAACAAGAAAATCAAATAAATTAGTTCTATTATTAATAAGATCATTTATAGATATAGAGGATTATTCCTAAACATGAAGAATATATTCTGTAAAATGTTTAAAAAGGAGATTAAATCTAAATTAAATATCTAAATAGTCTCTACTACTATTCTATTAAACTAGTGTCTTATTTATTGATGATGTGGATATTGATGATATATATTGATGCTGTAACATTATGAATAAAACTCAATGCTGCTGCTATATCAGGGTTTTTATATATATATCAGGGTAAATTAATGACAAATCAGCACATTTTATGCAGGAAATAATATTTATTAGATGATTCTCAGAACCAAGTGAATGACATAACAATACAGCTAAAAAAATAAATAGTCCAAAATAGAACACTGTTTAAATATCAATAAATAAATAGTCTGTAAATACACTTTATAAATAAAGTATTTTAACATGTTACCTGGTGTTTAATATAAATCACAGGCCTCCAACAAAAAACCAACAATAAATATGCGTTCATAAAAAGTTATGAAGTAGACTCGAGTGTTTTCTGTCACGATTAAATAGCATGAACTGTTGTGTAGTTTATGGACTTCATGTCAAGTGGTTCTGCAGCGTTTTAACCGTTTCATTTAGTGTATTCTCCAGAGTTCATGTATCCGATGACCCTGTTGATCGTGATGGTTCGGACCCAGAATCCTTTCAGGACTTTGCAGAGGTTCAGTCTCTCATCGTAGGAGCTCGGATGCTTCCTAGACGCCTTTAAAACAACCAAATCACTCATTTAGACTCAGATTTTATCATTTCTTATCGCTGTTTTTTGCTAAATCCGTGTTTTTACCTGCTGCGAGGCCAAGTTTGCAGGAACAGACCACGTGAAGCAGTTCTGTTGAGAGAAAGATATTAACTGTTGACTCATTTATTAAGACATTTGTCTCCTTATAAGACAAACACTTGCTGCGTGTTAAATCACTTACCTCCATTAATTCCCTGAGGCTGAACAGAATAGTTTGATGGAATAAAGCGTCAGGATCCGGCTGAGCAGCAAGAAATGTGTAGTAGTGATGCAGGTCGGCCCCGATGCTTTTTAGACAGGACTCCTGGAGATTAAAAGACATTAAAGACAATTATAAACATATAAAAGGGTAAATGTATATAAAATACAGTTTTAATCAGGTCAAAATGTACATTTTATGTACATTAAATGGCATTTAAACGTCTCTTTGTTCCATTTTCTTTTAAAAAATCACATTAAATGTGCTTTTGTTTGACACAAAAGGTCAAATAGTGTCACTGAATGATATTATAAAGACTTTTGTACTATTTTTCTTACAAAAATCACATAGAATGTGCATTTTTTTAAAAAAGAATGATAAATATTAAATATTTAATCCACTTAGAATATAAAAATAGTGTTTTTTATGTTGTAAAAACCGTTAAACTATTACTAGAGTTACACATTTTTGATATTATCCCATAAATCTATCACTTTTTGGGAAAATACAGCTGCTGAAAAGATAAAAAAAGACAAAATAAAAGCACAACTTACCGGGTTAAATTCAGATTTAGGAATTCCAGCGCATTTTGGTTCCTTTGTGATGAGAAATTTACATTTTAGAGACACAGAAAAACAACATTAACCTCTTAAACTCTAAGGTCCCCCCAGGGGGGGACCCTGGAGTTTTAAAGTTGAAATCCTTCTTGTTACGCTGACTAATAATCACCAATATGTTCATGTAATACACCAAAATGTCGACAAGAAACTCAGCTACAAATTTATTTTAACCATTATTAGCTTTCAGTATTAGTAATTTTCAACCCAAATAGATGATTTTTGTTTTGGAAGGAGCAAGTTTTTTCACTTGTTTCCTTCATTCTACCTGGATTTACTTTAACACTGTACATTTTAAATTGATTCTGGGACTTCTACAACTATCCCACAGGTGTTAGCTTTATTTTAAGCCCAAGATCATTCAGAAAACCCCTGTAGTTGTGGAGATATACTACATTAAGTATGGGCATGTAATTTTCGGGAGGTAGACTGATAAATAGGCCTAGAGCTTAAGGGGTTAAAAGACATTTATGGTTAAAATAGTGGACAAAACATAAAAAAAAAAGCCCCAAAATTCCTGATTTACCTTTGGTGCACACACAGCTGGAGTGTTGGAGTCCATGTGCAGCTCCACACTCTGTTTTGTGCAGTCGATTCCGCTAAATAGGTGGTTCTGTGACCAGGAAAGAGACGTTTAATCCCATATCTGTACTTTAGAGATCAAAAAGCACAGACCTGCAAGTGTAGTTGTGATGTCATACCCGCTCAAGCACGTCCGTGATGTTATTTAGAAGCGTGTGTGCGTAGAAAACGCAGGAATCCGCCACGGGTCCGTTCACAGGCAGAGAATGACCCGGCCGAGGCCACGATAAAAGCAGCAGAGCTGAAAAGTCTGGAGAGAAAAAAAAAAGGAGAAAATGAACATTTTTACTCCAAAAACGTCAGAATTGTTGCGTCAGTTCAGCTTCTACTCACAGAGGTTGATGAGCGGCATCTTGGGAGACGGTTGATTCGTGTTGTTTTGCTGTAACTGACTGAAAACTCAGGCATCTTTAAGGGTTTTATAGGCGGATGCAGGGATTTCCCTCAGTCACAGCAGCCTGTTTTGATAAATTGAAAGAGCAAACGAGTGCTGTCGAGTTGTGTAATTTCCCAATTCTTCATTATATCACTGAATGTTTTAGTGAAACTGGAATTGCACCCGTGACGACGAGGTATTTACTTTAGATCTTAAGGTTAACACACAACCTCACACTTGTTTGTTGTTGACATTTCCAAAGAGTGGAGAGTGAAAGCATTACGTCATGTCTTAATTTAGACCGAAAACTTCTAAAACATCTGTCCTGTGTCCAGAGATGATGGTATTTATCTGGAAAGATAAAGAAAAATGACATTAATTCAACAATAGGATGATTTATGATGAATTTATGAGGAAAAGCATTCACCAGCATCATCATTTATTGAATAAATCCACTTGTATCATCATTTTTTTTTTACATAAATCATGATTCTGAGTGATTTTTAGACATAAAATACTGAAAAATAACCACCTAGAATATAAAACTAGTTGATAAACATGGAATATATTGCCAAAAATGGCAAAATGAACATTGAAATGTGTTTTATTCCTGTTATTTAATCTTTTTACTCAAGGATTTTCAGTATATTTTAATACAGAGTAAGAATTATGGCGACTTGACTGAATTCAATGAGTCATTTTGGCTTCACTTCTGTGGATTTCCCCGTCACTAACATGGTAAATTCATTATAAGGGATCTCACCCACCAGATTTAATCATTTAGGGATGATTTATTTTGCCTGGAAATGATGCGTAGCCTCTGAAATCAGCTAAATTTGAATTTCCAAAACTCTATTTTCACTTTAAAATAAAAAAAAAAATCCTGATTTGAGAGGATCAGACTCTTTATGTCCTATACGACAATGGACGTTTTACTTTTTTGGCCAAATCAGTATAAAATGACAATTTAACAAACCTTCATGATGGCGGCGGCTTCAAGAATCAATAGAAGCTCTAAACATGATTCTAGAATCAATTTCTACTAGTGATTAATAATAGTAATAAAGGATTTAGACTATAATGCTTTATAATAGTTTCACAAGTTTTTTAATAAATATGCAGCCAAATATAAAGAAATAAAGGACTAAAGTCACACTAGAAGGTTCAGAAATTGGCCTAAAGTCACTTTATTCTTTAACGTTACATGTGCATTTTCCCCAAAACTATATTATTAACTATAATATATTTTAATATATATATATATTTAAGTTGCTCAGAGCAGGAGGAATGAATACAGCAAGAAAAATAACAAGAATTTGCCTTTTTTTTTGGAAAATATGCTGATTTCTGAGCATCAATCTATATAAAATACACAGATTCCTGCTGTTCATGTGTGTTGAAGCTACATTATGTGTAAAAATGAATGTTAATCAGAACAAATACATATTAATAATGAGGATATTTATAAGAACTGCAACTATTCATTGTCCCCACAGTTGTTGAGTTGTTTCCCTGCTACTTCCCATGTAATTAGTCAAAGCTCAATTATCTGACTCACGCTTTCCACTCATTAAATATCATTAATCCCATGAAAACCAGACAAATAAAGGCGTAGATCACACACTCGAAACATTTATTAGTTTCTTTACAATCGATATATCGTACAGTTATTAACGAAGCATACATTAAAAAAGAAAGTTAACTTCATGTTAAATGACATTCTTAAAAAGCTGAGGGTGAAAACACTGTTAAAGAAGCCAGACAACCAGGCGTGGTCTTCATCCGTTTTAATAAAATCTCTTTTCACATTTACATACAATATGTCCATAAACCCTTTCAACAGATAAAATAGATATGTATAAGTTGTGATTTGTTCTTATTCTTATTTTATTCACCCTTTTTTTTTATAAGCATTAGTAAATCGAGCACAAGAGGCGGCACAACATGCCTCTATTTTTATTTTAAGTATAATTAATGCAACACATCTTTAGAACCTACATCTCATTTTATCCGTTGCACAGACATATTTGAAAAATATGTCTACATAAAGTTAAAAATGACGTTTAGTTCTAAATGCATCTTTTTTTTTTAAATAGCAGCTACTGAATTACATCCAATTGTGTGTCTCAGTGATCCCGACGCGACTTTGGCAAAACTGCAGTGAAGCTAAGCTGCAAATCTGCACGGATACAGGCAGTGATTTATCGATTTTTTCTATTGCAACAGCTCAGATAGCTTTGAGAGTAAATTCCAGTGTTAAAACAGCAATGAGACGGTCTGATCGCTCCGTCTTGATTAGTACAGGGCAGTGGTTCTCAAAGTGGGGCGCAGGGACCCCCGGGGGGTCCCCAGAAAAAAGGAGAATCTTTTATTTTCACTATAATTCCATCCATAAGTGAAACAATGACAGAATGACAGGACGACTGCCATATTTAATAAGTAATTCATTTAATTTCAAATATTATTTTCCATATAATCTATACTGAGGTGAAAATGCAAAGAGAAATAAATAAATTAATTAATTAAAAAATGATATATATTAGAAATAATATAAATAAAATGGAAAATCAAATACAACAGACAAATATAACAGACAAATAAATAATTAGAATTAATTAAATGGAAAATTACATAAATATTCATTCTTATTGGTCTAGTTTTATGAGTTTAAGCCTCCTTTACATGAAAAAGTCAGAGAACCACTGGTATATGAGAAGCAGATGTTAATAGATCTATTTATTTTCAGTGAGACGTGGCACGACCCTTTTGCAGAAGTCTTTTTTTTTTTTTTTTTTTTTTAGACATGTGAGAAACGTGTGGGCGCTCCCTCCAGTCCAGCAGTGAAATGTGCAAAAATCACGAGGTAATTCAAGGCTAGGGATGGAATTAAGTCACGAGGATTCCCTTAATTCTATAAAACATGGTGTTATTAATCACGCTGAGTGGAAGTGAAAAGCCTGCAGCCTTCTTTCCTCTCTATGGGTCAACATCCAGACATTATGAGTGTGTGTGTGTGTGTGTGTTAATACTATATGGTGGACTGAGCTCTCCAGAGACAGATGGAGTTTCATTAGTAACACTAGTGACGTCCATGGAGCGGTGCGTTGGATGGCGTGCAGACGGACACGTGTGAAGAAGACGAGGGACTTTATTTAGACATGGCTTTATCTGCCTGGTGCCGCTGGTGGCTGTGAGCGTGCCTGTTGCAAAAAAACACAAAAAAATCACAAAAATGCATCAGTCTGAGCAGAGAATATGATGATAATGATGCTACATGTCAGTTGTACATATCGTCCCCCTGTTAAAATAATGGTCTGTCAAAAAAACTGTAACTGCAACACAATAAACCCATTAAAATGCAAATTATTGCAAATTCTATGTGACTTTAGGCCAATTTCTGACCATTCTAGTGTGTTTTTAGTCAACTTTAAACCTGGATTAAACTCTCCTTTCATTCCATAGTGACACTCTAAACTTATATTAACCTGGAGTTTAATTAAACTAACGTCGGCTCCTTTTTCATCACTGTTTTTTTAACGTAATTCATCTCCAACATCCAGTTTTGACGGTGAATTTTCATTGACACATGTTTAATAGACTGAAGATCCTGGAACGTCCTTCATTTATTTCTATTCGGCTGCAGATTTATTGAATTTATTGACATGCACAGAAGATTCAAAGTGTAACTTGTGAAATTTAGACTCAATATCAGACTTTATCACTCATTAGAAATTGATTCTTGAAGCAGCCGCCATCATAAAAGCTGTTAAATTATCATTTTATCTTGATTTGGGCAAAAAAAACCCTTTGATTCTAAACTTATATTAACCTGGAGTTAAATTAAACTACCTGAGATCAGGTAACACATGTTTAATAGACTGAAGATCCTGCAACTTCCTTTCTTTCTTTCTATCTAGCTACATATTTATTGAATGTATTAACATGCACAGCACTTAGTCTTTATCATTCACTGATTCTAGAGCTTCTTCTTGTTTCTTGAAGCTGTCCCCATCATTAAAGCTTGTGAAATTCTGATTTTATCCTGATTTGGGTGAAAAACCTTAAAATAAAATGTCCTAATTAAAATGTCCATTGTCCAGGACCTTTCAACTCAGCATAAAAACTCACTTTCATTAAAAAAATGACATAGGTCATTATTTTAATAGGGCTTTTTTTGCATTTGCATGCTGTGTCCTTGCATAATATAAATAGAGAGTTGGTGGTGATGTTCACCTGGTGAGGTCCTCTATATCCACCAACATGGCGTCCTGCTCCACATGCAGCTCATCCCTCATCAGCAGCAGCTGCACCAGCTCCTCATTTAGACCTGCAGGAGATGACATGTGTTGTTCAGGGTGTTATTTTGGGGGTAAAAGAGTTTTTTAGAGCGTGATTTGTAAGAAAAAATGGTTTAAAACGGTTAATATTGTCAACTTTGTGTTGCCAGTTTACGACTCTTGTGATTTACTGATGTGGCAGGAAGATTTAATCTTTTATGTCAGTTCATGATGAAGCATGGGTAATGCATGTGTGTGTGTGTGTGTGTGTGTGTGTGTGTGTGTGTGCACTCACTCTGAATCTGTGAGTGTAAGTCATTGGTGATGACCTGCAGCTGACCGAGATTCATGTCCCTCATGTCCCCTCGCCTCAGATTCCTCTTCATCAGGCCCTCACTGATGTGGGGCAAATGAGGAAGCTACACACACACGCACACACACACACACGCGCGCGCACACACACACACACACACACCATGTCAAAATCTGCATCTGCAGGAACCATATATTGTTGAGCCATTTCGTGGTTTATGTTGCGTTTTCCTATATAGTTTCATTACATCAGCTGCAGAAATGGGACAACGGAGTTTATGTGGTGGTTAAAGGGAAATATAACAGTTCCTTTATAAAGAGGTCCATTTCTTGGAGGAAGGGGATTTTACTGCAATCGTAGTCTGAAGTGCTGAATTTGACGTAGACCACTGATTTTATATAGACTGATTTATGGAAAATACTCAGTGTCCTCACTCTTTTTAGTTTTTTAAAGCGCTGGGAAGCAACATGAGGAGGAGAAACATAAAAGCGAATCCCTAAAAAAACACTGACATTGATGAATTTGCCTTGTTATGTGTTATGTGTGTTATACGGAGCTATGAATTATAACGAAAGCGCCGAGAAGCAACATGAGGAGGAGCTGTGATACGGAGCTTTACACTTTCACGTTTTGCATTGAATTAAAACTAAAAGTGAACATAAAACACACATTTTGTTTTGACATTGACAAATGTGCCTTGTTATGAGTTATGTGTGATGTTATATGACGTTATCGAAAAGAAAAATATGGGACGGGGACAGAACGGAGCTTTGAATTGTAAGGAAAGCCCTGGGAAGCAACGATATTTTGAATATCAATCGAGTCTCCCTCCTCTCCACTCTCTGACTAACCAAGTCGGCCACGGGCGAACGTCTGTGCAGCTGGATCTGCCGCTCCACCTCCACCTGCATGCGGGCCATGGGCCTCGCCAAGGCCAGCGCCACCCGGGCCTCCTCCTGGAGCCGCCGCTGCACCCGCCAGAACCCGCCGCAGTCGTCCAGCGGGTCCGAGTCCTCCTCCGCCGTGTCCCGGTCCGACAACGACGAGCTCTGCTTGCTCTGGAGAGGAAACAAGACATGCAGTGTAATGTAAGGCATTACAGGGGAAAAAAAGGTAATATTTTCACTCTGTACAAATGCATTACAATGCAATTTTAACCTTGATCGAAACAGTTCTTTTTTTTTTTTGGTTTTTCTTCACACAGATTTGTTAAAATCCCTGCGAGATCAGCAGCAGTGAAATGTTTCACTTCCTTTTTTTCTTTTGGACAGAAGATGGAAATGAGTGAACCTGCAGAAACCGTTGGACATTACTATACATAAGGACTTGAAGAACATCATAGGAAAATGATGCACTTCCTGAAACAGCAGCAGTAATTTAACATTTAGTTAAAGGTACAAAGGAAGCAAAGAGAGTGGAGATAAAACCAGATTCTTAAATCACTTTCACCAGCTTTTTGCAATGCAGTGATGTTGTAATGTAGTAAAACACTGGAGACATGTGTATATTGGTTAAAGCGTTCGTACCACGGGGGACAGCGGCGTGTCCAGGCTGGTCTCCGTCCTGCTGTCCTCAGCATCGCTGTCTTTGTCGCTGCTGCTGTCGTTAACGAAGCAAACCTGCAGGTTCACGCCGCTCTGCAGCCTGAGAGGAAGAAGACGAGGGAGGGAACGTTCAGGCAGAAGCATGAAATAAATGGAGGGAATCACAGTATGTTGGGTTTTGATACTTGGGTAAAGATGTAGGTGTTTATTGATCCCCAGCAAATAGATCCTAAAAAGGCAAATAAATGTGCTCTATAAATAAACCTGACACTGACATTTACATGTCTGCAGATGCATTTTGCAGTGAATTGAAACTAAAAGTGAAACCTTTAAAAAAACATTTTGTTTTGACATTGACGTAATTTCCATGAACAACTGAAACTGTTGTGTGTGGCCACTTATACACACTGTATGTGTGTCCAGGACCTGGGCTTTTATTTTTGTTTTATTTTGAAAAGTCTGTTTAAAAAAATGGTAAAAAGTCTTTTATCCCTTCAATAAAATTCCCATGGGAATAATGTCAGAAATAGATGTTAGTATAAGTATTATTACTGTATTTATAGTAGTATTACTATAATAGAAATAATTATTATTAGTAGTTGTATTATTATTATTTTAGAAATCATTGTCATTTAATTTTGTGACTTATTTATCAATGGGAACCATTAATGATTGTATGAGTAGTATTTCTATTTGTATTATTATTACTATTATAATAATGATAATAGTAATAATTAGTAGTAGAGTAGCAGCATTACAATTATTAATTCATAAAATCTTTGTCATTATATATTTAATTATTCATGAGAACCATTAATGATTGTATTAGTAGTCTTATTATTAGTAGTAGTATTACTATAATAATAATAAATATTATTAGTAGTAGTAGGAGTAGTTGTATTACTGTTATTATTATAAAAATCATTGACATTATATATTATTTGATTTAATTATACATGAGAACCATTAATTATTGTATTAATAGTCTTATCATTAGTAGTATTATTACTATAATAATAAATATTATTAGTAGGAGTTGTATTACTGTTATTATTATAAAAATCATTGACATTATATAGTTTTTTGACTTACTCATTCATGAGAACCATTAATTATTGTATTAATAGTCTTATCATTAGTAGTATTATTACTATAATAATAAATATTATTATTAGTAGTAGTTGTATTACTGTTATTATTATAATACAAATCATTGACATTATATATTATTTGATTTAATTATACATGAGAACCATTAATTATTGTATTAGTAGTCTTATCATTAGTAGTATTATTACTATAATAATAATAAATATTAGTAGTAGGAGTAGTTGTATTAATATTATTATAAAAATCATTGACATTATATAGTTTTTTTACTTGATTATTCATGAGAACCATTAATTATTGTATTTGACAAATAGACAAAAATGTTTCATGATAAATCAGTGACAACACTTTTATTTTATTTGTGTTTATTTATTCATTTAGGTATGGGAACATACCTCTGAAGGTATTTCTATCACAGTTCTCCCAATAAGTTGGTCTTAAGTAGGAAATTCTATTAGCTCAAAAAGTGCTAAAGTTTAGCAGTGCTCCTATTGGTTGGATAAAATGTTTTTGAGGCCCTGACCACAACTTTTCTGACTGAAAGAACCTGACAAAATTACCTCTCCCTACACACAAGTATGAGAACAGCAGCATAGGAAGAATCTCACGAGCTGGACATGCTGCTGGTGGGATTTCCACCCAAAAACTAATCCCCCAGGATGCACCTTTACCTCCACCGGAGGTCACATGACCTGAACTCCACCAATCGACACAGGCTCATATCAGGCGCCACTTCTTCTTTTAGGAGTGTGTGGACCACAGACAGGACTGAACTTCCTCAAACGGCAGCGAGCAGCGAGGGGAGGGGGGGCAGCCCCGCTCCGGCTAATCGAATTGCTGTGTTTGTAATGGTGGTTAACCATCCTACGTCTGATGTAATGCGACTATTCCCATGGTGCGTGCACGCATGTGCTTGTGGAAACTCTGAATTTTGCTGGATTTAATATCGTCGAACCTTGTGCGTAATCACATTCTATATTTGTTTAACCTGATCCAGCTTCAGCATTGAGTTTTATTCATAAATCACAGTATTAAACATCATCTGTAGTAAAACATCAGCATCAGAATAAACTACTTACAATAAGTTAGGGATATTGTGAGAGAGGTAATAAATATTAAAATAAATAAAAGGGTATTTCTTCTCAATCATTATTATTATTATAATATTATAGGGAACTCATAGCATTCAAGCACTCATGTAAATAATATCCATAACTTATTGTGAGTCATCAATATCCACATCATCAATAGAATAATAGTTTAATATAATATCAGTAGTAGAGACTATTTAGATATTTAATGTAGATTTGAGCTGTTTGTGTGATTATTTAATTGGCTCATTTTTTAACCTCTTGACCTCCAGCCCTTTTTTATGTTTAGGACATCCCCATAGTCAGTAGGTTATATATCTGGAATAAACACAGAGATGTTGGTCGACACTAAACGAACATTTATTGATCTCAAATAAACATTTTCATCCCAAAACAGCAACAAAAAAACACAGTTTTTGTTTGTCGCTTCAAACAAGCGACTTTTTACTGTAGTGTTTTTTGGCTGCTAGTTTACTGAGTTTTTGTCATAAAGCTACACTGATGGTACCGTTGGACTCGTCACAGTCTCAGCTTTCATATGAGATGTCATTTGTTTGTGTAACATGAAGTATCAGAGCGCTAACCATCAAAATGTGGCGAGTGGGTTGGCTTTATGATCGTATACCGATTTTCATATTAGTTAATTAATTAGCTTGGTGTTGGAGTTGTGTTTGGTGTGTGTAAATATGACTTATATGTGCTTGTAGTGGAGTTTCTCCTGTTTAATTTGATGTATAGCTTCACTATATTTGGACATGATTAGTGGAGCAATCTGGAGTTTAACAGGTTAAACATCAATACAGTATTTTATCTGTATTAAACCCAATGTTACTGTTACAGCATCAATATATATCATCAATCAATACAATAAGACAATAGTTTAATAGAATATCAGTAGTAGAGACTATTTAGATATTTAATGTAGATTTGTGTGATTAGTTAATTGGCTCCTTTATAATCTCCTTTTAGAATCCTCAGTGTGATTTATATCATTTTATAGAGAAATAATTGAGTTTATTTCAAGCTTCTTATTCTTCCTGATTTGTGTCTTCTATTAATATCGACTCTATCACAGCAGCATAAATAGATTCTGACTCTTCTGTAGTCGCCTCATGTTATTTTATACCAGGTTTCAGCCCAATAACCTTTGTGGTTGTAGAGATATTCCACATTTATTATCATTTATAGCAGGAAAACTGAAAAAAAATATTCCTGTTTAAGATTTTTAAGGAAAATCCAGAGATATAAAACAATAGGTAAATAATCTGTGTACATTTTACCATCAGTTCTGATGTAGTAGCTGTGGCATCTCCTGAGTTTCTGTCTGAACAGCAGCAGGTGAACCGCTGCACCACATGTGCCCACACACTCCACACTTCTTTATTTTCTTTTTTCCCTGCTGCTGTCACTTGCTGCCATTGTTCAGTCGCAGCCTTTCGCTTTCATTCTGTCTGTCTGTCTGTCTGTCTGCTGAGTAACTCCATTTCTAACAAACGCACATGATGAGTTGACTCATTCGTTTCCCGCCCTTTTGTTTGCTCTTTGCTGAACTGCTGCAGCCGACTTCCAGAAAGGAGCCGCCATCATTTACTGTAAACTACGCTTGATACAAGCCAACAAACCCGTCCGATTTCTGACCTGTATGCGATTAATTAACAGATAAAGTGAGCTGCGGAGTAGCTCCCTCTCCTGGCTGTCACATGTTTAATTAACGTGACTGAATAACTTGTATTTATCATGTTAACACAGCTCAAGCTATGACATATAGTGCAGGTTGATGTGATATAGATATGTAATGTAATTATTCTCATTCCACTGGCAGATAATTTATCTTATTTCAATTTATTTCCTGATTTGGATCAATTGAACTGACTCAAACCAAGGAAACTGAAATCTTAACAGGTGAAAATATCCTGTTTTTGGTACAATTAGTCCAATTTTGAGTAGAATTATCTAATTCCACTGGCAGATAATTTATCTTATTTCAAATTATTTCCTCATTTTACTCAATTTAATCTCCTTTTAAGGAAAACTTAGTCAGGTTTTCTAATCTAATCAGGGGAAGATAGATAGATAGATAGATAGATATTAGATAATAATATAATTTAATAATGTAAATCTGATTAACAAGTTAAAAACTTGTAGCCTAACGTGATTTTTCAGTTTAGATTTATATATATATATTATATATATATATAAAATAATATATATTATATATTATTTATATATAACTAAAACAATTACTCCAATATTAATATTATAATATTTTATATATATATATATATATATATATATATATATATATATATATATAAAATAATATATATTATATATTATTTATATATAACTAAAACAATTACTCCAATATTAATATTTTAATATTTTATATATATATATATATATATATATATATATATATATATATATATATATATATATATATATATATATATATATATATATATATATATATATATATATATATATATATATATATATATATATATATATGGTCTTGCTTTAAGAAAACAAGAATCACATTTTGCTTAGAAAAAATTAAACTGACTAAAATCAATAAATAAATTATTTGCCAGTGAAATAAGATAATTCGAGTCTATATATCAATATATTTTCAGCTGTTTTTGCAGATTTCAGTTTCTGCAGTTTTATTCCGTCCTCCAATGGCCCTGATTGGGCCCTATAGCGGGCTGGTTCTGGCCCCTGTGCCACACGTTTGACACCCTGGGTGAGTATTAATAGGAGCTGAATCCACAAAACCTCCGATTAAACATCCACACGATCGATGATGTGTTCCGTGAGTCACTATTTCATGTTTGTTCTAGGGCGTATCTCGCCGTTACCTCAGCATCCATCCCAAAATAACACCTGAAATAACAGATGTGAAGCTGTCAGACGCTAAAACACACACACACACACACACACAGATAAATGGTGTCAGCCTGATCAAACCGTAACACATCCATACATACACACTGGGTTGAAACCCACCGGGAGGCCGGGCCGTTCTTGCTGCAGCTGGTGTAGATGACGGGCTCGTCGTCATAGAAACTGCCAAGGGCAAGTTTCTGCCTGATGCATTCCCTCTCATTCCTCTGGGCCTGCCAGAAAAAACAAAAACACATAAATACCAAGAAAATAGATATATTATTTGGTGACGGGAATGAAAAAAGGATGAAATGAGGAGGGACAATATGGATTATGTAGGTATCAGGAATAAAATGGATTTCCTACAGCGCCTTCCACACGTTACCATAAGCTGCAGCTCGTGGATGGACTGGAGACCTGTCTGGGACGTATATTGCTGTTTTTTCCCGGTGCATTCTGGGATATGCAGCTCGAAGACATGAAATACAGAACTGTTTTTACCCAGATCCCAGATAATTGTTTCATATATCTTTATTATTTCTTTATCAACATGTGAACATATCTTATATTAGGATTTATAAGGCAGGTTTTTTGGAACATTTAGTCCAATATTAAACAGAATTATCTGATTTCACTGGCAGATAATTGATCTTATTTAATAGTTTTCTTGATTTTAGTCTCTTTTTAAGAACATGTTATTCTTGTCTTGAGCCAAATTGACCCAAATCAGGAAAAAAACTACTTCATCTGTCATAATTTGACTCAATATTGGACTAAAAACAAGTTATTTTCACCAACTGTGGTTGCATCTCTACTTTTTTGTAAATTAAAAGGTTAGAAAATTGTATAAATGTTTATTATTGTATAAAAATAATTTATTACTGGTTCAGCCTGCTTGAAATTGCACCTTTTTTGCTTAACCCATTTAAGCCTATGAGCCATTTTCAGTCATTTTATACTTTAATTAAATTAAAAAAATCATTTTTTTTGCTAATGACATGATAGTAGACCACTTTTAAGACATTTTAAGACACATATTTTAAGCAAAAAATTAAGCTTTTCACCCCAAAAGAGGTCATTTTATTTAAATATTATGATAATCCCCCAAAATAATTTTGTACATGAGATAAATTTGGCAGATTTGTGCAAGATGCAACTATAATAGCCATTAAAATCCTATTTTCTGCAAAGAAAAGACTCAAGTTATATAATTATATGTATGAAATCTGGTTAAAGGTGTTTATTTAATTGAATTTTATTTATTTTGCCTATTACAGCTATTAATAAAGCTCAGAGGCCTCAGTTAATCATTCACAATCACATGATTTAACTCATTAAATGCAGTGTCATTCTATGCTTCTGCTTCCTGTCTACTCTCTGACCTTTTTCATATTTACTTCTGTTTATTTATTATTAGAGCAGGTGTCTTATTTCACTTTACATCTATCCATGTATATATTGTGTTTTGTGCTTTAGCAGAAACATATTTCCCTTAATCTAACATAAAATATAAACACTTTATCTCAGCTTCTGCTTTGTAACTGTCCTCATTTCCCCATATATTTCCATATTTAGGCCATTTCTCTCATTTCTATCTGAACTGAAATGCTTCAGCGTGACATGATTTCCTACTCCGGCACCAACGGGGGGGGAAAAGTATTTTTACATCGTGGGAATCGTGCCAACGGCTCCTCAGGTCCTAAAGGCTGTCGACACAAACCACGGAATGACGCTGTGAAAACGACTTGTGTTCCTCTTGTGCGTCAGCGTTCTATTTCTAAATCTAAACATAGAGCTACAGAACACACACACACACACACACACACGCACGCATCCTCTCTTTTTGTGACGCATCATTAGATGAGAGTGTGATATAAGAGCATAAATCACAGTTGATCGCCTTCACTCTCTCAGCCACTGGCAGCCTCTAGAAAACACCATGGTCTCAGTAAATGATCAAGACAGAAAATGATGTTTTTATATATATAAGCAGGTGAACACACCCCTTACAACCACACAGCCTCTGGTCCAGTATGGCTGATTCATCTACAGCAGCACGCCCATGATGGAGAGGTCTCCCTGATAACGGCACAGGTGGACTAACATCCTCCCAGGTCAATGATAACATCCTCCTCCAGCAACACAACAACTCAAATGCCAGACACGGGAACAAAAAAGATCCACACACCTGGTAAACGCGTTTCTCCTGATGCACCATCCTTCATTGCACTGAACAGCCGCCCTGCCCTTCTCTACACTGCAGTGGAGCCGGGACCCAGGAGACCTCCTCATATACCGCAGCTACCGTGCAGGAGAGGGAGGAGGGAGGAGGAGGAGGAGGAGGAGGAGGAGGAAGAGACGGAAGTGGAGGAGGAGAGAAATGGGCGGTGATAGCGTGGAGCAGAGCTGCTCAGTGCTGCCACTGCTCTCCACTCATCTGTTAATGTGCCTCCATCTTCCTCAAACCTACCTTCACCATTCATTTAATGCAAGGAAACACACTAATGGCAGCTGCTGGGAAGCCGCGTCTAAATAAGAGGAGAATATACATAAATAAGAGACCACTGCAGAATTATCAGCCGGTAAAGCCTCAGATAAAACCTACATTAGGCCAGTGGTGGATGAAATAAAAGTAAAAATACTATCGTCTAAAAATAATCAATTACAAGTTACTGTTAAATATAATAAGAAGAATATATCTTATTCTATCTTATTACACACGGGGGTTGCAATGGAAATGTCCAATGACAATAAAGGCAATTTAATTTAATATATATACTACACGTTCATATATTTTAATGCATAAAGGACATAATTAGCTAAATAATCACACTAACAGCTCAAATCTAAATTAAATAACAGGGGTTAGTAGCAGCAATACTCTCCTTTTATATTATATTAAGGTATTTTCTTATTATACTTCTCACAATAAGTTAGGGATGTTGTTATTTACATGAGTGCTTTTTCCTATTTGGTCTTATTTTTTGATATTACTAATAATGAATGAGAAGAAACACCAATTTAATTGGTTTATTATTTAATTGAGTCTCTATCAACACATATCTATACGTAGTAAAATCAGAAAAACTGATCATTTTGAAGTGACTACTCACAATAAATTAATAATACTGTGAGACAGTGGCGGATTTCATATATTTTTATTAAAATAATATTTATATTTAATAAAATATACAATAGCTTAATATTTTTTCTGACAACATGTTTGCTTAAGTAACTTGTAATTGAGTATTTTCAGACAATAGTATATTTTTTTTACTTTTACTGAGTACTTCATCCACCACTGGGCTAATATAGGCTATATTTGGATATATGTATATGCTACTATATATAATATGAGACGTCTGCACCTGATTCATTGGAGCAGGATCTTTACTTCTATGGAGTCTGTTTGTTTTATAAAGGGAATCTCTCACGATGTGGAAACCACACACACACACACACACACACACACACACTAAACCCAGAGTGCAGCAGGCTGATTAAACAACATAACATTTGAGTCATCTTTCATCCTTCGTCAGCATCAGAGGCTGAATATCCTCCACTCCTCCGTCTGGAGGCGATTCTCTCAGGGTCAGTGTCTACGCCACCAGAATATTACAGTGTGTGCAGGGGCATGCATGACTTTTTGAAGGGCTGGGGCAAAAAGGGAAAAAAGGGCACTGAAAAGGGCACTTTAGACATGTTTTATATGCAAAATGCACTTTAACACGTTTTAGCGTCCTAGAGGACACTTTTACCTGGCTACCAAGAGGCCACTTTATAATGATTTGTAATTCTCAAGAGGGCACTTTAACATGCGTTTTAGCTCCCAAGAGGGCACTTTAGGACACGTATTGGCTCCAAGAGGGCACATTAAAACATGTTTTAGCTCCTGAGAGGGAACTTTAACACACAATTTAGCTCCCAAGAGGGGACTAGATACCAAGAGAGCATTTTAACATGTTATAGATCGCAAGAGGGCACTTTAAGAGAGAGAGAGAGAGGGACTTAAGCATGTTTCAGCTCCCAAGAGAGCACTTTAGCACATGTTTTGGTTCCAAAGAGGGCACTTTAATACATTTTAGCTCCAGAGAGAAGGACCTCATCACATGTTTTAGCTCCCAAGAGGGCACTTTAACACATTTTGGTTCCAGAGAGAAGGACCTCATCACATGTTTTAGCTCCCAAGAGGGCACTTTAACACATTTTGGTGCCAAAGAGGGCACTTTAGCACATTTTAGCTCCAGAGAGAAGGACTTTAGCACACATGTTATAGATCCCAAGAGGGCATTTTAACGTGTTATACATCGCAAGAGGGCACTTTAACATGTTATAGAATGCAAGAGGGCACTTTAACATGTTATAGAACGCAAGAGGGCACTTTAACATGTTATAGAATGCAAGAGGGCACTTTAACATGTTATAGATCCCAAGAGGGCATTTTAACGTGGTATACATCGCAAGAGGGCACTTTAACATGTTATAGATCGCAAGAGGGCACTTTAACATGTTATAGAATGCAAGAGGGCACTTTAACATGTTATAGAACGCAAGAGGGCACTTTAACATGTTATAGATCGCAAGAGGGCACTTTAACATGTTATAGAATGCAAGAGGGCACTTTAACATGTTATAGAATGCAAGAGGGCCCTTTAACATGTTATAGAATGCAAGAGGGCACTTTAACATGTTATAGAATGCAAGAGGGCACTTTAACATGTTATAGATCCCAAGAGGGCATTTTAAAGTGTTATACATCGCAAGAGGGCACTTTAACATGTTATAGAATGCAAGAGGGCACTTTAACATGTTATAGATCGCAAGAGGGCACTTTAACATGTTATAGAATGCAAGAGGGCACTTTAACATGTTTAGCTCCCAAAAGGGCACTTGAACACATTTCTAACTCTAGAGAGAGGAACTTTAGTGCACATTATTAGCTCCCAAGAGGGCACTTTAGGACATGTATTGGCTCCAAGAGGGCACATTAAAACATGTTTTAGCTCCTGAGAGGGCACTTTAACACACAATTTAGCTCCCAGGAGGGGACAAGATACCAAGAGAGCATTTTAACATGTTATAGATTGCAAGAGGGCACTTTAACACGTTTAGATCCCAAAAGGGCACTTCAACACATTTTAGATCCAGAGAGGGGGACTTAAGCACATATTTCAGCTCTCAATAAGGCACTTTAACACATTTTTAGCTCTCAAGAGGGCACTTTAGCACACGCTTTAGCTCCAGAGAGCGGAACTTTAGTGCATGTTTTAGCTCTCAAGAGGGCACTTTAACACATGTTTTGGTTCCAAAGAGGGCACTTTAGCACATTTTAGCTCCAAAGAGAAGGACTTTAGCACATGGTTTAGCTCCCAAGAGGACACTTTAATACATTTTGGTTCCAAAGAGGGCACTTTAACACATTTTAGCTCCAGAGAGAAGGATTTTAGCACATATGTCATAGATCCCAAGAGGGCATTTTAATGCGTTATACATCGCAAAAGGGCACTTTAGCATGTTATAGATTGCAAGAGGGCACTTTAACATGTAGCGCTCCCAAGAGGGCACTTTAACACATGTTTTGGTTCCAAAGAGGGCACTTTAGCACATTTTAGCTCCAAAGAGAAGGACTTTAGCACATATGTCATAGATCCCAAAAGGGCATTTTAATGCGTTATACATCGCAAGAGGGCACTTTAACATGTTATCGATTGTAAGAGGGCATTTTAACACATATAGCTCTCCCAAGATGGCACTTTAACACATGTTATAGATCCCAAGAAGACATTTTAACACGTTATAGAATGCAAGAGGGCACTTGAACACATTTCTAATTCTAGAGAGAGGAACTGCACCCCCCCTGTCCCCCCTGTACATGCCCCTGTCACTGTGTATACCAGATATGCATAGTTTGGGATTACAAATGATGATACTTTATTTTAAAAAGTCTGAGGATTATTCTTTAAGGTTAAAGCTCTGCTTTCTTTAGAGTTATAAGATGAAATGAGCTCAGAGGGAGATATTTGATGCTCGTGTGGCTCAGACAGACATAAAGACGATCACTCACAGAGATGCTGGACAGTCTGGTTCGTCCTCCACTGTAACACACTTCAGTCTGTGGTGCAAAAAGATCCTGGAGCTCCTCAGCCCAACTGCGGCTGTTCACCAGCCGTCCGCCTCCTCCTCTCCTCAGACACCGTGTGTCACCATCGTCATTTCCACAGTCCATCCACCAGTGGTCTGTTGTCGCCTCTCTCATGAATACTTCACCATCCTCATCGTCATCCATGTGCACATCATAGTCCTCCTCCATGGAGGCAAACTGTATGGAGTGGGTGGAGCGGATATCAGGGTCAGGGGAGGGGCTACGGCTCGGAATGTGGCCAGAGATAGACTGAGGATAATCAGAGGTAGGACACGGATCTCTGATGAACATCAACCGCTTGAACGCTTTAACGCATATGGTGCCTTCATGTTCCCTGGAAAAGCTGAGAGATAAAATTCTATCACTATTCAAAACATCCATGCCATATTCTGAGTTTGACTCTTATTCATTCTATATAAACAGAAGTCAAACATAAAAAAACAGATTCTGTCAAATTTACTGAACATCAAATATAAAGATTGGGATAATCTCCCTATAAATATTAATTTATTGACATCTTTTCATAGGTTTACCTTCTAATTTTGAGTTGAACTGCACGTTTCTGATGTTCTATCAATATGATTTATAGCACATTATCTCAATTTGTAATTATCAACTTTACTAGGCTTATCCTACTACTGTCATGGTCATTTTTCCATGTTTAGATGTTGCAGCCCAACACAAAATCTAATCACCTGCAAAATAAAAAGGAAAAATCATGCTGTATATAGCACTCACCTTTACAGTAGACATGCAACCATTTGAGATAGAAAAGCAGCAATTAAAATAGGGACAGCTGTTTTTCCCATGATGGAGACCAGATGATCACCGAGAATGGATTAGAGGATTTCTTGCTCTGCGAATCGAAAGAACTGCAGAAAATTATAAAACACATCCCTGTATTCAGAGAGACCAGCGTTACACATCTGTCACGTGTGGGTTAGTTTCAGTGGTGTGTGTAATGTCACGGGGGCACCCAGAGGAGAGAGCACCATGTGGAAATATATAGGAACAGACAGAATGGGGTGTGTGCATACTATATATAAAACGTGTATTGCATGAAGGAGTTCCACAGAAAATATAAGCAAAAACCTGAGATAAAAGGACACCAAGGGAAATGTATTCATACCCCAAAAACCTTGTTTGAGTGACAAATGAAGCAGCTGAATATGGCTTGTGGAGGTTTTTTGGGTCCCATATACAGCATTAAGTCCAGAGAAGGCACAAAGTCTGGAGTCAGAGAAATTTTAACGGCTCATTTGTACCTCTGGGAATATATGGTGTCGCTTAGTCTCATCTCTGAGATGCTTGTTATGTTAAGACCAACTGATAGAGGATTTAACCACAAATCATTTTAGGGACTGCAACTGAACAATTTGACATTCTCAGGAAAAGGCCAAAGAACCGTTTTGGAGGAGCACCAACTCCAGATGTTCTATATTCACTGTCATGGGGAAGCAACTTAATGTTGCTCAGTATTTACTGGACAGACAGTTTCTTAGTGTCCAAGCCTAGTTCCCCACAGGGTGATATTAGACTATGTTAGAAACCACTTAAAGTGATCATTAAGTGGATCCAACTAAAGCACGCAATAGAGATTCACAATATGAAAGAGCACAAATGAGGTCAAGGAGTAAAATATTTATTGAACATTCACTCATCACTGGTCTTGTCACTGGATGCTTGGTCCTGAAACTGGAGAGTTATAGAGAAGTTAGCTTGAATTCATATGGTGTCATTAATTCAAACATTTACATGTGGATCCTACCATTAGGAGTTCGTGGTCCAGCTCTTGGTTGTTCCATTCTGTCGAGTGAGGAAGCCAGGGCACAGGTTGCCAGTTGTTGAAGCTCGGATGCGCTCGGACATCAAGTTCAGAGTCGTGAGCATCTTGAGGCCGAGGTCCACGAGGTTTTTTCACAGCATCAAAGTAAATAGGAAAGGGGTTCTTGTCATAGGGGGCAAATGGAGGGATTGGGCCTTTATAGCCACCCTGTTTTTTTGTTGTATGGGTGCATGCCTTGGTGGTTGTTGTAGGGGACTTTGTACAGCCACGCTTTGTACAGGTTGGTTTAGCAGTGGTAGTTGGCTTAGCAGTAGTAGTTGGTTTAGCAGTGGTAGCAGAGCCATAGTAATGCTGGAAAACATGCTGATGTATTTCTGAAGGGTAGTATGGGTAAGGGGGATAAGGGGGGTAAGGAGCACTAGTAGTAGTGGTCGTAGTTTTAGGAGCAGGCGTGGTGGTGGTCAGATATAAATAGTAGTAGGGGTAATGATGGTAAAGATAATGGTAAAGATCATAGTCAGAATATGGCTTGGTTTTAGTTGTAGTTGGTGCTGTAGTGGTCTTCTTGCAAGGCGTAGTAGTCGTGGTTGTAGTAGCATATGCAGTTTTGGACAGCAGCCACTGATAATAGCCATGAAGATATGCATCCTTATCGTAGATCGGTGGGGAAAAACGCTTCTGACGATACAGGGTCCTGAGCCTTGTAGGGGAAGGAAATGGCAAGTGCTGCTGAGCAGGCGTAGCAGTAGTCAAGGTAGGCGTCACATCAAGATGTGGAGACACTGGGCAGGTAAATTTAACTGGAGTCTCAAGCCAAGTCATTGCCAACACATAATTTCCAGTCTGAAATAAAAGCACATAAGCATTAGAAAGTTCAATGGCATCAACTGTTGCTTTACCAGAAGTTAAAAAAAAAAAGTCAATTTGTGAAACACCTTTAAAGCTCAAGGTGGCATTAGGAATAAAGCAATGGTATACCTCTTGTACTATGCCACAGCCATCATAAGGAACAACTAGAACAAGTCCCAGTGCATTCTGACGCATTTCGTAGCCGCAGGGATCAGGTACCTGGATCAAAGGCAGGGGAGGTGCATTGCCTGGTGGGGAGGCACAAACAACCAGCTCTGTGGTTACAACTTTCACCTTCTGTAGATTCCTTGAAAGTTACTTTACCCATGTCCAGCTGTAGGTGGGCAGCTCCAGGTCCCATGACCTTTAATTTCATCTTGTTCAGGCCACAGTGAAGTGAAGCGTTCAGCCGGCGCCATGCTTCCTCATTTGCCACAGTGTCCTCCAGCTGTGATGCTGGCACAGACAATCCTTAAAGAACAAAATGTATTCAGATAGAGGGGTTAGAGTATTAAGATGAAGCATCATCAGTAGTCACACACATGTCAAAAAGCAGTAGAGTCTCACCCGTGTAATCTGACTGATCCAAGTCAACATGCACCAATTCATCGTGTCCAGCAGCATTAACAAAAGATTCTGACTGGGCGTAGTTGAGTTCTTTCCCATTGAAGAGAATAGTTCCTGCCCCTCCATCTATCACTGGCATCTGATGAACTATGTCATCATCTCCATCTTTCTTGCCTAGTCCTTGCAAGCTAAAGCAAGTTAACCTCTGTACAAAGGAGCAAAAGAGCAATACAACTACTGCAGTTCGACGCAACACGTGCCTCTTTCCAGTTTCACCTGCCATGCTGGAGCTGCACACCTGTTGCAGGCGGAGAGCACTTTGCTATGAGGCAAGAAAAGCTGAATCACTACTTATACCATGTCATCATTTTGTCATCAGGCATTCAACCAATCAGATGCAACATTGTTTATGACTGCACCTGTGTTAATTAGTGTCACCCAGGTGTAGATCATTGATGTCTGATTCTGTTGTTGTCCTTGGATCAGTAAAGTTGGCTCTAAACATTTGAATTACGTCTGCTTTTAGTTTAATTTACCACTGACCACAGAATTCATCGCTCCTGTCTTTGGTCATCACTCCAAAGAGCCATTAAAACTCATTTACCTCTTGTCTTTTCTACATTACATGCTTCACTGATCTTGTTTTTCTTTTATTCAATTCAGGTATTAGCTTCATATACAATAGTCAAGTTTGGAAACCTTCCACTTCAGTGAGCTAGCCAGCCAGTACCGCCATCTTGCTCTTTCCCCATGACAGCATAGTGTGGTTCAGTTACACACAAGATATGACCAGATGTAGAAAAGTATCTGGATACCATTCACCTACTTGTTGAAAGCCTACCACATTATTCAGTCTAGATAACCGATTGCTCATTTTTGCCTACTACATACTAGTTGCCAACTTTGGACGCAGCCCTAGAGAGCAACCTTTTATTCTGATTATACAATATAAGGTCATTAGTCTAATCAGATGTGCAACTGGAACAAAATAACTGCACTTTAAGACCAGGATTGGTGATCCCTGCACTACGTAATGTTTTGAATTTAGTTTTAAAAGTGTTGCCCATCTTAAGCTAATGTTGCCTGCCCATAAAAGGCTAAAGTGTTTGTCAGTGTCAGGAAATGAGCTGTATGCCCCCACCCCTCAAAGTGCAGAAGTTGCCGTTCCCAGTTCTAAATGATACCCATGTACATTTACTTGCAGCAATAAGTTTAAAGCAGTACAGACTGCCAAAGCACCTTGCCATACTGTATCTAGCATTAGCGGCTCATTTGTACTTCCGGGGATTTATATGGTGTCGCTTAGTCTCGTCTATGAGAGAGGCTTGTTAATGTTAAGACCAACTGAAGAGAGGTGAAACTATAAGGATTTAACCACAAGCCATTTTAGGGCTATTGCAACTTCATATAAAACCCAGAACAGGAAAAGGTCTGAACTGTTGGAGGAGCACCAACTCCAGATGTTCTATATTCACTGTCATGGGGAAGCAACTTAATGTTGATCAGCATTTACTAGATACAGTTTGTGTCCAAGCCTAGTTCGCCACAGGGTGATGTTGGACTTGAACATGCCAGTTAAATCTCTGCAGCTACATTTTTATATTGGACACCACTTATGAAGTGATACTTTGAACTACTTTAATTTTGGCATTACCTTTTTTTATTAAAGCTACCATTAGGTGGATCCAACTACAGCATGCAAAAAAAAACAACAACATTTGCAACTTGGAAAAAAAAAGGACAAGTGAGGTGTAGTAAAATATTTATTGAACATTCACTCATCACTGGTCTCATCACTGTATTCTTGGTCCTGAAAAGTAGAGAGTTAGAGAAGTTGGCTTGAATTCATATGGTGTCATTAATTCAAACATTTACATGTGGATCCTACCATTTGGAGTTCGTGGTCCAGCTCTTGGTTGTCCCATTCTGTCGAGTGAGGAAGCCAGGGCACAGGTTGCCAGTTGTTGAAGCTCGGATGCGCTCGGACATCAAGTTCTGAGTCGTGAGCATCTTGAGGCTGAGGTCCACGAGGTTTAACAGCATCAAAGTAAATAGGAAAGGGGAGATCATAGGGGCCTTTATAGCCGCCCTGTTTTTTTGTTGTATGGGTGCATGCCTTGGTTGTCGTACAGGCACGCTTTGTACAGGTTGGTTTAGCAGTGGTAGTTGGTTTGGCAGTGGTAGCAGAGCCATAGAAATGCTGGAAAACATGCTGATGTATTTCTGATGGGTAGTATGGGTAAGGGGGATAAGGGGGGTAAGGAGCACTAGTAGTGGTTGTAGTTTTAGGAGCAGGCGTGGTGGTGGTCAGATACAAGTAGTAGTAGGGGTAATGATGGTAAAGATAATGGTAACGATCATAGTCAGAATATGGCTTGGTTTTAGTTGGTGCTGTAGTGGTCTCCTTGCAAGGCGTAGTAGTCGTGGTTGTAGTAGGATACGTAGATCCAGACAGCAACCACTGAAAGAATGTGGGAATATCGTCGCCCTGAGCGTACATCGGTGGGGAAAAACGCTTCTGACGATACAGGGTCCTGAGCCTTGTAGGTGAAGGAAATTGCAAGTGCTGCTGATCAGGCGTAGCAGTAGTCAAGGTAGGCATCACATCAAGATGTGGAGACACTGGGCAGGTAAATTTAACTGGAGTCTCAAGCCAAGTCATTGACAACACATAATTTCCAGTCTGAAATAAGACAAGGAAGCACATAAGCATTAGAAAGTTCAATGGCATCAACTGTTGCTTTACCGGAAGGTAAAAATTGAAATGCCAAATTATGAACACCTTTAAAGCGCAAGGTGGAATTAGGAATAAAGCAATGGTATACCTCTTGTATTATGCCACAGCCATCATAAGGAACAACCAGAACAAGCCCCAGTGCATTCTGACGCATTTCATAGCCGCAGGGATCAGGTACCTGGATCAAAGGCAGGGGAGGTGCATTGCCTGGGAATGGGGAGAAAAAAAAAAAAAAAAACAGCTCTGTGGTTACAACTTTCACATTCTATAGATTCCTTGAAAGTTACTTTACCCATGTCAGCTGTAGGTAGGCAGCTCCAGGTCCCATGACCTTTAATTTCATTTTGTTCAGGCCACAGTGAAGTGAAGCATTCAGCCGACGCCATGCTTCCTCGTTTGCCACGGTGTCCTCCAGCTGTGATGCTGGCACAGACAATCCTTAAAGAGCAAAATGTATTCAGATAGAGAGATTAGTAGAGTATTAAGATGAGGCATCATCAGTAGTCACACACATGTCAAAAGCAGTAGAGTCTCACCCGTGTAATCTGATTTATCCGAGTCAACATGCACCAATTCATCGTGTCCAGCAGCATTAACAAAAGATCCTGACTGGGCGTAGTTGAGTTCTTTCCCATTGAAGAGAATAGTTCTGCCCATCCATCTACCACCGATGTCTGATGAACTACGTCATCATCTCCATCTTCTTTGCCTAGTCCTTGCAAGCTAAAGCAAGTTAACCTCTGTGCAAAGGAGCAAAAGAGCAATACAACTACTGCAGTTTGACACAAACACGTGCCTCTTTCCAGTTTCACCTGCCATGCTGGAGCTGCACACCTGTTGCAGGCGGAGAGCACTTTGCTATGAAGCAAGAAAAGCTGAATCACTACTTATACCATGTCATCATTTTGTCATCAGGCATTCAACCAATCAGATGCAACATTGTTTATGACTGCCACCTGTGTTAATTAGTGTCACCCAGGTGTAGATCATTGATGTCTGATTCTGTTGTTGTCCTTGGATCAGTAAAGGTTGGCTCTAAACATTTGAATCTGCTTTTAGTTTAATTTTGTTGATGTTTTTTCTTTGTGCATTGCAGTTTTACCTATTGATTGAAAACAATTGACCACAGAATTAATCGCTCCTGTCTTTGGTCATCACTGAGTTTCACTGAGTCATTAAAACTCATTTACCTCTTGTCTTTTCCTACATTACATGCTTCATGGATCTCGTTTTTCTTTTATTCAGTTCAGTCATTTGCTTCATATACAATAGTCAAGTTTGGAAACCTTCCCCTTCAGTGAGCCAGCCATTTTCCAGCTGGATTTTTTTTTTTTTTTGAGGAGATGCATCACCTCGATATTTAGAACTTGATTTGAAACATTAACATTGCTCAGATGCAACGCAGCCTACCACAGAGTTGTGTTTCACTCCCAAAATTTGATTGAGCACATACAACTACTGAATTGTTGGTAGCAATATCAACCCTGGCAGATAAACACAGGAGGAGCCAGACGGCACAAGGTCCAAAAGGACAATTTCTTCAAATTTTGAACTACGAGGTCAGGGGTCACCAACCCTGGGCCTAAGATGCATCCCAAAACTTTAGTAGCACTGCCTACTAACCAGTAGCTATTACTTGAAAGTGACAGTTTTATGTAGGCAGTTAACCAATAGGTGGCATAATTTGGACAGACTACAGTACCACTATCTTGCTCCTTGCCATGACAGCATAGTGTGTTCCGTTACACACAAGATATGACCAGTGTAGAAAAATATCTGGATGCCATTCACCTACTTGTTGAAAGCCTACCACGTTATTCAGTCTAGATAACCAATTCCTCATTTTTGCCTACTACATAGGTAGTTGCCAACTTTGGACGCAGCCCTAGAGAGCAACCTTTTGTTTTGATTATACATTATTGGGTCATTAGTCCAATCAGATGTGTAACTGGAACAACTGCACATTAAGACAAGGACTGGTGACCCTGCACTAGGTAACGTTTTGAAAGTGTTTGCCCATCTTAGGCTAATGTTGCCTGCCCATAAAAGGCTAAAGTGTTTCAGTCAGTGTCAGGAAATGAGCTGTATGCCCACCCCACCACCAAAAAAGGGCAGAAGTTGCCGTTTCCAGTTCTAAATAATGCCCATGTGCATTTACGTGCAGCAATAGGTTTAGAGCATTATAGACTGCTGAATAACCTTGCCATATACATCTACCATCAATGGCTCATTTGCACTTCCGGGAATATATGGTGTCACTTAACCTCGTCTATGAAATGCTCGTTAAAGACCAACTGAACAGAGGTGAAGCTATAAGGATTCAACCACAAGTCATTTTAGGGATATTGAAACTTCATATAAAAACCATATAAAGTGACATTCTCAGGAAAAGGCCTGAGAACTGTTTTGGAGGAGCACCAACTCCAGATATTCTATATTCACTGTCATGGGGAAGCAAATTAATGTTGATCAGCATTTACTAGACAGTTTCTCTTAGTGTCCAAGCCTAGTTCCCCACAGGGTGATGTTGGACTTGAATATGCATGTTAGATCTCTGTCAACTGTATTCATGTTGGACACCACTTATCAAGTGATCCTTTGAACCACTATAATTTTGGCATTTTTTAAGTTACCATTAGGTGCATCCAGCTATAGCATGCAAAAAAACATTTTCAATATGAAAAAGGGCACAAATGATGTCAAAGTAGTAAAATATTTATTGAACATTCACTCATCACTGGTCTTGTCACTGGATGCTTGGTCTGAAACGTAGAGAGTTAGAGAAGTTAGCTTGAATTCATATATGGAATTCATTAATTCAAATATTTACATGTGGATCCTACCATTTGGAATTCGTGGTCCAGCTCTTGGTTGTCCCATTCTGTCCGAGTGAGGAAGCCAGGGCACAGGTTGCCAGTTGTCGAAGCTCGGATGCGCTCGGACATCAAGTTCGGAGTCGTACACATCTTGAGGCTGAGGTCACGAGGTTTAACAGCATCAAAGTAAATAGGAAAGGGGAGATCATAGGGGCCTTTATAGCCGCCCTGTTTTTTTGTTGTATGGGTGCATGCCTTGGTTGTCGTACAAGCACGCTTTGTACAGGTTGGTTTAGCAGTGGTAGTAGAGCCATAGTAATGCTGGAGAACATGCTGATGCATTTCTGATGGGTAGTATGGGTAAGGGGGATAAGGGGGGTAAGGAGCACTAGTAGTAGTGGTTGTAGTTTTAGGAGCAGGCGTGGTGGTGGTCAGATATAGGTAGTAGTAGGGGTAATGATGGTAAAGATAATGGTAAAGATCATAGTCAGAATATGCTTGGTTTTAGTTGTAGTGGTGCTGTAGTGGTCTTCTTGCAAGGCGTAGTAGTCGTGGTTGTAGTAGCATATGCAGTTTTGGACAGCAGCCACTGATAATAGCCATGAACATACGCGTCCTTCTCATCGTAGATCGGTGGGGAAAAACGCTTCTGACGATACAGGGTCCTGAGCCTTGTAGGGGAAGGAAATTGCAAGTGCTGCTGATCAGGCGTAGCAGTAGTCAAGGTAGGCATCACATCAAGATGTGGAGACACTGGGCAGGTAAATTTAACTGGAGTCTCAAGCCAAGTCATTGCCAACACATAATTTCCAGTCTAAAATAAGACAAGGAAGCACATAAGCATTAGAAAGTTCAATGGCATCAACTGTTGCTTTACCGGAAGGTAAAAATTGAAATGCCAAATTATGAACACCTTTAAAGCTCCAGGTGGAATTAGGAATAAAGCAATGGTATACCTCTTGTACTATGCCACAGCCATCATAAGGAACAACTAGAACAAGCCCCAGTGCATTCTGACGCATTTCGTAGCCGCAGGGATCAGGTACCTGGATCAAAGGCAGGGGAGGTGCATTGCCTGGGAAGGGGGGGGGGGGGGGGTGAAATCACAAACAACCAGCTCTGTGGTTACAACTTTCCAATTCTATAGATTCCTTGAAAGTATTTTACCCATGTCCAGCTGTAGGTAGGCAGCTCCAGGTCCCATGACCTTTAATTTCATCTTGTTCAGGCCACAGTGAAGTGAAGCGTTCAGCCGGCGCCATGCTTCCTCGTATCCTCCACAGATACACAAAGCTGTGATGCTGGCACAGACAATCCTTAAAGAGCAAAAGGTATTCAGATAGAGAGGTTAGAGTATTAAGATGAGGCATCATCAGTAGTCACACACATGTCAAATGCAGTACAGTCTTACCCTGATCCAAGTCAACATGCACCAATTCATCGTGTCCAGATTCTGACTGGGCATAGTTGAGTTCTTTCCCATTGAAGAGAATAGTTCCTGCCCCTCCATCTATCACTGACATCTGATGAACTATGTCATCATCTCCATCTTTTTTGCCTAGTCCTTGCAAGCTAAAGCAAGTTAACCTCTGTGCAAAGAAGCACAAGAGCAATACAACTACTGCAATTTGACACAACACGTGCCTCTTTCCAGTTTCACCTGCCATGCTGGAGCTGCACACCTGTTGCAGGTGGAGAAGCACTTCACTATGAACCAAGAAAAGCTGAATCACTACTTATACCATGTCATCATTTTGTCATCAGGCATTCAACCAATCAGATGCAACTTTGTTTACAACTGCACCTGTGTTAATTAGTGTCACCCAGGTGTAGATCATTGATGTCTGATTCTGTTGCTGTCCTTGGATCAGTAAAGTTGGCTCTAAACATTTGAATATACGTCTGCTTTTAGTTTAATTTTGTTGATGTTTTTCTTTGTGCATTGCAGTTTTACCTATTGATTGAAAACAATTGACCACAGAATTAATCGCTCCTGTCTTTGGTCATCACTGAGTTTCACTGAGTCATTAAAACTCATTTACCTCTTGTCTTTTCTACATTACATGCTTCATGGATCTCGTTTTTCTTTTATTCGGTTCAGTTATTTGCTTCATATACAATAGTCAAGTTTGGAAACCTTCCACTTCAGTGAGCCAGCCATTTTCCAGCTGGATCTTTTTTTGGAAGAGATGCATCACCTCGATATTTAGAACTTGATTTGAAAACATTAACATTGCTCAGATGCAACGCAGCCTACCACAGAGTTGTGTTTCACTCCCAAAATATAAATGAGCACATACAACCACTGAATCATTGGTGGCAAATATCAACCTGGCAGATAAACACAGGAGGAGCCAGATGGCACAAGGTCCAAAAGGACAACTTCCTCAAATGTTGAACTACTAGGTCAGGGGTCACCAACCCTGGTCTTAAGCTGCATCCAAAACCTTTGTAGCACTGCCTACTAACCAGTAGCTACTACTTGAAAGCCATATTAGGTTTTATGTAGGCAGTTAACCAGTAGAAGGCACAATTTGGACAGACTACAGTACCGCCATCTTGCTTCTTCCCCGTGACAGCATAGTGTGGTTCAGTTACACACCACAAGATATGACCAGATGTAGAAAAATATCTGGATACCATTCACCTAGTTGTTGAAATCCTACCATGTGATTGAGTCTAGATAACCAATTCCTCATTTTTGCCTACTACATACTGTAGGTAGTTGCCAACTTTGTTCTCATCGATTCTACATTATAGGGCCATTAGTAGAATCAGATGTGCAACTAGAATAAAAAACTGCACCGACAGCACTCTCAGACCAGGACTGGTAACCCCTGCACTAGGTAATGTTTTGAATTTAGTTTTAAAAGTGTTTGCCCATCTTAAGGTAATGTTGCCTGCCCATAAAAGGCTAAAGTGTTTTAGTCAGTGTCAGGAAATGAGCTGAATGCCCCCCCCCCTAAAAAAAAGTGCAGAAGTTGCCGTTTCTAGTCTTAAATCATACCCATTTATAACCCGCAATGCCCAAGCACCCTGCTGTAATATATCTAGCATTTCACCACTAATTGATAAAGGTACAAATTCTCTAGAAGCAACATCATAAAATAGAGTTATTCAAATAATTTATTAGAAGTGTCACAGTTTTGCCAAAGCAAACTGTGACACTTCTGGTCCCACTGCTCTGTATTTCATCTGGTCCACACCACACTGCAAGGACTGTATCAAGCGCGTCATTTCCACAGTCCATCCACCAGTGGACTGTTGTCGCCTCTGTGAATACTTCACCATCCTCATCGTCATCCATGTGCACATCATAGTCCTCCTCCATGGAGGCAAACTGTATGGAGTGGGTGGAGCTAATGGAGCGAATATCAGGGTCAGAGGACAGGCCAAGGCTTGGAATATAGCCAGAGATAGACTGAGGATAATCAGAGGTAGGACACAGATCTCTGATGAACATCAACTGCTTCAATGCTTTAACGGATATGGTGCCTTCATGTTCCCTGGAAAAGCTCTAGGATAAAATTCTATCACTATTCAAAACATCCATGCCATATTCTGAGTTTGACTTATTCATTCTATATAAACAGAAGTCAAACATAAAAAAGCAGATTCAGTCAAATTCACTGAACATCAAATAGATTGGAACAATCTCCCTTTATATATTCATTTGACATCTTTTCATAGGTTTAAATGTGCTTTTCCTTCCAATTTTGAATTGAACTGCACATGTTTCTGCTGATGTTCTATCAATATGATTGATAGCACATCTCAATTTGCAATTACCAACTTTGCTAGGCTTATCCTACCACTGTCAGTCATTTTGCTATAGACATGTGCTCATGGTTTATTCTTTGATCAAGCTCATCTAGGACCCCCAAGGGGTTTATCCTACTCCATAAAATGTTAGAATATACTGTAGATGGTGCAGCCTATATAGGGACACTAACAAAAAAAAAAATCTGAGATAAGGGGACAGCAAGGGAAATATATTCATACCCCCCTCCCCCCCCATTGTCCTTAATGGCTGTCAGTGACAAATTAAGCTGAATATGGCTTTTGGAGTTGAAGGTCTCATATTACAGGACTAAATCCAGAGAAGGGCACACACCTGGATTCAGAAACTGCTTCAATGGCTCATTTGTACTCCGTTATTCTCATAAGATACTTCTTAATGTTAAGATCAACTGAAAAGAGATGATCAGGTCATTTTAGTGATATTACAGCTTCATATAAAACCAAGAACAGTGACATTTACAGGAAAATGTCTGAGAACTGTTTTGGAGGAGCAGGAACCAGCATTTACTAGAGAGACAGTTTCTTAGTGTCCAAGCCTAGTTCCCTACAGGGTGATGTTGGACTTGAACATGCCAATTAAATCTCTGCAACTATATTTTATGTTGGACACCACTTATCAAGTGATCCTTTGAACCACTATAATTATAATGCAAAAGACATTTTCAATATGAAAAAAGCACAAATGAGGTCAAGGAGTAAAATATTTATTGAACATTCACTCATCACTGGTCTTGTCACTGGATGCTTGGTCCTGAAACGTAGAGAGTTAGAGAAGTCAGCTTGAATTCATATGGTGTCATTAATTCAAACATTTACATGTGGATCCTACCATTTGGAATTCGTGGTCCAGCTCTTGGTTGTCCCATTCTGTCGAGTGAGGAAGCCAGGGCACAGGTTGCCAGTTGTCGAAGCTCGGATGCGCTCGGACATCAAGTTCAGAGTCGTGAGCATCTTGAGGCTGAGGTCCACGAGGTTTTTTCACAGCATCAAAGTAAATAGGAAAGGGGAGATCATAGGGGCCTTTATAGCCGCCCTGTTTTTTTGTTGTATGGGTGCATGCCTTGGTGGTCGTACAGGCACGCTTTGTACAGGTTGGCTTAGCAGTGGTAGTTGGTTTAGCAGTGGTCGCAGAGCCATAGTAATGCTGGAAAACATGCTGATGTATTTCTGATGGGTAGTATGGGTAAGGGGGATAAGGGGGGTACGTAGCACTAGTAGTAGTTGTAGGCGCAGGCGTGGTGGTGGTCAGATATAGGTAGTAGTAGGGGTAATGATGGTAAAGATAATGGTAAAGATCATAGTCAGAATATGGCTTGGTTGTAGTTGGTGCTGTAGTGGTCTTCTTGCAAGGCGTAGTAGTCGTGGTTGTAGTAGCATATGCAGTTTTGGACAGCAGCCACTGATAATAGCCATGAACATACGCGTCCTTCTCATCGTAGATCGGTGGGGAAAAACGCTTCTGACGATACAGGGTCCTGAGCCTTGTAGGGGAAGGAAATTGCAAGTGCTGCTGATCAGGCGTAGCAGTAGTCAAGGTAGGCGTCACATCAAGATGTGGAGACACTGGGCAGGTAAATTTAACTGGAGTCTCAAGCCAAGTCATTGCCAACACATAATTTCCAGTCTGAAATAAGACAAGCACATAAGCATTAGAAAGTTCAATGGCATCAACTGTTGCTTTACCAGAAGTTAATTGAAATGCCAAGTTGTGAACATCTTTAAAGCTCAAGGTGGCATTAGGAATAAAGCAATGGTATACCTCTTGTACTATGCCACAGCCATCATAAGGAACAACTAGAACAAGCCCCAGTGCATTCTGACGCATTTCATAGCCACAGGGATCAGGTACCTGGATCAAAGGCAGGGGAGGTGCATTGCCTGGTGGGGAGGCACAAACAACCAGCTCTGTGGTTACAACTTTCACATTCTATAGATTCCTTGAAAGTTACTTTACCCATGTCCAGCTGTAGGTGGGCAGCTCCAGGTCCCATGACCTTTAATTTCATCTTGTTCAGGCCACAGTGAAGTGAAGCGTTCAGCCGGCGCCATGCTTCCTCGTTTGCCACGATGTCCTCCAGCTGTGATGCTGGCACAGACAATCCTTAAAGAGCAAAAGGTATTCAGATAGAGGGGTTAGAGTATTAAGATGAGGCATCATCAGTAGTCATACACATGTCAAAAAGCAGTAGAGTCTCACCCGTGTAATCTGACTGATCCAAGTCAACATGCACCAATTCATCGTGTCCAGCAGCATTAACAAAAGATCCTGACTGGGCGTAGTTGAGTTCTTTCCCATTGAAGAGAATAGTTCCTGCCCCTCCATCTACCACCGATGTCTGATGAACTATGTCATCATCTCCATCTTCTTTGCCTAGTCCTTGCAAGCTAAAGCAAGTTAACCTCTGTGCAAAGAAGCACAAGAGCAATACAACTACTGCAGTTCGACGCAACACATGCCTCTTTCCAGTTTCACCTGCCATGCTGGAGCTGCACACCTGTTGCAGGTGGAGAGCACTTTGCTATGCGGCAAGAAAAGCTGAATCACTACTTATACCATGTCATCAATTTGTCATGAGGCATTCAACCAATCAGATGCAACTTTGTTTACAACTGCACCTGTGTTAATTAGTGTCACCCAGGTGTAGATCATTGATGTCTGATTCTGTTGTCCTTGGATCAGTAAAGTTGGCTCTAAACATTTTAATCTGCTTTTAGTTTAATTTTGCTGATATTTTTCTTTGTGCATTGCAGTTTTACCTATTGATTGAAAACCACTGACCACAGAATTAATCGCTCCTGTATTTGGTCATCACTCCAAAGAGCCATTAAAACTCATTTACCTCTTGTCTTTTCTACATTACATGCTTCACTGATCTTTTTTTCTTTTATTGAGTTCAGTCATTTGCTTCATATACAATAGTCAAGTTTGGAAACCTTCCACTTCAGTGAGCCAGCCATTTTCCAGCTGGATTTTTTTGGAGGAGATGCATCACCTCGATATTTAGAACTTGATTTGAAAACATTAACATTGCTCAGATGCAATGCAGCCTACCACAGAGTTGTGTTTCACTCCCAAAATATAAATGAGCACATACAACCTCTGAATCCTTGGTGGCAAATATCAACCTGGCAGATAAACACAAGAGGAGCCAGATGGGAAAAATCTCAAGACAGTTTCCTCATATTTTGAACTACTAGGTCAGGGGTCACCAACCCTGGTCCGAAGCTGCGTCCAATAACCAGTAGCTATTACTTGAAAGCCACAGTAGTTTTTATGTAGGCTGTTAACCAGTGGAAGGCACAATTTGGACACACTACACTACCGCATAGTGTGGTTCAGTTACACACAAGATGTGACCAGATGTAGAAAAATATCAAGTTATTCTTTCTAGATACATTTTTGCCTACTACATAGGTAGTTGTCAGCTTTGGACGCAGCCCTAGAGAGCAACCTTTCGTTCTAACCAATTCTACATTGTAGGGCCATTAGTAGTTGTTGAAAGCCTACTTTGTTATTGAGTCTAGATAACCAATTCCTCATTTTTGCCTACTACCTGGACAGCACTCTCAGACCAGGATTGGTGACCCCTGCACTCTGTAATGTTGAGTTTTTAAAGTGTTCACCCATCTTGAGATAATGTTGCCTACCTATAAAAGGCTAAAGTGTTTTAGTCAGTGTCAGGAAATAAGCTGTATGCCCACCCCCACCCCCAAAAAAAGTGCAGAAGTTGCCGTTTCCAGTTCTAAAATCATACCCATGTGCCTTTATGTGCAGCAGTATAGACTGCCCAAGCACCTTGCCGTGATAGATCTAGAATTTTGGCACCAATTACCACAAGGTACACCATGAAGAAACGTTTCACACATTGTAGAGTCATTCAAATAATTTATTTGAACTGTAGTAGGTTAGACTTGAGAGAGACAAAGCATAAATGACATGTGAGGGATCCCAGGCCTGCGTCCTTTGTTATCACAGGCACTTTCCTGAGTACAATAAAAGCACAAGTGGATGAAATTGGTCTCACTTCGGTCACTGAAGTTAGTGGTTCGGTAAATGCCATGGAATGTTGATAGGAGGATGAAAATATGGAGGCACAGGGGCCGGTGGAGCTCCAGTGGGGTATGCAACAGGGCCAATGGGCGGGAATACGGGAATATATTGTTGGCCCTTTGGTTTAGTAGTTGCTGGTTTGGTGGTCGTCGGCAGTGGCCATGGATAATGGAAATGTGGGGGCACAGGCGCCGGTGGAGCTCCAGTTGGGTCCACAACAGGGCCAATGGGCGGGAATACGGGAATATAGTGTTGGCCCTTTGGTTTAGTAGTTGCTGGTTTGGCGGTTGTCGGCAGAGGCCATGGAAAAGCAATAGGAGGGTAGAAATGTGGGTGCTCATGGAACGGTGGAATTTCAGTTGGGTCTACAACAGGGCCAATGGGAGGGTATAGAGGAATATATTGTTGGCCCTTTGGTTTAGTAGTTGCTGGTTTGGCGGTTGTCAGGAGTGGCCATGGATAATGGAAATGTGGTGGTACAGGGGGCGGTGGAGCTCCAGTTGGGTCTACAACAGGGCCAATGGGCGGGAATACGGGAATATATTGTTGGCCCTTTGGTTTAGTAGTTGCTGGTTTGGTGGTTGTCGGCAGTGGCCATGGATAATGGAAATGTGGGGGTACAGGGGGTGGTGGAGCTCCAGTTGGGTCCACAACAGGGCCAATGGGTGGGAATATAGGAATATATTGTTGGCCCTTTGGTTTAGTAGTTGCTGGTTTGGTGGTTGTCGGCAGTGGCCATGGATAATGGACATGAGGATAGAAATATGGGGGCACAGGGGCCGGTGGAGCTTTAGTTGGGTCCACAATGATGGGCAGGTATGGAAAAGTGTAGCTCTGTGTGGGACTTTTGGTAGTTGTAGTCGGCTTCACCGGCTTGGGACACCAGAGAGCGACAGGTATGCCATACCAAAACATCGGCAGTACATAATTCCCACCCTTTTGGAGAAGGAAAAGAGCGTCAAGCCAATTAAAAGTTACTGAGATATAGAAGTGTAGCAACCTTTTGCATTTAAGATACCTCTTCAACCACATTGCAGCCATCATAAGGAACCAAGAGAACAAGGGCTAGGGCGTTCTTCTGCATCGTGTAGCCACAAGATGAAGGGACCTGGGACAGAGGCATTGCAGGCTCATTTCCTGTGGAGAAAGAAGATTATAAACATTAAGCTAAATTAATGAGGGAAAGCCATATAGCCTCTTCAGTTTCAGGGTGGTGGTTGAGGATATACTGGCTCAGAGTTAAACTGTGTGCAGCAGAAGGCCTTCGGTACAGCTTACAGAGCTTCTTACTTTACCTTGGGCCAAAGCAAACTGCGACGCTCCTGGTCCCACTGCTCTGTATTTCATCTGGTCCGTACCACACTGCAAGGACTGTATCAAGCGCTTCCATAATTCTTCAGAATCAGCATATTTTGTTTGCCCCTTAGACCAGCCTAATGAGAGAGTGGAGTTGAGAAGTACATACTAAAGTATTAGAGTATTAAATACACTCAGATGTGTTTCCGACCTGCAGAATCTGCTTGATAAGCAGTTTCACCATCCACCGAAGTATTTGGAGAGGACTTGGTCTCTTCAGTGTATTGCCACTCAAGGCTTGATCCTTCCTTATATGCTTTCCCAAACACAATTTTCCCCTCTTGGACACCTATCGTCCTATTGGCCACATCATCTTCTTCTTTTCGCCTTACTGTTTTGGTCAGTCGAGAGCAGTCTATCGTCTGTGCCAAATAACATGTCAAAATAACAGCTGTGCCTAAGAAAAGCCGAACGCCTTTCATTTTATCTTTACACATCATACAGTGCTGCATGGGTCGCCCAACACTTGGCCACAGCTATTTGAGTTGCAGCATATCCACCTCAGGTGCTGCATCAACCAATCAAACGCTGAGGTGAGAAGGCTAATGGTTCCCCCTAATCACCATGGATTGGTTCCACCTGTGTAAAACACCAAGGTTTCCATGAGGTCAGGAGACAGCAGAGAAGAAGTTAGTGTAGTCTAATTATTGGAGGCATTATTATTATTAATTACAGTTATTTTGTTTTGTTGAACTGCACAAAAACATTGTATTCTTCACAGTTCTTCATTTTGCAAGAATTATTTATAAACCAGAGTTTAAACTTATGAAATATTTACGAATTCTGCTGCAGAAAACGTTGTTAAATAACAATGGATTTTCATCTCAAATAGCATATGTGTGCTTTGACGGTTGTTGGAGTAAAAACAGTTTAAGAGAAATTCTGTAGAATTATGGTGAGAAAAATTGCATTAAAATAATCTGTGCATTTTTAATACCCCTTCCTTTTGTGGTAAATATTTAATTTAGATAAGGGCATCTGAAAAGAAATGCATATATATATATATATATATATATATGTTTCTGACCTTTAAGTGAGATTGTGCTATTTGTTTTTTGGTGGTTAAATTGTATTTAATGTCTCCAAATCCTTCAAATGTTCCAGATTTGAGAGAATCTTCTTTAGAAAAAAAAATATATATATAAATATATATATATATATATATAAATAAGCTTCTTCCTCTCTGCAGATCAGGTTTCAGGGAGTGAAGAGTCAACACATCAACACAGGACCTATACGTGTGTTTCATAATGTTGGTATTATAAGCAGCAGCCAAGCAGTTGCTGAACACAACTATTTCATCTCCAAGGTTACTGACAACACCAGCAAAAGCGAAGCCTTGATGTTTGACAGGCACTGAGGTGAGTTTATATATAACCTGATATCTAATTCTATCGCTGCTTTTTGCAAATGTGCTGTTTTTCTTATAACCAGAACTTATACAGGTTCATTTGTCTCTTCCATGATACACACTTGGGGGGGAAGGAAGGGGGAATTGGAAGGATGTATTAGTTTCTGTCTCCTTTTCTACCTGATAATTGCATATTTCTGAATATACTTAAGTATAGAGGCATCTTTGTGATGGAAATATGATTATGTATATTTTATTAAATGGTTTTCTAATGTATCGTCTCTGTTCATTATCAGGAGAGAAGTAAACGCTGTTATTCTGTCCTCAGTCAGCAGAACAGAAAAATATGAGTTTTCCATGTGAGTCTGCTGCAATTCATGTCCTTTTTTTTAATTTAAATTCTCTTGACATGGAATTTTGCAGAAAATATTCTTTAATTCATTGTTTTTTACTCATATGTCTTTTATTGTGGACAAATGTTGCACCAATTCAGCAACTATGGGACAAAAAAATCTCTTAAACAACCATTTCATGCTGAAAACTATCAGCCATTTTTCATATTTTAATCCTTTAAATGTCAGTTCATTTCTTTGCAAGAAAAAATAAGTATTTTTCATATAATAAACAGTAGGAGGATTGGATTTTGGATTCATTTTATTGTATTTTTGTTTTTTATTTAACAGAAAAATAATGAAAAAAAAGACAAAAAGCATTTATTATATGAAAACGAACTATTTTTTAAATAATGAAGTAATTAAAATAGATAATCCTTGTAAAAGACTGAATGTTTTGAGCAGGAAAGAAGTTGTTTAAGAGATTATTGGAACAAAAGCAGAAAAA
This sequence comes from Lepturacanthus savala, assembly GCA_030544235.1. Lineage (NCBI taxonomy): Eukaryota > Metazoa > Chordata > Actinopteri > Scombriformes > Trichiuridae > Lepturacanthus > Lepturacanthus savala. Next base: position 28,228,188 of record CM060461.1, on the reverse strand, counting down.
ATATGAATCTATAATGATTTTACAGATGTAAAATTTAAGGAGGAAATGAGGATTAAAGGAAAACAGCAGAATCTTGACGTATTAATGTTTTTTATTTCAGCTGCTGCATCATTAGATCCCAGTGAGACGCCCGGTGTCCTGGATGAAGCTGTAAGATGGATCATCAAATAAATCTATTTGACCTTTTCATGATTCAATCAAGAAACATCACAGTACTTTTTGTTTTAAATCCACAGTCCGTCCATTTTATCGGAGCAGGAATCCTGAAACACAGTCGGGAGTCTGACGACCACAGGCTGAACCTAACAACCGTTCCTCCATCGGTACTAACAGAGAATTCCTACAGCTATATTGATTTGCTGTATATTACTAATTAGCTGACTTTAAACCTGTCGCAGCCTCCATCAGCAGGATGTGAGTACTGCAGGGGAAAGGCCGAACCTTCTCTGGATCTAACCTGGGTAGAGGAGCTTCAGGTCAGTTCCCGGCACTTTCCTTAACCTGGTTATACATTATCAATTAGAATCAGGGCTTTAAAAGTTAAATAAAACATCCCAGATGTGTCCAGAGTCCTGGTTGTGAATCACTGCAGTTACAAGTTGGACTCTGTGTGTGTTTATTTGCATCAGGATTTCAAGACTTCAACAAAATAAAAGCACCATAGCAAAGATCTATTGTATTAAAAAAATACTTTAAGTAAATATATATGGGTTGAAATTGACCAGAAATACTATAGATGTTAATATAGATAATATTAAAATAATAGAATTATTCAAGGGATGTGTTCGAATCCCCCTCAGGAATAATCAGATATTTAAGTGTATTTTACAGCTGATTTTAAGGGATGGCAGCAAAAACTGAGGTTTTAACGTTACTGAGACTATTTCTCATTGTTCCAATATTAATAAACAGACATTTGCCTGGTGCATATTTGTCTACTCACATTTTAAGAGTGTAAACATGTGAAAAATATTCATTTAAGGTACATTTAGAACAGATAAAATGTGCTATTAACTGGCAGGTAGCTCAATCTGCATTAATAGTGATTATTGATAATCCATAACAGGGGGGTCAAACATGCAATGAATAATTAAATGTCAATATTTCTTTAAATAATTCATAAAATGTATTAATTGGTGTATTATTTATTATTCCATTATATGTATTTATTTGTAATTTATTCCCTCACCCCATTCATTTTCACCTCATGTGCAAAAGGAAAATAATGCACAAATAATCCAACTAAATTAAATATATTTATTTTAAATTGTGACAGTCGTCTATACAAATGGTGCTGCATTCTGTCACTGTGGAATTATAATGAAAATAAAGCAATGCAAATAAATAAGTACATGTTTGAATTGCAATGCATGCAACAATAGACTTTGCATGCATTTGCAGTTTGCAGGTATTTTTTTTTTACTGAACGTGGCCCATGAACTGAATTGCTGCATGTAAACTCCTTGACCCTTCCTTAAACGGCATTTTGCATGTTTTCCTCTCTCTGCACGTCGTCCTCATCATCTCAGGAGGTCCCGTCCTTCTGCTGCATTCAGCGTCGGCAGCTGTTTAAAACGCTGGCGGAGCTGAGGTGTTTGGTGGAGGGGAGGCGTTACCCTGGGATCGAGATCCTGTCGATGGAGGAAGAAAATCCAACCGCAGAGTTGGAGGAGCTGCTCTTCCAAGGCCGAGAGATGGAGGATCCTAATGAGTTTTTAGTGAATTTAGGGAAAGGACTTAGGTGCAAATTCATCTTATTAGAAAAAGAAACTTATCTTAACATAACGTCACAGCACTAAAGCCAAGGGCAATGATGTATCCCTGATATTTCCCCAGAGAACAATCAGAACTGAGAATCATGGAGGATTATTCAGCCCAACGTCCAACAGCAGAAACCTGTGAGTCATGATAAACATTTCATTTTAATTGTTAAGAAGCTTTAAACAGAGACTGAGCTAATCTTCTTCCTGCTATTGTTTAGTCGCTCCTGCATCAAAGGCCCTGAGCTTTCGTCTCTCCTGCGCTCCAAGAAACAAATGCTGGGAAAAATCTTCAAGTCACACGACTGAGAACAGACTGAAACTAGAAGTGGAGCCGGCGTCCGTCCCTGTCTGTGACCACAAGGCGTTTCAGTTTGGATTAAGTCGTCATCAGGTAACTGAAGCATTCGTCTCATTAAAAATACCTGAACCGAACTATTTAACACAGAAATCAAATGATGTTTGAGTCCTTTGAATAGAAATAATAAAGATCAAGATAAAGAAGTTATGGATTTTACATATAAACTAATTAAAATGCTGTTCCTTCTCATTCATTATTACTACTATTACTGTGTGTGTGTGTACTATTGCCCCCATGTGGCCAAACTATGTCTATGCACATTTTTAGGTTTTTATACCGAGCTTTATAGTAAAAGTACATCATAATATATGTTTAATACACTATATAATTTGTATAGACAGTTTACAACAAGGTGATATTAGTTATTATACCCAGTTATTATATATTTGTCATCACAAGACATAATATCTAAACACGTTAGGCCTTTAATATTCTCACATGTTTACAGGCTGGTGGAGAATTTCTACAGAAACATTATTCCAACGGCACCAAATTTCTCACCCTGTTCCCTGACGGCTCTGCTCAGGTCTTGTATCCACTCAAATTAAATATATATATGTACACAGAATTGTTTAAATACCATTTGGAGCCTTTTAGTGGGTGTTCCCATCCTTATCGTCATGGCAACAGCTATCCCTCAGGCCTCTTGGCTCTGGTTATCGTGGTCACCGAGGACAACGGAAGGGTCTGCGTCGTGTATGAGGACGGCCACGCCCCCGACCAGCCAATCAGAGCCCTGTTCCACTCCGACGGCAGAGCGACGTGTTACCATAGCAACGGAAACATATGGTACACACACATTTTCATGGGCAGGGGTGAAAAGGGCAGTTTAGCATGTATTATTACTCCTAGAGGGCACTTTAACATGTTATTTAGCTCCCAAGAGGGCACTTGGAAGCACTTTAACACACATTTTTCTCCTAGAGGGCACATTAACATGTGTTTTTCACTAATTGAGCCACAAGGAGGCGACCTTGTGCACACTGCTAGAAAAAAAGGCGTAGCTAGTTATATATATGTGTGTGTATTGTTGCAGGCTGACCTTAGACAGGTCAGGAGGTCAGTATTTGGATGTGACAGGAGCCAGGTTACGCCGATGGACCTGGACCTGGACCAGGACCAGGACCGGGACCGGGACTAGTCTGAGTCTTTCTCCCACTCCTCTGCGTCCCATCTTCCTGTCCCTTAACAAAACCGTCGGGGTCAGAGTTTTGGGAAAAGAACAAGTATTTGTCTCCTTCCTGGCCAGAGGTCAACAGGCGAAGTTCAGCGTGGGCACCTGCTGTGATCAGGTAATAGTGATTAATGGTGTCAAACATGTGGCCCGGGGGCCAGAACCGGCCCATTTAAAGGATCCAATAGAGGACCCACTGCATGACTGTACCAAGGGAGACAACAAAGACGATTCAGTTCCTGTTTCTTTACAGAAATATGAATTAAATGAGCATCTTTTACAGCTAAATATGGCACTTTTTGCCTTTAAGACATCTCTCCTGCTTTTTATTTAATAATATAATAGTATTCATGTTCTGGAATGATCCTCAATGTGATTTATAGGATTTTATAGACAAATCTTGATCTTATTAATCAGTGAACTTTGCATTGCAGATAATTTAGCCTATCCAGTTTGGTTTTATGTTTTAAATAAAGTATTTTTATCCATAGTAAAACACATTTACAGCAACAGTTTAGTCAGACTCCTCTGTAGTCACCTCACATTGCAGATTTATTTTAATTCCAGGTGACTTGGGGCTGATGTGGTTAAACCTTTAAAACCTTTTAAACTCTTTTTCTCCCCCAGTGTAAATGCACCAGCGACGGGCCTGTTTCTGGACCATCTGTAGTGAATGAGGAGCTGTTCGTGCTGGAAACCAGGATTAAAATCCAGAACCTGATGACGCCTTCTAACCCCCAAAAAACCTGGAAGTCGACGGCAAAGTGGCGATAAGTGAGAATAAAAAGACTTTTATCCATCGGAGCCTTCAGGATGGTCTCTAATAGCAGTAATAAAGTTCCTCCCTTTGATTTTGATTGGATTATTTTCTGCATGTTCCCTACAGACGTCTTCAAAGTGAATCGTGGCCGTTCAATATGCAAAATTACACCGACTGGATAGAACCCTAGTTTCGCCATCTTGCATTGTCCTGATGTTTAATCTGTTGTGTCTCTTATAACCAGATCAAACCCTGCTAACAGCATTAAGTGGAGCAGATGGCTCAAAGATGAAGGAAGCAGCTTTTCTCTATCTCCATTCAGCAGCAAATTCTCTGGTTCCAGCTTCTCTGATTATTTCCTGGTTTCTTTAGTCTTTTATAATAGTAAACTGATCTACTAACAACTGATTGGTTGATCGCAGCTCTATGCATCAGTAAAGCTCAACAACACACCACTGCTTTACAGTTAAATAGTTACAATAGGTTTTATTAATCGTCTTAGCTTCCTCCAAGTTATGCAAGTATAAAAATTATTCAGAAATCATACCAAGACACAATTTCCCCAATGTTATTTCACAACAGTGATGACAGGTTTTAAGTGTTGCATCTTCTACATGGCTAAGCTACTTTTACAACAATAAACTTAATTCTACATTTGGCTCAGTGGTACAAATGGCAAGATTTTTCTTTTTTTTTTAATTTTACTCACATAGATCAATAATATGCAACGAGTTAAAGACTATAAGATTTGACGTTAAATCTCTTTCGGGACCCACTGACGTCACCTCGGATGAAATCTGCAGTAGTATGAATAGTACGAGAGAAATGAGAGGATGGCTGGGACCGTTGCCATGGTTCCCACCCTGGCGTCGGGGGCGGGGCGTCTCTAAGGGGCGGGGTGAAAGGTGATGGGGGCATCCAGCCTGAGCTAGCAGTCTTCCTGCCTTCAGCACAGACCTTCATAAACATCACTTCACAGCCCGGTGAGAAACCCACCTCTAACCTAGAGGAGGGCAGAGAAAGGGCAAAGGTCATCATAACTTCACAAACAGACCAGGTTCCTTTAAGACTTTTTATATAAAATTAAAACTTAAATATTAAAACAGTTTTAGAACATGCATTTCTACATTTTTATTCAATTAATCAGTTGAATTCCAATGAATACCTTCTAGATTTATTAGAGCCCTATATATATATATTTGACTGTATTTGCCTTAAAACAAGCCGTCATTACTTATGTGAAGTTGTGATGTCACTACTATACAGTCACCACCAACAGCCATTTAAAGAGGAGGAGAAAGAAGCTGGAGAAAAGAAGTGGAAAACTATCCTGAAATGATATTTGCTGCTTCAAATTCCTAATATAAAACAGTAAATTGTAGAATATGGGACATTTAAAAGCTACAAAAATAATCAGTTAACAACTTAGACATCCAGCTTTTCTGCAGTAATGGACTTAAGGTGTTCTAAAACCACAGAACTACTAGCATTTATATTTTATTTAAATGCAGACATCCATATAATCCACCTATAATCCTCCTAAAACTTCACCTGTAGTAGTCGGAGCATTGTGAATATGATCTACTAGAGCAAAAAAAGGTCTTTTTAATACAATTTATGCAAAACAGCAACCTTTTTTTTTTTATTTCTTCATTTATTTCTGAATTAAATGTATATAACGTCCATATATTTTCATTAAAAACTTCCCCTGTAGTAGATATGATGTACTATAGGAAACAGAATGACAAAAAGTCTATTATTGGATTGATTTTAGTGAATATTTCCAGGTATTAAATGTCTACCACTTCCTTACAAATACAGTTTTCAGAGTTTTTAAGAGCCTGCAGGAACTCTGCGTATAGAAGCTTACATGGAGGGCCTTTTAGCTCCAGCCATTAGGTGAAGAGTAGCGTTAGGAATGGTGGTGTGGCATTGTGTTCATGTGAACGTTCATCTTCATCTCGTTGTCCAGGATTTGCACGAGCTGCTGCATGGAGGGCAGGTGACCCGACTCCAGCTTTGACCACACCGGCACATCTGTAGGAGAGAAAACCCGATTCACACGACTCCCCATGCAACTCAACGGATGTTTCAATAAATCAAAAACCATCTTTAAATCAGGATCTCACCGTTTAATGTGATTTCAAAAGCTCCTGTAGACAGTAACTGGTTTTCAATCATATTGCTGAGGAAGAACACCATCATGCAGGCGTATATCTGAAAGAAGACACAAAAATCTGTTGGTTTCTTGCACCACCGGAATTATAACAGCAATAAGGTCAAATATATAGGTCAATAACTTCAATTTACACCTATTTTAGTAAAAAACACCACATCTGCAATGATTAGTTGATTAATTGACTAGTTACATTAATAAACTGATTAATTAGAAGAAAAATTCTCTTCTCTGACTGTTATTATAATAGCTATAAGCCCTAAAATACAAATCTGGCATTTTGGATTTATATATTTATTCTGTTTTAACCATGTTTAGTGAGGTGTGAGTATCAATCCATGCTGTTTTGAAGTGAAAATGACACCTTACATGTTAGAATTAAACTAACTTTAGGAGTTAAACTCTTATTGGAGCACCATAAGGTGATTTAGTTATATGTTGTAAAGAGAATTTCACCAAATACCATTAAAATCCAGTGTGAAAATACAACTAGAGCAGCTTTGAATGCAAAATACAAACAGGAGACTCTCAGATAAACAAGTCAGAGCCTCAGGTTTATTAACCCTTTAGTTATTCTCTACACAACCACATTCTTTTCTGTTACTTATCTGTAGTTATCAACCAAAACCAGCAGCTTTTATCAGCTTTGTGTTGAACTCGGTATCTGCCTCCATCTGCAGTAAACAGGCCGTGCTGCCTCTGAGACTCTGGGGACGACTAAACAATAGTTAACAAACACCTGACGACCCACAATTAATGAAACCTCACTGGACTCAGAGTGTTGATTAGAAACAAAAGACCACTATCACTGGCTGATGGGCTTCACTGTGGGAAATCTGTGGTGATTACACACACACACACGCACACACACTTACACACACACTGACACACACACACACACACACACTGACAAACACACACACACACACACTCACTCAACTGACCCCCCCACACACACACACACACACTCAACTGACCCCCCCACACACACACACACACACACACACACACACACTCAACTGACCCCCCCCCCCACACACACACACACACTCAACTGACCCCCCCCCCCCCCCCCCCCCACACACACACAAATGACCCCCACACACACACACAACTGATCCTCCCACACACACACATACACACAACTGACCCCCACACACACACAACTGATCCACACACACACAACTGACGCCCCCCCACACACACAACCTGACCCCCCCACACACACGCACGCACACACTCGCACTCCGACCATCACACACTCGACTGACCCACCAACACACACTCAACCGACCAACACTACAAACCACACACACCCACACACACACACACACACACACTACGACCAACAGACACTACAAGACACACACTGACCGACACACACACTCCAACCAACACTACAAACCACACACACTCCGACCAACAGACACTACAAGACACACACTACGGCCGGCCGACCCACACATGCCGACGGACACACACACACACACACTCCCACACTATAAAACACACACACAGTCAGAAAGACACAGACTCTCACCCCGTGTGTGTGTCTTATAGTGTCAGTGTGCCTTTGTCAGTCAGTGAGTGTGTGTGTGTGTGTGTGTGTGTGTGTGTGTGTGACACAGCCCCCCCCTACAGGGATGTATAGCTGCTCCTATAGTTCCAGGAAGCCTCACCTTATTTCCCTGGCCCCACTCCCAGACGCCGGGGGCCTGCATACCGATGAGGGCGAACGGGTCCCTGCCGATAATAATCAGCCCAATCACCAGCAGCTTGAACACAGACAGGAAGGAAGCAAAGTGCCTGCAGGGAATAAAACAAGAAAACCGGCTTTAAAGATCATTCCTGCACATGGCATCCAACAGTAGATTAGGGTGGCTTTAGATTTTACCCTACAGATAAATATTAGCCCACAAATGTGACCATGTATGCAGCTTGTCCAGAGGTATGGTCTTTACAATTTGTTCATTGTGTAGAACAGAGAAGGGCCTCGTCCTCTGTGTAGTCATGAAGCAGCTTCTGTCTCACAAATAACTAAATAACTGTTATTATTTCAACAGTAACGGTGACTCTGCAGGAAAGATAATTCTCTGGGCTTCCTCTCTTCTAACTAGTTATTAAATTCATGCAGCGGTCATGACTGGCACACACACCCTCAGCCTGCATCCTGTTTAAACCTCGTTAAAATCCTTTAAACTTTAACACCTGTAACTGGGTGAAGAATAAACTGTTGTTGCTCCAATGACTAAACCAGAGATGAGGAAAACCAAAGATGTGACACTGTCTTCAGTGTTTAATGGGGGGAATCTCTGGAGGGTTTAGTATGATGAGATCCTGAGGGTCTCAGTTGAGTTATTTAAAAAGAAAAAATGACCAAATTCTCTGTTTCCAGCTTCTCAAAACTGTTTTTTCTGGTTTATTTATTCTTCTATAACAGTAAACTGATGATCTTTGGCTGTGGACTGTTGGTCTGGACAAAAAAAAGACATTTTAGGTTGAATGTTCACCATGTTATAAACCAAATAACTACTCAAGATTAGTGAGTATGGAAACAGTTATTTGACCTTCAAATTCAAAATGTTGAGCTTTATTTAAAAAACACACAAAGCGCATGTGAATTTAGAGACAATAAAAATGTAAAAAATATATATAACTTATTATTTTCTGGTTTCTTCTCTGTTCTATAATAGTAAACTGATGATCTTTGGGTTGTGGACTGTTTCACAAAAGACATTTTATGATTTTAATTGATTAATCGTTTCAATAATTAATGAATCAGAAGCGGCAACTGAATTTGGAGAAAACACAGGCTGGATGTGTGGAAACCAAAGATGTGATACAGTCTCCAGAGTGAATCTCTGGAGGGTTTATTAGGACTTAAACTGATGAGGTCCTGAGGGTCTCAGTGATTCTGAGGCTTTAACTACAACACCTGGGATTACTGCCTCACACCCGCACCTGTGATATGAATATATAGTAAAGCTGCTTGATTTTCATGGTGTAAAGGAGAACAAATCAATGGTCTAAATCACTGACTGACAAAAAAAAAAGCTAATTTTTTCATCACCGACTTTTTAAAAAACAACCAAAAAAGTTCCTCTGCTACTGTTTTAACCTGCTGGGTTACACACAGATACCTCCAGTGGTGTCACTTCAAAACATGTCCCTGTGTCCACACTGATCTAAATAGAAGGTTCCTAACAATAAGTCCTATTGTTGCAGACACCTGCCTAGTTAAATTTTGATTAACATTACTATCAACCTGCTGTCAAAGACTAAAAAACTACTGACTAAAATACTTTGGATAACTACATATATTCAATTATACACACGACACCTTCAGTTTGCAGTGATCAGTAAACACACCGGTCGTCCCTTTGACCCAAATCTCAGGAATTTTAGTTAGTTTTGTCTTTTTCCATGAAACTACCAAGGATAAATCCGTGGTCAGATAAGCTGCAACTGCATTAGAATTCCATTTCCTCAGTCAAATCACAAGCTAATCCCGGCGCTGGGTGTAATCCAGTTGTAACGAGGCTGTTAATCTCTTACCGATAGAGGGGGATAGGAAGATAGTTCTCCCCTTCGATGCGGATGTCTGGGTACCGCTGGTACAGGGCCTGCGTGTACTCCTCAAACACCCGCTTGTACCCTCAGGAAATGCTGAGAGAAAAACAGACGCGCAGTTAGAAAACAACAGGAGCAATAACAACAGCTTCGTGAATTCCAACTTTATCCTCGGATCATTTCTACGTTTTTCTTTCTTCGTGCGAGTGTGAAATTCCTCACAGCAGCGTTTATCTTCCACTGACAGACATGAGCCTGTTTGAGTCTCACTCCTCATTGACTTTAAGCAAAAGCTTCCATTTCCTATACAGACATAAACTTATTTTAATTATCGTTGGTAATTAATTTAATAGGTGTCAACTAGAAGATGAATCAAGCACCTCTAACATTTTTTACATATTAAATAACCTTAAGATCTCATTGGCTTTTGTTTATAATCTAAACACTTTTAATATGTTCATATTTACTTTAAAGTCCATAACGAATTGAGGGATTAATTCATTCAGAAATGATAACTGGCTGTTTAAAGGGTTGGATAAATAAATTCAAGTTCAAGAATAATAAGACTAATTGTTAAAATAGATGTGCCACATTCATTTAGATTTGAGTCATTTTTTAAGGAAGAAAACGTCCAAATTCTCTGGTTCCAGCTTCTCTTCTCTGATTATTTCCTGGTTTCTTTAGTCTCTTTAATAATAAACTGATGATCTTTGGGTTGTGGGCAACTGCAGCTCTACTTTAACATATGTGATAAGCGAAGAAAGTTATTATATTTATTGAAAGTAAATATAATAACTGCATTTCATGTCAGTATGACAGGTGCTAAACAAACAAAGAGTATTATTAGTAGTAGAAATATTATGGGAAGTAGTTATTGTCTGTTGTTTTGAGTGAACAACAGGTATAACAAGTTTTATTCTTGCACCTTTCCAATCATAGAACGTATGAAATTAACGTAATTGTGTTGTTTTTGATAATTATGATGGGCGGAACGAATAAATGGACTAAAAGAAAAAGTAGTTGTCTTTTTTTAAATTTATTTATTTATTATGTCAATAAAAAATGCTTAGAGATGATGTCAGGTTAGAGCTGCTCGATTTTGGAAAAAAATCATTATCACGATTATTTTGGTCAATATTGAAATAACGATATTTACATATTGCATTTATTCAGCATTTGCTGTTTTTTTTATTTTGCTGTTACTTTGATTTGTTGCGGAGGAAAATGATAAAGATAATTAAATGTTATCAAAAGGCTGCTGTTTAATTTATATTTTTTTATAACTGCAGGCTGCGTTTAATTGCACTATGTTGCCCAGATGAGGAGGGAAAGAGAAGACTGTATTGTATATTTGTTTAACAAATCCTCAAAATTAAAAAATGAACCAAAAATCTCATTAAAAACTGTATTTATATAATAAATGTTTATTGTCATGTGCACAGTGTAAAAAATAATAAAGTATTAAAGTTAAGATAAAATAGAATATAAATATAAACTATAAATAGGCAGATTGTGTAAAGATATTAACAAATAATGTGCAAGGAATGATTCAATATGAATAAAAAGAGGAATAAGGTGACAGCTGGGTGAGGTAGTTAAGTGGTAGTACTTTAATAATAAGCAATAAGTATAATTTTATCACTGCAACAAAACATAATACATTATGGAAGTTAAATCATTAAATATGGTCCAACATAGTCATAAACTGAATGCTCATTATGTATTTGTAGCCTACTTAGTCATTTTGACAGTAAGCTAATATAGCTAATATACATTTACAGCCTATGTTGCCTTCATATAAGGATTATATGTGGCTTTTATTTTTTTGCGACTCCAGACAGACTTATTTTGTTTAGTTTTTTTAGCCCAATATAGCTATTTAAACGTTTTAGGTTGCTAAAGCTAAAATGACGGCGCTCGGCCTACCGACGCTTAGCATTAGCTTTGAGTTTAGCTAGCTCGCGGTGACTCGCCACATTTCCGGTCTCGCTCGTGCTCGCTCACCAGATCTGGAACTTGAGCAGAGGCCCCGTCGCGAACTGCATCTTCATCTTCTTCACGCCGCCGCCGCTGCTGTCACCGGCCGTGGCGCAGCACAGCGAGAAAACCCCGAAGGCAAACAGCGAAAAACGCAGCCACTTCATCGCCATCCGTCCCGGGTTTGTTTCCTCACAGACCCGTAACGTCCGTTTCCTCGACGCTGGTTGGTTCTTCTTCTTTTTTTTCTCCTCTTGGGTTTTAAATGCGACTCACCGCCGCCTCTAGCGCCCCCTGCCGCCGCGGCTGTTCAACTGCCTCTAGCGGCCAGTTTTATTTAGAGCGGAATTAATCAACTTTTAACAATAAAATTGGTTTATATATATTATATTTAGGGCTAGATCTGGAGTTAGCAACCTAAAACGTTTAAAGGGAAAATAATAATAATAATAGTAATAGTAATAATAACAATAAAGCCTCATATAAGCCTTATATGAAGGCAATCCCTTATTATTGTTTAATTTCCATAATCTATCATGTTTTCTCGCAGTGATGAAATTGTATAAATACAATTAAAAAAATAAAAATATAAAATAAAAATATGCTGATGCAGAAATAAGGTTATATTGTTAGCGTCTAATTATTAAAATGCTGCAGCAAAACGTGTAAAATCATCAGATATCTAGAGAATCATACCAGAATATGATGATAACCACTGTTAATTTTATTGATTTAATGGATTTTTCAAAGATTGGAATCAATGGTTTTGTGTTGATGTGTTAGATGTTTTTAAAATTGTTTTTATATGTTTTAATTGTTTTATTTAGAGTGGTTTTAGAGCGTAATAAACCTTTAAAGCAATAATTAGACAAAGTGATTGGGTGTAATATTCACTTAAATCAAGACATATTTGGGTGCAACCTTTAAAACAATATATATATATATAAATGGGTATTAAACATTACTGAATAGCTAAATGATTTGGGTATAATAAACCTTTAAAACAATATAAAGACAAAGTAAATGGGTGTAATAGTCTTGTAAAACAATAAATCATTTGGGTGTAATAAACCTTTAAAGCAATGAATAGATTTGGATGTAAAACCATAATTAGAATTAGTGTAACAGACTTTTAAAGCAATGTTTAATAAGACGTAATATTCCTTTAAAACAGTAAATACATTTAGGTGTAATAAACACATTAGATAATAATAATAAAACTTATTTTTCTTACATTTATTGGCATGAAAGTTGGTTTATTCAGAGCTGGTGTGGTTTATTTATTACTCAATATTGGATATTCAAGTAAAAAGATATATAGAGGCACACACTAGCAACTAAAACATGTTTATTGGAAAAACATTTGCATAACATTCTTATGTTAGTTGTAAACCTTATGAACAAATAAACATTCTTCCTCCTCCACCTCTCGTCTATACAATCCAGTATTTTTTCCTTCCTTTAACAACTTGAATTGTTTTTATTTTTCCAACTAAAATGTTATTTTGCAGTGAAACCAATTGTGGCATTTGCTCAAATATCCAAACTGCAAACTTGTTAAAATAGCAGCATTTTATTTTCTTACAAGAATTGCTTTCTTTAACATGTCTTACCTTTAATTTCTGAGTGTAAACACACTTAGACGAAACAGAAATTCACTTATTAGACTCATTTGAGTCACTGACATGATCCAAGTGCTTTAGGATATAAATGAATAATTCAGCCACTGGACTCAGTCACAGAAAGAAACAGCATTCTACATTATTAACCTGTAGTTGCCAGAAACAGCGGCATCTCTTAAAGATGTAACATGTGAGTTAGTGTTTAAATTCTTTTTATTTAACAACAAATACATAAAACAATAAAACGGCGTCTGAACAGTTTTCAGTGAACAAACTGTTGGTGGAGGCTGGAGGATGTTCTCAGTGTTTCAGCCTCGCCGCTCGCTCCTGCTCCACGGCAGCCTGCAGAGCCTGAACCGCATCTGGAGACGATGGAGATCATTCACTTAGATTATTGGATTAAAATTCATGAAATACAACAGTATCAGGGCCACGTTGACGAGTTTCACCCCCCTTTCTCCACAGATTTTGAGATTAAAGTCAGTTATGAGATTTAAAAAGTCTCGAGGCTAAAAGTCTCGAGGCTAAAAGTCTCGAGGCTAAAAGTCTCGAGGCTAAAAGTCTCGAGGCTAAAAGTCTCGAGGCTAAAAGTCTCGAGGCTAAAAGTCTCGAGGCTAAAAGTCTCGAGGCTAAAAGTCTCGAGGCTAAAAGTCTCGAGGCTAAAAGTCTCGAGGCTAAAAGTCTCGAGGCTAAAAGTCTCGAGGCTAAAAGTCTCGAGGCTAAAAGTCTCGAGGCTAAAAGTCTCGAGGCTAAAAGTCTCGAGGCTAAAAGTCGCCGCTAAAAGTCTCGAGGCTAAAAGTCGCCGCTAAAAGTCTCGAGGCTAAAAGTCGCCGCTAAAAGTCTCGAGGCTAAAAGTCGCCGCTAAAAGTCTCGAGGCTAAAAGTCGCCGCCAAAAGTCTCGAGGCTAAAAGTCGCCGCCAAAAGTCTCGAGGCTAAAAGTCGCCGCCAAAAGTCTCGAGGCTAAAAGTCGCCGCCAAAAGTCTCGAGGCTAAAAGTCGCCGCCAAAAGTCTCGAGGCTAAAAGTCGCCGCCATCCCTCGAGGCTAAAAGTCACCGCTAAAAGTCTCGAGGCTAAAAGTCGCCGCTAAAAGTCTCGAGGCTAAAAGTCGCCGCTAAAAGTCTCGAGGCTAAAAGTCTCGAGGCTAAAAGTCGCCGCCATCCCTCGAGGCTAAAAGTTGCCGCTATCAGTGTCGAGGCTAAAAGTCGCCGCCATCCCTCGAGGCTAAAAGTCACAGCTAAAAGTCTCGAGGCTAAAAGTCGCCGCTAAAAGTCTCGAGGCTAAAAGTCGCCGCTAAAAGTCTCGAGGCTAAAAGTCTCGAGGCTAAAAGTCGCCGCCATCCCTCGAGGCTAAAAGTTGCCGCTATCAGTCTCGAGGCTAAAAGTCGCCGCTATCAGTCTCGAGGCTAAAAGTCGCCGCTATCAGTCTCGAGGCTAAAAGTCGCCGCTATCAGTCTCGAGGCTAAAAGTCGCTTTTACACTTGTTAAATTAAAGGTTTTAGAGGATTTTGCTTCACAAACAAGGACATTTTCAATCTTTTGACTTTATTCTTGAAGTCTGATGAATTTATACATTTACACATGCTAATTATTTCCTTCTCTCCCCTCTAACATGCAGTATCCAGACTTTTTATATCAATTCTTTCAATACATGATACAGACTTATTACATAAAGCCACAAATAATCTGGTTTGTACGAACCCCATAACTTCTGGGAATGCTCCACTAAGTCAGGAAGTCCTTCCTCTACGTCGTACGACGTCTGAGCCATTGCTGAAACGAAGGAGTTCGCCCTCTGGAAGACAAAAAGGATAAATGATGACTGGAAAGCTGCTTTTATTGATATAAATAGAATAAGCATGCAACGAGGAAAACCGCACCTTATACTCCATGAAAACCTTCTCTTCCAGCTCCTCCACCTGAGATACGCCGTTATACACACTGGTATCCTCGATAGTCGACTCCTGCAGCACACGACAGAATTAGAATCAATTTAAAAGCCTTAAAACCAGAGATTTTTCTGACTTTTACACTCAAACCGACCTCTGAAGACACGTCGACAGGCTCCTGCGGCTTCACTACTCCGCAGGTTCTGGGATTTCTGTTTAGCTCCTTCACTCTGTTGATAAATAAATAATGAGATTTACCAGAGACAGCGTTTGTCGCCATCGAGAGTTAAAAACGCAAAAAAACATTTACCTGTCAGCGTAACGCAGCGTGTTCATCGTATATTCACAGGAAGCCATGCTGGGAGACACCATCGCAATCTGTTAAACACAGAGATATAAAACATTCTACACATTTATCTTAGATCACAAACTCATTTCATAGACTGACTTTTCCCTGTTAAGATTCAAATTAATTACCGTATTGGCCCGATTATAAGACGACCCCCTGTTTTTCAAGACTAAAGTTTGACACCAAAATTTTAATTCCAGTCGACCTTCGACCCACTTTTCTCCCGATTGTCGCTACGTTTCTCCATTTTCTGTCATCTCTTCTCTTTCTTATCGCCATTTTTTATTCACCTTCTTTGTGACAGGGGTTCGCTTTGGCCTGGGGAGTCAAGGTCAAAATCCCACTTTGAAAAAACTTTATTAAAAACACTCCAGACAGTAACATTTTTAAGCGTGCGCACCCCACAGTAGCGTTGTGAATAGGTAGAATGTCTAAACCCCGAATATAAGACGACCCTCACTTTTTTATAGTCGGATCAATACGGTGGTTAAGAGATTAGATCTGTTACATTTTCTATAGTCGATCAATAAATTGCCATTTTTCTAAGCCAGGTTTCATATTCATCAACTATTGACCTCCACTAATTTAATTCCTCCTCTGTACATAGATGCTCTTTTAGTTCTTCAGTTGTAATAACTCTTTAATAAACTGAAATCAATTCTTGACTTTAGTTTTCATTCTTGCAATGGAATTTATTGTTTTAAGGTTTTGTGACACAAAGATTTCCATATAATATGAATATATCTGCCTAATAACTAATGGTGTGCTGTAACATACCATGCAGGTCTTGGATTTCTCTCCAATGAAGGAGTCTCTGAGGACTTTGGTCAGAGTGCTCATCCTGAAGGGGATGTAGTCGCTGTTCTTCCCCAGAGACCGGATACACTCCTGGAGGACCACGAGGGACAGTTAGCGGTGGTTTCCAGCTCAGGAAACGGACGTTTAAGATGTAAAAATCAGCTTATGGAGCATTTTCATTATAGGACACCACATCTCATAAGATTTGTGCTTTTTATACAAGTGTCAGAAACCTAAAGGACAGAATTACTGATATAAAATACACTAATAAAAGGACAAATACTAAATTAAATGTATTTTCTATTCTGTCATTGTGGTTATAACATTGAGAACCACTGGTTTCAATCCACCATCTCTTACCTTCAAGGTCAGGAGGCTTTGGTTTATCTCGGCGGTTTCCACCATCGTGCTGCGGGCGTTGCTGCTGACGTCCGTCCCGCGCTCGTTTCCGGCCAAATCCACCAGGGAGAACTTGCCGTGCAGGACGTCGTTGCGTCTCAGGACGATCTGGAGGATGGCGTGAGAGCGGGAGGAGTTGGCGTTGGCCGACGTCTGACCCGACGTCCTGGAGAGAGAGAGAGTCGGGAGGGCAGAGAAGGGGATGCAGCTGGTGTTAGGGATGTAAAATATAATATATACAGAGTTCCTGCACCTTCCTAATATGACTTAAATACTAGAATTATAGAGAGAAGACTGGAGTTTTGATATCTGGGTCTTAAATTTGTGCAAAAGGCAACTTCTCTGCATTGAAAAGTGCAGAGTTGGAATAAAAGTGTAACATACGCTGATATACTAGATTATTACTGTCAACATTTACAGCATTAGGGACCGTCTACAAGTTAAATGTTCACTAAAAATAATAATGCTGTACTACATCATAGTCACAATGCCCTAAATATGACAGGTGAGGTTTTAATACCACAGCAATACTGTATTTAATGCATGAAAATATTCACTTAATATTAATATATATATAATTAGGGCTGCGTGATACATGTGTTTGTGTAAAGACATGGTCCCTTTGGAGCAGCAGGTTTAAAGAGATGATTCAAACATGATGCACGTTATGAACATCTGAGCTGAAAATATTTTAGAGAAAGTGAAAAACCAGAACTGTACATTGAGCTGAGAAAGACCTACGATGAACACGCTGCGTTACGCTGACCGGTAAATGTTTTTTTGCGTTTTTAACTCTCGATGGCGACAAACGCTGTCTCTGGTAAATAATCTCATTCTTTATTTATCAACAGAGTGAAGGAGCTAAACAGAAATCCCAGAACCTGCGGCGTAGTGAAGCCGCAGGAGCCTGTCGACGCGTCTTCAGAGGTCGGTTTGAGTGTAAAAGTCAGAAAAATCTCTGGTTTTAAGGCTTTTAAACAGATTCTAATTCGCTGTCGTGTGCTGCAGGAGTCGACTATCGAGGATGTGGAGTATAAGGTCTTTCTCCGTTATTTAAAGTACTTTACCACACACACACACACACACACACACATAGAGACAGACACACACAGACACAGAGACACACACAGACACACACAGACACACACAGAGACAGAGACACACAGACACACACAGACACACACAGAGACAGACACACACAGACACACACAGACACACACAGAGACAGAGACACACAGACACACACAGACACACACAGAGACAGAGACACACACAGACACACACACACAGAGACACAGAGACACACAGACACACACAGACACACACAGAGACACACACACACAGACACACACACACAGAGACACAGAGACACACACACACACACAGAGACACACACACACACACACACACACACACACACACACACACACACAGAGACACACACACACAGAGACACACAGAGACACACACAGAGACACACACACACACACACAGAGACACACACACACACACACAGAGACACACACACACACACACAGAGAGACACACACACACACAGAGACACACACACACACAGAGACACACACACACACAGAGACACACACACACACAGAGACACACACACACACACACACAGAGACACACACACACACACACAGAGGCAGACACACACACACACAGAGACAGACACACACACACAGAGACACACACACACAGAGACACACACACACAGAGACACACACACACAGAGACACACACACACAGAGACACACACACACAGAGACACACACACACAGAGACACACACACACAGAGACACACACAGAGACACACACAGAGACACACACGACCTTTAACCCTTCCGTTTCCTGTAGGTAAATACTAAATAAATAAATACTGTACACATTAAAAGGTTTATTGAATCAGTGTTTTAGGATTCTAGGTTCCATTATTACAGTAAATAAATTAGATGCATATTAATTTTTTTTTAATTAGAACAGCAAGGAAACATGAAGCTACAGTTAAACTAGTATAATTTCCCTGACTGATCTAGTGTTCTAGATGCCAGAACATGAGCCGTTTACGCCTCAGGTCCACGGATCAGTACCTGCACGCGCTGCCCATCTTGATCAGCTTGATGACGTCGTCGGCTCTGGACACGTAGACCTCCTCCAGACCCACGACCTGGACCTGCTGCCGGTCGTCCTCCAGGACCCGCAGCTTGGCCTTCTTGTTCAGCAGGTCATAGACCTACAGAGAAAACGTCAGCAATTAACAGACATCAAATATCTAATGAACGCGGAGGTGAGAGAAAGGGTCACTTCTTACTTTGCCATTGTAAATTTCAAAGAAGCTGACGAAGGCAGAAAGATCCAAACCAGCGTATCTCCTGTGGTTGATGAGGGCGAAGACGTCCTGGGCTGAAAGGGACAAAGAAGGTTTGTATAATCTGTACAAATAATGTTTAATAATTCAAGTGTGGAGAACCTGGAGACTCATTTCCTCATCCTTTTAGCCTCATCTTCTTCTAGACTCTAGGCCTATTTATCAGTCTACCTCTCGAAAATGACATGCCCAGACTCAATGCAGTATATCTCCACAACTACAGGGGTTTACTAAATGATCTTGGGTTTAAAATAAAGCTAACACCTGTGGGATAGTTATAGAAGTCATAGAATCTATTTAAAATGTACAGTGTTAAAGTACATCCAGGTAGAATGAAGGGGAAAAAAATTGCTCCGTAAAAAAAAAACATTTGGGTTGGAAATCACCTGAAAATCATGTGTTAGGAGCCCAATTCACCCATGGATCAGTAAAATAAAGTGTTATAAGTAATTACACCAAATATCAGCCTTATTAGATGAACCAGACTGATTTTAGAGATGTTTTAGTTCAGGTGTGTCCAGGTGGAATCTGATCTCAAAAATTACAACAATGACATATATACCATATAATTTCCTAAATTATAATTCTATAAAAAGTACCATGATTAGTTATAATGCTATATAATATAATTATCTATTTATAGGCACATATGCATTGAGCTGGGCTGTTTGCATAAAGCTGGACGTGAGGAGGAACAGACAGGGTGATATCTGAGATCCTATTGGTCAATTCGGGGTGATTGACAGCTCTATGGAAACGTCAGAGCCAATAGAATCGAGTCATGTGATCTAATCTGACGTATCACGCGCCAGCAGGTCACATCAGGGCGTGTTTTACAAAGATAGGTTGATACGGAGCGACTTCACACACACAAACAGCGTGAATTGAATAAAAATAACTTGAAAATGAAGGTTTAGAAGCAACGTTAAAGGGAATAAAGCAGCGATTCTCAAAGTTTTCACATCAAGAACCCTGAAAACTCTTTTCCCTTTGCACATGAATGCCCCATTTACTTAATTTCCCCTTTTTATTAGTGCATTCATCATTTCACACCCATTTATTTCCATTTATGCATGTCCACCTCAATATATAAAATGGAAAACATCATTTTAAATTAAATAAATTCATATGCAAAAGGTAAAATACTAGAAAATAAATGTATTATTCTGGCAGTTTCTATTAAAATGCTCCTAGAATCTGTCTTTGTGAAGCTATGGAAGGAATTATAATGAAAATAAATGATTGCGATGATCCCCTCAAGGACCCCGGACCCCATGTTGAGAACCACCATAGAGGGTTTGGGTCCTACCTGCCAGGGCGTAGATTCCTTTGGTGCTGTCCTGCTGCTTCCCTGTGAAATCACCTCCCATCGTCTGAGTAGAACATGTGAAAGAGAATGAATATACTTAATATGAAATACTTTATTTAGAATAGAGGTACATGTACCTCTATGCTATTTGTTAATCTTTTGTATGCAAGCTAAAGTTAAATAAAGTTAAATTGAATGTAAGAGTCACTTACATGAGTTTTGCCACTTCCTGTCTGGCCATAAGCGAAACATGTGGCCATGCTGCCTTCAAAGATGGACTGGACCAGCGGTTTGGCTGTGAACCTGAGCAGAAACAGAAGCACGACGGGTGATTTCTACCAATTTATGGACAAATAATTGATCTTTGCATTGCAGATGTTGTAAGTTTTAAGTTTTAAATATAGTTTATGTCCAGGGACAGATTTATTAGCAGGAAAACTGAAAAATAGACTCAAAAGTGGAGGTTAGTGCACAGCTAATGTGTTCTATTAGGAGTTTTTGTGGGTAATTCTGATGTTAAAAGGGTCAATTAAGCAATTTATTGGGACAAACTGTGGCAGATGGAGATTTCTTTAAAAGGATTATAAAATGTTTGACTGAATTTTGACCCATTGAAGGACCCGTAGTCTTCTCGGCCTAATTACCAACAATAACAGACATGGAACAGACTCAGACGCGTCTTCAGTCACAACTTTATTTACAAAAAGAACAGAGACGGGACGATAAATAACAACAAGGAGTTCTCTGATCACCGCAGCAACTCCAGCCTGACAAAACATGTTGAGGCAAGTTAGATCCTGTGGGTTTTTGATTTCAGAGGTTGATACTGAAACCACAGATCCTCTTTTGGGGTTGAGGTGTTGTTCCTCTGACCTTTAACCTCTGGTAAACTATGTCTTGTTCTCCTGACTTACCTGCTGTGTCAGCAGCAGATGTGGCCTCAGTGAAAGGCCTAAAGAAATAATACGCCCGCTGGGGCGCCGCGTTCTTCAATACGCCCGCTGGGGCGCCGCGTTCTTCAATACGCCCGCTGGGGCGCCGCGTTCCTCAACACGCCCGCTGGCGCCGCGTTCCTCAACACGCCCGTTGGCGCCGCGTTCTTCAATACGCCCGCTGGGGCGCCGCGTTCCTCAA
Source organism: Lepturacanthus savala (assembly GCA_030544235.1). Classification (NCBI taxonomy): domain Eukaryota; kingdom Metazoa; phylum Chordata; class Actinopteri; order Scombriformes; family Trichiuridae; genus Lepturacanthus; species Lepturacanthus savala. The sequence continues at coordinate 28,206,530 of CM060461.1, read as the reverse complement.
CACGCCCGCTGGCGCCGCGTTCCTCAACACGCCCGTTGGCGCCGCGTTCCTCAACACGCCCGTTGGCGCCGCGTTCCTCAACACGCCCGTTGGCGCCGCGTTCCTCAACACGCCCGTTGGCGCCGCGTTCTTCATTTAGCCTTATTTAGAGGCGTGTTTTACTTCTATTATTCATTTTTTAATTGCTATATTGAGCTTAAGTGACTATTTGAGACATCCTTATTTTATTTATTTAACTGAATTGTATTTGTTTTACATTTCTGGACCAGTGCTGGACCTTTACTTTTGGATTTAATTCATGAAGCACAGGTTTCAGATCTTCTCTTCTTATTGTATTCAATTGATTATTCATCACTACAATTATTTAATATCCTAGAATTCAAATTCTTTATCACCTTTAGCAGATATGACCTTGATGTTTTACACTTAATCAGGAAATAAAAGGCAGAGAGCGTGTTGATTACTTGTAGACCAGCTCGTTGGTGGCGGTCTCGTCAAACGAGTAGTCGAACTGGAAGATCTGGTGGTCCAGGTACTTCGTGAGGTCCACCTTCTGCTTGGGCTCGTGGACCAGCAGGGCTCCTCTCCCAGGTACAGACACAACGTCTATCTCCTTCTTAGCCATTTCTAGAAGGAACAAGGGCAGAATTGGATAAATTCATTTAAAAAAAAAACCTCGATTACGTGTAATTATCAACCCACCTTGTTTGTTTAGGGGACGTTTGCGGACACACACACAGATCCTGTGAGCTTCCATCTATGAAAACACAACATAAAAGTATGAATTTATCGTCTAATTAATGGAACACGGCTCTAAAATCTCTACTCACCAGGTCCGCGGTGGACAGAGGGCTGATTTCCAAGGTCTCTCTGAACTCTTGGATCATGTCATAGAATTTCTGATGTGGACAAGTTGGTTCTTTAAACTGAACGGGAGGAAATAAAACATGAGAAGGAAGTAATGAAGCTAGAAATAGAATAATAAGATAAATCTCACCTTTCCCTTCTTGGTCTGCATCTCAGGGGTTTTAATGAGACACGACTTCCGTTTGTTGGCTTTATTGAACTCTTGGGGAGCCATGGACTTCCTGCTGCCTGAAATTCATAGATATATATCAGTGATAAATAATAGTTAAACGTTCTCAAAAATGCAGATTTTAGGTTTAAATGCCATTTGCACAAATAAAATAACACAAAATGTGTGTTTTTTGGCACAAAATATGAAAAAGAATGATCAATTTTAAATATTTAATCCACCTAGAATATAAAACTAGTCGATAGCATGCATTTATAGTTTTTAAAACCTTAATATAACATTACCCGATAAACAGAGAACATACAATGCTGCATTTTAATGAAATATGTAAAAGTTTCCTTTGATATTGCTAATAACAGGAAGAAAACACCATTTTCCACAATATTCCTAACTTATGAAGCTCATATAACACACTTCCTGTTCTTATTTCTAACAGAATAGAGTTAATGAAAAAGACAATTATTATTAAAACTAGTTAAATTCCCTTTATTAAATCCATACTGACCTTTAGCTGCAGGCTCAGTTTCCTTTAAGGCCTCACGTGCAAAAGGCAGTGACATGGCTGGTTTGGCCTCATTCTTTCTGTACTGCTGATTACTAATCCCTAGATGAGGAGATAAGAAGAATCATCCATGTTTCTATGTGTAAACTCTACTAATAAGGCTGCAAAGTTCTGGGAATGTTCAAACTTTCCATGGGAACATATGGAAATATGTAGTGTAGCATAATTTGGCTAAAACAGACAGATTTAAAGGGACAGGGATCAACATTTTCCAGACTATAAGTCACGGTTTTTTTCATGCGTCTTATACACGTGTTAAATTACTACCGGTATAATTTCACATGTTATTTTCACACTAAACCACCAGAGGGCGCTCTAGGCTTGTGTTGATAACTTCAACAATGGCGGTAACTTTTTAAAACAGCTGAATAAAAACGGCAGCGAACAGAAAAACGCCACCGAGTGACACAGAGGATGAAGATCTCATTGGGTTTTAGTGACACGGATGCTATAGTTAAACTTCTTAGCATGTTATTGATGCTATAGTTAAACTTCTTAGCATGTTATTGATGCTATAGTTAAACTTCTTAGCATGTTATTGATGCTATAGTTAAACTTCTTAGCATGTTATTGATGCTATAGTTAAACTTCTTAGCATGTTATTGATGCTATAGTTAAACTTCTTAGCATGTTATTGATGCTATAGTTAAACTTCTTAGCATGTTATTGATGCTATAGTTAAACTTCTTAGCATGTTATTGATGCTGTAGTTAAACTTCTTAGCATGTTATTGATGCTATAGTTAAACTTCTTAGCATGTTATTGATGCTGTAGTTAAACTTCTTAGCATGTTATTGATGCTGTAGTTAAACTTCTTAGCATGTTATTGATGCTATAGTTAAACTTCTTAGCGTGTTATTGATGCTATAGTTAAACTTCTTAGCATGTTATTGATGCTATAGTTAAACTTCTTAGCGTGTTATTGATGCTATAGTTAAACTTCTTAGCATGTTATTGATGCTATAGTTAAACTTCTTAGCGTGTTATTGATGCTATAATTAAACTTCTTAGCATGTTATTGATGCTGTAGTTATGGGAATAACTCTTAATATGTTGTGTTAACATACCAGTTGTGTCATGTAACGTCAGCACCGTTCAGCCTGTTGTTGCCTCTATTTAAATTTAAATGACACGTCTGTTCTTGAGCGACACGGTGGTGCAGGGGTTAGCGCTGTTGCCTCACAGTAAGAAGGTCACAGGTTCAAGACCTCCTTGGTCCTGGGTCTGGGACCTTTCTGTGTGGAGTTTGCATGTTCTCCCCGTGTCTGCGTGGGTTTTCACCAGGTACTCCAGCTTCCTCCCACAGTCCAAAAACATGCTGAGGTTAATTGGAGACTCTAAATTGCCCGTAGGTGTGAGTGTGTGAGTGAATGGTGTGTGTGCCCCACGATTGGCTGGAGACCATCTGGGGTGTATCCCTGCCTCTCACTGTAACGCGCTGGGATTGGCTCCAGCAGACCATGTGACCCTAATGAGGAATAAGCAGGTATAGAAAGTGACTGACTGACATCTGTTCTTTTTTTTTTTTTTTTTTTAAATCAAATAAATTTACCCCCAAAATGCAACCTATATATGTTTTTTCCTTCTTTATTATGCATTTTATGGCTGGTGCGACTTATAGTCCAGAAAATACGGTAAAAGGTTAATGGTATTATTTGGTTTCTCTCATTAAAAACTCAGCAAAAACACAATCCAGCAACTTCTAAACACTGTGGTGGACGAAACAAATGCAGACCTGTCTCATAACGTCCTGTAATCATCTCATCGTACAGTAAAATATTAAATATAAGTGATAATGATGCATCTTTTTTCTTACTTTTTGGAGGATTTAATGTTATAATACAAGTTACGAGTCAAAATAGCACTAAATATGGCTGAATTACAAAAGGTATAGGTGGAAAAATGGCTCAGCTTCTTAGTGAAAAGTAGCTCGCTGGTAAATTAGCAGCCAAATGTTTTGAATATTTCCAAAACTCCCAAGCTTCACATCCCATGGACCGTTTCTGTACATCGACCAGACATTTTCCCAACCCTAAGAACTAGTTTGAAGTATTTCTATAACAAACCGGAGGTCATGACGACAGATGAAGGGGTGAAGTCGGGATGGACCATCTCTGACTCCACAAAATCCTCAGCGGCCAGAACCGGAGCCGGTACCGGAGGCTGGAACAGACACGTCTGTCTGGACTGAGACCGGACGGAGACTGGAAGGAAGACGGATCACAGTCAAACAGCTGCTATAATATTAATAATAGCGTCAGTTTAAACTGTCAGTGTTAAGTAAAGCTACTCCCTCGCTGTTCATACAAGCTTAACATTGTTAAAACATTAATAGTGTTATCTGTGCAGCCAGCTCAGCCTCCTGTTGCCTGGTGTACATTTCATTTCCATAAGCCACTGATTTAGATTAATGACCAACAAACAAGGTGCAGTGTTGCATGCTAGAAGTTCCCATTACCCAAACGTATTGATCTGCAGTTTGCAACCCTGTGCCAGTAAAGATCAGTGACCTCTTCTACAGGGTTCCTACAGGTTCAATTAAAGTCGTTTTAACACCATTTATTTAAAATTTAATCCCAATTTCACAAAAAAAACATTTGAATTAAAAGCAAATCTCATTTTGCACTAAATCTGATGATGTTCTACTGCAAATAGGATTAAAAAAGCCTGTTAATTGATTTTTAGTGAATATTTACAGGTATTAAATGCGTTTTACTTCCATTTTTCATATTCTGGAAAGAGAACTTCTGGGGCCGTGACAGTTCTGCTACTTTTTAATTTAACCTACATTATTTTATTAAAATAATAGGTACACACTGCACAAATATTAAGATCTGGGTGTAGAAATTCAAGCCCTGCAGGAACCCTTTTTACCCCCTTTTACACAAAAAGCCGATTGGATTATTCGTTTGCTTTAGAGAAAGAACATGCACTCCTTGCCGACCTGACTCTTCAGCCTTGGCGACTGCAGGAGTAGAAGCTTTTAAATGGAAAGATGACGTTAAAACACAAACAACTGAACTCTTAACACAGAATTCTGAGGATTAAACAGAAATATGTACATACAGGAAGGAGGTGCAGGAATCCTGGAGGAGCGCAGTCGACCTTCATACTTCTATAAAGTAGAGAAACAGGAATAAAACACCCAGATCCAGAGTTAGACCCAACAGATCAGGAATGTCACATTCAAACGATCATTTCTCAACTAAATAAATTAGTCAAGTTAGTTTTATTATACTCAATAATAAGGAAAAGTCCTCAATTTAAAATAGGCAAGTCATTTAAGTATTATCAGCTACATGTACTTAAAGCATCAGGAGTAAAAGTACTCATTTTATGTTGGCATCTGTCATAAAATTCTAAAATAACTTAGAATATTATATAAATAATAGACATTTAAGATATTAATTTGATGGAAAATAAAATCTGAGAACGAACTAAAGCTGCAGTTAAATACAGTTGAGTAGAAAGTACATTTATTTTACTGTGTACTTCCATTCTACTGCATTTCAAAGCAGCATCACATGGAAATATGCATAAAGAATTATACTCGAGTACATTACTACTGTTACTTTTCAGTAAAGCCAGAATAATATTAAATAATTAGTAATATACTAGTAATACTACTATTTTTAAACAACATAACTCAATGCCAATTGACATTATGAAGAAAATAAGTCCATTTCATGCCAAAGCGGATATAAAACATTTTGAATTCTCTTCCATGTGAAGCACTTTGTGTGATTAGTGCTTTATAAATAAAGTTTTAGTTGCTTCTAATTGGTGGAAACGAAGGTGACGTTACCTTCTCTGCAGCTCGGGTGGGCAGCTCCGCAGCTTTGCTGCTTATAGCGTGGATATGCTCCAAAAGGTCTCGATTCAGTGCACACAGCTCGCTCACTTCCACCTGAAGCATGAACACGTCAAAGCATACACAGGTTATGTTTTAGAATGCTTTTATTGTGAAGGTTTAAGCGATGCATGATGAGTCTATAGATATCTGTGATGATTTTACATGTTTCGCTGCAGCATTTATAAGAATTAGACCAGGAGTAGGCGACCCTGGTCCTAGAGTTCCACCGTCGGTGCAGGTTTTTGTTCCAACACACCTGATTCTACTAATGAAGGTCCTTCACAATGACTCTAGTGGTTCATTAGTAGAATCAGGTGTGTTCCTGCACCCACAGTGGCCCTGTAGGACCAGGGTTGCTCATCCCTGAATTAGACACCAACTTAACAGTATTTCTGCATCAGCTGATTTTTAAATTCAGTTTAAAATACTTAGCAAATTATTATGAGTGGAGAGGCAATTATCTAATATAATAACATAAACTGAGAATGTGTAGATACATATATACGATCTTTACAATTGGCTCTTTGAGGGAAACCAGAAGGCTTGCGTGATTTATTGAGATGGAAAAATTAATAAACATTAATGGAGACACGCTGGTTATTGGTCACTAATGTCATTTAAAACAGCAACGTTCCCATTTTTCCTTTGTTAAAGTACATCTATCATCATTTTCTTGCTATTTCACTGCAGTTTTTTTAATATTCAGCATAGCAACACAAAATTATGGATTCCAATCTTTGAAAAAATTAATAAAAATAAATAAAACAGTGGTTACCTGCATATTCTTGTATGAGTCTCTAGATATCTGTGATAATTTGTCCCATGTTATTTTTTTAATAATTAGATGCTAACATGACAGTATAAATTGGAAATTCAATTTAAAAAAACGTAGCAAATTGTAAACAACTACTACTAATTACTATTATTCAGACACTATTATAAGTGTTGAGGCAATTATCTAATATAATAAGTATTGTAGCATTTATATTATCTTTACAATTGGGATCACTGATGAAATTGACAGATATAAAGTCACTGACCTCCTTCCCTCGACATATGTTTCTCTCGTGCCATTCCACCATCACCGTGGATTTGACGGTGTCCACGGATTTCACCGTCGCCTCATGAACGCGCCCTGATTTACACAAAATAAATAAATAAATTAATTAATTAATAGTCACGCTTTGACTGCAACTTATGCGGCTAAAATTTAGCATAAAAACAAGCAGCTGACCGTCGCTGCGGCTGATCTGGACAGAAAGTCCGACCAGAAATCTGGACAAGCTAGTCTCCATGTTCGCGGCTCTGTCACGGGAAAAAAAACAATATATGATTAATATCATTAACGACATTATAATACATAGCCTCCATTATATACGAACAATCTATCATTACATTTTCTGCTTTACTCGTTTATTTATCTCTATTCTCAACCGATAAAAAAAATCAAACTCACCCACCAGACTCACTGCAAAACGTCGCCGTCGTTTTGAATTTGAATTCTTACTTCCGGGTGTTCTCGAATCTGATTGGTCGCCTCTTCTTATTGTTCTTCTTCTTCTCTGATTTTTTTTGGCGGGCTGGTGACGTCACTGCGGAACACAGCGCCACCTGCCGTTCAACAGTTGGATCGGTCGGTTTTTTTTCAAATTGGTTGTTTTCTTCTTCTGCGTCTGATTTAAGGAGCGTCGATGTGGTGATTTACCGCCACCTGGTGGTTCAGGTTAGGAATAACATCTGGAAGGAAAATGAACTGCAAGTTGAATATTTAGCATATTTAGCATTATTTTCATAATGTTTTGTATTAGATATTAAGATATTAGATATATTAATATATTAGATATATTAAGATATTAGATATATTAAGATATTAGATATATTAAGATATTAGATATATTAAGATATTAGATATTATATATTCTCAAGTTACTTCCTTTTCCTTTTCTTTCTTTATTTATTTATTACTAACTTCTTCTACTTACTAATTTATTTTACTTACTAACTTATATTTCACTTATTAATTTACTTTACCAACAAAATTAATTTACCAACTTATTTATGTAGATACTTACACACTTACTTACATATCTACAGCAAATAAATAATATGAACAATGATATTTTTATTTGGAATTTGGGGAAAATGTAGTTTATAGACTCAAAAACTGATGATGATGATTATAAATGTATGTCTCTCAAAATCAATGTAATCTATCTATTTATTTATCTATCTATAGAGATATATATAGATAGATATTCTACTTTTATTATTATTTTATTATTATAATTATTATTGCTATTATTATTAATGTACTTTTTTATTTTTTACATATGATCAGGCTGGTATATATATATATATATATATATATATATATATATATATATATATATATATATATATATATATATATATATATATATATATATATATAAATCTAAAAATAATAAAAGTAGAATATCTATCTATATCTATATATATCTCTATAGATAGATAAATAAATAGATAGATAGATTACATTGATTTTCAGAGACATATATATATATATATATATATATATATATATATATATATATATATATATATACATATAATATTTTTTTCCTTTAAACTTTCAAAATCAATGTATTCTATCTATCCATCTATCTATTTATCTACCTATAGCGATATATGTAGATATAGATATATTCTACTTTTAGTTATTATTATAATTATTATTACTATTATTATTAATGTTTTTATTTTTTACATGTGATCAGGCTGGTATATATATATAATAATAATAATAATAATAATAATAATAATAATAATAATAATAATAATAATAATAATAATAATAATAATAATAATAATAAAAGTGTGACTTGTCATTGATGATCCTATATGTTATATATGTATATAAAGCAGTTTTCTGATCAATCTCCAGTCAGTTGTGTCTATTATTATAAATCAGTTCCATCCATGACCTCAGGTCTCCAGTGACCCCCCCCCCCATGATATCAACAACCCAGGACAGCTGGAGAATGACCCATAATGCAGTTCAGCGTGGGAGGCTTCACTCCTCCTCCTCCTCCTCCTCCTCCTCCTCCTCCTCCTCCTCCTCAGCCTCCAAACCTCCTTAACTATACACAAGTCGTACTTATGTATACACATTCCCCCTGTGAGTGAACGCTGACACATGACAAATCAAAGGTCTAATAAACAGCTTGTGCTGAACAATCCCCCCCCCCCCCCCTCCTCCTCCTCCTCCTCCTCCTCCTCATCTACCGCCACCTCCACCACCAAAGGATGAAAAATAAACAGATCCCTGTCGGTTGGCCCGGGCCATTTGGTGGGTCTGTCTGTGGATGACTGGGTGGCCCAGAGCTGCTCGGTGTGAGGCCTGGGATGGAGCCACAACTGTTTCCTGTGAGCGGCCCAACCCCCAGAACCTCTCCACAACTGGCTTAGTGGGTGGTATCCCCCTCCCCCCCCCCCCTCCTCCTCCTCCTCCCCCTCCTCCTCCTTTTTCCTCTCTTCAATCCTCCTCCTCTTTTTTTCCCCTTCCAAGTCAAGTCAGTCGATTCCATTCTCACAAGCCTCCGTCCTGCAGCTAAAACACTTCCCCCAGCGGCCTCGTGTGTGTGTGTGTGTGTGTGTGTGTGTGTGTGTGTGTGTGTGTGTGTGTGTTAAAACACACTTTCAAAGCTCTCTAACGACATCACTCGTCGTCTCGTTGCTTGAAATCATCGTTCAACGCTAAATGTTCAAATCAATGATTTGAACAGAAAAACAAAAGGATTTTCTTACTTCTCCGACCTTTAACCCCTTGACCTCCAGCCCTTTTTTATGTTTAGGACATCCCCATAGTCAGTAGGTTATATATCTGGAATAAACACAGAGATGTTGGTCGACACTAAACGACCATTTATTGATCTCAAATAAACATTTTCAATTTTCATTTTCAAACAAGCGACTTTTTACTGTAGTGTTTTTTGGCTGCTAGTTTACTGAGTGTTTGTCATAAAGCTACACTGATGGTACCGTTGGACTCGTCACAGTCTCAGCTTTCATATGAGATGTCATTTGTTTGTATAACATGAAGTATCAGAGCGCTAGCCATCAAAATGTGGAGAGTGGGTCGGCTTTATGATCGTATACCGATTTTCATATTCGTTAATTAATTAGCTTGGTGTTGGAGTTGTGTTTGGTGTGTGTAAATATGACTTATATGTGCTTGTAGTGGAGTTTCTCCTGTTTAATTTGATGTATAGCTTCACTATATTTGTATAAGATTAGTGGAGCAATCTGGAGTTTAACGGGTTAAACAACAAATGTTCATGTTAATCAATAAAAACTGTAATATGTAATATGTGTTCAAATTCTTCTATATTTTAATAAATATATCCTCCTCTTCAGGTTTTAAGCTTCTATTTGTTATTTATAGACCCTGGAATTCTAATAAAAAAACTGAATTTCTAGATTATTTTAACTAGAAGTTGTTTTAAACCATTTAAATCGGCCTAAATCTTTACAGAAGTTGCATAAAACACACTAAATTGTATGAAATTTAATGCATTTTTATTCAAAGATAAAGTGAATTTAATCAAATTAAGCACAATGACCTAAACTTGAGATCAGGAATCTAACTTCCTGCAGCTGTGCATCATGGATTTGACTAATCCTGATTGTTTTATTGGTTTTTGAGTAAATATTTCCATGCAACACATCTTCCTCTATGCTGAATAAAAGCCTTTTTTTTAACATGGCGTCCAATTTAACGTGTATTTACCTGCAGATTTATCTACTTTTCTCTCATCAGGACGCCCCCGTCGTGTATTTGCATGAATATCTGCTCATCATCTGGTTATAAAAACAGTTTAAATGATATTTTCAGTGGGAAAGAAGCAGCAGAAGTGAAACAGCGAGGAAGGAGGGGCCTTGTATCTGTTGGCTCTGGTCGGTTTCCATCTAACGCATATTTTCTCAATGTAAAGAAAATTGGCAGCGGCCACGGCTCTGTTCCCCTATACAGACTAAATAAAGACACATGCATGTGAGAGCAGAGCGTTTACAAACCACCCAGGAAGGTTGGAAAAAAGAAATGATTCCATCCTTTTCAAGAGAAAGTAGAGAGGATTCAAACGATGTAAATATCAGCTCCATGTGTTCTTATTTATATCGAATTTAAAGGAAAACCTGCTCACATCTGTGTGATACGGATAAAAAAACATGATTTTTGTAAATAAATTGACTTTTTAATAACAATAAACCACTGTTTTTTTTACTGTCTACATCTCATTTAACCCTAAAACAAGCAGAAATAAATTAAAACAATAATTTTATGTTATCGCTCATCTCTTTTTGACCCTTCCAGATAAAAAAAAAAACAGATATTTTGGGCTTTTAATGAGTTTTATCTCCCAGGATTTGTTGCCCTATTAATGTATAAACATATTATTATTCAATTAGATGAAGATGAGTTATTTATTGTTGTCATTTTAATTACAAATAGCACTTTTAAAGGTGTTTTAATTGATTTTTACCAATCGTATAAGTGGAGTGGCTGCACTACTCCTCCTGGCCAGCAGAGGGCGGTGCAGCTGCAAACACAGACTCTTAGAATAAAGAGCATTAAGCAGATTACACTGACATGTTTTATCCCACCAGAGTTTACTCTTCTGTTTGATTTATTGTTGTGAAAAGCGAACGTGGGAGCTGCAAAGAGAGGATTTAAAAAAAAAAACCTTCCTCCTGCAGCCAAATACAGAGAAAAGTCTGGAACATTCGCTCATTAAAGCATATTAGTATTCTTGGCATGTGGAGGGGGGGGCGGCGGCGGTGGTGGTGGACCCGTTCTGGTTCTGGTCTATACGCCACAAACACGTCATTCCCAGACCTGGTTCAAGAAGCGGTTTTGTTCACCTCCGACCCGGCGCCGCGCCAACAGCCGCCGGGAGGGTTTGCCCAGCTGGCAGATTTTATTTGTTTGTTTCTCCGACTATTTTAAATTTTGTTTATTTATTTGGTCTCTGCAGTAAAGAGCGGTTGGAGTAGCACACACAGCTGCAGTGGAACGGTTCCGCAGCGAGTAAAAGCATCAAAAGCTTTAAAAATAAAATTAAATGGGATTAAAAGTCAAGAAAATGGAATTAAAAACGATAATTTCAATAATCTACAGTGATTTACAGTCATTAGTCTTCATACAAAACCCAAGTAAGAGTCTAAAACCATGCTAGCAGCTATGCTAACTTGTTAGCAGCTATGCTAACACACTAGCAGCTATGCTAACATATTAGCAGCTATGCTAACATGGCAGGTACATTGTTTACCATGTTCAACCTTAGCATGTTTAAATTAAAAGCCATTAATATCAAGTTACTTACAGTCATTAGTCATGTTAGCAGCTATGCTAATATATTAGCAGCTATGCTAATATATTAGCAGCTATGCTAACATTTTAGCAGCTATGCTAATATATTAGCAGCTATGCTAACATTTTAGCAGCTATGCTAATATATTAGCAGCTATGCTAACATTTTAGCAGCTATGCTAACATGGCAGGTACATTGTTTACCATGGTCACCTTTAATGTTATTAGATTAAAAGCCAATAATTTATATATTTATAGACATTTGTCTTCAACTATGGTACTAATGATCTATTTAATATGGGACTGATTTGATTAAAGCCATGTTAGCAGCTATGCTAACACATTAGCAGCTATGCTAACATGGCAGGTACAATGTTTACCATGTTCAACCTTAACATGTTTAAATTAACAGCCATAAATATCAAGTTACTTACAGTCATTAGTCATGTTAGCAGCTATGCTAACATATTAGCAGCTATGCTAACATGAATATCTGCCAGTCCATCAAGCTGGTGTTTAAATATTTCACAGGATACAAACCCAAAATATCCACTAGTATAGCTAACATCAAGCTAAAAGCCTGCTTTTTAATAGAGGAATGATTTAATTTGATTTGAATGACACTATTAAGTATCTAAAACCACGTTAGCAGCTATGCTAATATGCTAACATGTATTTACATAATCCACCACCATTAGCTGGATATTAGCTCGATATTGACATATGTTTTTGGCTGCTAGTTTACTGAGTTTTTGTCATAAAGCTACACTGATGGTACCGTTGGACTCGTCAAAGTCTCAGCTTTCATATGAGATTATTATTATCTGTGTAACATGAAGTATCAGAGCGCTAGCCATCAAAATGTGGCAAGTGGGTTGGCTTTATGATCGTCATATTCGTTAATTAATTAGCTTGGTGTTGGAGTTGTGTTGGGTGTGTGTAAATATGACTTATATGTGCTTGTAGAGGAGTTTCTCCTGTTTAATTTGATGTATAGCTTATATAGCAATCACTGACAAAAACATATATGATTACCAAATTGGCAGCACCTATACTGACATTTAAAGTGATTATATTCATAATTAACCAGACGTTAGGGCTATACTTCATAGAACATGTGGGTTAGAGTGTTGTTTTACACCTGACACCACTACTTTGGGTTTTTTCTGTTTGTCCATTTGGTCACTGTCACTCACAATTTCCCTGTTGGTCTTCACCAGTTAAAACAAACACAGGAGGAGCAGCAGTAACAACACAAAAGGGTTCATTTAACTCCGAATTATCCCGTTTAATCCCGTCCTCCAGCTCCGTTAAGTCTGAGATTCAGCGTCGACTCCTTTAAAAGCCGCAAACCAGGAATAGCGCAGAAATGTGTCAGTGTGCTTTTGAAATTAATCCTTAAAACCCACCGGCTTTTTTCTTTTTATGGGACGAGAGGTGCAACATGTGGAGCCCGAATTCTCAAAGAAAAGCTGCACCTACACCCACAGTTTTTACGGCTTTTCCCCAGAAACCACAGGGACGCATGCGAGGAAGGAAAGTCACATTTCACCCTGGTTTTCCCCCAGAATGACATCTCATTAGGGATTGTAAAATAAAACACGTTCTTTAATTGATTCTCTCAGGTTATATCCATTCATTTTTTAACCTATAACTCTTGTAAATGTCTCATATTCTTAATTTAAGAGAATAAAACGCGAGTGTTTCCATGACAAAGGATTTTCCAGACTCAGATTTGCAGATTTCTGTGTTGTTTGTTCAGAAACGGCAGTGACATTCTTCCCTTGGCGTCGACGTTTTCATCGACTTCATCGACAGAAAATGGAATAAAGAACCGCGGCGTCGGCGAGCTGCGAGGAAACATCACAGCAAACTTCTGGTTTATCATCAAAGACGTCGCCAGCCTTAAAAAACAAAAGGATGGAAGTAGTAATCTTACACATTACCACTTTAACCTCACATGTCCCACACACACACACACACACACACACACACACACACACACACACACACACACACACACACACACACACACACACACACACAGTCATCTGCTTCTTCTTTAACCCCTCAAATAATAACAGTAGTTATAACAGTGCTCCTTATTTATTTATATTTATAAATACCAACAAATGAGATCATGAATCAAGCTGCTGTTGCTATGGTAACGTACCTCGTTAGAGCTCGTTAACGATAATAAGGTCTCATCTTAATCAACTTAATCGGATTGTGGACAAAGCTACATATTAGTTTGATTGGTAGCTAGCTGCTAGCAAAATTAGCCGTTAGCCACTAGCCCCGCCCACTGAAAAACAGCAGCTGGACTAAACCACTTTGAGAAATAAACGGGGGGGAGGAGTTTATTTATTATTCTACAGTTTTAACCCAATACTGTCAATTGAATTGAGTGATATCAGGTAAAATTGGTCAAATAGATTAGTTTATGCTTTCTGTGGTGGTATTTCAACATTTTATAGGGGTTTTATCGCATAAATCCAGCACAAACTGATCAGATTATTAATCATAAATACACATGGTAACACATGTCGTGCTATAAAGGCCCAGTTTTCTCACTTCCTACAGAACGTCTACTGTAAATTAAATCTACAGTAATGCTTTCTTTCTCCCGCCGCTGTCTCTAATTTGTCGTAGAGTTTGTTTTGTTGTTTGTTTTTTTCCGTCGCGTAGACGATCATTTGATTAAAACCCTCACTCGTGCATGGTGTCAATTACACTTTATCCTCTGGTTTGCTTAACTCGCTGCGGAGAAGGAGACGCTGCCTTATTGCTCCCCAGTCCTCCTCCTCCTCCTCCTCCTCCTCCTCCTCCTCCTCCTCCTCCTCACCACATGAAATGGCTGTCTGTGCCAGCCTAGCGCTGAGCCTTCATTAGCTTTTACTACCCCACTTGGATGTGTTTAGCTTTGCTCTCCTTTTCTCCCTCTCTGTGTGTCTGACTGTGTGTGTGTGTGTGTGTGTGTGTGTGTGTGTGTGTGTTTCACCCGCTGTATGTGTCTGTGTCTGCATATGTTTAATTACCAACCCCCGCCCTCCCTTTGGAGTCCCCCCTCAATGCCAGGCCACCATATCATTACACTGTGGCTGCAATTTAAACTTCACACACACACACACATACATAACACACACACACACACCAACTAAAGAGCAGACGAGTCGCCGCGGTTACATATAGAAGCCGCTTTATTTCTAAAATGGAGCGAGGACACGTATGAAGAAAAAGATGCGACGCAGCAACGTCTGGTGTTCAAACTGTTATTGTTCGAGCCAAACAAACCACTTATAAACACAAGGCCTCGGCCTGACGAGGCTCATATTTAGTCCCGTTCTGTAAACAGCGAAAAAGCACAGAATGAATCAATTAAAAGGGCATTACGCCGGTTCCTGTTTATTTAAAACATGTTTACACTATACGGGCCCTCCCGCCTGTCTGCGTGATTGCCTGGAACTTCAGATTCCTCCTCCTCCTTTTCCTCCTGCTGCCACCCCTCAATAGGCCCGGTCACGGCCAAGGTATATCAAACACACACACACACACACACACACACACATAGGGGCATAGATTACAAACACATTTGTTATGTCGAAGAGCGTTTTCAGTAAATATTGATTTCCTCGAGATGATTAGAGGAGCTGCAATCACGGCGCAGGAACACGTATTAAATTAAATTTATAAGTAAATCAACGTGTGCGGACGGGGTCAACGTCACGGCCAGAAAGGTCGTCGTGGAGGTTATCGTTACCAATTACTGGTTAGAAGCAGTAATTCCAGTTAACCTGAGTGGGATTAAATAGTATTAAAGGGCTAGTGTAATGTTCTTTTGTTTGGTAATCACTAGTCTGGTTGCTGCTAAAAGATATTAGCTTAGTTTAGCATCTAAAACAATGAAATGTAGAAGGTTTCATACACTTTCTGTAATAAAACATCTAAAAGTGGAAAAAATAGGGTCTAATTTGTGCTAATTAATGGGTCTCTGATGTGAAAAGTTTGAGAATCATTAGTCTATTTAGTGCTAGAAGATGTTAGCTTAGCTTAGCATAAAGACAGCAAAAAGGATAAACATAATTTTCACTAAAACAATGAAATGTAGAAGGTTTCATACACTTTCTGTAATAAAACATGTGATCAAATGCTAAAGGCTAACGATGTTAGCTTAGCTTAGCATAAAGCCAGGGTAAGAAAAGCTTGTAAAGTCTGTCCAAACATTAGCACAGTTCTTTAATCAACCCATATTCAGAGTGTAAAAATAGGAAGTTGTGGTTTAAGAGGTTGTGAATATACATGAAACTATGCTATCCTGTTCCTCTGTTTGCAGTTTTTATGCTAACAGGCTAACAGGCTATTGGCTCCAGCTACGTTATTAGCATTGGTCAATCCATCTAACTCACTATATCTAACACTGGAAGCATCCAGGCTATCTTGTTACGCTGTTTGCAGTTTTATGCTAACAAGCTATTGGCATAATTAGCAAAATTAGCATTGGAAAATAATAGAGGTTGTGGATTTACATGGAATTATGGACTTTGGAAGCATCCAGGCTATCCTGTTCCTCTGTTTGCAGTTTTTTTATGCTAACAGGCTAACAGGCTATTGGCTCCAGCTACGTTATTAGCAAAATACAACTAGCATTGGTCAGCTCATCTAACTCATCTAGCAAAAAAAAAACTGGACTTTGGAAGCCTCCATGCTATTCTGTTCCCCTGTTTTCAGTTTTATGCTAACAAGCTATTGGCATAATTAGCAAAATTAGCATTGGAAAATAATAGAGGTTGTGGATTTACATGGAATTATGGACTTTGGAACCATCCAGGCTATCCTGTTCCCCTGTTTGCAGTTTTTTTATGCTAACAGGCTATTGCTACGTTATTAGCATTGGTCAACCCATCTAACTCATCTAGCAAAAAAAAAAAAGGACTTCGGAAGAATCCAGGCTATCCTGTTCCCCTGTTTGCAGTTTTATGCTAACAGGCTATTGGCATAATTAGCATTGGAAAAGAACTACTAACTTTTCATACACTTTCTATAATAAAACAAATCAGATGTTGGTCTGTGGTCTAATTTGTGTCTGAAGAAGATGTTAGCTTAGCTTAGCATAAAGATTAGCATACATAATCAGAATGTAAAACCAAGAAATCTTAGAGGTTGTGGATTTACATGAAATTATGGACTTTGGAAGCATCCAGGCTATCCCGTTCCTCCTGTTTGCAGGTTTTTATGCTAACAGGCTAACAGGCTATTGGCTCCAGCTACATTATTAACAAAATACGACATTGGCATTGATCAGCTCATCTACTACTATTCTTTTAATGAAGGGCCAATGGTCTCTGCCATATTTGGCTTTAAACTACATGAAACCAGCGGTTGGATCATTGCAGTCCTCACTTTCAGCCATTTAATCCGTTCCTCAGAAACAGCTTTGGAGGTTTATATTGGCCCCAGTCCCTGGATTCACATTCACACTCTGAATAACCGTAGGCTATCAGGTTTTTGTGAAATATTATTATCTATTGATGCGAAACCAAAACAAGTACGACAAAGTGTTTGTACTGAAACGAGGAATCGATAATTAGGTTTAAACTGTTTAGCAACTTCCAGAATATATTGGGTTTTAATTTTTTTTTCAGCCCTCGGGACAAAAGCGTTGCTGGCGGATGTGAAGAGAAACTATTTTTTTGTTGTAGTCGTCTGTTTCTCACTGGCTTTAAGGCTAATTCCCTCATTCTTCTCGGCTGCGCTTGGTGCAAAAGTACAAACACACACACACACACACACACACACACACACACACACACACACACACACACCCTGCTTCAGACATGCATGCCACTGCATGCTTTTTTTTTGCACATACACACACACACACACACACTTTTCTTTACTAATCAGCCCTATTGAATTCCTGCAACAATGGACGCTCATCCTTGGGCCACCCAAGCAGACACACACACACACACACACACACACACACAGCGACACCAGCATCACCAGATCACGGGTTCAGCCTTTTGTTCCTCCATCATGTTTTCTTTTCCTCCATTGATCTCACCTTCACACACAGGTCAGGAGACGCCGTTATCTGGACGATCACACACACACACACACACACACACACACACACACACACACACACACACACACACACACACACACACACACACACAAGCTAGACACTAAGATGTGACAAGGCAAGTAACTATTATATTGACTATAATAGTCATCATTATTGCATATTATCAGCCTACTCACTAATTAATCAGATTTTCATCTGTTCTAAATGTATCTAAGGTTTATTTTTCTGTTTTTCTGCTATAAATGATAATAAACATTTTTACTACGGATAAAAATATGTTATTTAAAACTAAAAAAGGCCAAACTGACCCAAATTAGGGAAAAGACTTGAAATCAAATAAATTACCTGCAATGATGCATCTGAAACCTTAGCATCACTGCCTACTAACCAGTAGCTGCTAATAGTTAGCATCACTGACTACTAACCAGTAGCTGCTAATAGTTAGCATCACTGCCTACTAACCAGTAGCTGCTAATAGTTAGCATCACTGCCTACTAACCAGTAGCTGCTAATAGTTAGCATCACTGCCTACTAACCAGTAGCTGCTAATAGTTAGCATCACTGACTACTAACTGGTAGCTACTACTAGTTAGCATTGCTTCCTACTAACCGGTAGCTACCACTAGTTAGCATCACTGCCTACTAACCAGTAGCTGCTAATAGTTAGCATCACTGCATACTAACTGGTAGCTACTACTAGTTAGCATCGCTTCCTACTAACTGGTAGCTACCCCTATTTAGCATCACTTCCTACTGACCAGTAGCTACCACTAGTTAGCATTGCTTCCTACTAACTGGTAGCTACCCCTAGTTAGCATCACTTCCTACTGACCAGTAGCTACCACTAATTAGCACCACTACCTACTAACTGGTAGCTACCACTAGTTAGCATCACTTCCTACTAACCAGTAGCTACTAATCGTTAGCATCACTGCCTACTAACCAGTAACTGCTAATATAAATAAATTACCTGCAATGATTATTAAGATAAGAGTTCAAAGGTCAATTATCTGTCCATGAAATCATAGAAATCACATTGAGGATCATTCCAGAACATGAAGAATATATGATATTAAATTATCTTCTTATAGTATTGGTGATGTGGATATTGATGATATATATTGATGCTGTAACAGTAACAGTGGGTTTTACTACAGATAAAGTCATATTCAGTCATATTGACCTGTTAGATTTAACATTTACTGAGGAATAAGAGTTATTTCCCTCCTTAATGGAGCTTTAACGCGTCTACTACAGTCGACATATGGCGACTGCTGGATGTGACATTATTAGTGAGCTCCCGGCTGCTGACATCACATTTTACACAAGACATTTAAAGCGTCTTCACAGATGTGCACGGGTCTCTGCATCTCAAAAAAACGGCACATTCGCTGTCCTCCGCTTGCCCTTTTGGATCGCGCCTCTATGACATCACAACATCGCAGCTCAGTCAAAACAAGAAATGAATTCCTTTTCTGTGATGAGGTGATAAAAACCATTTCACACAGGATTAAGTGAAGCAGTGGGAAACGGCTATTAGTGTCATGTCGGGAGCTTCGGTACAGCTTTAACCCAGAGGACTGACCCGCGTTAGGCCTTCACCAGGGGTCAGAGGTCAAGGTTAGATGTAGAACAGGATGGCAGGGTCTCTAATTAGTTTTCAAAATAAGACCCTGCTGCCCTGTGACCATAGGGGGAGATATTTAGAATATATGCATTTGTTGGACTTTTATTTTGAAAAAACAAACAACCCAAATCAATTATTACTATTAAAATAAACTATTTTCTTATTGTGTTGATTATGTGGATTTTAACTATATATTTTTATACCGTAACATTAATATTGTGCTTTAATAATATTTTTCAAATGTTTAACACATATTCAGAAAATATGAATTTGTTCCCCCCCTAAATAAAACAAATTATGAAATGCAGAGGACTTTTATTTTGAAAAAAACAAAACCGCCAATTCCTAAATAAAAGTTACAAGAGAGGTCAGAAGTGTCAGGGTTATGTTTTGGAGGATGAGGAATGCAGAGCTTTAATTTGAAAATAAAGAAAAACAGGAAAAATAATAAAAAAAATGGGGGGACCTCGCTAAAACCAAAGACAAAAGACTGAAAACAGGGTTTAAATACACAAAGAACTAATGACTGACGAGATACAGGTGAGAAATGAGACACAGGTGAAACACGTCAGACAATGAGGAAGTAAAAAAGAGTGAAGACACACAGGGAGAAACTGATTTCAAAATAAAACAGGAAATAGACACAGAAGGGAACAGAGAAACAACCAAAACACCATGGCTGAAACCTTAGCATCACTGCCTACTGACCAGTAGCTGCTAATAGTTAGCATCACTGCCTAATAACCAGTAGCTGCTAATAGTTAGCATAACTTCCTACTAACTGGTAGCTACTACTAGTTAGCATCACTGCCTACTGACCAGTAGCTATGACTAGTTAGCATTGCTTCCTACTAACTGGTAGCTTCCCCTAGTTAGCATCACTGCCTACTAACTGGTAGCTACTAATAGTTAGTATCACTTCTTACTGACTGGTAGCTACTACTAGTTAGCATTGCTTCCTACTGACCAGTAGCTACGACTAGTTAGCATCGCTTCCTACTAACTGGTAGCTACCCCTAATTAGCATCACTGCCTACTAACTGGTAGCTACTAATAGTTAGCATCACTTCCTACTGACCGGTAGCTACTACTAGTTAGCATCACTGCCTACTAACCGGTAGCTACTACTAGTTAGCATCACTTCCTACTGACCAATAGCTACTACTAGTTAGTATCACTTCCTACTAACCAGTAGCTACTACTAGTTAGCATCACTGCCTACTAACTGGTAGCTACCACTAGTTAGCATCACTGCCTACTAACCAGTAGCTGCTAATAGTTAGCATCACTGCCTACTGACCAGTAGCTGCTAATAGTTAGCATCACTGCCTACTGACCAGTAGCTATTACTAGTTAGCATCACTGCCTACTGACCAGTAACTGCTAACAGTTAGCATCACTTCCTACTGACCTTTTACTGCAGTTAGTGACCTCCTGGTGATTTCTGGGATACGTAGTGTAGTTGCATACTGCAAAATATGATTGGATGTAGTAAATGTAGTAAATGTAGTAAATGTAGACGTAGTAAAAGTTGATCTACAGGATACAGAGAGACTTTGCAATAGAAAACAACATTTTCACCATAAATTGCTGCAGAAAAGGCACAAATTGGTGCAAGAAATGAAGAGTTTAATGCTCCCATCCATGACCATGACTGTTTCCTGATCCTCTTCTTCTTCATAACCCAAATGCAAAAAGAAAAGGTTGAGGTCAACTTTAAACTAAAGTTATCTCTCTCTTCATATCTGATACACCCTTACTGCTTTGTGCTGTTGGGAAATTTAATTATCCCAAAGTCATGTCTCATGTGTGTGTGTGTGTGTTCGCATTTGTTCTTAATTATTTCATTAATTTCTCTCTTGGACATTTCTGAGAAAACACATTAAACTATTAATATTAAACGATTAAATCTAATCGCTAATCTAATCCACTAAATCCAAACATTTCAGTGTTACAGCCACTTATAATGATCAAAAACACACCTCAGACAAGTTGTTTTCCTCAAAGCTGTGTATATTAGAGATGTTTACAGGCAGGGTTGAATATTGTTTTGTGTTGTCTGCTTCTATGTGTGTGTGTGTGTGTGTGTGTGTGTGTGTGTGTGTGTGTGTGTGTGTGTGTGTGTGTGTGTGTGTGTGTGTGTGTGGGGTTTAGAGGCGGACGTGCATGACAGTAACTTCAAAAGGCCGAGGTATCAGATTCAGACATGGGCCGCTTTGCTTGGGCTGACAAACGAGGAGCTGTTGTGTGGGAAGCGAAAGGAATTTACAGCATCTACCTTTCATCTACACAGGTGGGCCTAGTGTGTGTGTGTGTGTGTGTGTGTGTGTGTGTACGGGGAGGTGAAGGGTGTGTGTATGTGTGCATGCGTATAAAGTTTGGTTTTTAGTGTTCAAGAATGTGTAGCGTACATAAACATACTAGTGATATTTGCGGTGTGTGTGTATGTATGTGTGTGTGTGTGTGTGTGTGTGTGTGTGTGTGTGTGTGTGTGTGTGTGTGTGTGTGTGTGTGTGTGTGTGTGGCGGAGAGATTTAGACAGACGAGTCACAACAATGATCTGGGAAGCCAGTGATCCCAGAGACTTTCCAGGTGGTTCAACGCTCCAGTTCATTGGTTCGCTGTGTTAAATCCTGTGAGAGACGATTTTTAAACAGTAAAACACTGTAAAAACAACAAAAAGGCACAATAACCAGACGTTAATATAGAAACAAACAGCAGGAGGTGTTTTCAGGTGTGTGTGTCAGGTTATTTAAATCGGCAGTTTCCCAGAATTCCAACATTTCTTTGCCGTATTGTATAAAGTGAGATTTTAATCACTATAACACTACTATTCATATTCAATCAGCCAATCAGAAACATGGATTAATAATATTAATGAGGTCATTAATTAGTACTAGAGCTGTAGAGAGATGTAAAACGATAAAATGGTTATCAAACCTAATCAAATCTTATTATTAACAGCTATTTATTGGTTTTCTGTAAATTTGTGAATGAATATATACAGATTATAATATTAAAAACAGCTCCTTTATTATAATAATCACCATGACAACAGCTTATGTCCAAAAATTGCTCAGTATTAAAGTGGTAATTTCTGATGGTGGTGATAATCAGATGTGACTAGCTGTTATTGTGAGAATTGATTGTGTCAATAAAGTTAATACATGCAATAAATTAACCTGAATGTTAAGGGTCATTTAAATAATCAACATAATCAAAGCCTTTTGTTTAAAGTCCCAACAATTCGCCTTGATAAGTTAGAGAAGGTCGTTTCAGGACGATATTTACGCAGCAAACGCTGCAATCCAGCTTTATAATCTGTATTTGTGATAACATTGATGACCCTTTACCTCTTAGCAGGGTCACACACACACAGACTTGTTTATCTACCCTGTGGGGTCATCAGTTAAATAACTACAATCTGGGGACCACCCTTTAGAAAAGAGGTTTCAACTCCAAAATATCTTCTTATACTTTAAAAAATGATGAAAAATGACTTGAAATATCAACATTTCTCATTAGTGACCCTTTACATCTTTGCAGGTCACACACATACCCGTTTATTTACCCTGTGGGGACATCTGTCAAATACCTACAATCTGGGGACCACCCTTTCTAAACAAGATACAGACATGGTTTCAACTGTAAAAATCTTTTTAGACTTTAGATGACCATAAATGACTTGCAATATCAATATTTCTCAATGCTGACCCTTTATAGCTTTGCACACACATACCTGTTTATCTACCCTGTAGAGTCATCTGTCAAATACCTACACTCTGGGGACCACCCTTTCTAAACAAGATAGAGACATGGTTTCAACTCCAAAAAGTCTTCTTATACTTTAAATGACAAAAAATTACTTGAACTATCAATATTTCTTATTCCTGACCCTTTACCTCTTTGCAGGTCGCACACACATACCTGTTTATCTACCCTGTAGGGTCATCTGTCAAATACCTACACTCTGAGGACCACCCTTTTGAAAAGAGATACAGACATGGTTTCAAATCCCAAAAATCTTCTTATACTTTAAAAAATGACAAAAAATGACTTGGACTATCAATATTTCTCATTCCTGACCCTTGACCTTTTTTGCAGGTCGCACACACAGACTCATTTATCTACCCTGTAGGGTCATCTGTCAAATACCTACACTATGGGGACCACCCTTTCTAAACGAGATACAGGCATGGTTTCAACTGTAAAAAATCTTTTTAGACTTTAGATGTCCAAAAATGACTTAAAATATCAATATTTCTCATTACTGACCCTTTACCTATCCATTTATCTACCCTGTAGGGTCATCGGTCAAATACCTACACTATGGGGACCACCCTTTCTAAACAAGATACAGGTTTCAACTGTAAAAAATCTTCTTATACTTTAAATGACAAAAAATGACTTGAAATATCAATATTTCTCATTACTGACTCTTTATAGCTTCGCACACACATACCTGTTTATCTACCCTGTAGGGTCATCTGTCAAATACCTACACTCTGGGGACCACCCTTTCTAAACAAGATACAGACATGGTTTCAACTGTAAAAAATCTTCTTATACTTTAAAAAATGACAAAAATGACTTGAAATATCAATATTTCTCATTCCTGACCCTTTACATCTTTGCACACACATACCTATTTATCTACCCTGTGGGGTCATCTGTCAAATACCTACACTATGGGGACCACCCTTTCTAAACAAGATACAGACATGGTTTCAACTGTAAAAAATCTTTTTAGACTTTAAATGACCAAAAATGACTTGAAATATCAATATTTCTCATTCCTGATCCTTTAACTCTTTGCACACACATACCTGTTTATCTACCCTGTAGGGTCATCTGTCAAATACCTACACTATGGGGACCACCCTTTCTAAACAAGATACAGACATGGTTTCAACTGTAAAAAATCTTCTTATACTTTAAAAAATGACAAAAATGATTTGAAATATCAATATTTCTCATTCCTGACCCTTTACCTCTTTGCAGGTCGCACACACATACCCGTTTATCTACCCTGTAGAGTCATCTGTCAAATACCTACAATCTGGGGACCACCCTTTCTAAACAAGATACAGACATGGTTTCAACTGTAAAAAATCTTCTTATACTTTAAATGACAAAAAATGACTTGAAATATCAATATTTCTAATTACTGACCCTTTACCTATCCATTTATCTACCCTGTAGGGTCATCCGTCAAATACCTACACTGTGGGGACCACCCTTTAGAAAAGAGATACAGACATGATTTCAACTGTAAAAAATCTATTTAGACTTTAAATGACCAAAAATGACTTGAAATATCAATATTTCTCATTCCTGACCCTTTACATCTTTGCACACACATACCTGTTTATCTACCCTGTAGGGTCATCTGTCAAATACCTACACTATGGGGACCACCCTTTCTAAACAAGATACAGACATGGTTTCAACTGTAAAAAATCTTTTTAGACTTTAAATGACCAAAAATGACTTGAAATATCAATATTTCTTCAATAATTCTGGGTCACACACACACTAGAAATGACTGGCAAAGACCACAGGGCCACTTTTTTCATTCAATTTATTTTGTTAGTTAAATTTCTATAGCAGGTGAGGGAACATAACGGTCACACGAGGGTTTTTCTTGAGCATAGTTTTCAGAAGTCACAGTGTTTTAGACATGGACAAAAAAAAAAAAAAGACAATGAAGAAGGACGGGCCAAGAGGAAAATTAAAAAACAAGGTGTAACAGTGACACATTCCTACACACCTTCTCCTTCATGGTCCTCCAACTGCCCCCTTTGCTCCAAAAAATAATAAAAAAATAAAAATAAAATTAAAAAAAGGCCTCTGCTCTAAAGTGTTGTCAACCCCTCCCTCCCATGAACCCCCCCATCCCAAAAAATGCAAACAAAACAACAAACTCAGCAACAAATAGATATATTTATATATAATATATATTTACTCTTTAAAAATAGAACTTCAGTCTAGATACTAACATCTGTACAAACTACAAAAATAAAATTTTAATATAAATAATTTATATGGCATGACATTAACAAATTTTTTTTTTTGAAATAAACTACAAACCAATGCAGGAAGTCCCCCCTTTAAACCCTTCCCCCTAGAAACACCAGTCTGACAACACCTCCGTCTATTAAAACCGTAAATGCTGCTCTGGTTGGTTGTTTTTTCATCTTTTGCTTAATTATTCACAACTGAACTTTTTCTTTCATATTTACAAAAGAAAACGAAGCTGCCGCTTAAAGAAATGAAAATAAATCTGCATGTTTTTTTTTTTTCCCTGCAATTAAACCTGGCAGTGATGAGACCAATACTGAAGAACATTTGTAAATCCTAATAAACGTGGTATTCTGTATATGAGGTTTGTATTAAAACAAAAACATTAGAGAAGATAAATCAGAGCAAGTTGAAGCTTCTAAAGACTAACTCTGTCATCCAGAGCTGGTTTATATAGTGTAATAAATGCAGATAACACCTATTATTATTAATATTACATCAATAATTGCACAGGGTCACAACAACATTAACATGTTATAACCCTAAAGCAGCCAGCAAATCATACTTTTTTTAAAAAATCACTCCCTTTGCATTGGATTTTTTAATATAATTCCCTTTCAAAATAAAACAACGGTGAATTTCACCAGCTGTAGAGCTTAGAAAAACTGCAGAAGAAGAAAAAACACACGTATCACAGCTCCTTCAAGTAGTTGACGGTGACGAACATATCTACTAGTGCTTCTTGACAAACATTCCAACGTATTTACACCAAAAGCGAGAAATAATACTGAGTTCTGAGATTACAAAGTAAAGGGGACATGTTGAAGGCACAATGGTTGCTGTTTTTTTTAAGAGATACTTGAACAGAGAGTGTGTCAGAAGCAGTCTAGAAGGGGGGATACTGCATTATTATTTAAGGCAAATCACTTAAAATTATTTCGAAGTGTAGCAGCAAAAAAAAAAACAAAAAAAACACTGACCATGTATGTTCAATAGCCTAATATCTTACTTTCTGTGGACACTTTTTACATATAACACATTTCTTATTCTATACACTGTAGAAGGGGGATAAAAACCAACCCCCCCTCCAAAAAATAATCTTTTACATCTGAACTTTTACACGAGTATACCCAAGTTATACAGTACTCTTTTAAATAGCTTCCCTCTTTTTTTTTTTTTTAGTATTAAAATATATACTCATAGATTTATATAATTCTTAAAACGAGTCCTTTCCTCGGATATAAATCCTCCTCTTTTTCTTCTGTGTGAAGTCTATGTACATGTTTAGAGTTTCCGAGACGTGACGTGACGCCGCCGCGGGCGCCAAGACGCTCTGGGAAGCAGCCAGAGACTCATAAACAGAAGAAGGCATGGTGTGTGTGAGGGAGTCTAGCAATCTTTGGCTGCCGGGATCCTCAACCCACCTGCAGGGAGGACGGAATTAAAAAGAAAAGCATTAGATGCTGCAGCAGAACGGGCGTTAGATGATAGAAATACAGCAATTACAATCATATCAATTAAAAGAACTGGTCTAAATGCATATATATGTGTGTGCATGCATAACCTTCCTCTTGTGTTAGATTTAAATGCATTTTTTATTTGCATCAAGGTTTTTGACTCTAAAGCAATAATTAGAGGCAAAACTCAAAGTTCTAGATTTTTATCGAAGTAAATAAATATGGAAATTGACCCGTAACACAATTGATATTATATAAATAAATAAAATTAAACCTAATAACAGCATTTTATTCATAGATATGATTCTCTTGAGGTTCATTTTAACATTTTTTTTAATTGAGTTCGATAAAAACAACTAAAAAAAGTTTTTTAGACTTTAAAAAAGGACATTTTATACTATATAGTAAAATATATCACCCATACAGCTTTATTTCTACATGATAGTAGACAACTTTTTATGTTATTGTGCAAACAGCAACTATAAAAGCCAATAAAATGCAATTTTCTGTTCAAATTACATAAATAACATGTTTGTTAGAGACTCTACGGATATAATTATATGCATTAAATCTTTAAATATTCATTTATTAACATCGTTTCATAGGTTTTAAATGTGCTTTGTCTTCTTATTTTCAGTTAAAGTGCATAGAAATGTGCGTTTTTCCTTCTTCTTTGCTGTTATTCTGTTGTTTTCATTGTTCTATATCTGCAGATTGTTGATTGTTCTTTGTTTAAAGGAAATAAATGAGTTGAAATTGTCCCGTAACAACATAGATGCTATTATATTTATTAACATTAAACTGAAGAAATAAATAAAATGAATGTGTTTTAATATTTTTATATATAATTCTATTGATAGACGATGGTTTTAAGTGTATTTTACAGCTGATTTAAGACATGGGTCAAAACCAATTAACCAATTAAATGGAGTGATTTTACTTATTTGTTAAATAAAGTTTGGGCTCACTTAGAAATCTCCTTATTTTTGAAAGAAAATCCCTGTTTTATCCAATAAAGACAACTTTAAACTAATCATAAATCCACTCTATACATCACTAATGTGGTAAATGACTATTCCAGCTGCTAATATCTGGTTTTTGGTGCATCAATATCTACATAAATGTATAGAAGCCCATTTCCAGCCCTTGATGCTAACATGTTAGCACAGCTGGAAACAGTTCAGCTGCTTAGAGAAGCTAGAAAACTGAATATATTTCAGATATAAATCCTTATTTCTAATGTCTTGACTATATTTTCTATTCATTTTTACAACTAATGCTGGTGAATAAAAGTGAGACTTTTCACGGAAGATGCTAAATGTGCGTGTGAATGAATGAATCTGCAGGTGCAGACCCTCACCTTGTGTCCTGCTGAGCTGGTGCTGATGTTCCGTGTGTCCCGGCGTCGCCTCCAGGTCTTGCAGCACCAGCGACTCCCTTTTGCACGAAGAAAAGTTCGTTTTGTCGCCGCGAGTCCTCTTCGCCTCGAAACAGTCCGACTCGCTGTCCGTGTCAAAACCTTCGTGCATGTAGCCCTGGTACGCCGCCCCCGGCAGGGTCGGGTGCACCGCCACCGTCACCGAGGCCGTGGCCGTCACCATGGTGACGGGGCCCTGCTGCGACGGCGGCGGCGGGGCGGGGTGGCCGTTGTAGCCCGGCCCTTTAGTCCTGTTTGTGGGCTGAGGTCCTCCTCTGCCGTGGTGAGGCCTGGGGCCACTTTGACTAGTCCTGCCGGGAAAGTGCTGGCCCTGAGGCTGCTGCTGGTCCCGCTTGCTGCCGGATTCCCAGCACGTGACCTGGGAGCCCAGAGGTGACTGTGCGTTGTGTGAAGATTCCGTCGCCGGTTCTATCCTGCCGCCGGCGCCTGGAGCGTTTTCTCTGAACGGCTTCACCACCTAAAACCCAATAAAACCACCATTTACTCTCAAAAGTAGGCTACAAGGCTAAAAATTGATCATTTATTTCTTGACAATGCTAAGCTCCATTTTCTCAGAGGTCTTGCAGCGTACCGTTAGCTTGGGGAAGGTCGGGTTCTTGCTAGCTTCCAGCAGGATGTGCGACGTAGCGGGCGGCACGCCGCCGCGGTTCGACCCCGCCAGGTACGAGCTCCGGTCGCAGTACTTGTAATCCTCCTCCCCCATCCCGGACGTGGTGGTCATCTCGGAGTAGTACTCGGAGTCCTCGGACTCGGAGAAGGCCTGGCGGCGGGCGGAGCGCCGCGGGTCGTGGTGGCCGGCGTAGTAGCCGTGGTGCGCCATCGGCGGCGGCAGCGGCGGCTCCGGGGAAGGCGTCGGCAGGCGGCTGGCGTCGTCCACCGGCGTGACCTCGGCCGGCGGGCCCATCATGGACAGGAGGACCGGCAGGAGGACCAGACCGTTCAGCATCCCCAGAACCGTCAGGATGGCCAGGACGGCGAAGAAATACCTGAGGGGACAGGTGGAGACGGAGGGTTTTACATAAACCAACAACAAATCACTGAAGTCCTGATCATGCTAACACCATTCAGGGTGAACCCTCTTGTTATGTTCCTGGTCAAATCCGACAGTTTTCAAAGTTTTTGTCTCTGAAAAACTTGAGAAAAGTGACCGATCAGTAGAAATGAATGATGATAATAGACGTATTATTACAGTTTTTATGATGAGTTCTAATAGAACGGTCAAGTATCAGTAGCACAGTAGTAGTAATATCTCCTCTTGCTTTATTTTAGTTGAGGTCATTCCAAAGCGCCTCCGTCACCCGGTGCCCATTTAAACCCTGTTTTCTTTTATATATTTAAGGTTTTTAGGGATTTGGCTGAAGTTCACAATCGATGTAACGTGATAATTTGATTCCCGCTCGTTTGTTCTCGCACACGTGTGACGGAAAAAAAAAAACAAAACGGGATCACGGCGATGTTTCACACGGGTGATACACACATGCACGTGCACGCACACACACACACACACACATAGTTGGCACATGAGGAAGGGAAGTAGCTCAGGGGGAAGAAGTCAGGGAAAGCCCAGTGTTTGTGTATCAAAGGCAGAGGGGGGCAAATCTGATTCCCCGCTCAGTCCAACTAAAACACGCTTTGATGCCTCCTCTGTTGCTACAAGACTTTTCTCTCGCTCCGTTTTTCGTGCACGAGCGTGAGTTTTTTTTTTTTTTTTGTGCGTGCATCTCAGCGGAGCTCCAAGGAGGCCAGAGGGGTGGAGGCAGGCCACAAGAAAGAGCTCCCCGAGAAAATTAGAGAGGACTCCACTTAAACACTAACAGAAAGCAGAGAGAGAGAGAGAGATGCTAACCACCAGCCAGACTTAAAGAGGTAAAAGAGAGAGAGAGAGATTGTTGGAATGAAATGAGGAGAAAAAAAAAAAGGACGGGGATAATAGCTGCAGAGTGTTATGGAAACATGCCTCTCTCTCCTCTCAATGGACTTCCACAACGATTATTACAACCACTTAACTGGACAAAGGTCGCTGTTCAGGAAAAGGAGAGCCGGGTGTGATTTTCACTTCTGCAGGAACCAATCACCACCGTCGTATCTCTACTCGCCTCCATCACCATGTCACCATAACCACTTTTGACAAAACACTTGATTTTCGCGATCGAATTGAATCGAATCGGTCGTGTTTTTCGTTTTCGCTTATCTCACGTGCACGAAACTGCACAAAAACCAGGGAAAAGAAAGAGAGCGAGACATTGGTGGGACCTCCAACAGCGTCTCACTGTTAGGAATTCTGTTGTTTATATAAACTGTAATCTTTTCCATTCGTTGTCAGAGCCTGGGGAGTCGTGTGTGTGTGTGTGTGTGTGAGAGAAAGAGGGAAAGTAAGTGTCTACATGCCCGTACATATGTGAGTTTCTCTTGGTGTGTGTGTGCTCAGCATGTGTGTGCATGCATGCATGTGTGTGTGAGCTGCAGAGCTGAATTAGGCGTGCTGTTTATTCAGTGCATTACAAGGCCAGGAGATGTTTACAGCAGCGTATTTATGCTACTCCCCAGCTAGCCAGCTCTGGCTTGCCCCATTCACCCCGACCACAGCTACAGCTACAGCTAAACAAGACCTCCAACGGTGATATTACACCCCTCTTGTTTCCCCTTTTTCTCGCCCCCGTCCGCAAGGATGATGGCGTTTTCTCCGAAATCCAAATCCTTTCTCAGTTTTACATAATTCCGCCCTCTTTAATCGATCCGGTCCAACACAGCGGAGGATCCGTTCATCTAAACATCCATCCTTTCCACCCACCGGGGACCTCATATCCTTGCAAAAAAAAAAAAAGAAGCCACCCTCAGAGTGCTGCTTCTCCTCTTCTCTGTGCTTCTGCAGAAAAAAAAAAACGCTGCTTTTTATGTCATGGAGGCCTGCTGCAGAGTCTGTGAGCTCAAGGTTGTGGTTTTGGGTTTTGGGCTCGAGACCACATTCGGGGCTGAAAAACATAGAGCTATTCGCCTTTTTTTCCACTCTGACCATGAAACAGTGGTAGAAAACACACGCGTGCACACACACACACACACACACAGAAGACGGTGATGCCTGTTGGTGGGCTGCAGACCATCTGATTGACCGGTTTGAATTTAGCTTCCATTTTTTATTACGGCACCCAACATGGAGGCAGAGAATGCCAAACGGATGATGGGAATTTTTTACAGATTCCCGTTTATGTGTGTGTGTGTGTGTGTGTGAAAGCGAGAGAGAGAGAGAGAGAGAGAGACACCACCCAGTGGGTAGTAGAACACTTCCATGTTTACGAGCAGCTGCTACACACCCTTGATGTTTTCCCCATTTGTTGTGCTGAGGTTGGGGAGACGGTTGCGTGTGTGTTCAGAGTGACAGAACCAGGTGCATAGTTGTCACTGTGTGTGTGTCAGAGTGTGTGTGTGTGTGTGTGTGTGCACAAGTAGGGGTATAGCATTTCCACCTGCATACACCCCCCCTGACCCCCCACAAAGCTTTCTCCCGTCCCCTGAGTGAGACCAGACAACTGGCCCCACACACACACACACACACACACACACACACACACACACCGACGGTGTAAAACCAAAACACTGAGTCTTCTGACGGGAACATATGGGGCTGAGGAGGGTGTGTGAGCACCGTCACTCACACACACACACCTGACTTGTCAAATACAGTGTTGGGTGTAACAAAAGTAATAAATTACTGTGATAATTGATTTTTACACAGCGATTTACGGCATTAAACATCATCACTGCACGTTTTAAATACAGTAATATCGTACGATATTACAGTTTTGAAGTAACTTGCCCCACACTGGTCACACAGAGTCCAAAAACTACACACACACACACACATAGAAGCAACAAACGCAGCGTCTCACCTCATGATGAAGTCAAACTCCGACCCCGCCAGCATTAACACACCCAGCAGCGTGGAGATGGCTCCGTCCACCACCGGCGCGAACATGTGCTCCAGAGCCACCGCCGAGCGCTTGTTCCTGTTGCCGATCGCTGTCAGGAAGCCCTGTGGTGGAGGAGGAGGAGGGAGAGGGTTGGAAATCTGGCCGGTCACACTACAAGACCATGGATGTGTTATAAACCTGGATACCGGACTGAAAAATGGCCGCCATAGAGACTTTTCTGGATATATAGAATACAAAGATGGGTAATTAACAGCTGGGGGGGGTCCTGTCAACAGGCTTCTCTTTTATGATAAAGGCTTTTTGGGTCGTTGCAGTACCATGAGTGGCCACTGGGGGGAAGAAATCCGGTTTTATAACACATCATGACGAGGCTTAAAAAGCCAGCGGGAACCAGGAATCGCAAAAAGCTCCCTTGTAAATCTTTAATCACGCTTATTTAATCGCTTTCAGTTCAGGTTTTAAAGCAGAGAAAGGAGCCTGGTCTTTAAACTAATATAAATTATTGCAAAAATGTGGATGAGACGAGCGGCAGCGGCCGGGTCGGTGCTTATTAGGCAGGAGAAGGTGTTTAGCTGCGCGGTGATTCACACGTGTGATCCAGCTGTGGACTCACCAGCGCGATGTGCACGGTGAACTCCACCCCGATGCCCACCGAGGCGATCAGGATGACCACGGGGATGGCGCTCAGCTTGATGCCGATCAGACCCATGATGCCGAACAGCTCCACCGTCATCATGGCCAGGATGAACACCTGAGGAGGGGAAAGGAAGAAAGAAAAGAGCCGTTAGAGACGGTTTTACTGCAGAGCAGAAGGGAAAATCCCCGTTTCATTGATGTGAGGAGGCGCAATAAAAAGCAAAAGTAATAACAGTAGTTATATTTATTTATATTTATACATGAGGCAAATGAGATCTACTCTTCCCTCCCCCTGGTCGCTGTTGCTATGGTAACTTACATCGTTAGAGCTCGTTAACTGATGATACTGGCTGATTTTGGACAAATGTGGAACAAGTTTGATTGGTTTCTATCACATAGCTAGCTGCTAGCTGCTCAAAATTAGCCGTTAGCATTTGGAAAACAGCAATTAAGATTGTTGTTGTGTGTTTATTTAACATTTCTTTAATAGTCAAAATTATTTAATTGTGTGCACACACACCTGGATTTAAGACATTTGATTGGAAGCAACAGGAGAAGTGGGGGAAATATAAAAGCAAACCATGAAATATGTTTCCTCAGTGACGTGAGTTGAGGACTTTTTGCCTCCTCACCCCACACAATCTTTGACCCCAGCGCTCTGGATGTGGACCGCACGGCGTCAAATTACATCACCCCGAGGCTAATACCTTCCCCTTCTCCCTCCCTCCGTGTTTCTCTTTCTCTTCTTCCTTCCCGGGGGTGGTCGTAATGATTGACAGAGCCTGAGACAACAGAGAGCGAGGCAATCTGTCACCTCCCGTACTGTCATTCCGCTCCCGATACTCCTTATTTTGGAGTTATTTCACGAGGCGGCAGCCCCATACGCTGCGTTTTTTTACCGTTTCCCCCTGCTAATGTCTTACGATGTTACTGTAAAACCACAATACAAACAGCAAACAAACAAACAAACGGGTTCCCGGCCCGGCGGGGGCCGTTTGATCCCGGCGGGGGCCTCCCCGGGCCGGGGGCACGGTTAAATTGGAAATGATAAAAGCCGTTTTACTGCTCAGCCACATGTGGGCTGGGGTGAACCCTCACAGGCGGGCTGATGCTTGGAAACCATACACACACACACACACACACACTCTCCTTCTGTCCGAGGAGATTGCGTTGTGTTGCTGTCTCAATCAGCCGCAGCTTAAATTAAAACGCATTCCAAGTGAAACTGGAACTGTTGTTGTGCTACACTTCGGGCCCCCTAATGGTGGCGGATATGTGAATGTGTGTGTGTGCGTTTTGGGGGGCCACCGGTCCCACCAGCTTGTGTGTGTGAAATGTTTTCCAACAGCTCTTTCTCTCACACACACACACACACACACTAACATATCTCTGATGGATGGGCTGAGCAGGCCAAGGTCGCAACTGGGCAGATCCGTCCTGTCCCCGAGTTTCTCCCTCTCTCCCTCTCGCCGACAAAAGCGGCGAGGGAGTTGGAGGTAGAGGCTTCGGGAGGGCAAAGCATTTCTTGCTCCTTTGCATTTCCTTTTCTAAGGGCCGGGCCCGGCCTCCATTAGAATGACAAAGGTCCCCGTGTGTGTGTGTGTGTGTGAGGTGGCCCTCCACGGAGAATAAGGGGGCCCCCCCTTAGACAGCGTTATTGAGCTGTGCGAAGAGGAGGCGAGAGGAAAAGTGAGAGGAAAGATAAGAGAAGGGACGGGACTTAAGCCTGGTTTATACGTCTGTGTACTGATGCACGCCTCCAAACAATCCTCGTCCTCAACATCTGCAATAAAAGCCGTTGCTCTTTGATATCGATGAGCTCCAAAGACACTGGAATATTATTTAATGGGATGGCAATGTTGCTGCTTCCTGTGCAATAACTTATCTGCAATAATCTAATCCAAAGAAAAGAATAGACTCACGATGATGCCGGCAGTCCAGGGGTTGAGCAGCAGGACGGCGCAGACCAGGAAGGAGCAGGCCAGCACCACGCTGATCGCCAGCAGGAACCAGTGCCGGAGGCCGATGTACTGCTCCCAGAACAGGAAGGGGTACCCGTTGGGGTAGTTGGACACCCCCTTTCGGCCGAACTCGTCGCAGATGGCCCGCACGCTCTCGATGGCCTCCACGAAGTCGCTGGCCTGCCGGAGGCCGTTCAGGTAGAAGGGGAACTGGGCGAACTCCAGGGGCTCGGCCGCCGGGACTGGAGGAGCCAAAAGAGCGTGAGTCGCGCGTGGTAGGAAGTTTGCTAGTTGCTCTTCGGCTAAAGGTAGCTACGCTAGGACTTACTGCGGAGGTTCTCGCCCGTGGTGTCGTACTTGTCGTGGATCCACTCCCTGGGATGCGGGTAGAAGTTGGCCTGAGAGGCGGCGAAGCCCAGAGGGTCGTTACTGACCCAAACCGTCAGGTAGATGTAAAAAACCTCCGGCGGGATCAGACCTTCCGCATCCACCAGGCGGCGGGAAGTCAGCTAGAGGAAAAAATGATTCATCCGTTGGGTTTTTTTTGGTCCGAACGAACGGTAAAAACGATGTCAAGTGTTTTTCTGTAGCTCCGGGACATACCTGGCTGTAGTTGAAAGGCTCTTTCTTGGAGCCGGTCTGGATGAGGAGCTTGTACGCCAGGGCTCCGTCTTCGGTGCCGTTACGATAGCTGTCAGAGGTAATCCTCCCCGCCTGCCAGTCGGCGTCAAAGGCGGCTTGAAGACCTGCGTGAGAGGTGAGGCGGAGAAAGGAAAGATGAATAAATGTTATTCTTTTAACATAGAAATGACCAGAGCTGTCTGTCTAGGCGTGTAATGATGACGAAAAATATCAAGTTTCCTTTTCCGCCTCTTCTTTTTTTTTCAGCTGGCTCTGATTGACCTGTTAGTTATTACTTCCTCCTGAGTGGGCCTCTGACACGTCCTAGCCCGAGGACACACACACACACACACACACACACACACATGCAAAGATAACCCATGACCCCCAACCCGTCTACTGCACCACCCCTGAGCCCAGGTGGCTGGGGGTAAACAGCATGACTGAACTTTCACTCACCCCTGCTCGCACATTCTCACCCACACGCCCGTTCAACTCCTGGTTCTTAGCGACAAACGCACCTGAAAAAACCTTTCTGCTCGATTCTGACCTCATTATCAGTAAACCCCCGGGAGGAGGAAAAGGAGTAACTTATCGCTCGAATCGCTCGAAAAAAATAACATTACCGAGCCTGAATTATTACCTCTGAGCCAGTCCTGGAAGTAGTGCAGCCACATGCGCGGCAGCTTCCCGTCGCTATCCCGGACCACGTATTTAATGGAGTTGAAGGCGTTGTGCAGCTGGATCAGCAGCCGCTGCGACCGGGCGTAATCGAACCCGTCCATGGTCACCAGGTACATGTTGTAGAAGGAGAAGTACTTGAACTGGGCGTCGATGAAGTCGTACTCCTTGGTGTCTCGCGGCACGATGTCGGTCAGGTACAGGCCGTCGTGCACCATGGTGGTTCCGTACAGGCTGAGCCCGAGCAGGCCCAGGAAGAGGATGACCACCGCGGCTTTGCTCTTGGGCTTGAGCAGCAAGGGGGCATACTTCTCCCTGGCGAAGCTGGACAGGTTCCAGTGCAGGAACGGCAGCGGGACGCACTCCTTGGCCGATTTGGAGTCCTCCACTTGGGCCAGGAGGTCCCGGGTAGAGCTGGAGGTAGGGGTGAACAGCTGGGAGCCGTAAGGGTCCGGCACGGAGGTGGTGGTGGGGGAAGGCGTGATGGCTGAAGGGGAGAAAAACAAGTTTATTCCAAGATCTCTGGGAGTTTGTTCAGACCAGTTTGAGCAGACCAGTCCCAGACCCTCTAAGAGGTCTGGATGGACAAGACATGAGGCCTTTAATCCTTGATATATTCTTCAGGTGGTAGAAACGTGATGATTATAAGAAGTTTCATTCACCTTGAGTCTGTGACGTGGGGCAGACGATGATGGACGGAGGGCTGGTGGAGATCTGAGAGGTCGGCGGCAGGATGGTGACGATGTGCTGCCCGGCAGCGTCGCACTGCGTGAACGCCTGGACCGTGGTGGTGATCTGGGTGCTGGTGGTGATGGTGGAGCCCGCCGCGACGACGGCGGCGGCGGAAGGCGCCTGCGGCTGCTCGGCGGCGTCCGACAGCTCGTGCGGCGAGAGGTGGATGACCCGGTCGGAGCAGGGGCTGTACAGGCAGCACAGGACGTCCAGGCGCTTGTCCTCGCGCCGGTGGAGGTCCAGGCTGAGGATGGCGGGGAAGATGAGCAGCACCATGGCGAAGTTAAACACCACCACAATGGCCGCCTAGGGAGAGGAATACAGACGAGGGGGGTGGATGGAAAAAAAAAAAGTGAGAAGAGAACAGCATGTGAAATCACAGACACCCTAACCCCAGCTGGGGAGAGTCAAAGCTCCGTTTTTTTTTTTTTTTTTTTAGTATCTCAGACCACAGCCCAGAAAGTAAAGAAAAGCCTTATTCTAAATCACCAGCCAGGAATACTAAGCGAGCCAGGAGGGGAGAGGGATCGGCAGAGAAAGAAAAGAGGCCAGAACGAAAGAACTACTCGAAAGAATAGAGGCGGGGGGGATATATATGTTGCGAGTCTGAGCAAAATCACCCCTCACCACCACCACCACCACCCCCATTCCAACTCGCCCCAGCCCCTGAAGCTGATATTCTAACTGGCTGTGGTTTCCAGTGTGTGTCTGCCCATGTGTGTGTGTGTGTATTTGTGTGTGTGTTTTCGGACCACCCACAGTTAGTCACAGATCAGAGCAAACCGCCTTGACGGGCCAGTGATATACTGATCCACTCCTCCCTCCCTCTCCCTCTGGTTCTCTCTCTCTCTCTGTCTGTTCATCACTCTCTTTGCTCTGATAATTCCACGTTACACACACACACACACACACACACACACACACACACACAGCAAACAGCCACACACAAAAAAATGTTGGCCCCGTAGGTGCAGCGGCAATAAAACTGTGAACAAAGGCTTTCCTTGCCCTGAATAAATGTCACCTCTCTTAAGTTATCTCTTTCATTTTCAAAGGAGCCTCAGGCCTCTTGGTGTGCGATTGTGCACACGTGTTTATGTCTGTGCGCATGCGTGTGTGTGTGAGAGTGTGTGTACAAAACATACCTGCAGAGAGAAAGCTCGCAGGGCCGGGATGGGTACGAGGGCGGCCATGAAGAAAGCGATCATGTTGTTGATGGAAGTCAGAGCCACGCTGGTCCCCGTGCGACGCAAACAGTCTCCTGTTCGGTCCTGGAAGTAAAAACATGAAAGGCGTAAAGTCAGAGAAGAAGAGAAGAGGGGAAACCTGAAGGAGGAGGAATCTTAAAGGAAGGTACCTTAAAGGCAATGTTACTCCCGGCCTCGGTGAAGGAGTGCGCCAACAGAAACATGTCATCCACACCGATCCCTAGCGCCAGGAAGGGAAGCACCTGGGAAACAATGGGGGGAAAAAAACAAGAACAAAAGCGTCAGAAACCGGGCCCCGAATCGAAGCAGAACCGGCGTATACTGTCATAAACGCTGTACCTGTGTGGTAGCAGCGTTGAAGGAGAGGCCGAGCAGGGAGCAGAGACCCAGACCCGCGGCCACGGACAGGGCCACCAGGAGGACCCCGGCTAGCCCCACGGCGCCCTGGGACTTGGCGCAATCCCACCTCAGCATGGTCACGCAGGCATAGGCCAGCTAGAGAGGACACATGCATGGTCAGTCATGATTGTTTGCTGGAAATAATACGTTTTCATTGACAGATCGATGAGTTTTCCCACCATGAGCAGGTAGCCTCCCGCCACCCGGATGACGCTGACGTCGGAGAAGGATTTCATGATGTCGTTGAGGGTGGTGGTGGAGAAAGCGTGGATGGACTGGCTGGAGTTGGTCGGGATACTCTGGTGGACGACCTAAAGGCACAAACACGATACAAAATAAGAAAACAATGAACGTGTCCAGTCTTTTTGTTACCCACTCACACTCGAGGTCCCCCGTTCGTAGAGTAGGCATGAATGTGTTTTTACATGTGCTAGCATGTGTGTGTGTGTGTGTATACGTATGACAACTGAGGAGTAATGAGCACAGATGCCAAAGGTTGGGAGGTCAAAGGTGAAAGGGACGGGATCACATGGCACGGGAGGCTGCTTTCGACACTCAGCGCCACAAATATTATACCTGGGCGCATTTAGCCATCGCTAATACGCGTTATCGTCCTCTAATGCGTCGTCTAATGTCTCCATCAGAGTCTGATTCCTTCCCCTCGTCCCCTCATTCCTTCATCACGTCCCCTCGCTTTCCTCCCTCTTTCCCCTTACCCTCAACATGGTGGGTGTCAGCTATCACGGCAACAGCTTGTTCCTATAACTAGGGCTCTGACAGAGAGAGATGATTGGCCTACCACACACACACACACACACACACACACACTTAACTGCCCTGGTCTGCCCTGCGATTCGCTTTACAAGGAAGCTGAAGACTGATGGAATTCAGACACTGCAGAGTAAGTCTCATGCAGTGTGTGTGTGCACCAAAGCAAAACAAGCCTCCATAGGAACAAGGAAATGCCTCCTCGTTTTTCTCCTCGGCGGCTATAATAAAAAAAAAACTCTGCTCCCGTCCAGTTTTTTTTACGTGAGGACCGTCCGTACCTCCACGAACTTCCTCTGCCAGGACTCCAGGATGGCCGTGGCCTTTTCTTCATTCCAGTTGATGTCATGGATCTCGTAGTCGTCTTTAAAGTGCTCGTACAGCTGCTTAGGACTCATCAACAGGAACATGGTCTGGAGAGCCTCCGCGCTGTAAAAAACACACACACACACACACTGTTAGCTTGGGACACATAAGAGACGTCAGACCAAGTTTTAATGTGTTTTGAACCGGCTCGAAAAACCTCAACTGCTTAATCCATCTCAAAAACTAGCACGTAGACACGCAGACTTTGTTTATTGACGTCTTTGCATCCTTAAACCTTACAGGAGGTTTACTAAAAGGCAGGTGTTGTTTCTTCAAGGGTCTACACGTCCGTCTTTGTACGCTAGCGGCTAAAAGCAGGTGGTATCTAGTCCTTGCGTCCGTCCGTCCGTCTGTCTGCTGGTGTCTCGGCCGCGATCCCAGATGTCGTCATGTTTTCTTGGCCCGGGGCAGCGAAATGTGAAAGAAATGATCATAAATCACGTCCAAGAGTAAAAGTGTGGCTCTCGCAGATGGGACTGGGAATCCTCTTTCATGCGAAAGGCTCTGTTGGGCCTGTGTGGGTCATGATCTGGGCTCCGACCCAACGCTTGTCACTCAATACAATTTGTGTTGGCCCCCGACGCTTCTCAAATCCACTTGAAGTCAATAAGAAAAAAAAAGCACAAAACAAAACTCTGTCTTATTACGAGCGTTTCCTCCGTCTGTTTTCTTCTTCTTAGGCTACACGCGTGTAGCGGGGGCGGCTTTATGTGGCTGTCAGTCATCTTTTAATCGGCCTATCCTGGACCAGGGTCATGCTAGGAACCGATTCCTTCCATTCCTTGGGTTATTAGGGGTTCCATGGACTCTACAGTCGCTCATCTTTACGTCTACTTTTAAATATTTTGCAGGGTATTGGTACTAATCTTCAGGACTCTTAAAGCGTACCTCAGCAGAGCCTCCTGGCTGCTCTTCACCCTCCCGCCCAGGATCAGCTCCTCCTGCCAGTGCATGAACTTCCGGCTGAAACCATGGCAACCGCCCTGGAGACGCCCGGCGATGTCCGGACTCTGCGCGGAAGGACGGCAGGGATGGAGTTAGGGGTGTCTGTCGTTTTGAGCATGAAAATAACGATGGAATAACTCATCGAGAGTGAGTTTACCTCTCCCTGCTCCTTGTTGGGGGCACTGAGCGGACAGTCGGGATCCGAGGGGTCGAGACACGGCCTGTTCATGTAGGCGTGGCCCACCTACACCAAACCAGACAAGAACCTCAGTGTCAGGTGGCAAACGATGAAGAGAACACAGCTCATACATTGGGAGAAACCAGTACTCACCTGGGCTTTGTCCAACATCTCTTTAAATCCTTCCAGTGAAGTGAACTGACTCAGTTCCTCCATCAGCTTGACCGGATCGAGATTCATCCACTGGATGTCTGGCATTCCCCTGCAGAGCAAACACATACATGTCACCGTATTCTAGTCCACTGTGCTCATTTTTACTCTCTCTGCCTCGTTGTGGCGGCAGATACAGAGATACAGGATAAAATAGCGTTTATTATCCTGTTTCACGCTGCTACAATGCCCGGGGGAAAAGGCACGGTGGCTGCCGGCTCAGTCCCATTCCTCAATGTCCTGCACCGAGTCATAACGATTACCTCTGCCTCCCAAACATCTTGATAAGGAGGGAGCGAAGGGAGGGGTATAGCAGCCGATTTGGTCTATTAATCCATGCTAAACTATGGAAAAGTCTCTAAAGTCTCTTCTCTTTTTTTGTTTTTGCCAATGTACAGAGATGTGAAAGAATTAGCTGCGTTATTAGGATGGATGGATGGACAGGAGTCAGCCTGGATAAAAGCAGCTCCTCTCCTATTCCCACATACCAGGGTCCCTTTTTCTGCTGCTCGCAAAGACACACTCCTTTATCAGCTAGTTTTTGCTTGAGTGAACCGGGCCTGGGCCCTTTTGTTTTTTCATAGATTGCTGCTCTTTGTTCTCTCTCACACATACTCACTCTTCCTCACTCTCTTTCCCAATCTGCTTCTCTCCCTCTTCCCCTTGTTGGTTTTTTCCATTTTTTGCATTTAAACAAACCAGGGTTGAATGAAAACTACTATTAATAAATAACAACAGATGTCGAACACTCGGTGTGGTTTAGAGGAAAAATTGGTAGATGCCTTTGTCGCACCAACACCAGCGAAACATCTGCTACGGCCGAAGCTATCTCGATTGAAATATCACTTCTGATGACGAAAAAAAAAAAAAAGCTCTCTTTCAGTGACTCAATTTCTCAAGAGAACTTTGTCTCGAAAAAAAAAAAAGAGAAAAAAATGCCCCAAATACGCCCAGACTGCACTGTTAACTGTCTTGTAGCCTCTCTCTCTCGCTCTCCCTCTCTCTCTTTCTGTCTTTCTCGGGGGACTTGAGGTTTGAATGCTGCCCATTTTATTTGTTGGACAACTTGGGAGCTGGGAGCCCGGGGGCATTACCATGAGAATGCCGAGTGTTAGCCGTGAGCTGACAAAGCCGCCCCCCCCCCCCAACTCCACCACCACCACCACCACCACCATCTCCCACCCACCCTCCACCCTCCTCCTCCGGGGCCCCTGCACTGATGGACACTCACTCGTAAACTGAAAGAATGCTTACCATTGTCTGACCCAAAGGGCTCCCCTGCCACCACCACCACCACCACCACCGCCGCCGCCGCCGCCGCCACCGCCACCTCCCCGCCCTCCGTCCTACCAACCCACCACCCAGTCGCTGCTGCTGCTGCAGCCATCTCCTCTCTCCCCTTCGCTGGCCTGCATCTCTCTTTGAATTTCTCTGTCAGGACACCCCCCTCTCCTCGTCCCTCTCTCTCTCTCCGGGGCCCTAAAAGAACTCTATTACTGGGCTCCACTGTCAGTCACAGCACCCACTGACAGGACCGCTGAAAGCCCAACTGTATGTCTCCATCCAGCATGTGTTAAAAGTTACCGACTCCGGTGTCAAGTCAGATGGAAGCGGCAAGTTGGGTAAAATATTCTAAGACTTACGGTAAGTAGGCGGAGCCTCCCTGTAGTTTGGCCCCTTCCCAAAAACAGTCCAATGGGGTGATTATCATACAGGGGAACAGCTTGTCAATCATCTGGGATCAGGGAAGAGAAGGCTGATTAGAAATCGGAAACGTGAAGGAATGTCACAGATCTTCACCCGTTACGTTTTTTTCCACTTACCCTTTCAATCATGACGTTTTCTATAATAGGGACTCCTGATTTATAGCATATTTTGTTAAGATCCCACGATCTACGCAGAGAGAAAACAATTAATAACGCGCGGTTTTAGGAATCTGTCGACGTGACGCTCCTCGTGGTCTCACTTACTTCCCAAACAGCGACACCTGGACCTTGCTGGCCGACAGGGCGGCCTCCATGTGGACCAGCAAAGCCTCCTGGGTGAGGATGTTGGTGCCCTCTTCTTTGGGGGTCTGGATGAGCATCTGTGAGGTAAACACTGACTCCTCTCCCTGCTTCTCCCTGGTGTAGCGCAGCTCCTGGCTCACCCGACTGCCAGCTGCAAAAAAACCCACAAAAAACAAGGAAATAAAGGATTAATTAGCAGCGAATCCTAAAGAGATGGAAGTATATCACTCATACGTTATTGTATTAAATGCTACACATGCGCACACGCATTTGGATCCTATAACAAAGTGTCTCGCGTGTGTGTACACACACACTTCCACGAGAACACACACATATATCGACCAACGCCCTTGGCCCTCACCAGTGTTGGTTTTGAAGGCACTTCACACAAGGCAGCGTCTGGCCAAGAGAAATGAGTAATACAGCTTCTCATTGGCTCCTTCTGTGAAACAGATGTGCCCTGTTAGAAAAACCGGCTCTCTGATGCCCCCCCAAAAAATAAAAAATGTAAAAAAAAAACGACTTTAAGAGCAGCCGATATGGACAAAGACGTAAAATCGACGAGGACGAGGGAGATACGAGGAGGTAAATAGGTTTATAAGAGTGGAGCATGGGCGTCGGAGGTGGTCAAAAAAAAAGAGGGAGAAAGAAGATGAATTAAAAAAAAAAACCAACACAGAGAGAGGGAGCTATGTTGTGCTGTGCGGTAGACTCCAGCCCCCTAATTACAGGAGGTTGCCCTGAAAAGAGTTTGCCAGCCGGGGGGATTCTGTGCCGGTGCCAAGTGGACATGAAACATGCCGCGCTGGATCACAGAGGGCCCGTCTGCCCCTCTCGCTGTCCCACTACATGACAACCCCAGAGAGAGAGGGGAGGAGGAGGTGGGAGGAGGTGGGAGGAGGTGGGGGCACTTTGGAAACGAGGGCTACCTCCTTCTTGATTCCAATTCTTCTCGAATCTCTTTTACTCGCTTCGCGTCTTTTAGCATCGGTTTCTCTCGCTTTCTGCTCCTCTTTCTCTCTATTCCTTTCTTCCCTCTTTCCCTCTGCACCTCCTCCTCCTCCTCCTCCTCCTCCTCCCCAGGCCCGGACCAGGCTCCTATAATTGATGGGGAGAAAAGAAAAAACAAACTATTCAGCCTACGCCACGAAAGTGTGAGATCAGGTTAGAACTCTGGGCCTTCGGAGACGCCTCCAGTATTCCTAGGCCTTCTCTCTCCTGTGCTTTTAATTACCTACAGAGAATATGGAGTCTCCCCGTTTATTTGGGATGTCTTTTTTTTCTTTTTAGAGCGTCTGGTTTCGAAAAAACACCTCAAAAAAGTGGGAGTGGAGAAGCTTTCGTTTCAAAGCGACCGCAACAACGACCAGTCGCCTTTTTTCTCAGCGGCTTTTGAAGAAAGGGGGAAAAATGATGGTTTATGGTTTTATTGAACCCCCCCAAAGAATCTAGTGAAGTTTCCTCGCCACAGATTTTCTAATCAAAAAGAAAAAGAAAAAAAAAAACGGGCTACTACAAAATGGAACCCTTTCCTTC
This sequence comes from Lepturacanthus savala, assembly GCA_030544235.1. Taxonomy (NCBI): domain Eukaryota; kingdom Metazoa; phylum Chordata; class Actinopteri; order Scombriformes; family Trichiuridae; genus Lepturacanthus; species Lepturacanthus savala. Next base: position 28,161,920 of record CM060461.1, on the reverse strand, counting down.
TGCGGACCTCTTTGACATCTGTTAAACCTTTTTTGACATTTCGTATGTTAACCTCTGCAGCGTGGGGTTTTGATCCCCAACAGGAACTGGGTGGCTCGGAGAGACTCTGGCTCTGTAATTACAGGCCTCCTGAAGTAAATTATAGCTATTTGTGTCTCGTTCCTCCCATCTGGACCACCCAGGCAGCCAGTCCTCGCTCTCCTCTCGCTCTCTTTCTCGCCTTCTCTCCTCAAACCCCTGGTCCGGCCCCAACCACCCGACCAACCCTGAGCTTCGCGAGCGACTCTCAGCTCGGCTCGCCTCCGCTCGGCCGCTGCTTTTCGTCTTTCTATCAACCCCTTTGGTTTTTTCCCCCCTCTTCATCTTGTCTTTTCCTCACCACTTTCTCTCTTTCTGCCTCTTGTCTTTCTCTTTCTCTTTTTTCTCTTCTCTCCCCCCCCTCTACTACCCTCTGCCTGCGCTCCACTCAGCCTTAAAGAGACAGTTCCCGGAAATTTTTTCCCACCCTGGGAAGAAAGCTCCTTTGAGCGGAGGAAACCGGAGGGTTTTTAACACCGGTGGAGTGGCGGCGGCTGGCGATTCGAATTCCACGATCCACACCAATGACAGAAACAATCACAAACGATTTCTCCGAACCACGTTGGGTGTTTCTCGAGGAACTCGACCACCGTCTTTGCAAATTTTTTAGCAAACAACTTCACCCGGGTCGAAACATATGAATTCATTTACCAGCTTCACCACTAAAAGCGCTTTCACAACGGTTACGACACTTGGGAAAGTGAAAAGCAAGCGAAAAATGTCATAACAAGCCCCGACACGGGATTCATGGCTGTGGGCGTACAAATATAATGTTTGTATAAAAGCATGTGTGTGTGTGTGTGTGTGAACACTGGACCCTGTCTCCACCAACCTCAGTCATTTCCTCTCCACCTGACCCGTCCAAAAAAACACCCAGAATCACCCGAAACTCATCGGCTTCTCACATCTGGACACCTTTGGTCCTGTTCCGTCCTGTCCTACAGGCCCTGGTCCATGCTAGGTCAGACCAGGCCACCTTCAAAGTTCAGTGTGGTAGATTAGCTGGATTAGGGGGCCTCTGAAAGACCCCACGCTGCTACGGAGGAAGACCCAAGACGAACAGGGCTGAAAGTGACATGTCTTGCTTGTTTTTTTTTCACCTGCTTACACAGGAAGTTACCTTTTCTCAGCTGATTCCTGCTCAAACCTCCATTCAGGGACGATGGATCTAAGAGGATTTGACCACCAGAGTAGCAACAAACTATCCCTTGGCTGACATCTCCCACTCCCCCTTAAACAACGTCCGGCAGTCGAGATCCTTTATTTCTTTTCATTTTCAGTAAAGGAGCCAAATGAGAAATTCATTCTCTTGGCCTGGCACCCAGCATCACACAAAAAAAAAACCCTCTTGGGTCCCTTTTGTCAGATGTGGACCCACCAGGATCAGGACTGTGCCCCGCTCTGGGTCCTGGGTCCTGGGTGCTGCCCCCCAGCAGATGGGACGCTCCTCCACGGACTTGAATACGCACCCCCCCTTTTTTTTTGTGTCATTCAACCCTTCAATTTCTTTCAGATGTTTCCCAACAAACAGCAGAATAAAATAAAGAAGGAACCTTTTCTCTCTTTTTTTTTTTTTTCCACAACAAAAGCAAATGGACCAAAACTTTCCCAAGCCTGTAAAACAATGCCAGTCGGCTGTGGGAGGGTGAAGCTGGGGGGGCAAGAAAAGAGAAGCTGGCACTTTGCTATCATACCTATAGAAATACAGTGTGTGTGTTTGTCTTCGCAGACACGCTGTATATGTTCATTAATCGCCAAAAAGACAATTGTATTAGTTTAAACACACCTTAAAACCAGCGGAAAAACAACATGAAAAATCAGTTTCACTTACATTCTATTCAGATGTGCCAGTGGTGTTAGCCACCACACATAAATTTCCACCAGGGTTGGCATTTAGGCACTTTCTATTTCCATATGTATAGGCTTGCCTCTGCTAATTATGCTAATCATGGGCAGTGTTGGCCACTGTGAAAAATAGTCACATTAGACACTCCACTGACCGCTAATACTGCTTAATGTGTGGTTGAAACATACATTCATCCCTGCCTGAAAGGCAAAATTTTTCCACGTTGCTGGTCTCATTCAGACGAGAAATGAATTTATTGAGGCCGAGAACCATTTCTTTTTTCCCTCCCGAGTACCAAGAAAATGTTCAGTCTCTCTCCACCTCTCTCTCCTTTTACTATGTTTTTTTTTTATACACTTTTAGACAGAGGCAAATGGTGCAAACTCTTAATAAAAGTGACTGGTGTCGCTTTTATCTGGCTCGGACCAAACGACAAAAGGAGGGAAAAAAAGGGTGCCACAGTTTATTGATTGAGTTTGGTTGTGTTTCGTATTATATCTGCAAAAATCCAGTAAACACGATGAATACTTTTACTTTTGTTTAGAGAAGCCTGCCCCCCCCCCCCCCCGCCTCTATCATGAAAGTCATATGAACATGTGTATCTATAGCTGCTCAACATGTGTTTATTTGTTGGGGGGTGGTCCCGCGTGGACTAGAAGAGTGTGTGTGTTGGGGGGAGATGCTGAGAAAAGGGGATGGAATGAAGGAGACTTGGATTGAAGGATGGAGGGGAAGGGTGGGGGGGGTGAAATAAACATTTAGAAGTGACCCAGGTTGACTCTGGCCTTGTTTGTTCTCTCTACCAGTGAGGTCCTGGGCCCTGAGCGCTGGGAGTTTATTTATCTAGCTGGGGCACCGCCGCGCACTATTCACCTCCAATAATGCCTCATAGAGCTCCCTTTCTCTGTCTGAACTGGGGGCGCTGTGTGCGCTCCCATGAATTATAGCATTTACCTGCTGCGCCGCTCTGAGGTTTGTTTAGAGAAACTTGCTCCAAACACCAAAATGCCCACGTGTGTGTGTGTGTGTGAATTCGCTCATTTGCGCTAAGGCACAAGTGTAAGGCTGCATTCGGATTCATCTGTCGATTGTTAAATCGATTAATCGATTAGTTGTTTGGTTCATAAAATGGTTTAAAAACTCAACCGTTGTTTCCACAAGAAGCTGGAACCAGAGAATTTGGACATTTTCTTCTTAAAAATGACTCGAATCAATCGAAATAGTTGGCAACTAATCGATTAATCGACTAGCTCTAGGTCTCACATGACTCTTTGTTCAATACGACTAAAATATATAGAGTATATTTTAAAATATTTAGTGGTTTGGTTCATAAAAATGGTTTAAAATGTTTCCCAAAGCTGAAGATTCAACCTAAAACCAACAGTTTATCAGTTTACTATTATAAAAGACTAAAGAAACCAGGAAATAATCAGAAGAGAAGCTGGAACCAGAGAATTTGGACATGTTCCTTTCTTTGAAATGGCTCAAATTAATCAACTAATCGTTGTAGCTCTACTTGATTGCGTTTTGCTCCTGAGGTTTTTGTCCCTTCTCAGAAAATAAGCAGATTTGAGAAGCTGGAACCAGAGAATTTGGACATTTTCTTCTTAAAAATGACTCAAATCAATCGAAATAGTTGGCAACTAATCGATTAATCGACTAGCTCTAGGTCTCACATGACTCTTTGTTCAATACAACTAAAATATATAGAGTATATTTTAAAATATTTAGTGGTTTGGTTCATAAAAATGGTTTAAAATGTTTCCCAAAGCTGAAGATTCAACCTAAAACCAACAGTTTATTATTATAGAGACTAAAGAAACCAGGAAATAATCAGAGAAGAGAAGCTGGAACCAGAGAATTTGGACGTTTTTTCTCCTGAAATCGACTCAAATCGATTAATCAATTAATAAAAGAGTTGGTGAGTAACATAATTGGCAACTAATCGATTAATCGGTTGATTATTGTGGCTCTAGAGAGAAGAAAGAAGAAATTATGTACTTAGCATGTACTCGGCTAATAACTATTTTGATAGTTGATTAATCTATCGATTATTGAAATGATTAATCGATTAGTTATTTGATTCATCATCAGTTTATTATTGTAGAGACTAAAGAAACCAGGAAATAATCAGAGAAGAGAAGCTGGAACCAGAGAATTCTGACATTTTCCTTGCAAATTTCTTTGAAATGGCTCAAATAGATTATAACGAGTTGACGATTAATGTCAACTAATCGATTAATCAACTAATCATTGCAGCTCTACTTGATTGTGTTTTGCTCCTGAGGTTTTTGTCCCTTTTCAGAAAATAATCAGATTTGAGAAGCTGGAACCAGAGAATTTGGACATTTTCTTCTTTAAAAAACACTCAAATCGATTATCAAATATTTAGAGGTTAACGACTCGATTAATCAACTAATCGTTGCAGTTGTAATTCTCATAGTCGATTCATCTATCGATTGTTGAAACAATCATCAGTTTACTGCTATAGAAGACTCAAGAAACCAGAAAATAATCCGATTTGAGAAGCTGGAAGGAAAGAATTCAGACATTTTCTTCTTAAAAATGACTCAAATCGATTAATCGACTATAAAAACTAATCAACTAATTATTGATATTCTCCCCCTTTTCACCAATGTTTCTTGGTATCTATTCTGAGGCTAGCTGGCTACGCTAGCTCTTTGACTCCTGATGCCTCCCCCTTCTCTATCCTCTTTATGGGACATGTGGTGCATGGCTGCTGTGCGGATGGGCCTTGTCTCGCTGCTCATATTTGGACAGCTTGAGTCTGTGTACATGTCCATCACGCCTCACCAGAACTCAGCCAAGAAGGATGAGTTTAGTTAATGTAAGAGTAAACACCAGCACGTTTTTATTTTTTTATTTTTCCCTCAAACCTCTCAAACGGGCCTTTGTTAGTCGGGGATAATCGGAGCCATTTGTTACGAGACTTAAAATCCTAATTATGAGGAGACTTTCGCGGATCCAGAGCTCGCAAACCGACAAAAAAAAAAAAAAAACGCAAATATCAGGCGTGAATAGCAGCGAGACAGGCGAAAAAACGGGCACAAAAAAGTGTCGGCCGGCCATAAACCTTCCACCCTGTTCCTGCCCCAACCCCCCAGACGCCTCCTCTCATCCATCTCTTCTTCCTGCACCTCTCTTTTTACGACCCCTCTCTTTTCTTGCCGGCGGACAATGCGCGGGCCCCGAGTCACACGTTGCCCCGGCTCACAACAACTTTCACACCCCCGTAAGAGGCGGGGCAGGCCCCGCGTAGCCCCGTATAACGCCTGTTTGCAGGAAGCACACGCTGAAAACGAAGGGAAATATCACAGATTCACGGATCCCGGCGATGGAAACACAGCAGCTTGCAAAACAGCACATGCACGAGTAATTTAAGGTGTTTAAAGCCGTCGATGTCGACCCAAAGCTGTCATATTATGATTTAAACTACAAATATTCCACCCCAGAAAAGACCATTATAACCTCTAAGATCTAGTTTAATAGTTATTTCAAATCATGTTATTCAACCACTGTCAAATATTTAGTTTCATTTCTGTATCTGACTCCAAATGAAAGGCTGCAACAAACATTTTGATGGTTGATTAATCTATTGTTTATCGATTAATCGATTAGTTGTTTGGTTTATTTGTCCGGACCAACAGTCCACAAGCCAAAAATCATCAGTTTACTATTATAGAAGAATAAAGAAACCAGGAAATAATCAGATTTTAGAAGCTGGAACCAGAGAATTTGGACATTTACTTCTTAAAAATGACTCAAATCAATGAATTGATAGTGTAAGGCTGCAACTAACGACTGTTCTGATTGTCGAAACGATTAATCGATTAGTTGTTTGGTTCATTAAATGGTATAAAATGTCTATCACTGTTTCCCAAAGCTGAAGTTTACTAGTACAGAAGCGAGAAGAGAAGCTGGAACCAGGGAATTTTGGACATTTTCTTTGTGAAAATGACTCAAATCGACGAATCGTTGTAGCTTCACATCTCACATAACGACATTCAAAGACTCTTTGTTCTATAGAACCAGAATATACACAGAATATTCTCAAATAAGTCGTGGTTCGGTTCATAAAATGGTCTAAAATGTCGATGGCCGTCTCGTATTCTCTCAGAGACGGAGCCAGAAACGCTCCTTAATCCTCTTGTCAGACTAAACACCCTGATACAGCAGCTTTTATTCTCACCTACGCAGGTGTGAGGGCTGCAGACGCCGACTGACCCTTTTAGTCGAGTCGAACGCGACGAGAATCCTCGACAAAGTGTTTAAATGTTGTGTTTTTTTGGGGAGGGGAGAAGTAAAGTGCAGAAAGTGACTCTTGGACTCTTTCTTTCTAGAGACAGACTGCACCGCTGTGCTCTGCTTCGCAGTGTTTTTGGGTCCTGTAGGAGGGAGGAAGCAATTAAAAAAGCCCTGGTGGCCTGACTTCACAGAGCAGGCAGACAGACAGGTAGAAATATAAACACACACACACACACACAAAGCAGAGACAGACAGACGGGCACACAGTCAGGAAATCCAGGCAGACAGACGGTCAGGCAGCCTGGAAGGTGGCAAAGATGACAAGTGTATGTGTGTGTTTGTGTGTGTGTGTGTGTAGAAAGGGGGGGCAGCACTATGAATATATGATGCCTGATGGGAAGCATATGCCTTTAACACACACACACACACACACACACACGTGCTGGCCAGAGTGTTAACACACACGCTGTCAATTCACAGCTACGATGAGACTCCGAACAAATCAGGCCGCAAATAGAAAAACGTAGGAAACGGTTTTAATATGAAATCAGCTGTCTTATTAGCGAGCATATCATTCCTCCCTCTTGTGTTCTGGCTTATGTGCAATGGTGCATGTGTGTGTGTGTGTTATTCTGTGTGTGTGTGTGTGTGAGGGAGAGAGACAGAGGGAGAACTAACCTCTCCTTGTTACCGAACCACTTTACTCTCCATTGAGGCCCTAGCAGCTTTGTCAATGGGCTATTGGTGGAAACAAGGCAGGCAGAAACTTTAGAAACATGGCCACGGCCTCTTAAAGGCACAGCATTCCTTTTCAGCCCCCCACCACCACCACCACCACCACCACCACCACCACCACCACCACCACCACCACCACCACCACCCCAACGCTCTCTCTCTCTAAATCCTGCAGCAAAACAACTGGCACGCAAACATCTAAACATCTCCTTTAGAGCGACGCCTCTCCGCCAATTAGCTGCAGAGCTAATCCCAGAAGCTTCCACAATAAACCAGAATGAAACCAAAAAAGAGGAGGAGGGGGGGGGAGAAAAAAGGAAACTGTGAACATTTAAAACTCCCCGTCGCCTCCTTTTAAGCTGATAATTTCACATTAACAGGTTTTTTTTATTTTTTTTGTTCCGAATTGTGCCTGAGTGAAGGGGGGGCTTATTTAAATTCCTGTGCAAGTGAAGCGCACAGGAACCCAAAAACTTCTTCTTCTCCTCCTGACACCGGCGATTCCTCCCGACACCTCCTCGCTGCTCCTGTCCTCCTCCTCCTCCTCCTCCTCCTCCTCCTCCCTCCTTCAGTCTTTCCAGCTCAGAAAAAACCCTATAGAGTCTGTTTATATTCACCAACTGCTGTGGCGCTTTTAGAGCGTGCAAAACAGGTGGGTAAACTTCAGCTGCATTCACTTATATTTTTTCTTCTTGTGGAGGAGGAGGTGGGAAGGGAGGGAGGGAGGAGGTGGGGGTTTTTAGGGAGGTGGTGCCTGCTTGCCTGCCTGCCTGCTTGCCTCTTGTTGAATGGAATCCAAGAATAGTTAGGGACCACACAGGGAGCCGGGAGAGAGGGGAGGGGGGGGGAGGTGGGTGTAGGGGGGAGGGGTCGGAGCCCTCAAAGATGGCTAACCATTCACACAGTCCATCTGCTGCGGGGATCAGGCCCCGGCACTGAAAGCCTGGGGGTTTAAAAGGAATTCGGGCCAGTGTGAAAAACCAAATAAAGCTGCTTCTTGCCCCTGGAATAAAAAAAAAACGTACAGATAACCTTCAACGAGAGTTTAGAACCAGGTGAAACGTCTAATTCCCGCCCCAAAACGAGCGGGTAACACCTCGACGCTAACGTTTCCTCCATTCAAACACCTCCAGGACCAAGAGTAAAGCGTCCAATCTACCTCAGAACCCGAGAAGTTCGGTGTCATGTTCTACAGCAGCAAAATCGCACGCCACCGCCGCCGCGACTCACCTTCGACCCAGAGCTGCTCGATGTCCGTCTCGATGGCCGCCACCCTGAGTCCCACGGAGAGAGCCCCGAACACCAGGAGCCCCACGAACAGGACCTTCCCGCAGTGCTGCTGGATGTGGCAGCCCAGGGAGAACAGCAGGGCCTGGAACCGGGCCCGGATCCACAGAGGAGCTTTCTGACCTACCGCCTTCCCCTGCAGGATGGAGGGAGGGCGAGAGAAGAGCAGCGGCGTTATTACCATGTTAGCCGAGGGAATGGACCTGTCCAGACCAGGTCCAGGTCCAGCTGCTAGTTTCGGAGTCAAGCTTTGTAAGACACGATTACATCACATGAAATAGTAGAATCAACACATTTAAAGCGATAATTGTTGGGTTTTTTTCAGGGGGATTTGGACACCAGCTCCAAGTGGTTTTAAAACTCACAGCCTCCAGAGAGAGAAGTTCTGACAAGAACAAGCCAAACGTTGTTTTTCACCCATGCAGCTGCAGAATAAAAGGTGTCACTGTGCAGAAATCTACTACAAATACACCCCACATGACTTAAACTGTCACTTTCCCACGTTTAAAACTGATGCACATCAGCTGACATGTAGTGAATCTGTGTTTTTTTTTTTTTTTGCAGGGAAACACCTTCAGTTCCTGCAAATGTCACTTGCAGCAGAGGAACCGACACAGCTCTGGTGTTGTGGTTTCTCTCTTTCTCTCCCTCTCTCTGCTGAAACACGTCCAAGCATCCGGGCGGTCCAAAGATGCTTTGTCAGATCAAACTCAATCAGTGAATTCCTCTACAGGACCCACCGCATTTCCAAACAGACCCGGGGCCCAGTGCGCTCTGCGCTGCCGTGCGTGCACGAAGCCAAAAAAACACGCACCGAACGCACCGCTGTTGCGGAGCAGGAGGAGGAGGAAGGAGCCGATGTGGGAACAAAAAACCCCGCAAACTCCTGCCTTTACAAATGAATGAGAGCTGATGTCCATTCAAACAAAACAGCGAGTTTACTTCGTGTTTTTTAACGTTTTAACCCAATTGACGCACAATCTAGTCCCCGATCTTTAAACGCGCACAGGACAGAATTAAAGTGACATATTAAACATCTTCACGGATCCGTGGTGGTTCCACCGGATCCCGGACCGGGAGCTCCATGTATTAACGCGCCCTCGTTTCCCCTCCCCGATTAGATTAAATAATAAATCACTTTTCATTCACTTTTTCTTGTTTTTTTTTTGAATGGAAACAAATCCCGAATGTAAATTCTATCACCTTTGAGATCTGTTTAAGTGCGAAAGCGGCGTGGCAGTAGCTGGGTCTCTGCAGCAGGTCCGGGTTCGCAGGCGGCTGGGAGCGCGCATAGCTCGGGGGTAAATCCCCGAAGACGCCGGCCCCCGGGACCCCGCGATCCGAGGCCATAGTCCGAAGGAGGAGGCGGAGAGACCGGGCGGCGGAGCGACGGAGGATCGGTGCTGGAGCTCAGAAACGGCGACGGTAATCCAACATACGGCGACGGGGAGCAGCGCATCCGACGAGTCACGGGAAGCGGTTCTACTCTTCCCTGGAGCCAAACGAGTCTCGAAACTCCATCCCAACATTATGCGCCGAAATCCGTAAAGATCCCCCAGTCTTCATTCGTCCAGATAGTTTATGAAACGACGTCTCAGAGAGTTGTAGTAGTAGTAGTAGTAGTAGTAATAGTAGTAGTGTGTCTGAGGCGTCCGCGTAAAGTCTAACTCCGATCCCGTAGCGGTAACATTTGGAGAAGTTCGCCTCTCGGCAAATCCTGAAAAGGGAGGTTTGATGGAAAAGTGCTCCGGCTCCCATTGGCCAAGGAAGAGGCAAATTACTTTGCAAACATCGCCTATTATTAGCTGCTAAGCAACAGCTCACCAAAGTGGAGAGAGAGGGGGGACCACCCAGGCTGCTGCTGCCCGGGCTGGAGGGAGGGGAGGCGGGGGGAGGAGGAGGAGGAGGAGGCGCTGGAGGAGGAGGAGGAGGAGGAGGAGGAGGGGGGAGAGGAACTCTTTCAATAAACTCTATGCGCACGCACGCACGCGCGCGCGCACTTGCTCTCTGAAACATTTATTCCCAGCGGCCTCCTTTTTTTTTTCTCCTCTTTCTAAGAAGCGATCGCACATGAAATCTATTGATATAACAGCGATTATTATTTAGTTTCAGCGTTTAATCAGCGCAAGATAAGGAGAATTAATGCAGCTTCTCAGCAGGAATGTCAATATTAGATTCATTTTGTTGCTAATACAGATCTTTAAACATGTTTTTCTTCTTCTGAAGCTGTTTCTCACGTAAACTTATACAAATATTTGCTATTAGAGCTGCAATGATTAGTCGATTAATTGATTAATTGATCCCTTTCTGGTTTCTCTAGTCTTCTTTAATAGTAAACTGATGATTTAATAATCGATTAATCATTTTGAATCGATTCTGAGAAGAATCAATTCTCTAGTTCTGACTTCTCTGATTATTTCCTGGTTTCTTTATTCTCTATAATAATAAACTGATGATGAATCAAACAACTAATCGATTAATCATTTCAATAATCGATAGATTAATCAACTATCAAAGTTGTTATTAGCCGGGTACATGCTAAGTGCATAATTCCTTCTTTCTTCTCTCTAGAGCCACAATAATCAACCGATTAATCGATTAGTTGCCAATTATGTTACTCACCAACTCTTTTATTAATTGATTAATCGATTTGAGTCGATTTCAGGAGAAAAAATGTCCAAATTCTCTGGTTCCAGCTTCTCTTCTCTGATTATTTCCTGGTTTCTTTAGTTTCTATAATAGTAAACTGATGATCTTTGAGTTGTGGACAAAAAAAGACATTTTAGGTTGAATCAATCAAATGATTAATCGATTAATCCTTTCTATAATCAATTGAATAATCAACTATCAAAGTAGTTATTAGTTGCAGCTCTAAGTACATAATTTATAATCCTTTTCTCTTTAATCCCTCCTCTAGAGCCACAAAGATCAATCAATTAATCGATTAGTTGCCAGCTATTACATCAATCAGCAACTAGTTTGATAATCGATTAATCGATTTGATTCATTTTTAAAGAAGACAATGTCCAAATTCTGATTATTTCCTGGTTTCTTTATTCTTCTATAATAATAAACTGATGATCTTTGGGTTGTGGACAAAAAAAGACATTTTAGGTTGAATCTTCAGCTTCAGGGAAACAGTCATGAATCAATCAAACGATTAATTGATTAATCATTTCTATAATCAATTGAATAAATAAATAAATTAGTTTCAGCTCTAAATACATCATTTCTAATCTTTTTCTCTTTAATCCCTCCTCTAGAGCCACAAAGATCAATCGATTAATCGATTAGTTGCCAGCTACTACATCAATCAGCAACTAGTTTGATAATCGATTAATCGATTTGATTCATTTTTAAAGAAGAAAATGTCCAAATTCTCTGGTTCCAGCTTCTCTTCTCTGATTATTTCCTGGTTTCTTTATTCTTCTATAATAGTAAACTGATGATCTTGTGGACTGTTGATCTGGATAAAAATAGATTTTTTATGTTGAATTCCCAAATTTTGGAAACCGTGATTGACATTTGACACCAAACAACTAATCAATTAATCGTTTCTAAATTATCTAAAACGTTAAACTATCAAAATATTTGTTAATTCGCATCATTTCTCTCCATCAATCTCTCCTCTAGGAGCCACAAAAATCAATCGATTAATCAATTAGTTGATCAATAATCAACATTTTACACCATTTATGAACATTTATGAACCATAGAACGAATCAATTAATCGTTTCAATAAACCAACTAGTCTGAGTTAACTGAGTTAATACTGTATACTTGTGTTAATAGAAAAAATACATTAAATATATAACACATCATCTCTTTTATATGAAAAATATTGATCTAGAAAGTAACTATAGCTATGAAATAAATGGAAAAAGTACGATATTTCCATCTAAAATGTATGTAGTGTAAATATAAAGTAGAAATATTCAAGTACAGAATCCTAAAAACTGTATTTAAGTACATTATAAGCAAATGTTTTGCATTAAATTACTACTCAGGTGAACAGAATACTCAACACTGAGTAATATTTATAATAAATACTGCATTGTGTTACCAAAAACTGTGAAATTCACTAAATTTAAACATGTTACACTAATTCATCGTGTACTAATAAATACTATTTAATAGTATTATGCAGTATTATCAGTGGGTATAATGTGTTTTTTAAACACTAATCAATGAAGTAAATAAAATAAACAAGTCTGTTTTAGATGTAAAATCTTGATCTGGAAAGTAACAACAGCTACGAGATAATTAAAAAAAAGTACGATATTTCCATCTGAAATGTATGGAGTAGAAGGATAATTCAAGTAAAATGCAGATTTCTATAAAACTCTATTTAAGAACAGTATTTGTAAATGTACTTAGTTACTTTAAACCACTGAAAACACACTTTTTCCCCTCTGAAATATTTGCTGAGTGCAGTTTGTTGTAGGCAGCTGTGCAGGTTTTTTAGCACCAACAGCTGTAACCTCACCGCTTTCAGCCACAAGTATTTCTAAAAGTAGGTTGATAGGTTTTCTTACACCCCAGAAAATAATAATATAACCCCCGTGTCCCTATAAAAAACGGTGGAATTACTCCACACGTGCATCTTCTTGGAAGCTGCCGTGGTTTTTCGGAGCGACGCCCTTATCTTTCTGCAGACTTCTGGAGAGTTTCCACGTCTCGCCACGCATGATTTCATGAGTTCAGAAAGCGCTTCGCCCCAAGAACCGTATGCCCAGAAAATAGAGAAAGGCTTGTTTTATAACGTCTGAAGAAGAAGGAGACCAAGTGTCTTGGTGGTTTGCTAATGTAAAGCCCCCATTGGCCCCACTCATGATAGCATAAGGGTGAAGAACAAACACTAGATTACACTGTCGCCGCCGACGGTGCTAATCCGAGGCCGTTTGGAGCGACTGTAAAACAATTTGAAGCAATTTATTTACAGGTGTTGGTGTTTATTTTAACCTATTAATGATTTCATGCATATAATTATATCAGTCGAGTCACTAACAATCATATTACGTAGCTTTTTATTGCATTTCTTAGCACAAAATAGCATTTTAATGGCTATAATAATTGCCATTTGCACAAATCGATCCCATGTATATTGGAAATTTGAATGATTAAATATATATATACATGTCTTGGAGGGTTTTTTGGAATAGACTTAAAGGCTCATAAGGATTAAATGGGTTAATATTGACAAAAAAAGGACAGAAATATTTTTTACCATCACAAAAAATGGGTATTTTAAGAAAAAAACATAAGAATATTACTTTTTAAAGTCAGGGATATTGTTATTTGGTCTGAACTTTATAAAATAAGTAAAAGTTCCCTCTGATTTTACTAATAATGAATGAGAAAAACACCATTTATTATTATTTTTTAATATTTACTACCACAAAAATGTATGAAATCCACTGAATCTCCCTAATTTACACACAGAAGGTGAATAGAGTTAAAGCCATACACCACATTTATACATATAAGACTATTTAGAAACATTATATATGACTATATATAAAGTAAATATCAGATTTGAAGGTGTTTTAACCCATTTAAGCACATTTAGTTGGTCTAGGAATGTCATTTTCTAGTCAAAATATAAAATATTAATGTTACACAAACGTGGAAGTGGAATTAAATTAACCTTCCTGCACTTACCAGTGATTTTATCTGTAAAATATAGTGTTTAAACATCCCAAATTATAAATTGGACACACTAAAAGTCATTTATACGTCTATATTAATTATATATTTTATTGCATCTCTTCAAATAAGCTTCTCCCTGCAGCTTTAAGAAAATCCTCTCCTCTGATTGGCTGATTTGACCCCCCATAAAGAGTCATTTTATCATTTTATCAACTATTTAATCATTCAAGTCACTAGAATAACCCATAAAAATATAATTTTGTACCTGAGACAAGTAGTTTTTTGTGTTTATGGGGATATTTGTGCAGTTGGTGAATTAAATGATGTAGTTAAATACATGGAAACGTATAAATATTTGGGGTTAAATGGGTTAAATGGTAGTTTATTATGTGCGATCGTCAGAATTAGCATCAACAATAATGAGGATTATCTTTGAATGGTTTAATTTTTCTAATCTGGAGTTGAGACTGAAGACAACAGGTCAAGTTTTACCAATATTGATGGATAAATGATCAATAGTTTCATGTTTGGCTTTTTTTGGGAATCTTTAAGATCTATAAACACAATTATCTAAGAGCTGAGCTGTTTAAATGGGCATATTTCTGGGTTAAAACAGGTGTATTAACTCTAAAAATGCAACTAACAACTATTCTGATTAATCTCTTGATTATTGAACCGATTAATCAATTAATTGGTTTATAAAATGGTGCAAAACGTCATTTCCTCAAATTATCTCATCCTCAAAAATGAAGATTCAACCAAAAATGTCCAGACCAAGCTGGTGTTTAATGTAATAATTGGAAATTAATCGACTATATTGATAGTTGATTACTCTATCGATTAATCGATTAGTTGTTTGGTTCATAAAATGGTGTAAAATGTCTTTTTTTGTCCACAACCCAAAGATCATCAGTTTATTATTATAGAAGAATAAAGAAACCAGGAAATAATCAGAGAAGAGAAGCTGGAACCAGAGGATTTGGACGTTTTCTTCTTAAAAAATGGCTCAAATCGATTAATCGATTATAACAAGTTGATTAATGTCAACTAATCGATTAATCAACTAATCGTTGCAGTTCTACTTGATTGTATTTTGTCCCTTTCTTTTTTAATCCTATTTATTTATTAGTTCAACTTGGACAGAGACACTAAAGAATCACTTCAAGATGCAAACAACGAATCTTTTGTCTAGTAATCGATCAGTTATTCAAACGATTAATTGATTAGTTGTTTGGTTCATAAAATGGTATAAAATATCAATCAGTGTTTCCCAAAAGCTGAAGATTCAACCTAAAATGTGTTTTTTTTCCAAAGATCAACAGTTTATTATTATAGAGAATAAAGAAACGAGAATTTGGACGTTTTTTCTCCTGAAATCGACTCAAATCGATTAATCAATTAATAAAATGGTGAGTAACATAACTGGCAACTAATCGATTAATCGGTTGATTATTGTGGCTCTAGAGAGAAGAAAGAAGAAATTATGTACTTAGCATGTTCTCGGCTAATAACTATTTTTATAGTTGATCAATCTATCGATTATTGAAATGATTAATCGATTAGTTGTTTGGTTCATCATCAGTTTATTATTATAGAGACTAAAGAAACCAGGAAATAATCAGAGAAGTCAGAACTAGAGAATTGATTCTTCTCGAAATCGATTCAAAACGATTAATCGATTATTAAATCATCAGTTTACTATTATAGAAGACTAGAGAAACCAGAAAGGGATCAATTAATCAATTAATCGATTAAGGAAATAATCAGATTTGAGGAGTCAGAACCAGAGAATTTAGTCAAATTTTTCTCAGAAATTATTCAAAATGATTAACTGATTATTGAAATAGTAAAAAATGTAAACGTCAATCGATTAATTGCTACAGCTCTGATTAACTCCATTGATACAGGAAGTGAACGCCTCCTCCAACGCTCGCGTTTCTCCGTCGTTTCTCCGTCGTTTCTCCGTCGTTTCTCCGGCGTTTCTCCGGCGTTTCTCCGGCGTTTCTCCGGCTCGTCGCCGTTATAAACCCGTCTCGTCGGACCGGGTCGGGTCGGGGCTGGAGCGGCGGGAGTGGGGGGAAAAACAGGCAGCTGGAAATGGGAGCTAATGTGGAATGTGAGGAATTGGGCCGTGTGGTAGGGGGCCCCTTCAAGCCTAACAAACTCAGGGAGGTCCGAGGCCTGGTCTGGAGGCCTTGGATAAATAAACCATGGTGAGATGACCATGCGCTGTGCAGATATCTGCCATCACACCGCCCCGCGGCCTCCAAACACAAACCACCCAAGCCCCCTTTATTCTCCCTCTTTCTCTCTTCATCTCATTATCCCTTCTTCCATCTTTTCCTACTTTTACGTCCTATTTCGGATATTCCTATTCCTACTCCTGCTCTCTCTCTCTCGCCGCCTATCTCCATTCCTGCATTTCATCTCTCCCCAGTGACTCTATCCTTCCATCCGTCCATCCATCCGTTCATCCGTGCATGCACGGCCGGCTGGCGGTCCCGTCCGGGGTTCTGTACGCGCTATAGGCAGAGCCACGGAACCGCTCTGGCATCCGAGACGCCCAGAAACTGTTTATTTATCAAAGAGCTGCAGAAAAAGGCTGCGTTGCTGCTTCCTCACCAGGGACGAGTAAAGAAGACGCTGCTGAAAAAGGAGGAAACAAACGATTTGAGGTGGAGATAAAAGTTTAGAACCACGACCAAGTTACTGCAAAACTGGAATACGTTAATTATTAATTATCATTTCACGTCTTTTCCTCTGGAACTGCACAACAACTGGAGCTCTCACTTGTTTCTATGCAGTTATTACTCATTAGGGCTACAATTAACAACTATATTGACATAAATGACTAAAGAAACCAGAAAATAATCAGATTTGAGAAGTTGGAGCTGAAGATTCAACCTAAAATGTCTATTTTTTGTCCAAAGATCATCAGTTTATTATTATAGAGACTAAAGAAACCAGGAAATAATCAGAGAAGAGAAGCTGGAACCAGAGAATTTGGACGTTTTCTTCTTAAAAATGACTCAAATCGATTAATCGATTATCAAACTAGTTGCTGATTGATGTAATAGCTGGCATTGATTGATCTTTGTGGCTCTAGAGGAGGGATTAAAGAGAAAAAGGATAATAAATTATGTACTTAGAGCTGCAACTAATAACTACTTTGATAGTTGATTATTCAATTGATTATAGAAACGATTAATCGATTAATCGTTTCTTTTTTTGTCCACAACCCAAAGATCATCAGTTTATTATTATAGAGACTAAAGAAACCAGGAAATAATCAGAGAAGAGAAGCTGGAACCAGAGAATTTGGACGTTTTCCTTGCAAATTTCTTTGAAAATGGCTCAAATCGATTAATCGATTGTAACAAGTTGATTAATGTCAACTAATCGATTAATCAACTAATCGTTGCAGCTCTACTTGATTGTATTTTGTCCCTTTCTTTTTTAATCCTATTTATTTATTAGTTCAACTTGGACAGAGACACTAAAGAATCACTTCAAGATGCAAACAACGAATCTTTTGTCAAGTAATCGATCAGTTATTCAAACGATTAATCGATTAGTTGTTTGATTCATAAAATGGTATAAAATATCAATCAGTGTTTCCCAAAAGCTGAAGATTCAACCTAAAATGTCTTTTTTTGTCCATTTTCTTTTTTAAAATGACTCAAATTCATTGATCGATTATCAAAATAGTGATTAATGTAATTAATTAATAAAATTTAACGTAATAGCTGGTAACTAATCGATTAATTGACTAATCAATGCAGCTCTACTTCAACTCGTTAAAATCCCCAAAAGATATTATGCTTCATTGTACGGCCACAAATTAATTGATTAATCTATTGATTATTGAGACGAAGAAGATCATCAGTTTACGATTAGAGAAGAAAAATGGAAAATAATCAGATTTGAGAAGCTGGAACCAGAGGATTTGGACAACTTCTTCTTAAAAAATGACTCAAATCGATTAATCAATGATCAAATTGATTGGTGATCAACATAACAGTTGGCAACTAATCGATTAATCAATAGATCGTTGCAGCTCTAGAGGAGAATCTGGAGAGAAGAAAATGAGAAATCATGTATTTTTGGATTAGTTAGACGTTAATATCTAGAGAAAACAGAGAATTTGGACATTTTCTTCTTAAAAAAATGACTCAAATCGATTAATCACTTATCAAAACAGTTGATTAATGCAATAGTTGATAACTAATCGATTAATTGATTGATCACTGCAGCTCTAGAGGAGAAACTACAAAGAAGACTTTGATAGTTTGGTTCATAAAATGGTGCCAATCACCGTTTTACAAAGCCTAAAATGTCTTTTTTATATATATATTGATAATTAATCAATTATCAATATCATATAGTTGTTGATTAATGCATTAATTTAAGCAACTATTCACTGAAGCTCCAAGTATTAAACAAATTGTGCAATTTTCAAACATATAAAGACAAAATATGAATGTGTCGCTTCTCAAAACACTGTTTGTTTATGTTTTAATGTGAATAAAATGTCAGTTTTTAGCTAAATTAGTTCATTTTTGCACGTTTGCAAGTTTCCTAAACCCCCTGATAACATGAAACATTAAATGATAATGTATGAAATGAATTTTGTAGCTGGGATAAGTATATTTTTTTTATTTATGGGAATATTTGTGATGTGGAAACTTGGAAACTTTTGGCTTAAATGGTGTTTTACTATAATATAGCACACGACATGTTATTATAACTGAAATAAACTGATGTACACTGAGGAATTTGGATGGAAATGGTTAAAAAGGGCTTAAAAAAGCTGATTTATGCTTTAAACATGTCAATAGTTAAATAAAAAACAACAGAATGTTAAATTACTGCAGTTTCACTTGGTGATTTTAGTGAATTCGTATGAAAAACCACATCGATCCAGGTTAAAACTCATTATAATGTATGTTACTGACATTTTCCCTGTAATGTCTTACAGCAAAACTCAGTTATTACAGTAATTTATCACTTTTATAACTCGTTATCGACTATTAATCCATTTTATTTTAGATTAAGTACATTTGCTGGATCAGTGGATCCAGTTCTCAGGCCTTATTTTTGGGGTCGTGACCCCTCAGTGGTTGTTTTATTAGAGGAAACTTTACGAACACTCGCTGCTGCACATTTATTAGATGCTAACATTCAAATAAAGGTCATTAATAAAGGTCAGATGAGGATAAAGATCAGAGAAGTGGAATTAAATTAACTTTTCCTGCACTCGCCAATGATTTTCTATGTAAATTAAAGCGTTTAAAGAGTCAATTTACCTGAGGTTTTGATATAAATGCGATTAAATCTACATTAATTGCTAAATAACTATTATTAAATACTATAGTGAAGTTTCTTTTTTGTGCCTCTCGTTAATATTAACGAGCTTTTCCTCTGATTGGCTGATACGTTAAATCAAAGATATAGATGAGACATTCAGTGAATCCAGTGGTTTGAAGCTATTGTTGTTGCATTAAACTGAGTTTTAGAAGCTGTTTTATAAAGAAAATTCAAGGATTTTGCTTCTAATATCAGTTTTATAAGGCGTTAACCTACAAATGCATCCAGCCTGAGAACATTTGTCACTTTTTATGATGCAAACACGAGGAAAGCAACACGTCCAGACATGAACATCGACATCAACTCTCATCAGAACAGAACATTTGGCCCGGATAGATGTTCTCAAACACTCCGAAAGAGTTTGAATTGTGGTAAAACATCTTCACGTTGGGTGTTCTACTTCTATCAGTGTGTAGTTACACACATTTCTCACATATCACTTAAAAAGAGGAAGTCGTCCAGTAGCAGAGACACTTGCTGCATTGAGGAGGTGAAGCTGCCACCCACAGCCTCACACAAGATTAATTATGATAATGCATTTCTTTGCCCCTTTGTCATCGTAATGAATGGTTGCCTTTCTAGGACAAAACACACACACACACGCACACACACACACACACACACACACAGAGAAACACACTTTTCTTTAAGTCTTTGTTAGCGTGGTTGTAACAGAGGTATTGTCAGACGCAGCTAGCAGGTGGTAATGCAAACTCAGACCTGGAGCTTTAAAAGAAAGTGGACAGCACTCGCGAGCCTGTGTGTGTGTGTGTGTGTGTGTGTGTGTGTGTATGCATATGCATGAGTGTGTGAGCCGACACAGCGTTACAATAAAATCTATTGTGATTAGAAAATCTTTTATCCAATGTTTTGCAAACTGTCGTTAAATCAGAGAAATTATGTAGATTTAATCTTAAAGTTCCAGTAAAACTTCTGTTAAAATCACTTTTACGCTGCAAAAAATGAAGATATTGGTGCAATTAGTCCAATGTTGAGTAGAATTATATTAATACTAATATTTAATATTGTCTTTTACAAAGATTAAATTGGCTAAAATCAAGAAAAAACATTAAAATTAATAAATTAATGGATTATCTGCCAGTGGAATAAGATAATTCTACTCAAAACTGGACTAATTTACTTATTTCAAGCTTTTTTGCCTGATTAGACTGATGTTTTATTTAAAAACAAGACTATTTAGACTAAAATCAAGAAAAAAACTCAATTATCTGCCATTAGAATGGAATCATTCTACTCAAAATTGGACTAATTTACTTATTTAAATTGTTTTCCCCTATTTTGCATCAATTTGCCAATAAGTTTTCTTAAAAAAATAATGAAATTGACTAAAATTAAGACAAATAAATGCAAAAAACTAAATTATCAGCCAGTGGAATAAGATAATTCTACTCAATATTGGACTAATTTACTTATTTTGCCTGATTTGCATCAATTTAGTCTGACGTTTTGTTTAAAAACAAGATTTATTTAAACAAGATTATTTAGACTAAAATTAAGAAATAAACTCAATTATCTGCCATTAGAATGGAATCATTCTACTCAATATTGGACTAATTGTACTTACTCCCCTATTTTGCATCAATTTAGTCTTGTTTTAAGAAAACAAGACTAAAGTTTTCTTAAAAAAAATAATGAAATTGACTAAAATTAAGAAAAATAAATGCAAAAAGCTCAATTATCTGCAGGAGGAATAAGATAATTCTACTGAATATTGGACTAATTTACTTATTTCAAGCTTTTTTGATTATTTAGACTAAAATCAAGGAAAAAACTTGAAATAAACTCAATTATCTGCCATTAGAATGGAATAATTATACTCAAAACTGGACTAATTGTACTTATTTCAAGGTATTTTTTCCTATTATAGAAAACAAAACTAAAGTTTTCTTAAAAAAATAATGAATTTGACTAAAATTAAGAGAAATAAATGAAATAAACTCAATTATCTGCCAGTGGAATAAGATAATTCTACTGAATATTGGACTAATTTCTGCAGCGTAACAGGTTTAAACAGCTTCAACTTGAATCCATCATTGTGTCTCATTGTGTCTCTGTCAGCTCTCGCTGTGGTTTAGAACAGAATCTACTGATTTTAAACAGGATTGACTGTAGTAAAAATAGAGGAAATTGAAAGTTTGGTGCAGAAACTGTTGGTTCTGGACGCAGCAGAACAGCTGGTCAGTCTGATTTAACGAGATTAGAAGGAAGAGGCCGAGTCTTAAAGTCAATCGTCTGTTTCTTCTTGTGATTTTTTTTTTTTTTTTACAGGAAAAAAAAGCGATTTAAGACGTGATCCCAATCAACCACCCAGTCAATGTTTAGTTAATTAGCCGGGGGGCCTCCACAGTGACAGACAGGGATATCTGGCTTAGTGTGTGTGTGTGTGTGTGTGTGTGTGTGTGTGAGGTTGTTATCCCATACATGGGATCTTTGTCTCCACACACACTCATTGTTGGCTGAGCAACATAAGCGACTGTTGTATCTCTAAAAGCTTGTAAAAAAAAAAAAAGTGTGTGTGTTCAGATGTTTAAGTTAGAGATGGAGCATGATTGGTGTGTGTGTGTGTGTGTGTGTGTGTGTGTTTGGGAGAAGGGGGGGGGGCATCCTGAAAGGTAAAAAGAGAGAGAGGGAGGGAGGAAATTCATTTGTGGCCGGAGAACACAGAAGACAAATTGAGGAAGTGTTGTGCTAATGTGTCGGGGTCAGCAGCAAACACACACACAGGTTTGTGACTGACTGCCACTTGGGTGGCCCCCGCTCTGCCTCTGCTGCTCACCCACGATCAGCCCTCAGGCCATGAAGCCACCCAGCGACTCACCAAGAAAAAAAAGAAGAAGCAGAGTGACTCCTCCCAACGCCTGCATCTACGTCTCAGAGAGTCAGAAAAGACAAGTTAAATAAATGCACAGGCACAAACGCTGCTAAAGCTAAAATAATGGTTCCCCCCCCACTTATTCCTCAATATGGTTTGATCCTTCCAACGGCTAATTTTAACAGTTAGCTAGTAGCGAACCAATCAAACTGATATATAGAAGTCATTTATCACAACACTTGTTGAAAATTAGTCTAAAATCAGCCTCTTATTTATCAGTCTGCTGGTTAAAATCAGACCTAATGGTTGTTAACGAGCTCTAACGATGTGAGTTACCATAGCAACAGCGACTAGAAGCATTTGATGAGACGTGAAACAACATTTACAACATATTAGAGCAATGTTAAATAAATGCACTAACATAAGTGCTGCTAAATGTAAAATACTGGTTCCCCCCCGCACTTATTCCTCAAAATGGTTTGATCCAGATGTTGTTTTCCAACGGTTAATTTCAACAGTTAGCTAGTAGCTAACCAATCAAACTGATATATAGAAGTCATAAATCAGCCTCTTTTTTATCAGTCTGCTGGTTAAAATCGTTAACGAGCTCTAACGATGTAAGTTACCGTAGCAACAGTGACTAGAAGTGTTTGATCTCCCTCAATTTTGATTTATGAGACATGTGAATACATCATTTTGAATATTAAAAGAATGTTAAATAAATGTACAAACATAAATGCTGCTAACTGTAAAACAATGCGTTTCCCCCCCCACTTATTCCTCAATATGGTTTGATCCAGATGTTGTTTCCAAATTTTAACAGTTAGCTAGTAGCTAACCAATAAAACTGATATATAGAAGTCATTTATCATAACAGTTGTTGAAAATTAGTCTAAAATCAGCCTCTTTTTTATCAGTCTGCTGGTTAAAATCAGACCTAATGGTTGTTAACGAGCTCTAACGATGTAAGTTACCATAGCAACAGCGACTAGAAGCGTTTGATGAGACGTGAAACAACATTTTAGGTTTTTTTTTTAATGGGGGGAGAACAATTACTCTCAAAATAAATAATTTTGAATAATAAAGCAATGTTAAATAAATGCATTAACATAAGTGCTGCTATAGGTAAAATAATGGTCCCCCCCCCCCCGACTTATTCCTCAAAATGGTTTGATCCAGATGTTGTTTTCCAACGGCTAATTTTAACAGTTAGCTAGTAGCTAACCAATCAAACTGATATATAGAAGTCATAAATCAGCCTCTTTTTTTATCAGTCTGCTGGTTAAAATCGTTAACGAGCTCTAACGATGTAAGTTACCATAGCAACAGCGACTAGAAGTGTTTGATCTCCCTCAATTTTGATTTATGAGACATGTGAATACATCATTTTGAATATTAAAAGAATGTTAAATAAATGTACAAACATAAATGCTGCTAACTGTAAAACAATGCGTTTCCCCCCCACTTATTCCTCAATATGGTTTGATCCAGATGTTGTTTCCAAATTTTAACAGTTAGCTAGTAGCTAACCAATAAAACTGATATATAGAAGTCATTTATCACAACACTTGTTGAAAATTAGTCCAAAATCAGCCTCTTTTTTATCAGTCTGCTGGTTAATATCAGACCTAATGATCGTTAACGAGCTCTAACGATGTAAGTTACCATAGCAACAGCGACTAGAAGCGTTTGATCTCCCTCAATTTTGATTTATGAGACATGTGAAACAACGGTGTAGGGTTTTTTGTGGGGAGAACAATTACTCTCAAAATAAATCATTTTGAATATTAAAGCAATGTAAAATAAATGCACTAACACAAACGCTGCTAACTGTAAAACAATGTGTTCCCCCCCTCTTATTCCTCAAAATGGTTTGATCCAGATGCTGGTTTCCAACGGAGCTAACAGCTAATTAGCCTGGTTTGTTCCAATGTTTTAAACAATGGTATTAAAGTAATAATAGTTGTGTTTATTTATATTTATACATAAGGAAAATGAGATCATGAATCAATCAGGGAAAAAAAAAATCCACATCCCTCCCCCCTTGTCGCTGTTGCTATGGTAACTTCCATCGTTAGAGCTCGTTAACGATCATTAGGTCTGATCTTAACAAGCAGACTGATTAAAAAGAGGCTGATTTTGGACTAATTGATAAATAACTTACTGGCTTCTATATATTAGTTTGGTTTCTTCCACACAGCTAGCTACTAGCTAATTGTCAAAAATTAGCCCAGATAGAAAACAGCATCCGGACCAAACCACTTTGAGGAATGGGGGGAGGGGGATCAGCGTTGATGTTGTGGATTTATTTACCGTTTCTTTCATATACTAAATTATTTTTTTATGTTTACAAATCCCCAGATTTACACCATGTTCATATTTAACAGGTTCTCTCTCTCATTCACGTCTCAGATCATAAATCAAAGTCGAGGAAGATCAAACACTTCATGTGAGTAACTTCCTCATAGTAATTGTTTCCTCTAGATAATACACAGACTTTGCTTTGGACAATTTTCACTTCCTCTTCTTCTTTGGTCTGAAATTCATTTATATAGGATTTTATGAATGATCTGAAAAACATGTTTTTAAGTCAGGGATGTTGTTATTTTCCTTTTTGGTCTGAATTTTAATGGAATAAGTAAAAAAAGTATATTCAGGTGTCAAAAACGTTGGCTCATTTATTAAAATTCTCCATGTTTTTATGTAATTTGGCTGAACTTGTCAGCACCAAAGCAGCTGAATTCACAACATGTTTTTTTGGATTAAAACGTGTCTCGCAGAATGTCAAAATAACAATATACGTTTCTTATCTCGACTAAAAGCATCAAATGTTTGACAGACCATATGAAACCAGCTCCGGGCCTTATTCCAGACCCTGATGTGAACGAGCCTGTTGAAACTCCAGACTTCTGTCAACTTCTAGGACGTTAAAAAAAAAAAAAAACGTCTTCATGATTCACTCGGCACAAGCATTAAAAAAAAAAAAACCCCAAACAACACACTCCACATACCAGAATTAGAGCCAGAGACACATCATCTATTAACAGAAACACAACTTAAAGCTGCAGAGTTTATATTTCGACAAGAGTAATCGCTGCCAGATCACTTTCAGATGATTTGACGCAGGAGATAGATCCATAATCAATAGATAATTGATCAGAAACCTCCTGGAGCTGATCTGTGATCTGTGGTTTGACGCCTGATCCTGGATCTGCAAAGCAAACATGCACAGTTGTGTACATGCATGCACTGATTAGTGAGAGGATTAACCACACAGGTAAGGCTGTGCACGTGCATGTGCACGAGCGACGTGCACGAGCACGGGCCGGCGGGGGCGGGTAAAGAGGGGACTCTGGGGTCTTTGTGTAAATATACAGAATCTCTGGCCAAACACACCCAGCTGCCAGATCCCATCATGAGGTTGAGGAGAGAGGTCAGAGTGGAGGCTGCTGCTGCAGGAGGAGGAGGTGGACAAAAACCACAAAAACCACAAATACGGGATTTTACCTTTAAAAAAGGTGATAAAGAAGCGTCAAAACCAGCCAGAATCACCTGTTGATGAATAATTCTATTGATTAATCTAGTCTGACTGGATTAATCAGACTAGACTAGTCCACACTAATGGTTGCCAAGGTGATAAAGTGGAGCTTTAAGAAGGTGTCTTATAAAGGTCTCATTGTGTTCATGTTGGTTTCTTATATAAAAGTCCATATAAATTATAAATCAATAATCCACCTAGAATATAAAACCAGTTTTAACTGGTACCAGGTTTTTAGGGTCACACCACCCTAAATAAGTCTGACTAGTGTGGACTAGTCTAGTGGGCCTAGACTAGTCCGTAATAGTCTGACTACTCTATTCAGGCTAGACTAGACGACACTTGTCTAGTTCGCAATAGTCTAGTCAGACTAGACTAGTCCACAACAGAAAACTGCAGACTAGACTAGTCTGGACTAGTCTAGATAGACTGCACTAGTCCACACTAGTGGAAAACAAGTATGATTAGTTCACACTAGTCTGATTGGATTAGTTTACACATACTAGTCTACACTAGTCTAGACTAGACAAGTCTGACTAGTGTGGACTAGTCTGACTACTCTAGTCAGACTTGACTAGTCCACACTAGTGTAATTAGTCTAGTACGACTAGCTTAGTCTGACTAGTTTGACTAATCCTTTCAGACTAGATTAATTTGACCAGTCCATGCTAGTCTAGTCTGACTAGTCCGCACTAGTCTGAGTACTCTATTCAGACTAGACAACTACTAGTCTACTAGTCTGACTCTATTCAGACTAGACTATACCAGACTAGTCCGCACTAGTCAGACTACTCTATTCAGACTAGACAACTACTAGTCTACTAGTCTGACTCTATTCAGACTAGACTATACCAGACTAGTCCGCACTAGTCAGACTACTCTATTCAGACTAGACTAGTGTATACCAGTCTAGTTCACAGACAGACTAGTCCACACTAGTCTGACTAGATAAGTCTGACTAGTGTGGACTAGTCTGAGTACTCTATTCAGACTTGACTAGTCTACACTAGTCTAGTCTGAATAGAGTAGTCAGAGTAATCTACACTAGTCAGACGAGACAAGTCTGACTAGTGCGAACTAGTCCGACTATTCAGACTAGTCTACACTAGTCTAGTCTGACTATTCAGACTAGACTAGTCCACATTAGTCAGACGAGACAAGTCTGACTAGTGTAGACTAGTCTGACTACACTAGTTCACACTAGTGTAATTAGTCTAGTACGACTAGCTTAGTCTGACTAGTTTGACTAATCCTTTCAGACTAGATTAATTTGACCAGTCCATGCTAGTCTAGTCAGACTAGTCCACACTAGTCTGAGTACTCTATTCAGACTAGACTAGTCTACACTAGTCTTGTTCGCAATATCCTAGTCAGACTAGACAACTACTAGTCTACTAGTCTGACTCTATTCAGACTAGACTATACCAGACTAGTCCGCACTAGTCAGACTAGACAAGTCTGACTAGTCTGCACTAGTCTGACTACTCTATTCAGACTAGACTAGTGTATACCAGTCTAGTTCACAGACAGACTAGTCCACACTAGTCAGACTAGATAAGTCTGACTAGTCCGCACTAGTCTGAGTACTCTATTCAGACTTGACTAGTCTAGACTAGTCTAGTTCACAATAGTCTAGTCAGACTAGACTAGTCTATACCAGTCTAGTTCACAATTGTCTAGTCAGACTAGAAAAGTCTGACTAGTGTGGACTAGTCTGACAATTCAGACTAGACTAGTCTACACCAGTCTAGTTTGAAATAGTCTAGTCTGACTAGCTTGCTGACTAGTTTGCATTAGGTTGACTAGTCTATTCAGACTAGACTAGTTTGACTAGTCCACACTAGTCTAGTCAGTCTAGACTAGTGTGGACTAGTCTGGACCACATGAACAACATGAATTAAATAATAAAGAATAATATTTTCACAAGTTTCTTATAGAAAACGTATGAATTTAACAGGAAATGTTGAAACACATTGAATCTCAAGTCTTTTTTTCACCTTCTCATCTCGCGACGACGACACTAAAACACTAGAAAAAGTTATTTTCAACACGAGAACGAAACGATAAAGCATCAAACGATCATTTCTTTCCGTTTTCAGACGTTTTCTCATGGAAAAAAGCAGAATTGTAGTTGTTGCTGAACAGTGACGTACGGCACAGGGATTGTTTAAAGGAATATAAACACAGGTGAGACGAGGAGAATGGAAAAGTGCTGGAACTCCAAATGTTTCAGTCTGGGAGCTGAAGCCACATGTACAGTAAACACAGAGCGGAGGCCACGGCCAAATAAAGACGACTACACGCCTCATGTTTGCAGCTCGGGGGGGGGCGACCCACGTTCCTGGAATTTGTCCGAGTAAAGGCGGCATAGAAAATGTAAAATGTTTGCTAGGTCGTTATAATGACTGTTTTAACAGGTTCTGGTACAAAAAAAGAGACTAAGAGACCTTCAAACGTTTGAAATCTCCTTATTTTTGAAAGAAAAGCACAAGATAACTTTAAACTAATCAGAAATACACTCTATATGTCGCTATTCCAGCTGGTTTTTGCTGCATCAATATCTACATAGATGTATAGAAGCTCATTTCCAGCAACTATCACTGCAGTGTGTTAATGGATGATTAGAAAACCCTTGATGCTAACATGTTAGCACAGCTAACTGAAGGAAAAAACATTATTTCTAACCTCGTCAATGTCTTGACTATATTTTCTATTCATTTTACAACTAATGGTGGTGAATAAAAGTGAGACTTTAATGGAAAACACTGAATTATCTGTGTGATTATTAGTTTATGTGGATTAGAGATATTCTGCTTCAAGAGGCTATACAATCTGGTTTAACCCGTTAAACTGCAGGGTCCCCCTGTGAGATTGCTCTACTAATCATGTACAAGCTATACATCAAATTAAACAGGAGAAACTCCACTATAAGCACATATAAGTCATATTTACACACACCAAACACAACTCCAACACCAAGCTAATTAATTAACAAATATGAAAATCGGTATACGATCATAAAGCCGACCCACTCGCCACATTTTGATGGCTAGCGCTCTGATACTTCATGTTACACAAACAAATGACATCTCATATGAAAGCTGAGACTGTGACGAGTCCAACGGTACCATCAGTGTAGCTTTATGACAAAAACTCAGTAAACTAGCAGCCAAAAAACACTACAGTAAAAAGTCGCTTGTTTGAAGCGACTAACAAAAAATGTGTTTTTTTGTTGCTGTTTTGGGATGAAAATGTTTATTTGAGATCAATAAATGGTCGTTTAGTGTCGACCAACATCTCTGTGTTTATTCCAGATATATAACGTACTGACTATGGGATGTCCTAAACATAAAAAAGGGCTGGAGGTCAAGAGGTTAATGATGTCACAATTAACGCAATTTAATCTCAAATGGGCCGGATTAGTATAAATTAACAAACAGGAGTGAAAATATCTTGTTTTTTAGTAAAAATTAGTCCAATAAAGACGTTTTCCCCTGTGTACTGAATGATATTTAGAATTTTAAGCATCTCTTGATGCGTTCATTGACATTTATTGTCTTCGTGGACCGGATTGGACCTTTTAGGGGCCGGTTTTGGCCCCCGGGCCACATGTTTGACATCCCAGCTGTAAATTACCAAATCATAGTTGAGGTTCCTTTAACTTCTAGTATTTGTAAGTAAAATAAATCTGCATCAGAGGTTATTATCCTACATTTCCCATGATGCCGCAGTCTTTTGTTAGACCCCCCCTGTTTGCAACACAGACTTTCTGCTAGAGATGTTAT
Source organism: Lepturacanthus savala (assembly GCA_030544235.1). NCBI lineage: Eukaryota > Metazoa > Chordata > Actinopteri > Scombriformes > Trichiuridae > Lepturacanthus > Lepturacanthus savala. The sequence continues at coordinate 28,132,536 of CM060461.1, read as the reverse complement.
AACACCAGTTAATAATGGCTTGGAAAACTAAACCGAGGTGACATCATGGGCTTATTTTCTCAGACCGAGGAGCCGCAGAAGACTTTATACAACTGTTGTTTTGACGGGAAGAGTAGTGCCCCACATGAAGTGGCCCTTTGAAGGTGAAAACATGTGGAAAGTTCCAGATCCCTGCTTTGAGGAATCTCTAAAAAACAAAAAAAAACAAAAACGTCTGCACCTTCCTCAGCAAAGCTGTACTTTCAAGAGTGTTGAAACATCATAATCATAATCAGGCCACAAGAGACAGTCTAATGACTCCTGCAAGGCCACAGACACAATAGGAAACAGAGGACAGTAAATCACACACACACACACACACACACACACACACACACACACACACACACACACACACACCCTCATCTTCTTCCTTCGTGACTACGGAACTTCAAACCTGTAATTTAAGAAATGCTTTGCCAAAGGAATGCAATAAATCTTGTGACAAGCAAAGAGAAAGAAAAAGGCGAGAATCAGTTTCCTCTTCTGCTGCGTGTGTGTGTGTGTGTGTGTGTGTGTGTGTGTGTGTGTGTGTGTGTGTGTGTGTGAGAGGGCGGGGTGTGTTAACTGATACAGCATCAAGCTGGGTGGTCTGGGAAACTACACATACACAATTTTTTTCTGTGTACAAATAAACTTAACCCCCGCGCCATTGTGGTCACCCCTCCCACCGCTTCTCCCTCCGTCTCTGGTCTTCACAGCTGTGCGTGTAAACAGGAAAAACAAAACAAAAAAAATGGAGCTCCTCCTCCTCCTCCTCCTCCTCGAGTAATTGAACGCTGCCATTAGGAGACAGTAATGATCTGATAATAGCTGGTGTGGTGAAATGATTAGAAAGATCCAGCTCAAAGCCGACAGCTGACGGGTAAATTAGATCATCTCCGTTAAAACGCCTCAAAAACAGCAGCAAATCACAGATTGGTGGGTTAAAGCAGACCCGTCTTTATTTAGAGGAAACATGAGGAGGGTGTATGGAAATGTCAAAGCAGTATCCCGGCTTCTGATTGGTCGGTCGTGCTTTCTGCTGCTCTGTGATTGGTTAACGAGGCGGCCTCGTTAGATCTCCATCAGCTGGTCCGTTCCCACGATGACCTCGTTAGTCCTGGCGGCTGCAGAAGAAGAAGAAAGGGAAATAAAAGTGAAAGACGCTCATTTTTGTTGTTTTATGACTAGAAAAGACGGAGGAAAAAAGAAGATTAACTCAAAAATGTGCAGTATTCGACTAACAGATACCACAGACGACAGAAATGTGGAGGAAATAATCCCATTTTAACTGGATTCTTTATGATATTCAACCATTTTCTGTTATAAATGTCCTGGAATTTGAACGTGTTGGTTTTTTTAATCTGATTTATGGCTGAGAAAAACCAGAGGGAGATTAACTAAAGAATGTGTAGCATCCAAATGACAGAATAATCCCATTTTAACCTGATTTATCCTGATATTTAACTATTTTATCCTGGTATTTGAATGTGAATGCTGTCGGAATTGATTTATGCATAAAAAGTGAAGAAGTTTTCTGCTATAAATACAAATAAAAATAATTATCATGTCATAAAAAATCAACTAAACCTGAATTTTCACAGGACACAGGATGTTTAACCAACATATTTTACTGTATTTATCAGATTCATGACTGAAAACCCTCCCAAGTAACATCTATAATCTTATTTAAACCTCATTCTTTATGATATTCACCTGAATTTCATTGTGATAGCTTTAAAATCATAAAAAAAGAACCTAATCACAGCAACATAATTGATTTATAGCGATAAAACGATAAAATACAGAAACTGTGGAGGAAATAATCCAATATTTTATTATTCTTTATGATATTCAACTATTTTCTGCTTTAATGTGCTTGAATTTGAACGAAAAAGCAGCAAATCACAGTTTTCAGTGTCAAACGGATGTTTTAAAAACGTATTTTACTGCATTTATTGTTAATTCAACAGCGTTTTATGTGAATTATGACTGAGAAACCTGATAAAACCCTCCCAAAAACAGATTAACTAAAGAATGTGGAGCATTCAAGAGAAAATAACCGTTGAATTTGAAGATAATAACTTCTAAATCCTAAAAATATACCTGTACTGGTGTTAATCTGATTTATGGAGGATAAATCCTGAAAAACGTGTAGAATTCTTAATTAATTCTTAATTATTGCCTTTGAATTTGAACGTAAAACCTTTAAAATCATTATAAAAGCACCTGATCACACGTCTAAATGTAAATTATCAGAGGATACATCAATGCTATGGTGCTTAATAAACATATTATAGTAACTATAATGGTACTAATGCTAATTCAACACTGTTTTATCTGATTTAGGACTGAAAATAATCCCATTTTAACCTAATTCTTCATTATATTCAACCATTTTCTGCTCTTAATGCTATAGAATGGATGGATGTTTATAAACCAACATAATATATTAGTATAAATTAGTTTAGTTTATTCTTTGTGGTTGTTTTTGAAGTGATTTGATGCACGATCACTGCATTAATAACCAGATATTTTAATCCGGATTCGAACCAATCAAACATATCGACCGTGAACCGAACTTTACGGCTGATTTCAAACGCAGCAAACGGCTGATTTGTGTCTGCGGCCGGCGGCCGAGGAGCCGAGTTAACGGGCTACGACGCCGACGTTCGGGCCCAGAACCGGACCGACCGCTACCTGAACCCCGACGCAGAGAAAAAAAAAGGAATAGACGATGCCTGAAACCAGGTCTGCCAGCATTTTTCTAAGCTATCTCTCAACCCGCAGCCGGTTCAGCCTCCGCTCCTCCTCACGTCGGTGCCGATCCAAAGCAAACGGTGGCAGAGACTAATGTTCCATCCACACAGACAGGTTTTAGTGTGAAGGAATCTGTTGCTCACAGAGTTTTATCCATCCGCCGTGTGGAGGGGAGGACAAATGGAGCATGGGACAGGAGGGAGGAGGAGGAGGAGGAGGAGGAGGAGGAGGCTGGACAGAAAAAGGGAGGAAAGGTTACTCAATCCTGGGGTTGATTGATTTCTCACTAACTAATATAGTGTTTGATTGTCTTCAATTCACGGTTTTCTCAAGAATTCGGCCAAAAACGGGTGATTACTGAGATGTAACTTCAGGAAAAAAAGAGAAAAGTGTGTATTTATTAAAATACATCAACACCTGACAGACCTGTGTATATATATATATATATATATATATATATATGTGTGTGTGTGTGTGTGTGTGGGTGGTCTTAGCAGCAGACTGGGTGTGTGTAATGTCTTTAGCAGCTGAGGTTCATCCAGATAGAGACTATTTCTTTTAAACTACCTTTCATATCCATGAGAAGTCGCTTTATTTACCACCACGTGTTGTAAAATGAATAGAAATCATCATTTTTCCCTTCAAACTTGCAGTTTTCTATCTTCTCTTCTTCAGCCGTGCTAACGTGCTAGCATCCGTTAGCCTATATTGTAGCATTCGTTGCAGGAAATGGAATTATAAGGAAAATAAGGAAATTTCTATCGTTTGAACGGTGCAACAAGTGTTTTCTGCACAGATTCACTGACTCAGACCTTCAGGTGTGTTAATGACCTCAGACGATGAGAAAACGTGAGCTTAAAGAAGAAGAAAACACTCTTTCCCTGCTCTATATTTCCTCTCGGGGTCAGATAGATTTTAATATCCACCACATGTGTGTCGGCGTGTGCCAGAAGAGCTAATGTGCCAAATTTTTACAATAATGAACAACACTATGATTCAAGCCCAGCTACAGTTCTATCCCCCCGTATTTATCCTGGAGTGATCCTGCTCCACTGCTCTTCCTGAGCATTTCTGTATGATTTTAATAATGAGTTAACGTGCATCCAAACCCGAGGATAACAGGGCGTTATATGACGTTCGCCAGAAGCCTCCCAACACAAACTTGTGATTTGAAGCTACATAAATAAGCTCGACGATATAAAGCGGATCCGTTTTTTTTTTACAGGCCGATAAAGTTGGAGAAACGAATCGAAGGATCTCGAGAAAACGCCGATTTTTATTTTTTTGATTCTTGTGTGACTGAAGTCTGGCTCGGCGGCGTGTGCAGCCGGCGGCTCCAAGTTTCCACTGTTCAATAACATAATGTTAGCAGCTATCTGCTGGCCAGTAGTAAAAACGCTGCCAAGCAAAGCAGGAGCAGTTTTAGCTGCAGCGATCACTCACTGGATGCTGCGAGAGAAAAGAAATACGAAAAAAAAGAGAGAAGAAGCATTTTCAGGCGAAGAAGTTTAGCTCAAACTCAAACTGTTGTTACTTAAAGCACCCTGTTGTTCACACAATTAGGCTGCTCAGCCTGCTAGCCCAGCTCTCTCTATACATGTGTGTGTGTGTGTGTGTGAGAGAGTGTGTGTGTATGCTGGATGTGGCTGGAGGCTGCTGCTGTTGAATTCCGGGTGGTCCTGTTCTGGCCCTGCTCTCTAACCTCTCCATCAATGTGACACACATATACACACACACACCCCTACATACACACACACACACACACCCCTACATACACACACACACACACACACACCCCTACATACACACACACACACAAATAGCTAGCTTTGGGGACAAGAGGATTAAGGAAATAAAAAAAAGAAACTCAGACAAATCTATCACACAGTATTAAGAAACTTTCCTAGTTGGCGAAAATGCTTGGCACTTACCAACGGATACACACACACACACACACACACACACACACACACACACACACACACACACACACACACACACACACACACACACACACACACACACACACACACACACACACACACACACACACACACACACACACACACACACACACACACACACACACACACACACACACACACACACACACACACACACACACACACACACACACACACACACACACACACACACACACACACACACCTTATCTAGACATACTTATAGAGCCATACTGTGTGTGTGTGTGTGTGTGTGTGTGTGTGTGGGGGGGGGGTGTCTAATATATTGAATTTTAACGTGTGTGTGTGTATTTCTCCTCCTTGAAGCCGAGTATAAAGCGTCCGTTTCTATTTTCATCCTAAAATAATCATAAAATTTACTTTCAGGCGTCGTCTGCTCACAATTCAAGTTACATTTACAGAATTAAATGAAATTTAGGTTCAGGAAAATTATAAAATGCTTGTTTTAATGGTTTTCACATCATGTATGTTACAGTTATAAGTGTTTAAGTGATTATTTGTGTTTGTGTGGATACCAGGAAGACTAGTTGGGTTACTACGGTAACAAATAACACCATTTATATAGAAGTTTCCTGGAAAAATGACTAATATTCTAATATAACGATGACGTTGCTGTATAATACATGGAAACTAACAAATTTAAGACCTAAATATCTAAATTCAAGGTATTATTTCTGCTTTTTAAGACCCTGCAGGAAGCCTGTGACAAGGAGAAAAGGTAAAACACGACGTGGAATCGCTAGAATAAAAATAAAAGACGTTATTTTCCTCCGTCCTCACCTTCCGCTTCGATCCGCTGGCCGTTTCCCACCAGGCAGTATTTGAGATCTGCTCCTCGGCCGATAACGGCGTTGCTGCAGATCACGCTGCCCTGGATGTTGCACCTATAAAACACAGAGAGAAGGAAGATTCATCGATTGTGAAACTATTAACGGGTATTTTACATGAGTGGCACGGAGAGTTTTATCGTTTGGAATCCATCAAACTGCATCTTCTGCTTGTTCTGCATTGAAAATCTGGCTGTGAAGCAGAAAAAACAGTCAGTAAAACAACATGGAAATGGGTTTATCTTATATTTCTGTTACTCGGTGATATTAATTATGAGGATTCTTTAATAAATGTGTCTCCTGTGGCAACGAGAAAGTGAGAAAGTGCAGCGTTGAATCATGCACACGCTGCAAAAAATGAAATATTACACTGCAAAAAATTAAACAAGTGAAAATACGTTGTTTTTGGTCCAATTAGTCCAATAATGAGTAGAATTATATTATTCCACTGGCAGATTATTTAGTTTTTTAAGGTTTCTTCCCTGATATGGGTTAAAACAAGACAAGAAATATATATATATTGAATTTTTAATTTGTTAATAAAGTTTAAACTGCAAAAAATGAACTCAACGGATGAAAATCTCTTATTTTTGGTACAATTCGTCTAATATTAAGTAGAATTATATTATTCCACTGGCAGATAATTTAGTTTTTTAAGGTTTTATTCCATGATATGGGTTAAAACAAGACTAACATTTAAAATATATATATATATATATAGTGAATTTTTAATTTATAAATAAAGTTTAAAATGCAAAAACTGAACTCTTAACAGTAGAAAATCTCTTATTTTTGGTATAATTGGTCCAATATTAAGTAGAATTATCTTATTCCACTGGCAGATTATTAATCTTATTTAATTATTATTATTATTTTTCCTGATTTGAGTCATTTTAGTATTGTTTTAAGAAAACAAAGCAAACATTCCCTTAAAAAAAAGACTAAATTGACTAAAAACAATTAGCAAAATGATCTGGCGGTGCAATAATTTTACTAAAATCCAAAAGTTTTAGTCCAGTATTGAGTAGAATGATCTTTTATCTTATTCTATTGGTGAATAATTTGATTTATTTCAAGTTTATCAAAGAATTATGAGATAAAAATACAACATTGAGATAAAAAAAGTAGAAAAATCCAAACTTATTGACCAAAATTAAGAAAACAAACTTGAAATAAGCAAAATAATCAGTTGATTCAAGATGATTTTGGACTAATTGTACCAAAAACAACACATTTTCAACAAAACAAGACTAAATTGACCAAACAAAACTAAGCAAATAAGCAAAATTATCTTCCAATTCAAGATAGTTCTGTTCAATATTGGACTAATTGTAACAAAAACACATTCCCAAATAATAATTATTGAGAAATCAAGAATAAATTGACCCAAATCAAGGAAAAATTAATGAAATAAGCTAAATTATCTTCCAATTCAAGATAATTCGACTCAATTTTAAAGATATTTTCAACAAAACAACAATAAATTGTCGAAAATGAAGAAAACAAACTTGATAAAAGCAAAATTATCTTCCAATTCAAGATAATTCCACTCAATATGGAATAAATGCATCTTAATTAAATAAGGAATTAACATTTTAACGTATAAATGTCCCATGAACCTCGTCTGTTCGGGTTTTTCCAGTTTATTCTTCAAAAAGAACGACTGGACATTATCCCTCCTCTATAAACCTCCTTTTCCATATTCAGACTCGGGCGGGAAAAAAAAATAAAAGTCATTTCTGGTACGAACTGATAAATCAGGCGCTAATTAAAAATTAATATTTAGCTGGGACAGGTTTGTTAGTGGGGTTTTTTTTTTCCTTGTTTGCTCGGCTGGACGCTCGGAACGTGTTTACGGTGTTTTCTTTCTCGGGGCTTGTGGACACACGGGGACACGTACTGGACGTCTGACCACAGCTTCCACACCGGAGGTCCCAACGCCACTGCCGCCTGCTCCCAAACCTCGATCAAACACCCCGATCGCCTCGATTTGAAGGCGTTAGCGTGGATATTAAAGAACAAGCGTGTGTGTCGGGACATCGTTGGCTGCCCTGCGATGGTCCCACCTGAGCCTCAGCGCTCGGGCCAAACCATCACCATAAAATTCTTGGAGAGGAGACACAGGCAGTCTTGTGTGTGTGTCCTGTTTCGGGCGAGTGTGTGTGGGATAGACGGCGAGTGTGTGTGTGTGTGTGTGTGTTGCAGCAGCAGCAGCAGCAGCTCGGGGAGAACACATGTTGGTCTTGCCCGGGCGATGACGCACACACCCTTGGCCCCGTGCACCTCATGCACAGACAGGTTTGTATTGGCCCATTTTATTCAGGTGGTTAAGGCCTGGAGCGAGTGTGTGTGTGTGTGTGTGTGTGTCTACCTAGGAGGTGGTGGTAGTTGGTGATGGGAGATTACAAGATTCAGAGTTTTGTAACATTAGAGAGAGAGAGAGAGAGAGAGAGACCACCAAAGAAGCTTCAGAGCTGAAACACCACTAATTACTAACACCAGGGCTCCTCCTCGCCATGACCCCCCCATCCTCCCTCACACACACACACACACACACGTCAACCCCCACCTCCTGTGCCAGCTCCCCCCCCCCTCCCTTCCCTGTAAAGTTGACCCCTACTATCCCCCCTTTCCCAAACATGCAGCGCTTTGTCAACAAGCTCTGGTCAGCCCCCAAACAAAGAGAGCAGAAATGCGAGGGGTTTCTGCGACATGCCCGGGGTCTACTAATCCCCTCATACTGCCTCTTTCTTTCCCTCTTTCTCCTTCCTTCTTATGTCCTCAAAGAAAAGAAAGAATTGCAATTTCTTTCTTGCGTGCGAGCTTGCTTTTCCCCTCGCTTCTTTCTTTCTTTCTTTCTTTCCTTCTCTCTCGTTCTTTCATGCCTTTGTGCGGTGCACCTTCGCGGGCATGATGAGGGTCCCTGGCCGGGGTCCCTGAAAGGCTTAAGTAGAGATGGAGAGGGGTCGGACGGAGAGAGAGAGAGAGAGAAAGACGGGAGGAGTACGAAATTGAGATAAAAGAAAAGGAGCCTGTGAATGAGTGCATTAAAATCCAGACTCCGGGGCCAAGATGAGTCTTTCCTCCCGGGGTTGGATCAATCTAGATGCTAATTCTACAGTAGCCGCGGCGTCGCTCTCTCGCTATACAAACCCTCTTTTGTTGCAGCGAGGGCGGGCGGTCGCGACCACGTAAAACCGCCGGCTGATCATGACGCATCACTAGTCAAGAGAGAGAGAAAACAGCAACTCTGGCTTTTCTTAAATATCGTTAATAGCGTTGATGGAAGACATTTTCGGAGACGTTTTTCAGAATAAAAGCATCATTTAAGCCCAAATTGGCATTGTTGTTTGATTTAATTTCATGTATAAGAAAGAAAAGCCTCAATTTCTCACATTTAAGAAGCTTCAACCAGCTAATTTTTGATTAAAAATATTGATTAAACCATCAATTATTGAAATGATTAACCAATTAAGCAACTATAGACTAAAAAAAACATCTTTAACAGCTTTGATGGCGATTCCATGATTTCACTCCAAAAACAAAAGGAGATTTTCAGCAAATTGGAAGACATCCTTTTCAAAATAAAAGCATCTCATTTCTGTATGTAAGGGATTTGTGACATTGCACAATAAGGCTGCAACTAATGACTATTTTAATTAATGGATAGATTATTGAAATGATTAATCGATTAGTGGCTTGGTTCATAAAATCCAGACCAACAGTCCACAACCCAAAGATCATCAGTTTATTATTATAGAAGATTAAAGAAACCAGGAAATAATCAGATTTTAGGAGCTGGAACCAGAGAATTTGGATGTTTTCTTCTTTAAAATGACTCAAATCGATTAATCGATTATCTAAATAGTTGGCGATTAATGTAAAAGTTGACAATTAATTGATCATTTCACTTCTAGAGAAGGGACCACAGAGAAGAAATTGAACTAAATTAGAAATAATAAACTTAGATATGCAACTAGTATTTTGAGTATTTTGATTCATCTATCAATTATTGAAACGATTAATCGATTAGTTGTTTGGTTCATAAAATGTCGATCGGTGTTTCTCAAAGCTGAAGATTCAACCTAAAATGTGTGTTTTTGTCCAGAGAAGAGAAGCTGGAACCAGAGAATTTGGACAATTTCTTTTTGAAAATGGCTCAAATCGATTAATCGATTATAACGAGTTGACGATTAATCAACTAATCGATTAATCAACTAATCGTTGCAGCTCTACTTGATTGTATTTTGCTCCTGAGGTTTATTTATTAGTTCAACTTGGAGAGAACAGAGATGCTCAAGAATCACTTCAAGATGCAAACGAATCTTTTGACAGTTAAGTAATCGATCACTTATTAAAACGATTAATCAATTAGTTGTTTGGTTCAGTAAATGGTGTAAAATGAGAATCAGTGTTTCCCAAAAGCGGAAGATTCAACCTAAAATGTCTTTTTTTGTCCACAACCCAAAGATTTTACTATAATAGAAGACTCAGAAACGACTCAAATCCATTAATTGATTTTCAAATAGTTGTCAACTAATCAATTAATCAACTAAATCGTTGCCGCTCTATATTTCATGTCATGATATTCAAAGACTCTCAACCCAAAGATCATCAGTTTATTATTATAGAGACTAAAGAAACCAGGAAATAATCAGAGAAGAGAAGCTGGAACCAGAGAATTTGGACATTTTCTTCTTAAAAATGACTCAAATCGATTAATCGATTATCAAAATAGCTGATGATTAATGTAATAGTTGCCAATCATTGAAACGATTAATCGATTAGTTGTTTGGTTCATAAAACGTTTTAAAATGCTGATCAGTGTTTAATCAACATTAAACTAATGACTTAAACTGAATAAAAGGCCAAAAACAATACCAGAGAGTGATCAAACAGCTACTAAACCCTTAAACTTTTATATTTCTACCATAATAATGCGATCGATCAATTACTTCTGCTACATCTAAATTGCTGAGATAATCTCTGAAATAGAGCGAGGCTTTGGCCGTGTGCAGCGCCGCTTTCAAAGACTCAGTGGGGAGAAGCAGTGGGATCCCTGGTAAGAGCGAGTAAATTAGTGGTTAAATGAAATATATGGATGTTGTGTGTTTCAGCTGAGCGGCTCTGTGTTTGTTTGGAACCGGCCTCTGGCTGGTTGCACACCAATAGGAGCATTGTTCACACGCTGCTCCCTGTTTGACCCCATGGAGAACTGAAAACAAAACCTGTTACACCTCCCATACAAAAAAAAAGGACAAAAATTATACTGAGGTGATTTAAACTACAAATATTTATCTCAAATTTGAATAAAACCCCAGAAAAGAACTTTATAAGTTCTAAGATCTAGTTGCTAATCATGTTATTCAACCACTCGGACTCGAAATGATACATTTTGATGGTTGATTAATCTATTGGTTATCGATTAATCGATTAGTTGTTTGGTTTATTTGTCCAGACCAACAGTCCACAACCCAAAGATCATCAGTTTACTATTATAGAGACTAAAGAAACCAGGAAATAACCAGAGAAGAGAAGCTGGAACCAGAGAATTTGGACGTTTTCTTCTTTAAAATGGCTCAAATCGATTAATCGATTATCTAAATAGTTGACGAATAATGTGAAACAAATCAATTTACAGGCTTATTTCTGTAGTTTTGACTATCTGATATTTCATTTTAAAAAGGTTTTATGTTTATTTGATAGATAGATCACTCTGATTGTAAAAAGGAGTCACCAAATATTAATAGTAGTTGATTAGTCTATTAATTATAGAAACGATTAATCGATTAGTTGTTTGATTCATAAAATCGTTTAAAATGTTGATCAGTGTTTCCATCAAAGCTGAAGATTCAACCTAAAATGTGTGTTTTTGTCCAGAGAAGAGAAGCTGGAACCAGAGAATTTGGACAATTTCTTCTTGAAAATGGCTCAAATCGATTAATCGATTATAACGAGTTGACGATTAATGTCAACTAATCGATTAATCAACTAATCGTTGCAGCTCTACTTGATTGTATTTTGTTCCTGAGGTTTTTGTCCCTTTCTTTTTTAATCCTAATTATTTATTAGTTCAACTTGGACAGAGACACTAAAGAATCACTTCAAGATGCAAACAACGAATCTTTTGACAGTAATCGATCAGTTATTCAAACGATTAATCGATTAGTTGTTTGATTCATAAAATGGTATAAAATATCAATCAGTGTTTCCCAAAAGCTGAAGATTCAACCTAAAATGTCTTTTTTTGTCCACAACCCAAAGATCATCAGTTTACGAGTTTAATTTAGACGTTTTCTTCTTAAAAATGACTCAAATCGATTAATCGATTATCTAAATAGTTGGCGATTAATGTAAAAGTTGACAACTAATTGATTATTGATTGATCATTTCACTTCTAGAAGAGAGACCACAGAGAAGAAAGTGAACTAAATTAGAAATGATGAACGTTTGGCTGCAACTAGCGACTATTTTAATAGTTGATTAATCTATTAGTTATTAAAACGATTAATCGATTAGTTGTTTGATTCATAAAATGGTGTAAAATGTTGATCATTGTTTCCATAAGCTGAAGATTCAACCTAAAATGTCTTTAGAAGAATAAAGAAACCAGGAAATAACCAGAGAAGAGAAGCTGGAACCAGAGAATTTGGACATTCTCTTCATAAAAAATGACCAAATCGATTAATCAATTAATTAAATCCATTAAGGTGTCATAATTTCATGCATACTGGTCGAATGCTTGTAAATCTGAAATATTAACAAACATCAGCTTGTTCTCTAGATCTATAAAAGATGATTTTTGCTCTTTATTAGGAGGCACACATGGTGTAATTCATCTGTTTTCTGCTATTGATTAAACAATAAAAGCCACAAACTATTATTAAATTATTCAATGAGTTTGAAAAGGCCTTGAAGCCTTGAAGGTCAAATTAATCCCAACAGCATTTCAAAATAAAAGCCCTCAGTGAGCGTTTGCAGATGTGTTAGTTCTCACCCCTCCTCGACGGTGACCCCGTGCATGATGATGGAGTTGGTGACTTTGACCTTCTCCTTCACCGTGGTGGAGTTTCCGATCGTGGACCTCTTTATGGAAGTCTTATCCGCGACCTGGCACATGGCCCCGATGATACTGTCAGATCCCATCTGAGGGGAGGGAAAGCAGATGTTAGCGGAAATATTAACGTACACGAGCTCCTTAAACCACCACAGAAGTGTTGTTTAGACTCAGAGGTCATATTAAAAGTAATATGAAAAGAAACCTGGCATCTCTCAGAAATGACGGCAGATGGGTGAACAGCTGGATCCTCAAACAGCTTCGGAGCCTAATGAGGAAAAGATTATAAACCTTTAATAGACATATGACTGTTTTATAATCTTCTCTGATTATTTCCTGGTTTCTTTATTCTTCTATAATAGTAAACTGATGATCTTTGGGTTGTGGACAGAAAAAGACATTTGACTAATCAATTAATCGTTTTAATAATCATTAGATTAATTGACAATCAAAAGATTCGATACAATGAAGCATGAAACCCTTTGAGGATGTTAAAGTGATTCTTTAGTGTCTTTGTTCTTTCCAAGTTTAATTAATGAATTAATACGTTCAAAGGGACAAAAACCTCCTAAGGAGCAATGAGTAGTCGATTAATTGATTAGTTGCTATTTTAATCATTTATTTCCAAATTTATGTCCAAATTCTCTGGTTCCAGCTTCTCTTCTCTGGTTATTTCCTGGTTTCTTTATTCTTCTAAAGACATTTTAGGTTGAATCTTCAGCTTTTGGAAACAATGATCAACATTTTACAGCATTTTATGAATCAAACAACTAATCGATTAATCGTTTTAATAACTAATAGATGAATCAACTATCAGCCAAACGTTCATCATTTCTAATTTAGTTCACTTTCTTCTCTGTGGTCTCTCCTCTAGAAGTGAAATGATCAATCAATAATCAATTAGTTGTCAACTTTTACATTAATCGCCAACTATTTAGATAATCGATTAATCGATTTGAGTCATTTTTAAGAACAAAACGTATAAATTAAACTATTAAACTGATGATCTTTGGGTTGTGGACAAAAAAAGACATTTTAGTTTGAATCTTCAGCTTTGATGGAAACACTGATCAACATTTTAAACATTTTATGAATCAAACAACTAATCGATTAATCGTTTCTATAATTAATAGACTAATCAACTACTATTAATATTTGGTGACTCCTTTTCACAATCAGAGTGATCTATCTATCAAATAAACATAAAACCTTTGAAAATGAAATATCAGATAGTCAAAACTACAGAAATAAGCCTGTAAATTGATTTGTTTCACATTAATCGTCAACTATTTAGATAATCGATTAATCGATTTGAGTCATTTTAAAGAAGAAAACGTCTAAATTCTCTGGTTCCAGCTTCTAAAATCTGATTATTTCCTGGTTTCTTTATTCTTCTATAATAATAAACTGATGATCTTTGGGTTGTGGACTGTTGGTCTGCATTTTATGAACCAAGCTACTAATCGATTAATCATTTAAATAATAATAATTAATTAAAATAGTTGGAGCCCTATTGGGCAATGTCACAAATTCCTTACATACAGAAATGAGATGCTTTTATTTTGAAAAGATATGTTTTCTTTAGTCTATAATAGTAAACTGTTGATCTTTGGGTTGTAGAATGTTGGTATTGGTGTTTTAAGCAGAATTAGCTGCTTGAAGCTTCTTAAATGTGAGAATTTGAGGATTTTCTTTCTTATAAATGAAATTAAATTAAAGAACAATGTCAATTTGGGCTCCTAAATTATTCTAATGAACATTTTCACCGTTTTCTGACTTTTTCTAATGACAGTAATTGTAGCTGTAATATAACTATAATGATGGCAAGACCTCACTCTACTGTTCTCGATGTATAACTGACGATCAAAACAGCCTTTAATTGGAGTTTTACACACAGAACATGAATTAAAACCGTGATTTAGAGCCACTCACCAGCCGGTTTGCGTCGATATAAGCAGCCAGAGTGTTGACGCGGTAGCAGAGGCCCTGGTCCATGATGTGGACGTAGCAGCGGAGTTTCCCGCCGTGGTACGCCTCGCTCATGTCGCCGCGGTGGTCGTTCCAACAGGAGCGTTCCTGAGCCAGCTGGAGGAGAGGCTCGTCACGCGAGGAGATGAGGAGCTCTGCTCAGAACGGGAGGAGGACGACGTTAGCAGCTTTTTAACGGAACGGTTGGTGTTAACGTACATTTAGGGCTGAAAAACTCTCCATGGGAAGGTGGAAGTTGGACATTTGCTTCTTAAAAAGGACTCAAATTCATCGTTGCATTGCGGCTCTACTTCATTGTATTGTTGCTCCTTTAACTGTTAATCGATTAGTTGTTTGCTTCATAAAACAGTGGAAAATGTTAATCACGGTTTCCCAAGATGGTTTTTCTGTCCAGACCAACAGTCAACAACCCAAAGATCATCAGTTTATTATTATAGAGACTAAAGAAACCAGGAAATAATCAGAGAAGAGAAGCTGGAACCAGAGAATTTGGACATTTTTTTCTTAAAAATGACTCAAATTGATTAATTGATTATCTAAATAGTTGACGAATAATGTGAAACAAATCAATTTACAGGCTTATTTCTGTAGTTTTGACTATCTGATATTTCATTTTCAAAGGTTTTATGTTTATTTGATAGATAGATCACTCTGATTGTAAAAAGGAGTCACCAAATATTAACAGTAGTTGATTAGTCTATTAATTATAGAAACGATTAATCGATTAGTTGTTTGATTCATAAAATGTTTAAAATGTTGATCAGTGTTTCCATCAAAGCTGAAGATTCAACCTAAAATGTCTTTTTTTGTCCAAAGATCATCAGTTTACTATTATAGAGACTAAAGAAACCAGGAAATAATCAGAGAAGAGAAGCTGGAACCAGAGAATTTGGACATTTTCTTCTTTAAAATGACTCAAATCGATTAATCGATTATCTAAATAGTTGGCGATTAATGTAAAAGTTGACAACTAATTGATTATTGATTGATCATTGCACTTCTAGAGGAGAGACCACAGAGAAGAAAGTGAACTAAATTAGAAATGATGAACGTTTGGCTGCAACTAGCGATTAATTTCATAGTTGATTCATCTTTTAGTTATTAAAATGATTAATCGATTAGTTGTTTGATTCATAAAATGCTGTAAAATGTTGATCATTGTTTCCCAAAAGATGAAGATTCAACCTAAAATGTCTTTAGAAGAATAAAGAAACCAGGAAATAACCGGAGAAGAGAAGCTGGAACCAGAGAATTTGGACATAAATTTGGAAATAAATGATTAAAATAGCAACTAATCAATTAATCGACTACTCATTGCTCCTTAGGAGGTTTTTGTCCCTTTGAACTTATTAATTTATTAATTAAACTTGGAAAGAACAAAGACACTAAAGAATCACTTCAAGAGGATTTTATGCTTCATTGTATCAAATCTTTTGATCGTCAATTAATCTAATGATTATTAAAATGATTAATTGATTAGTAAAATGTTTTTATTTTTTTTTTTAAAGACTAAAGAAACCAGGAAATAATCAGAGAAGAGAAGCTGGAACCAGAGAATTTGGACATTTTCTTCTTAAAAATTACTCTAATCAATTAATCGATCATCAAATTGATCATGCATATTGGTTAAACCAGAGAAGTTGGACCAAAATGGCTCAAATCGATTAACTGATTGGCCCTTAAGAGGAAACTTAAATATAGGATAAATAATATAGGAAATATACTGTAACATGATCTTATCTCTGGACTAATCTTGGCTAAAACAACTAGATTTAAAAGTTTAAAATCTTTAGATTTAAAAAAAAACATCGTCATGACTCCTATCAGATATACATAATAAAGACTAGATGCTGCTCAAACGTCCTCGCCTGGCGGCCATCTTGCTACAGACTATAAGTAAGCAAGCAAGTTTTATAAGAACATGCACCATTAAAACACTACCCTGTAGTAAGATGGCCGCCGGTGCGGACAGAAATAGCTGCTTTACCAGTTTTTTACGCTGTGGTGGACGAAGCAAACACAGATCTGACTCGTAACGTTCTGAAATTAGTACGGTGATAATATTATGCTGTAAATATATTTGATCTATAATGGTATTAACTTGTAAATGTTAAATAAAAATGTATTTATAGCGTAGCTAGCTAGCAGGTAAGTTCCCATGGAAAGTTTCTGTTTTCTATCCCTTTATATATATCGATAAATCTGTAATTCTGGGATACAGATCAATAGTTAAATGTTCTTTCTCTGGTTTTGAAGCATGCAGCAGTGAGTTCATGTTTGACACTGACCGTGGTTTGTCGACCCTTCGATCGTTTTCTGGTTCCGATCGTCTGTGTCGTCTTTGATTTTCTGACTGTTGAGTGATTTGGAAAACTGCTTACGTACCAAATACGGCACCAACTCGCCGCGGATCGATGAGATCGACCTGCGATAAATAAAAAAAAAGAAGAAACAGAAACACTGAGTGCATCAGTAAATGAACAGAACAGAGGAACCGACTTTCTGAGGTGCTTTGAATCCAAAAAACACAGGAAAGCAGCTCAGTTGGCTCAGAAATTACTGAGACTTTGTCTTTTTTTGTCCACAACCCAAAGATCATCAGTTTATTATTATAGAGACTAAAGAAACCAGGAAATAATCAGAGAAGAGAAGCTGGAACCAGAGAATTTAGACATTTTCTTCTTTAAAATGACTCAAATCGATTAATCGATTATCTAAATAGTTGGTGATTAATGTAAAAGTTGACAACTAATTGATTATTGATTGATCATTTCACTTCTAGAGGAGAGACCACAGAGAAGAAAGTGAACAAAATTAGAAATGATGAACGTTTGGCTGCAACTAGCAACTATTTTGATAGTTGATTCATCTATTAGTTATTAAAACGATTAATCGATTAGTTATTTGATTCATAAAATGCTGTAAAATGTCAAAAGATGAAGATTCAACCTAAAATGTCTTTAGAAGAATAAAGAAACCAGGAAATAACCAGAGAAGAGAAGCTGGAACCAGAGAATTTGGACATAAATTTGGAAATAATTGATTAAAATAGCAACTAATCAATTAATCGACTACTCATTGCTCCTTAGGAGGTTTTTGTCCCTTTGAACTTATTAATTTATTAATTAAACTTGGAAAGAACAAAGACACTAAAGAATCACTTTAACATCCTCAAAGGGTTTTATGCTTCATTGTATCGAATCTTTTGATCGTCAATTAATCTATTAATCAATTCATCAATTAATCAATCACCCAATCACCCAGTCATCAATTTGAAAAGGTGTTGAAATGATCTCAGCTGATCGATCAGGAGAGAAAATAAATTATTAAAACAGACTCATTTTATTTTGAAATCTTTATTGACTACATTCCGCTGCTTTGTCAAACACATGTTATGCCTGTTTTTAATATCAGAGACTTCACAGATTCAACTTTTAATTCATAAACCTGCTTTGAAGGTCAAATTAAACGTGTTTCCAAAAGCATTTCAAAATAAAAGTTTATTTTTGCTCTTTATTAGGAGGCACAGATGGTGGGCAGGCTGGTGGCATTTATCCGTTTCTGCTATTGATTAAACAATAAAAACCATAAACTTGTCATTGTGTTCTAGCTGGATTTGTCTGATAAGACTCATTTTATTTTGAAATCTCAGAACATCAGAACGTGAGAATTCACCTTTTGATTCATAAACCTGCCTTAAAGGTGAAATTAAACCCGTTTCCAAAAGAATTTCAAAATAAAAGTTTTTGCAGGAGTGTGTGCAGATGTGTTAGTTCTCACCTGGTGTAATTTATCTGTTTTCTGCTATTGATTAACAATAAAAAACACAAACTTGTTCTAACTGATCAATTATTAATATTAATTAAAGTTGTTAAAGAAAAAAAACTGGATAGCAATTAAATCTAAAAGATGACTCATTTTATTTTGAAATCTCATGCCTGTTTTTAATAGAACATGAGGATTCAACTTTTGATTCATAAACCTGCCTTAAAGGTCAAATTAAACCGGTTTCCAAAGGAATTTCAAAATAAAAGCCCTCAATGGGTGTGTATCAGTGTGTTCTAACAGAAAAATAAATCATCAGTTGAGACTCAGCTGATCAATCATGGGGGAAAATTATTAATTAAAGTTATTAAAGAAGAAAAAACATCTGGTTAGCAATTAAATCTAAAAATGACTCATTTTATTTTGAAATCTCAGAACATCAGAATGTGAGGATTCACCTTTTGATTCATAAACCTGCCTTAAAGGTCAAATTAAACCCGTTTCCAAAAGGATTTCAAAATAAAAGCCCTCAATGGGTGTGTATCAGTGTGTTCTAACAGAATTTTTATGTTAAGACCATTTTCTTCTTAAAAAAAAGACTCAAATCAATTAATCGATAATCAATAATTGTAGATTAATTTAGTAAATAATTACATAAAAGGAAAAATTAATTCATTTTAAAAGCAAATGCTTTGAAACGTGATTCATTTATTTTTCCTCCTTTTTGCTCGGTCCAACCACACACACACACACACACACACACACACACACACACCTCCCTCCACACACACACACACACACACACACACCTCCCTCCACACACACACACACACACACACTCGCCTTCTTTTATAAAGGGAGATTAGAATTTCCATGTGAATGACAGGAGAAAAACAACAGTTACTCCGTCCATTTCTCCTGAGAAAGGAAGAAAAGAGACGATCGATGACGTAAGATTTATATCAACATCTGTAGGAAATGATCGATTTGTGATTCGTCATTATCTAAAACACTCATCAATACTCACCGTCCTGGTGCTGAGTCATCGAATTTATGTTAGAAACGATGATTCGAGGATTTAAAAATCACTGAATAGATAGAATTAAATTAAATAACGAGTCCTTTTGAAGAAAATGTCCAAATTCTCTGGTTCCAGCTTCATAAATCTGGTTATTTCCTGGTTTAGTCTTTGAATTTAATGGTGTAAAATCCAGAGCTGCAATTATTTAATTGATTAATTGATTAGTTGACAACTATTACATTAATTGATAACTGATTTGAGTCATTTCTAAGAAGAAAATGTCCAAATTCTCTGGTTCCAGCTTCTAAAATCTGATTATTTTCTAATTTCTTTAATCTTCTATAATAATAATCTGATGATCTAAACTTAATTAGAACTTTTATTTTACTATATTAATTACTTTTTATCAATAGAGCTGCAATAATTAATGGATTAGTCGCCAACTATTACATTAATCAATAACTATTTAGGTTTAATCTTCATCTTTTAAACCATTTTATGACCCAAAGCACTAATAATTGTGAAATATACTGAATTATATTGAACAACTATTACATTAATCAACTATTTTGATGATTTATTAATCAATTTGAGCCATTTTTAATAAGAAAATGACCTAAATCTGGTTATTTTCTGCTTTATTGTCATAATAAACTGATGATCTTTGGGTTGAGTCTTTGAATTTAATGGTTTAAAATCCAGAGCTTCAATGATTTAATTGATTAATTGATTAGTTGATAACTATTACATTAATTGATAACCGATTTGAGTCATTTTTAAGAAGAAAATGTCCAAATTCTCTGGTTCCAGCTTCTCTTCTCTGGTTATTTCCTGGTTTCTTTATTCTTCTAAAGACATTTTAGGTTGAATCTTCAGCTTTTGGGAAACACTGATTGATATTTTATACCATTTTATGAATCAAACAACTAATCGATTAATCGTTTGAATAAGTGATTGATTACTTGACTGTCAAAAGATTCGTTGTTTGTATCTTGAAGTGATTCTTTAGTGTCTCTGTCCAAGTTGAACTAATAAATAAACCTCAGGGGGAAAATACAATCAAGTAGAGCTGCAACGATTAGTTGATTAATCGATTAGTTGACATTAATCAACTCGTTATAATCGATTAATCGATTTGAGCCATTTTCAAAGAAATTTGCAAGGAAAATGTCCAAATTCTCTGGTTCCAGCTTCTCTTCTCTGATTATTTCCTGGTTTCTTTAGTCTCTATAATAATAAACTGATGTTTTACACCATTTTATGAATCAAACAACTAATCGATTAATCGTTTTAATAATTGATAGATGAATCTAAATAGTTGCTAGTTGCAGCAATAAGTTCATCATTTCTAATTTAGTTCACTTTCTTCTCTGTGGTCTCTCCTCTAGAAGTGAAATGATCAATCAATAATCAATTAGTTGTCAACTTTTACATTAATCGCCAACTATTTAGATAATCGATTAATCGATTTGAGTCATTTTTAAGAAGAAAATGTCCAAATTCTTTGGTTCCAGCTTCATAAATCTGGTTATTTTCTGGTTTATTTAGTGTTTTATCATAATAAACTGATGATCTTTGGGTTTAGTCTTTGAATTTAATGGTGTAAAATCTAAAGCTGCATTTATTTAATTGATTAATTGATTAGTTGATAACTATTACATTAATTGATAATCGATTTGAGTCATTTTTAAGAAGAAAATGTCCAAATTCTCTGGTTCCAGCTTCTCAAATCTGAGGTTTCTGGACAAAAAAAGACATTTTCAGTTGAATTTTCATCTTTGGGAAACACTGATTGACATTTTATGAACCAAACAACTAATCGATTAATCATTTTAATCATTAATCGACAATTAAACGATTTCTTTAGTGTCTCTGTCCTCTTCAAGTTTAACTAATGAATGAATAAGTTAAAAAAGGGACAAATTATTGCGATTATTAACTTGATTTTTTGATCTGAGAAGAAAAATCAATCAATCTGGACTCAATCGACTCGTTAACACAGTATTTCATGACATAAAAAGGCTAAATTCTCATTTTTCTCCTTTTCCAGGCAGCTAAACAAGCAGCGTTCAACACATTTACACTGGAAATTAAGAGGCTTATCAGCCAAACAGGACATTTTTATTATTATATACCTAAATTAAACCAATTAAGAACGTTGAAGCTGGACCTCCTCACATTTTATGACAGTTTACGTCAGTTTACTGTAAAGCTGAGTGGATCAAGCTGCATCTTGCTGTAAACTGAGTCATGATTCCTTCCTAATACGTGTGAATGGGTCTCTGATAAATAAAAGACTGAAACTAATACGTGTCCTGACTCATCGCAGCTCTTTGTGTTAGAATCAGACATGACAGGAAGGAGAGGGTGTTATCTGTCAGACACTAGGACATTCACCGTTAATGAGTGTCTTAATAGTGTGTTTTAAATAAAGTTATATTGACTGATTGATGATTCACAGTCACATCAAGACACGTTTTACACTAAGAACACAAGAAAAATGAATAAATAAACTGTAATTTAAACCCATTAAAAGGGTGTGACATGATAAATGTACCTTGTTAACACAATAAAAGGTTAGACTTTTATTTTGGTAACAGGATAAATTTACCTTGTTAACACAATAAAAGGTTAAAAGACTTTTATTTAGGTAACATGATAAATTTACCTTGTTAACAAGAGAAATGTTTAAAAGACTTTTAATTTGGTAACATGATCAATTAACATTGTTAACACAATAAAAGGTTAAAAGACTTTTAATTTGGTAACATGATAAATATACCTTGTTAACACAATAAAACGTTAGACTTTTATTTTGGTAACATGATAAATGTACCTTGTTAACACAATAAAAGGTTAAGACTTTTAATTTGGTAACATGATTACCTTGTTAACACAATAAAAGATTAGACTTTTAATTTGGTAACATGATAAATGTACCTTGTTAACACAATAAAAGGTTAAGACTTTTAATTTGGTAACATGATTAACTTGTTAACACAATAAAAGGTTAAAAGACTTAATTTGGTAACATGATAAATGTACCTTGTTAACACAATAAGAGGTTAGACTTTTATTTTGGTAACATGATAAATGTACCTTGTTAACACAATAAAAGATTAGAAGACTTTTATTTTGGTAACATGATAAATGTACCTTGTTAACACAATAAGAGGTTAGACTTTTATTTTGGTAACATGATAAATGTACCTTGTTAACACAATAAAAGATTAGAAGACTTTTATTTTGGTAACATGATAAATGTACCTTGTTAACACAATAAGAGGTTAGACTTTTATTTTGGTAACATGATAAATGTACCTTGTTAACACAATATAAGGATAAAAGACTTTTATTTTGGTAACATGACTAACTTGTTAACACAATAGAAGGTTAGACTTTTAATTTGGTAACATGATAACTATAACTTGTTAACATGATAAAGGCTTAAAAGATTTTTTGATCCAAACATTTCCTACAAATTTCTCTGGTTAATTAATTAACTAATTAATGAATTAATTAATTAATTAACCCCCTTTTCTAGGACTAGAGCTCTAGAGCTCAGCAGAACCCCATGATCTAGACCTAGTTAGTCTAGTTAGGACTAAAAGTCAGGATCCAACAGCAAGATCAGATCATCTAAACTTAAACTTGGACAAATTATAGAAAAACTGATAAATCATCTGTTAAGTTTCGTTTCCTCAGCGTTTGGAGACATTTGTGGTTCTGGACTTTTAATGACGACTGACCTCGACCCTTTTTTTCCTCGTCTATCGCTGCATCTAGAGCGGCTACAACAGGTTTCCTGTGACACGGCTCCGTGGCACGTAGTAAAACAAATTAACACCTCGCTAGAAAACGCTGCTAACAGCAGCTTCCAAAGCCTCACAGGCCGTGGAACCACGTGAAAACACTCGCTGCAGATTAAGCAGCCAACGTCAACCCAAGACTCTGGCTCGGGTCGTTAGCAGATCTCCATCAGGTAGTTTTCTAGACCTTCATCTGATAGAAAACTGGTCTGAGGACCTGTCTACAGGTCTGAGCACCTGTCTACTGGTCCGAGCACCTGTCTACAGGTCCGAGCACCTGTCTACAGGTCCGAGGACCTGTCTACTGGTCCGAAGACCTGTCTACTGGTCTGAGCACCTGTCTACTGGTCTGAGGACCTGTCTACAGGTCTGAGCACCTGTCTACAGGTCTGAGCACCTGTCTACTGGTCTGAGCACCTGTCTACAGGTCTGAGGACCTGTCTACAGGTCTGAGCACCTGTCTACAGGTCTGAGCACCTGTCTACAGGTCCGAGCACCTGTCTACAGGTCCGAGCACCTGTCTACAGGTCCGAGGCCCTGTCTACAGGTCTGAGCACCTGTCTACTGGTCTGAGCACCTGTCTACTGGTCCGAGCACCTGTCTACAGGTCCGAGCACCTGTCTACAGGTCCGAGGACCTGTCTACAGGTCCGAGGACCTGTCTACAGGTCCGAGGACCTGTCTACAGGTCTGAGCACCTTTCTACAGGTCTGAGGACCTGTCTACAGGTCTGAGCACCTGTCTACAGGTCTGAGGACCCGTCTACAGGTCCGAGGACCTGTCTACAGGTCTGAGGACCTGTCTACAGGTCTGAGCACCTGTCTACAGGTCTGAGCACCTGTCTACAGGTCTGAGCACCTGTCTACAGGTGCACAACCTCCACCTTTTACAACATCTGGACCAGAATCGTGTGATTTTTACTCACTTGTTGTCAGCGAGAAAATCCACCACAGCTTTTTTCAGACAGTAGAGGTGAGCGTCCACGAGTCCGGTTTTGATGTGCATCCTGGGATGTCTGCAGGAGACAAACAATCAAATATTTATAATTTAATATGTTTTATTAAAGTGTCAGAAATCTAAGGCCAGAAATATGGAGGACTGAAACTGCCATAAATAAAGGATCACTCAGAATATAAATAAACCAGTAAATACCCATATTTATTTAATTTTCCATTTAATTAATTAATACAATATATTTCATTCATTTGATTTTGCTGCATTTTTCTAATTTATTAACTTTTAAATGTATTTATTTATTTATTCATACACTCCTCAATATATAAAATGGAAAATAACATTTTAAATTAAATAAATTCATGTGTAAAAGGAAAAAAAATACACAAATTACAGGAAATAAATGCTACTAAATTAAATAAATTCATATTTATTTTTCTAGTTTAGTGTTTTATCATAATAAACTGAGGATCTTTGAGTTGAGTCCTTGAATTTAATGGCGTAAAATCCAGAGCTGCAATGATTTAATTGATTAATTGATTAGTTGACAACTATTACATTAAATCACCAACTATTCTAATAATCGATTAGTAGAGCTTTAATTATTCTGATAATGGATTTGAGGCATTTTTCATTTCTAATCATCTGATCAGTCATTTCCAATTTAGTTCAATTTCTTCTCTGTGGACTGATCAATTAATCAATTAATTAAAACTATTCAGATAATCTATTGAGTCATTTTTAAGAAGAAAACGTCCAAATTCTCTGGTTCCAGCTTCATAAATCTGGTTATTTTCTGGTTTATTTAGTGTTTTATCATAATAAACTGATGATCTTTGAGTTGAGTCTTTGAATTTAATGGTGTAAAATCCAGAGCTGCAATGATTTAATTGATTAATTGATTAGTTGACAACTATTACATTAATTGATAACAGATTTGAGTCGTTTTTAAGAAGAAAATGTCCAAATTCTCCGTTTCCAGCTTCTCAAATCTGAGGTTTCTGGACAAAAAAGACATTTTCGGTTGAATCTTCATCTTTGGGAAACACTGATCGACATTTTATGAACCAAACAACTAATCGATTAATCATTAGTTTAATCGACTATTAAAGATTTGTTATGTAGTGTCTTAAAAAAGGGACAAATTATTAACTAGATTTTTTGATCTGAGAAGAAAAATCAATCAATCTGGACTCAATCGACTCGTTAACACAATATTTCATGACATAAAAAGGCGAAATTTGACAGATTAAATAAGGTTTTGATGTTTTTACAAGACCAAAGAGTAAATGATAGCAGTCCTTTATACAAATGGTCCTACATCCTGTCACTGTGGTATTAGGGGGAGGTCTTCAAGGACCCCCTGGGGGTCCCGGGACCTCACTTTGAGAACCGCTGCAACAGATGATGTGAACAGGATGGAAATCGCATGTTTGCTTATCAAAAAACAAAAGAGAACAGCAACTTCTGTCTATTGTCCTGCGTCAGCTACCGTAGATGTCGCCCCGGCAGCGAGACAGGTTTATGTTGACTTTAAAGACCACGCACCCACGCACGCACGCACGCACGCACGCACGCGCACGCGCACACACACACACACACACACACACACTCACAGGCCCCGAGACTGAACATGTGACATTTACGAAGCGAGAGCCAAAGAAAACCATTTCATCCTCCGAGTTTTCAATAAACAAATCTGCCCTCACCTCTTCTTGACTACCCATCCTCCTCCTCCTCCTCCTCCTCCTCCTCCTCCTCCTCCTCCTCCTCCTCCTCCTCCTCCTCCTCCTCCTCCTCCTCCTCCTCCTCCTCCTCCTCCTCCTCCTCCTCCTCCTCCTCCTCCTCCTCCTCCTCCTCCTCCTCCTCCTCCTGCGTTTTCAATCATTATATAATAAAAACCACAGGGGTTCATCGCTAAAACAATAAAAAAAAGGTCCAAACCATGCTTTTTTTTTATTCTCTGCATGTTTTAGCCCATTTACAACAAATCCCATAGAGCATCCATCAACCATCAAACCATTTTTTTAATATTTTTGAAGCTGTAAAAGCAGATTGATTGGAAAAACCTGCATCTCGTTAGCGACACAACAATGAATCTTAATTAAAAGCAGGCGTGACGTCCACCGCTCACCGATGTTTAGCTCTGAGGGAGATTAATAATTCCATAGTAAGAAATATGTAAACCAACGGCTGCCTGGAAATGTGGAAAGAGTCTGTATACACAGTATATACATAGACAAATATCTAAGAATTTATTTTATTACACTACACAGGAGGTTTGGGCTGATTTCTGTTATTTCTGCCGGATACAAAACCCTTTTTCCAATATCGAAATATTTATTTTTCTTTTCCCCAATAATAAAAATAACAGAGCGAGCTTCATTTGACTCGACGAGGCATCCTGGTGTGTGGTAGAGTGAAAGTTTATGGAGGAGGTTTTTATGCTCTATCTCTGTTATTTAGCATCAAGGCTGCACAGAAAATTAAAGACATGTTAACATTTATATTTTATTATATCCCTGCTGCAACTACTTTATTCCTATTTCATTTGTGTCTACATTAGTGTTTTATTGTATTTAAATGTACCAGAATGCTCCTACTTTTAGTTTATTTCTCTTAATTCATCCATTTATTTAGTCAATGCTTGCATTTTTATTCATTAGACTCATTTTTCTTTATTATAAATCCATTATTTCTTGGTTGTATGGTGCTGCTGGGATAGAATTTCTATTAAATGTCCTACTATTTGACTCTATAAAGGTAAAAACAGCATAAAAACTGTCTATGAGGCGTTCGCAGGCTCCTGGAACATGTTTAACATCCACACTATTTGGTCTTTTTATGCAAACACGTGTAGTATTTATACTGAAGTATGCACTAACAGTTTTTATTCCAGACTTTCCTTTAATGCATCATCCGTTTGTATATACTGTACATTGTGCTGACGCTGGTATCTGGTAGCGCCAGACGTATCGTAAGTGCTGCACTATTATCAAATATAAAAACAGGTGATATAAACAGAACCGAGTGGAAAAAAAATGACTTTTTCCTCTGTAAATATCGAGTAGACGCGATTTAATTTGGATTATTGCAGTTTAACAGCCAGTGGAGCACGGAATTAAATAGAAAAAGCACCTCGATTCATTATTTATCAATGGTTATTAAGTAGCACTGATGAATGAATGAGATAAAAATACTTTTCTCTCTCCTCCTCTCATCTCTTTCCAACCTCTTTCATCAGTTTCTGTCGTTTTCCAGCTTTTTTTCCCGCTATAACTACAGGGACTGGGGAGGTTTGCTTGGTCACACGTATTTTACGACCAGATGCTGAAAGCCATAAATCAAACTGTGTGTGTGTGTGTGTGTGTTAAGGTATTTTATTCAAAAGCTTAAAAACACATGTGCCTGAACACACACACACACACACACACACGCACACACACGCACACACACACGCTCCGTGTGTGCATTTATTCATACGACATCTCCCGGCCGCATGTTTCGAGGGTTTCGAGTGGAATTTATGGGAAATGTGACATCATTGTCACCTGCGGGAGGCCGAGTGTGTGTGTGTGTGTGTGTAAATGTGAGAGTGTGTGTGTCGATGACAGCAGGAACAGGTGCTCTGATCAACATCTTGAATGTTTTCCAGTAGAATCAGGTCGATCTTACCTTCATTATCGTTATATTACACCAATTAAGCTGCTCATTATAATAAGTTTCAATGTCAAATGTCTTGTTTTGTACAAACATCAGTTCAAAAACACAGTTATTCAATTCAAACTGCTAATTTTCACTTAGCTGCAATTAATCGATTAGTTGCTTTTCTATCAATTATTGAAGGGATTCCTTGTTTGATTCATAATAATAATAATAATTTATAATCGTAATGAAATAATTAGATTTGAGAAACTGAAACAAGAACATTTGGACATTTTCTTCTTAAAAAATGACTCAAATCCATTAATCAATTATCGACTTGTCAACTAATCGATTAATCAACTAATCGTTTGCTCTACTACATTTGTTGTGCTCTTTACAAGGAGGTTTTTGTCCCTTTTTTAAAATTATTAATTTATTAGAAACTCTAAAGAATCACTTCAAGACATTCAAAAGTTATTAAACTTAATTATAGGGCTGCAAATAATTAAATTGATTATTAAAACGATTAATCGATTAGTCGTTTGGTTCATAAAATGGAGTAAAATGTTTCC